>CM031233.1:14495800-15695800 GCA_018340775.1 Taxus wallichiana var. yunnanensis
GGACACCCTTCAGCAGCCTCTCCTCTTGATTCCTTTGAATAATTCTCTCTTCTCTACTTTTCGATTGGGCTTTGCTTCCATTTCGTGAGGCCATTTGGGACTTGCGTGGCACTATCCCATAGGTTCGGATCGGTGCTATGGCATAAATCCGCCACTTTGACTTTTTACCTTTCTCCTTGCTGACCACGTGGCATGATTTTATTGGTTTCTCAGCCTGCCCGTCTCTTCGCGCCCTTAGCGTCCTATTTGGCCTTAGCCCCGGCACACGGTGCTCCTTGTGCTTGATTTGGGCGAACCCGGCGGTTCGCGTCCATTGTCCCAAATGTCCCAGGTTTGTTTGGTTGCCCTTTTCGCCCGCCAGTGATTCGGCACCGGTTTATGCAGCCTCTTGTCCCGATCATTTTTGCATTGCTGTGCTCATTTCGGCCCGGACTTCGGCCGATTCGAACCTTTTTGGCCCAAGCGTCTGAGGAACCGACTTAGCAGCGATTTTTCTTCCTCCTTCGGCGGATCGGCTTTTCCATCGCCGCATACTTTTGGCCCGATTGTCCCAAATGCAATTTGGGCCGCTGAAGGCTTTTCGGCCGATCCGTGCCTTGACGTCCCAAATGTCCCGATTCTGCTCCCTTTGAGCGGGACTTAGTGATTTTTACACTTTTTCTGGATCAGCCCTATTTGCCTTTTCCTATGACTTTTCACATTTTCTCGAGCTTGCTCCCTCCTTCTTCACCCTGGGAGTTAGAAAATTTCTGAAGGGACCCTAAAACCTGATTTTTTCTCCTAAATCAATCAATTTTCTTGGGATTTGGATATTCGATGCATGTTATCAAAATTACCACTGGGTGAATTTTGGATATAACAATTTAGCTGGGCTCAAATGGGATCATCTTCCTACTAGATGAAAAGACCAAATGATTGCACAGAAGCAATCCATTGGGCATGGAGTCATCAAATATTCTCATTAGAATCCAAACCTGACTCGAATGTACGAGGAGGAAGATGGAATGTGACTTGATGAAAGCAAAGACATGCTAAACATCTCCATGGACAAGTAAGCCATGCCAAGGCACTTAGGGAAAACAAAACTAACCTACAACAAAACAATGTGCACAAGCACTTGGAGGAAAGAAAATCTAATCTAGTATTTACATATGTAGTGAACCTCCTCTAGAACGCGCTTGAGATAGATTCCATTTACTAGAATCTACTGATTCTTCACCATCCAATGAAGCCATTTGGAAAGCATTGTTGTTCTTGCACTTTGTGACCATGTATGGCCACTCCAAATGGCATCAAATTTTGAATGCCTTCCCGGTGGTTTTCTCTTGTCCACATCCCATTTCAATACTAGATCTCCTACTTGAAAATATCTATCTTTGGCCTTCCTATCAAAGGTCTTCTTGATCAAAGCTTTGATCCTTTTCCATTGCTTGGAATGCCCGATCTATGATTTCTTGCAGCTCCATCAATTTCCGCATATCTCACCTCCATGGGCCCAAACTCTGAAGAACTCCAAATGTTTCATGAGTTCCAACGTTGGCAACTCAAGTGACATGGGCAAGATTGCCTCTCTTCCGTGAACATGAGCCTAAATGGAGAGTTACTGTGGATCTTTTGGGAGTTATCCTATCAGCCCATAAAGCTGATTTCGGTTTGGTATGCCAAGCTCTCTGAGTCTCATCAAGAGTCCTCCTAATGATCTTCAACAAGTTCTTGTTTGTAGACTCGGCCTTTAGCCATTACCTTGAGGGTAATAGTTTGATGAAGTGCTCGAGGTAAATCCCGTTCTTGACAGCCCACTCGGTCACTTTAGATCCAATGAATGCCAATGCATTATCGTGAGACTATTGTAGCGGGTACACCAAATCGGTAGTTATTCCCGTAAAAGTCCAAGATGCTAGAATCATTTGCCTCTTTGATCGATCGCACGCTTTCTATCCATCTCGGTGAAGTAGTCAGCCATGGTCATCAAAATCCATTTGTGCCCTTGGCTCGAATGGGATTGATGACTCCAATGAAGTCCAAACCCCATTTCATGAATGGCTGGTCAACCGAGATTGGATGTAATGGGAGGGGCTGCAAGTCTCTCTTTTCCTGTGAAGAATGCACAATTCTTACACCTCTTGATTCATGCATAGCAATCACTGAATATTTTAGGCCAATAATAACTAGCCTTTATGATTTTCAGAGCTGTCACTCTTGGTGCAAAATGGCCACCAAATGGGTTCATCATGAAACTCTTTTAATACCCTTTGGATCGACTGTGTTAATGCATCTCAAGAAAGACTCCATTCACGTCCTTCTTGAACAAAACTCCATCAATGATGGTATATGGAATATCCTGCAACCTGAAGTGTCTTCTTTTTGCTTTGCTCATTTCTAGAGGGCACATGCCCGTCTGTAGGAAATGTATCATATTCTGAGTCCAACAGGGAGTGGACACATCATCATTTTCCTATTTTTGATCATCTTGTAATAAGCGAGGACAACGTCTTCTTCATCTTCTGGGTTGTCAGTCGTTTGGAAGCGAGCTGCTCACACAAACCTTTGCCTCTTACCAGCTTGGTGATTTTGATCTCAATGTCATACTCCATGACACGGGTGATCCATCCTACCCTTTTCTCATTCAAATCCTTCTTGAGGAGGAAGTCCTTAACCCCAACATGTGAGACCAGCAACTGGACCTTGTTGTTTGAGACTAAATGCTTGAATTTCTTCAAGCTCCTGATTACTGCAAGCACATGTTTTTCAATAAAAGAGTACCTCAACTCACGAGCTTATTTAGGCTTTGGGTGAAGAAGGCAATTGGCTGTTCGTCATTATCTTTGTTCATTGTACTGAATGGTAGAAATAGTGTCATCACCTCCAAATGCATAGAGGATGAAATCCTTGGAAAAGTCAGGTTGATGAGAGTGGGTGCACAGGAGATGGATTCTTTGATTGCTTCAAAGCTCTCCTTGCCTTCTGCCGTCCATTTGAAAGCCATGCTTTTTCTTAACATTTTGGTGATGGGCTTGACAAGGGCTGCAAAATTTGGGACAAACCTCCGAAAAAAATTTATCCTTCGAGAAACTTTGAAGAGCCTTCTTGTGACTTAGCAATGGTAGAGCCCTTATGGCTTCAACCCTCTCTGGATCAATTGCTAATCCTTCCTTGGAGACAATATGGCCAAGGAGTTTCCCTTCATGTGCAAGAAAGATGCACTTCTTAGGATTCAAAGACACTCCAAACTCTCTACACCTCTGAAACACTTTTTGTTGAGGTGAAAGAGGTGGTCTCAGTAGCATTCTTTGAGAAGATAGTGATATCATCTAGGTATATCAGCACTATCTTATTGATTAAGCCTTTGAATGCCATATCCATAGCTCGTTGGAATGTTGCTCCGGCATTCGACATAGTCCAAATGGCATCTTCTTGTGAGCATACGTGCCCCATTTAGTTGTGAAGGCTGTCTTGAACTGGTCTTCCTCCTTCACCATAATTTGATTGAAGCCTGAGTATCCATCAAGTAGTGAAAATCTTTCTGAACCAGCTACGACCTGCAATATTTGCTCCATGGAAGGGAGTGGATAATGGTCCTTAAGAGATGCCCTATTGAGGTCTCGGAAGTCCACACACAACCTGATTTCTCCGCTCTTCTTCCTGACCGGAACCAAGTTCGCAACCCAGCTTGAGTGCTTGATAGGGAATATAATTGCTGACTCAATCAGCTTGTCCAGTTCTTTCCTCATGAGAGGCTCCATGTGTGGATTGACTGGTCTTTGTTTCTGCCTGACAGGCTTAGTATTTGGATCCAACTCGATGGTATGCTGAGCTAAGTTGGGATTGAAACCTTTCAAGTCTTCATAGCTCTAAGAAAACATGTCGGGAATTCTTGACAAAGTTGTATGAATTCATACCTTTCTTGCTCAGTTGTCATTTTTCCAATTTGCAATGGCTTGTTCTCTTCTACCAAGATGGATACCGAATCTTCCCTCTTGACTTGAATGTTTGCTTTCTCCTTTCTAAACTGATCATTGGGGTTAAAAATGGACTCCAAGGTGATAAGTCCCTTGGGCAGGCTTGTCGGTTCTCAACTATATCACTGGTCACCATATTGCTGTTCCAACTTCTCTTGATTCTTAGCCGAGAACTCACTTCTTCTTCAAGAAGTGGATGATTTGCTGGTCATTCTCAAATACTTGCCAATCGACATCGTTATCCGGCCTTTGAAGGCCTCACAATCACGTGGATGTTTGGTCTGTACCTTGTCTTGTTGAATGTTTTCTACAATGTCAAAGGCTGCCCCTTACCGCTGCTGCTTGTCGGCTTGATTCTCTTTCCTAGGAATGGCCTTGATGCCGAAACCCTCAAAATCTTCCATGAGGTCCCACACCTGTTCTTGTAGCATATGAGTAGATCATTTTTGGCGGCATGCTTGTCCTTGACCTGATTTACAATCAATTCACTGTCCCCAAAAACTTGCAAGTTCTTTATTTTTTTTTTGATTGCCCAATGCATCCCCTGCACCAAGGCTTCATATTCAGCAGTGTTATTGGAGCATGCAAATTGAAACCTAAAAGCTGAATAATACTTTACTCCTTGAGGTGAAATAAGCACGGCTCCACCTCCTGCACCTTGTCTACTCCTTGATCCATCAAAAAGCAGCTGCCATACCTCATTGTCATCCTTGTGGTTTGGCTTGGTGATGCTAGGAATAGGTTGACTTTCTTCGTGTATACAATAGACTCCTAGCTCAGATTCTTCTATTCCTTGATAAGGATCAAAAGCATGCACCTTGCTTGCCCATTCATCAAGAGTCAAATCTGGGATACTTCCAACCTTAGTGTCAGCTTCATCAGTGCTAGGGTGATCTTCTTGATCAAATGCCGAGCAATTGGCATTAATCTTACTTGGAGTATAGGGCTCAATGTGGAAGTTTGCAATAGGTTCTGATCTAATTGTGGCCTTAGTTCCATACCTTGTTCTGAATAGCATGTGAGACCAATCAGCGGACAAATATCCCCCAATCTTGGCTGTGAAGTCCCTTGACAAGCATAGGGCAAAGAGTGGTGGAAGGTCTATGACTGATACATCTTGTAAGACAACAACATTTGGACATGCATGCAAGGTAAGACTCAAATTTCTAATCACTCCAACTGTTGCTATTGCTGTCCCATCCAGCTGCACTACTCCCTTAGATGTTATTTCATATTGGAGCCCTAACTGATCAGCTATCTGTTTAGGCATTACTGAGCTACTTGCCCCGGAGTCTATCATGCAATTATGCACTAGCTGATTTCGATGATTAACGAAACATAAAAAGGGGGCTTCAACATTTTACCTTGTTGTGCTCCATGATTTCCTTCAGGCTGGGCAGCATTTGTAAGCACTTTGTCTTGCCTCTGAACCTGCTGATTCAAAGTTGGCCAGTCCTTCATAGCAGCTTGCAGCAGATCTCTTTGGCCTGGGATGGATAGGGATTCCCACATAGATATATTGACGTTTGTCTTCTTCATCTGATCAATGATACTGAATGGTGATGAAGGATCTCTCTGCTGTCCTTTGGTTTGCACATTTATTCCTTGTATGTGGGCAGCAACAACTGGCATTTGAGTTGGCCTAGGGGCTGTTCTTGGCTGCCCTTGTGCATTTGAAACTGGGTTTTGCTTGCCAATCATTTGTGGAGCTATGGAAGGTTGTGGATTGGCTGGGGCTAATGGCTGTTCTTCACCCAAATTTCTCCTTTTTGACCTTGTGTTGGCTGCAACACCTTGAGAAACTGCCTGATTCATACCACAGAAATCCTCTGCCTGCCAATTTACCAATGTGGTGTCATTTGGGGTAGATTGCTCTTACACGGAATGTTTCTTGTTGTTGGCCGTTTTCTTGATTGCTTTCACCTCCACACCAAAGAGTTATGTTACCATTAAAGCTTGAGTTAAAGCACCATTGTAGCACATGGATTGGTTATGGGGTTCATTACATGGAAAACACCAATCATACTCTGGCAATGTTGTTTTGTGTCTTTAGGTACTAATGCCTTAGAGGCGATATGGCATTTGGATTATAGAAGTTGGAAGGTCTATTGACAGGGGAGGCCTTGTTTGATTCATATTTGTGGCTGGATTAGGTGGTCTTTGAGGCTGGTATGGCTGCCTATTAGGTTGAGCTTGAGGCTGATACGAAGGTCTAAAACCTTGAGCTTGCTTTGTCTCTCGGAGTGTGACCAGCTCATTACCTAAATTTTGCGGTTGCTTCATGACTTCTTGAAGCTCATTTGGGGCACTTGGAGATGAAGTGGAAGCTTTATTTGAACTCGATTTCTAGGAGTGGGAGAAGGAGCTAAGGCAGTGCCCGACTAGTACTTGGGCTCTCTAAACTTGGATATAATGGCATTGGAGGCCTAGGAGCTAGCTTGCACACTTTGAATCGACAATTTTCAGCTCTAATGGCAATCACTATAAGCAGCAGGATAGTTGTGCCTCCCATAGATTGAGCTGACATAGAAATATCGAATTTAAAGCTTTAAGGTAATATAGAAAAGCACCTTCTATGTTGGCATCCGATCGCTATCTTTGGAATTCTATCCCAAGATCTTTGAAATCTGAAGTTGAAGTCGGGTTAGCGCTCATTGGAAGCTCTCTTGATGGTTATCATTGCTCCAAAAAGAGACAAGTTGTCTCCTTCTCTCTAAATTGATTATGAAGTGCAATACACAGCTGATTCCAGTTCGTGATAGAAGCAGCTTCAAGGCTCCTAAACCATTGCAATGCCTTCCCTTTGAATGAAGATGCCAGCAATTTGACAGCTACTTGCATCTCGTTAATCTCATGGATTGCACAAATGTTAGCAATGTCCTTGACATGATCACCAGGAGTGGTCTGATTTTCTCCAGTAAAGTATGGAATGTTCTTCAGTGCTGCAACTGGGATTGGATTTTGTGCATTGAGAGCAAGTGGGTCGCTGCTTTGCATGTGAAGTTGACATAGGGGGTTTACTTGGTTGCACCATTCGATTGGTCTTAAAACCCTTGTATATTGAAAGAAAGGCACATCGAGTGGAGGAGTTGAGAGAGTTCTGTTTGGTGGAGATGGAGACCTTTGAATCCTTCTTCCTCTTTGCCTTCTTCTTGGAGATAATTGCGAGGTATTCAAACAAAGACCTCCTCTTCTCCAAATCTTGACCTTGTGATTCTTCTCATAAGATTTTAGGCCATCTTCTTTGAAACCAGTTGATTCATCCCCTTGGAGTCGCCAGATATGCAAATAATAGCTCTTTTTAAGCAAGAAAATTGTAGCAGATGCATATCAACTTTGCTACAATAAAAATGAGACCTCTAGGTCCCACCTTGCAGCTATCAAATCAAGCTGTTAGTGCAAAATCACAGCACCCCTGGATGTTGATCAGATTTCTAGGTTGATCATACTAACATCCAGTGTGATTGCATAACATTGAATCCTTTCTCCAAGTGTGGGACTTGAAGAGTGAGAAAGGAATCTCCAGAGAAGGCTGGTTCCTATTCCTCTGTTCAGATGCACACGAAATATACAGAGGGTTTTCCTTTTTTAAAACCTAATCTAATCTGCCAAGGAGACAAGGTAAGAAAATGCGTAAAAATAAATCTAAACTAATGGAGGTGATGCACCGAGGAATGAAGAACACTTATTTTGCCAATAAACACAGACCACTTGAATGTGATACAAGATCATGCACAAATGACAGAAACTGCAGTAAAAGACCAGGAGGATGCAAAATGAACACAGAGAGGGTTGAGAATCATCCACAGACATGTATTACTTGCTCCAAAGATTGATACAATACACTGCAGAATGCTAAGAGGCAGAATAGTATTACAGTTCAAATGAGAGGTTCGAACTCCACAAATTCACCTGAGGAAAAAAGGGAGAGGCAAAAATGTAGAAAAAATGTTCCACACTGCTTGAAAAGAAGCTCCTCTTTACAATATATAGAAAGAAAATGAGAGAGGAAAGAGAGGAGGGAAAGCCAAATCTACCCCAACCATCTCTAGGTTGCATTCAATTCGTCCATCATGGCAGAAGCGGCGGATCCTGGCAAAACGGCGGGCTGCCTAACAGAAGCGGCGAACTGTCTGCTGCATTAAAGTTGTTTGTTGAAGCATTACTTCTGCTTGTTATTTCGTGCCAGAGGTGTTTCTCAATTTTCTCCCTCCAGACTACACCAAAATTCGAGAATAACCCCAGAATCATGTAGAGAATTTCATGAGCTTTCCGTTGATATAAAGAACGTGCAAATCCGAGCTCTGGATCGAAAGATATGTCGATCTGAAGATTTAGGGCACGGAACAGGTGAAAACGGATTTTGAAATATTTTCCCGCGCATTGCCACCTGGACGCCACGTGGCATGCTCTGATTCGCTGAATAATTCTCTCTTCTCTACTTTTCGGTGGGCTTTGCTTTGAAATTTCTGTGGGCCCTAGCTGGGACACGTGGCACTATCCCATAGGTTCGGATCGGTGCTCGAAAACTCGCCCTTTGACTTTTTTGACCTTTCTCCTTGTGACACGTGGCGTGATTTTATTGGTTCTCGGCCCTGCCGGCTCTTTCGCGCCCTTCGCGTCTATTTGGCCCAGATGGCACAGTGCTCCTTGTGCTGATTTCGGGCGAACCGGCCGGTTCGCGTCCATTTGTCCCAAATGTCCCAGTTTGTTTCGGACTGCTTGGCCCTTTTTCACCCGGTTCGGCCGGTTCGCGCCTTTTTGGCCTGCTTGTCCCAATCATTTTTGATCGCACTGCCATTTTCATTTTGGCCCGACTCGGCTGTTCGGGCCTTTTTTGGCCCAAACGTCTGAGCAACACTTAGCCAATTTTTCTTCCTCCTTGGCCGGATCGGCTTTTCACGCCCGCCATCAGATTGGCCCGATTGTCCCAAATGCAATTTGGGCCGCACAGAGGCTTTTCGGCCGATCCGTGCCTTGACGTCCCAAATGTCCCGATTGCTCCCTCGAGGGTGACTTAGCCAATTTTTACACTTTTTCTGGATCAACCTATTTGCCTTTCTCGCAACTCTTTTGCATTTTCTCGAGCTTGCTCCCTCCTTGGCCTTGGGAGTTAGAAAATTTCTGAAGGACCCTAGAAACTTGATTTTTCTCTGAATCAATCAATTTTCTTGGGATTTGGATATTCTGATGCATGTTATCAAAATTACCCTGGGGGTGAATTTTGGATAACACATGCTAAAAATAACATTGGAGGAGGTTGCAGCAGTTCCAAGGCATTTAGGGGAAATAATGGAATTAATTGCAGAAGTTGCATCTGGAAAGGTGGTTGTACATGCAATTCAATTGCCCCCACCTTTTTAGGATTCTATAAGTGTAGTTAACTAGGATGAGGATGTGGAGTCCAAGTGGTTGTTGAATGAGTGGTAGTTGACTAGGATGTGCACAATTAATTAATTAATCATTTAATTAATAAATGGTAATTAACTTAGCAAAAGGGGAATAAAAGTACTAGGGATTAATTTAATTAATCCAAAGGGTGGAATGTGTATGAATTAATCAATTTAATCAAATAATTACAAATGGGTGAATAACAAGGTGTATTATTATAACATTGAGGGAAGGTGAGTAATTTAGGGGTGTTTACTTTTTCCCCCTCTTTAAAGTGCTATTGCAAAGTAATAGTGTTTTAAAGATAGTAGACACATGTAGATCAATGAGTGAAAATTTGTGAAGCATTTGGATGCATCAACAAACAATGAAGCATTAAGATGCCCCATAGATTAAAATGGTAGAGGAATGCCCCCTCAAGTGGGTGTGTGGCAATCGCAAAGTTGTGGAAAACCGCTTGGTAGGAAGAAAGAAAGGTATTTGAGCAAGGATGGTAAAGAACTATGCTCATAGCATGAGCGTCATATGGAGAGTAATTTTAGAGAAACCTTATTTTTGTTGTTGCACAATAGAGTTGTCACCATGATTATAAAAGAATTAAGATGGTTAACCCGTGATGCGCATAAAAACACACACAATAAAGAAAAATAAAAAAGGAAAACAAACCTAATATACAAAGTAGGTGCAAACATCATGGTTATAAAGGAACCAAGATGTAATCACACTACTTGCAAGTGGTCCAAAAATCAAACATCAATAATGCAACACAAAGTGGAAAAAGAAGACAATCAACTATGCCCCTAATGCATGCCACAATATGTGTAAGTAGATGCAAATGCTCCCTAAGAGGGATTAATATCAGATTGGAAGAATGGAGAAAAATGACTCCTTATGACACTCTTTTCATATCCTTTTCTGCAAATGATCATATTTGAAATTGCCCTAGGTGAAGTTATATCTTGAAGGAATTTTTTTGTAACTTGCCCCAAGCAGATTTAGCATATCATGCAAAGGGAAGAAAGTGATAGTTGTAAGATTGGCATGATTGCTAGGGTAATAGATAAAGGTATGATGTTTATCAAGATTGTGCAAATATGTTGGAAAATTCACATCAAGGGTTTTCCAATTGTAATATTTCTATGATAAATGAATGTTTGTTTGAAAATTTTGTAACTTTTTTTGGATTTTGAAATATTTGATTTTTTTTTGGATTTTTACAAGTTGTGGAAAGATTTGAAATACAAAATCCAATAAAAACAATATAACATGAATAAAAAACAAAAAGGAAAATATTCCATGGCTTAAAGAAACTAGGAGGAAAACAAAACACATGCAAGTGACAAAAACACACCAAGAAAGAAATGGAAACAAACCCAATATGAACATGATGGATCTAAAAAAAAATTATATGTGAACTAAGATGCAAATAAATTTCATGCAATTGGTCTATAAGTGCATTCTAGATACATAAATACTAGTTATTATAACTAAAAAAATTAGGAGACTAAGATAAGAATATACAAGACAACATTGTATATGTTAGAAAAGTAAATATGACAAATAAGCCAGTGAATAATGCACACCAATGTTAAATACTAACAAGTAAGTGACAATATAACACAATTCACAATAACAATGTCTAAAGACTTTCCTAGTGTTTTCCACAATGAATAGATAGACATATGTCAAGTTTCCCCCAAGCGAAAGCCAAAGCCAAGTGATGTCCCTAAGCAAAGTTACATTGCAAAGAGTGGTTTGATTGATTGGAAAATGCACATGATTGAAAACAATCAGATGAAGAAAGTAGAGAACAAAATTACATAGTCACGAATATTTTTGGCAAGAATTTCCAAAAAGTTTTGTATTTTTTTGTATTTTCTAAACAATTTTATACTATTTTTGGGATTTTGAATGATTTTATACTTTTTTGTTATTTTGTGAGACATATGTGAATTTTTTTGGTCTTTTTGGAAATTTTAACCACACACCAAAGAAAAGGGAAAATGAATTCCTAAGTCATAACCAACATGCTACGTATGAAGTTAGTGGAAGAAAGCATAATGGAAGTCAAACAACAAAGTGGTCGACAATGGGAAGGATGTCTTAAAAAGGAGAATATGAAACACAAGGCGAGGAGGAAAGATACAAGTAGGAAACAAGGTAAAATGATGAAACATGTGAATGCAATGATATGCCCCAACACAAGGGTTACTCTTCAGAGACTTAGGAATAGAACTTCTTCAGATGAATGGCATTCATACGCTACTTTATATATTTTCCATCCTTAGTAGATAGTTTGTATGTGTCAGATCCAAATTTAGTAGTTATAACATAAGGACCCAACCAATTAGGCTCAAAATTTCCTTATTTTTCTCATGGTTTAGTTGTGTTCTTCTGATTTTCCTTTCGAAACAAGTCACTAATTTTGAATTTTTGAGGTTTGATATTGTGATTATAATTACAACATAGTCAATCCCGATATACTGCATATGCTCTAAGGCACGAAGATATCTCTTGTCCAAGTAATATCTCTACAAGGTGTGCAACATGGTAATCCTCTTCATGAATGAGGTGTTGGAGGGAGACACGAAGTGAAGGTAGTTCAAATTGGATACGTAATATGGTTTTAGAGACACATATTAGGAGAATGGAGTATCTCTTTTAGGAGTACGGAAGGAAGTGCGGTAGGCCTAGGGTGTAGAATACAACCGTGTATGCCAATTATGTCCATTTTTATCAACTATCTTTTCTCAAATGGATTTGATAGTATTTTAACGCTTGATTGGTTTTTGCATTGTGGATAGTAGGGTGTAGGCCATTTTAGGTGGATACTATATTTTTTATCTAGGGCCTTGAGATCCTTATTTGTAAAATAACCACCTTTTTAGTGAAAATAACAATGAGGATGTCAAAACGCGATATGATATGGTTGGAAATGAATTTATAAATATTACACTGGAAACATAGGTAAGAGGCATAACATCAACCCACTTGGTGAAATACTTGGTGGTAGTTATAATGAATGTATGGCCATTAGAAGATGTGGGATTTATTTTTCCAATTAGATCGAGTCCCCATTTTGAAAAAGGATAAGTTGAAGTGATGGGTTGTAATTCTTGGGATGGTTTATGAATGAGATTACCATGTTTTTGGAAAGCCTAACATTTATTCACAAAGTTTCATGCATATGCATCCATTGTGGGCCAATAGTATCAATACATAAGATATTCTTTGGAAGAACCATTCTACTAGTATGCATGCCACAAATACCTAAATGTACTTCAACTAGCATCTGATTAGATTGATCTTGATTGAGACATCTGAAGAGATTCCCATCATAGCCTCTTAGATATAAGGTGTCGAAAGAAGAGTGTACTGCAAAGCATGTTGTGCTAAGGCTCTTTTATTGGATGAATTTAAATTAGGAGGGTAGGCTTTGATTTGAATGAAGGTATATACATTTTGGTATCAGGGATGATCAAGACCAACAATCTCACAAACCATGGTGGACTTTTGAATTCACATGTGGGTACCAAAAGATGTTCAATGAGGAACTTGTTGTGATTTTGAGTAGTGTCGAATGAAAGAAGGGATGCAATAGTTTCCATGGCATCTACTGGTTTATTTTGTACATGAGGAACTTGTTCAAAATTAATAATCCATAAATACCCTCCAAGGCTATCAATAATTCATTTATAGGGTAAGAGATTCTACTCTTTGACTTGATACTCTCCATTAACTTGATTAATGATGAGAAGACAATCATTGAGAGTTTTAAGTTATTGTAGGCGTTAAGAGATAGAAAAGACTAAGCCTGTTATCAATGTTTCATACTCGGCTATGTTATTTGTGTAAGGGAAGATGATATGATAATATTTTAGTATGAGGTCTCCATTTGGTGTAGGAAAGATAATTCTTACTATAGAACCATGGATAATGCAAGATCCATCAAAGAATAATGTCCATGAAGGGATTGCTTCTATGTATAAGAGGTATTCATCTAGAAATTCAAAATTAAATGGTTGTGAACCTGAAGTGGCACTTTGTAGCTAGTTGATCTACCAATTCTTGACCTTTTATATCCTTTTGATTGATAATTTCAATGTCAAATTCACTAAGGAGTACAATCTAGCTAGAAATCCATCATGTTATGATTGGTCTCAAAAGCGTACTTAAGAGGATCAACCCTTGGATTTATCTTGGTGGTATGGTTTAGTAGATAGTTTTTCCACTTGCCAAAAGTATAAGCAATCACTAAACAAGCCTTTTCAACCTGTGAGTACTTAGTCTCATGTTCAAGGAGAGTCCTTATCAAATAATACACAACTTGTTCCCCACCCTTATAATTGTGTTGCACAAATAATGCCTCAATGGCATGTTCTATTGCAGAAGTGCACACCAACATAGGATTATCCTATATAGGTGGCATGAGCACCAACAAAGAAAAAAATATTATTTCAATTTTGCAAAGGAGTTATTGGAGCTCAAATATGCACCCATGCCTCGAATCATAGACAATTCAGGATTTGAGACAACATGGGATTGTCTCCAAGTTGTGGTACTCAAACTGAGATAAACCTTGGAAGAAGGCCAAATTACTCCACTCACTCCTAATGCGAAACTAATTTGAGGAATTGAAATGCAACCATATAACTCTACTATAACTTTCTAAGGGACCAGGGTGAGAAAGAGATGCATAAACATAAACCTAATATAAAAGAGGTGATAGAACCAAAAATAAGGTGATTAATACTTTAGAAAGATAGAAAATGGAAGAAAATGATGATGAAGAGAGCCAAATAAAAGTCACAGATGAAAATCATGTCCAGGGTTCCACTTTCATGATGCACAATAGACAAAAGTTCTTAAAGAATGCATACAACACACCAACGAATGAATGAGAGGCAAAAAGGGCAATAAAATAATATCTAAGGTAGAAACAAGCCAAAAAACCAAATATTTTATTACTTAAAGATCATGCACAGATCATCACGATATAGGAGGAAGATGTAAAATATTTACAGAGATATAGCCCAAGGCATGCAATTCTTAGAACACTTGTACACCATGAAAATGATGCCCTCATATTCCCAAAGTATCCAACATTAAAACAAGAAATAACTTTACAATTTATGGAAAATTAGAAGAAAGAGAGAGAAGAAAAGAGAGGGAAATTTGAATTCCCTTTTTGACCCCAACCACCTTCATTAATTTTATGATAAGATTTGATTGCTCTATAATTTTGCTTCCGCATGCCATCTTCCTTGTTGTAGAAGGAACATAACCCATACTACATTTAATTATGGTGGTTGAGCTATTCTATGTAGACCTTATGCATGTTTGGGGAGATTTCCTTTACTTCTCCCACCTTTCTTCATTAAATCATAAAATATGATTTTATTGCATGGGAAGGGTTGAGATTTGTTCAAATATAATTTGATTTTAAAAGATTGAATCATTAGATTGAAATTGATATTCATTTTAGCAATCCATGGAAAATTACTATTTTTATTTGATACGTGAATTTTCTTCTTTATTTCTCACGCAGCTTTTGGCCTCCGCAACTTTGTCTCTTGTTGTATGGTTCTACTAATTCCTCTGCTTCAACATGTGACATTTAATATGGCACAACTTTATGTTGATTTCCACGGAATTCCTTTCCTTCACCCCACAGATTTTTTTTTACCTTGTTCCATAGATTTCAAAACAACTGTGGACTTATTTATTTCACCCTTTGGCATGCCTAAAATCCTCCGCAATCTTCATTCCATAGCCCATGGATTTTCAAGTTATTCAATTTTACAGGGGTCAAAAATTGGCAATATGAGTCTTGATAGTCTTGTGTCCATTTGAATTGGACATCCTTCTTAAGAAACTGGTTAAAGTGATGGCACTTATATACCAATTGAGAGATGAAATGATAGATAGACTGTATTTTTCCTTTTAGGCCTCTTAGATATTGAAGTTTTTGAGGAGGTGGCATATCTATTATAACTTTGACCTTGGTAGGGTCCACTTCAATTCCTCTTTGTGAGACAATGAATCCCAATTTTTTTCTTGAAGTGACACTAAAGACACAAAGACTTAATACATGTAGTTCTATTATTAATACATCATTCTACAGAGCATGTCAGATCTATATCTAAGGGAGAACAAAATTAAGTATTAACCATGATGAAATCAAGAACATACTAGATCCAAATACACACAAAACTAACACTTAGATTTAGCCAATATCCTCCATTATATTAAATATGAAAATTACACAGAAGCTTCTTATAGTAATGGAATTATATGCCCATACGCACATGAATCCAATACAAAGATAGTCCAGTCTTGCACACATACATACATATATATGTCTCTCTACTCATTCTTTTATATATCCTCTACTACATGGTTCACTACATATTTATAAGGGTGGGGACTTTCCCTTCACCACTTATCCAATCCTAAAATAGGTCACATGCTATTATTAGCTACGTGATTTTACAATCATAGCCCCACATGCAAGTGTGCTAACAATAGACTTCCTTTAGTTAATTGATAGTGATAAACCTATTCTTAGCCCACATCCATGCAAAGTGCTTTGTAGCCGATCCTCCAAAAATAGCCAATGTGTGGCACACAAGTCTCTGCCTCGTTTATGTGCTTTGCATGCCATCTCTAAAAATAGATCCTCATGTGCAAAAATGGCTAAGTCCCAAATATGAACTTATCCTCCACGTGTGTGTTTCCCTTATCCATTCGCACCTTTGAACATGCCCTATTTTCCCACGCGGACCTCTTGTGTGCCTTTTGTTAAGTATTCTCTACTCAACATTACCCCACACTAATTGTATTTCCACCCGAAAATGGTTGTCTCAAAAATGAATTAAAGAATCTGAATGGAAAGAATAAGAATGAATCTATATGCATAAAATAATGATGTTACTCTGCAGCTTCATCCACTTCAACCTAAAAAATTAATTCGGGATATTCCTCCTTTATTTCGGCCTCCAAGGTCTGCCACTCAATGAGTGCTTCCTCTACTTTTTCTGGAATGTCCACAACAATGGACTCCAGTTCATCTTGTGCACAATCTCTCCTTTCTCATTCTCATAAGACCAACACAATGTTGGACATTGCAGTCATCCTTCCCTCTAGTAAATCCATCTTCTATGCGATGAGTTTCCCAAGCTCATCTAGCCATGATCCTTGTGTGGTTCTTGTGTTACTTGCAAGGGCCTCATGCTTCTATTTAACCAGTGCTAATCTTTCTACGCATGGCCCAATGTGTCATCCTTCATCACTTTTTGGACCTCATTGTCCTCCTCCAGGGTTTTTATTTTGATGAGCACCTCTGAGCTGTACAAATGTTCAAGGCTTGGTCTACCTTCTTTAGTTCTTCCCACAACACTTACAGTAGTCCTTCGTAAGATGAAATATTTCTCTTCACTACAGCCCTTTCCCTTTCTACCTCTTGCTCAAGATTCTTTGGTGTTGGCATTCACATGGTTTCATCTTCAAGTACCAAATCCACCAAAGTCTTGACATAGTGCATTGCTGAAGGAAATTTCTCTGGTACCTTTGACTCCTAGATGTGGGTGCACTTTTCAGTACATGGTCCCCAATAGTCTCTGCCATGCTGATAAAGGCATGGTTCTTCTTCTGTTCCAAGTCCTTTTCTGGATCAGGCATGCTATTTCTACATCCTTTGTTTTAATTTCCCCTCGCAGCCTGCCCTAATGGTTGTGGCCTTATCCATGTTCCTACGAGCCACCTCTGTGGAGACCTTTACCAATGCATTACTTACTTGCTCATCGGACATAACAATAGGCTTTACTATTATGTGTCTAGCTTGGGGAGTCTTTTTCAACCTCCTCGACATGCATGACTCCTCACACACATCAAATTTGGTTCATCCATATGCGTGTGCATCGACCATGACAATTGCTTCCTTGTGCATATGGTTTCCATATCTTCATCCATCAACTCCCAACCATATAACTCCTTTTGTGTCACAATGCTCTAGAAATGGGCATGGAAAATTTTACCTGTGTCCTCAACATAGCCCATGATTGGTGCACTGTGTTCTCCACTCATTCTCTTTGTTCTAGGCCCCTTAGGAACTGGAGCTTCAAGATTTGGAGTTTTTCTGACATACCCCAAGTAGTCTCATGCATGCTTTTATTGTCTCCTTTTCTCCTTCCTCTCCATCCTTCCATTCCTTCATCCTTTGATTCCTCTTATGGCTCCTCCCTACTCTATGGTTCCTCCTCATATTCAGGTGGTGTAGGAGACCTTGCACGCTTTCCTTAGATTCCTCTGCCTCTTCACCCAACTTTAACTTCCTTCTTCTTTTCTTAGTTGTCTCCTTCTGTGGAGATAGTCAGGTGACCTACGCACTGATTGTGGAGTAGCACCTTGAGTCCTTGTTTTCCTGAATACTCTTTTAAAGTGGTGCTCTCCTTGAACTTCTAGATCCTCTTCTTCTTCCTGCCCATGAGTTGGTGTAGTCATGCACGCTTCTCTGATTCTCTTTTATCTATGGCTGCCTCCTCCTGTGCTCCAAACCACCACTATCCTCACTCATCCTCCTCATCCTCTACTTCTGATTGTCTCTATGGGCTTAGGCACTAGAATGTTCTCCATGGTATGCTTACCCTTTGGTGGCCCTGGGAGCGCAAACTCATCTTCCACATACTTGTTGTTTTCTAGCTTGGGCTTTAGTTGGAGGTACACAAGTGTTGCTCCAATGTCTCCAACAACCAAACTTACTAGCTTTATGCTCAACACATATGAGATGAGCCTTTCAATATATGCATTACGTCCTGGATATACATACTTCTTCCTCAGTGTGTGGTAGTTATAGTCTACCTTGTCTACATTGAATGTTAGGTGGCACGTCTGAGAACCTGTGAACCGATGCCTAAAATACCTCACTGTGAAGGCATATAGACAATTTTCACCATGGGCTCCAAGCCCCATCCTTCATTACAAATCATGCGATGCAAAAATGTTGGTAAACTATAAATTGTACTACCTTACCCACCACCGAAGGAAATTCTTTGGGGATGTGCCATTCCTCTTCAAACACCATGTGAAGCCTATCATACCACTTCTCATCCCTCTACTTGACTGTTCGTCATCGATCCTTCACACAAGTACTTTCTGAATCATTCTGCAGGTGACTTGTTCTCCATGGGATACTCCCAGATCTTCTCCTTTGGTCCATCGGGCACCCATCTCCATGAATACCAGAGACAATAGAACAGCCCCAAAACTAATCTTTCCTCCTAAAACATGCTTCTTCGATGATAGTTTCTACGTAATGTAACCTGAAATGTTGTAGACCACTCCTTCAGACATCCTTCTAGCAAATGTGCAGCCACATGGTATTCACTTGTGACCACCTCTCTTGGTCATTTAATTTTGTCACAAGGTGTGTGGTACCTGCATAACTGGGTACTTTTTTAGCTTGTCTATGTCCATGCCACGTGACCCTTGGTGTACCCTAGCTCCCTCCTAGTCTCCAAAATTGTGGCCTTGTCTGTTAAGTCCCCTTTGAGGTCTTCACCTGTAGCCTTCAACCCTGTCACTGTGGAGATCAACACGGGCTGAAATCCTTACTCTGCGTCCTATAAAGTAGAAGAAGTCTTTATGTACTCTGCTCATGAGCCATTGGTACAAGGGCTCATATTTTCCAAAGTAGGGGAGCTCGTATAACTGATATACTCCAATATTTTTCAATAACTTCTCCCCAACATCGTCATAGACCGACATGTCCTCCGTCAGTGTGCACTTATTTGTCTTCATGTTCAACAATGCATCCAACTCCTTCTTTTTTATGGTACGATGGTTGTACTCACTTATCTTTCTTCTCCAAATGTGGGAATCCCATTCCTAGCCTACTATAACCCCCTCTGGATATTGCATCTCTAAAAAATTTCTCTCGGGGTCATTTCTTCTTCCTCCATGACCACCTTCTTCTTTCCCTTAACTCCCACTACAATTACCTTCTTTGGTGCCATTTCTACCCTACAATCCTCTGAAAATACTCATCTTTTGACTTCTACAATGTGCAACTCAAACCCTAGCTCAAATCTCCATGCCCTAGTGGAAATCATGCATGCCCTAGCTCATTTGTAACATGTCTGCTTCACTCAAACCCTTCTCTCTGGGGAACACAAGCTTCTCCTTCACACAAACCTCCTTTCCACATCTGGTTTCACACTCTTCACACCTCAACATGATTTCTCGGCTCTTCACACTTAGCTCTTTTCAAATTCTCTTAATCACAATGGTAAGAATGAACTCGCATCCCATCCTTATATAGATTTTCAAATTTTTGATGCATTTATTGCTCCTTCACCTACCCAATGTCCTCTCATTTATTGACCAATTTCATTCATTCCACACGGTACATCTTCACGCCCCAACTATAACCTTCTAGCGCACCTTCCTACCCTCTAGTCACAGACTTCTCTTCAACATGCTTCCTTGCGCCTGAGTACCTTGTCACTTGCACCTTCCACTGGTAGTTGTTATGGCATCCGCTTACCTCACGTTATACTGTCCCTTCATTCATCTCCATCTTTGGTCACTTTTTAGAAGCAATCTTTTGACTTGAATAACACCCGTAGTAGCTTATTCCTTTCATCGTTTCAATTCCAATAGTCTTGTACCTAGATATCAACAACCACCCCACACTAAAAGTATGTGTAGTCCTCTACGCATAAAAATTATTCAAATAGTAATTAGCTTCACACGCACAAACAAACACTTATTACACAAGAACAACAACTAAATTGACAAAGCATAAGCAATGAAGAAGAAAATACATTAAGGAAATATATAATTGAAAACCTAATCTAAATGGAAACACTACCTTATTACAAACACCAAGAAGACTTATTTATAGTAGGGCTTCAAATTACTCCCATTAAAGTAACTGGTAGTCATGTTCCATCAAGTGCTTCTAAAAAAGTGCCTATTTCAAGGATGTAAGTGATAACATACGGCCCCAACCAATGTACCTTAAGTTTTCTTAGATGGTGCAAGAACTTAGAGTCATAGAGAAGCACCATTTGTCCAATCTCAAACTTCTTATCCCTTATGTTTCTATCATGCCATGCTTTCTTCCTAGCCTTTTCTTGCTTCTGAATCCAACGTGTTATGGCTCATCACTCATCTAACTTGATTATCTTTTCAATCCATTCTTCTAAAGCTTTCTCATCAGCTAGACCTCTAGCACGCGTGATACACAAAGAAGGTAACATGAATTCCATAGGAAGAATGAACTTATGTGCCAAACACTAACTAAAATGGTGTGGCTTTGTTCAACCTCTTATAAGTTGTTCTATATGCCCAAAGTACAACAGACACTTTATCATCCCAATCCTTTCTTCCAACATCACAATTTTTTGTCAAGGTCTGGCTCAAAATCTTGTTGAAAGCCTCAGCAGTTCCATTTTCCTGAGGATGGTAAGGTGTAGTCTTATGGTGCACAACCATAAACTCATCTAATAATATCCTTATTGTCTCATTCAAAAAATGTGTGCCCCTATCACTTGTCAGACTTAGAGGACATCCATACCTTGTAAGAACATTTTCCCATAGAAACCTAGTTGTTGTAGCTGTATACAATCCTTTGTAGGTGTTGCTTCTACCCACCTTGTGAGATAATCTGTGCAAGTAATGATGTAGCGTGATCCAGTCCTACGTGTGGCTGGTGAAATAGGTCCTACAAATTTGATAGCCCATTTCTCAAATGGTTATGCACTAGAAATAGGTCTTAAAGGCATCTCATCTCTTTGCCCTGGTTTTCCTAGATGCTGACAATGATCACACACCTTACAATATGCCTTACAATATTTATACAGGGTCTCCCACCATAATCCAATGAGTAGGATCTTGCATGCAGTAGCATCACCTGCATAGTGGCCACCTGCAATACCACCATGAGCCTCCTCCATAATATCCATGTGCTCATGCTCCAATACACAATGTGCAATACTTCATCTCTGCCTAACTTGTACAGGTCACCACTGATCAACATAAAAGGTGTCGCGCATATAGAAAGTTGTTTCTTTTCTAAGGCCTTCATTCCTTCTAGTGCCACACCAGTCCAGTAGAAAGATAACAATGTCCTCTAATTTTGATGGCACGCATTGTAACCTATATAACTGCATCTAACATGGTATCCTCAATTTCTTGTGCTTCTTCTCCTAACTGTATTCTTGATAGATGGTTTGGTCTAGAATTACTTTTCCCTAGTTTTACCACAATTGTGAAATCAAATTCTTGAAATAATAGTACCCATCTGCATATGCGCCCCTGTAAAATATGATTGTTTACCAAATACTTCAATGCCATGTGATCTTATATAATATAATGGTGTAGCTAGTAATACTTGTCTAAACTTGTGTAATGCATAAATCATTGAAAAAGCTTCACGCTCTATGTAGTTGTGTAATTTTATTCTGCAGGAGTCATCTTTCTACTAGAAAAATAGATAGGATGATCTATAATACCCTCTCTAGGATGAGCTAACACCACGCCAATGGCTATGCCAGAGGCATCCACATGTACATGAAATGGTTGATCCCATGAAGGAAAACACAAAATAGGCGCGTAGTAAGTTTCTCTTTCAATATCTCAAATGCACGTTACTTTGTGGTTCTCCCCAATAAAATGTACCTTTTCCTTTTAGTAACTCCTCCAAAGGTGTGGCAACTTTGGCATATCCCTTTATGAATTTTCTATAATACCCTATGTGACCCAAGAATCTATGCACACCTCACTCTGACTGGTAGGTGCTTCTAGGCCTAGAATGACTGCAACCTTAGCTATGGATCAACTAACAAACCCTCCTTGCAGATTATGTGACCTAATAGTATTCCAAATGGTGTAGAAAATATGCACTTCTTGATGTTCAAAGAGATACTCAACTATCTACATCATTCAAACATTAAGCGTAGATTGTCACAATGATCCTTAACAAGCCCATATACTTGTCCAATCATCTAAATAAACCTATAAGAAGTTGTGAATAAAATATTTGAATGCCTGAACCACTATCCATGAGAATACAACAGGTGCATTCTTCAGTCCAAAGGGCATCACAATATAGGAAAAACTACCCCATTCAGTAGTAAAAGTTGTCTTTTCCTGATCCTCCTGGGAATCCTAACTTGATGATACCCAGAAAACCCATCTATAAATGAATAGATTTCACACCTGCCATGCCTTCCAGTATTTCCTTAGTGAATGGCATAGGAAATGGGTCTGTTACACATGCAACATTCAGCTCCCTATAATCCACATAGATTCTAATCCATCCATCCTTTTTGATACTTGATCACCATTGGACTAACCCATTCTACTCATCCAAGGGTTCGAATGATTCTAACTTCAACATTTTATCAATCTCTTCTTTTACCTTTTCACGTAAAGTTAGGGTTCATTCTATAAGGTCTCTTTCTAACTGGGTACACACCTTATTTAAGCTTTATCTTCATCTCCCCTAGTGATTCATGCATGCCTTTAAGTTCATGATACCCCCAAGGGAATAAGTCTTGATAATCCCATAATAACTCAATAATTTTAGCCACTTCCGAGTCTGACCAGTAGTCTCCAATTATGGCCTCCTTAGGCTCAACTTCTGACCCTATATTTACTTTCTTTTGTCTTCATTGGTTCATGATATGCATGTGTATCCTTATCTACACTATCCAAGACCTCGCATTCCTTGTGAATGATCGACATCCAGATTTTCAACTTCCTCATCATCCACTATGTAGACCATCTTTCCTTTTTCTTTCTCAAGGCAAGCACATTCTAGTAGTATGGATTCCATGTCTTCTTCTTCTTCAAAATGCACTCTCCCGACTCTGTTTCACCAAATAATGCCTGAATGAGCTCTTCCACCATTGCACTATCCCCCATAGTTAAGCGCTTGACAAATTTTAATGCCTCTTCTACTGAGGTTTGGAAGAGAAGTAGTCAAAGGTCTGGATCATTCCTATAATCAAATTCTACCAATTTCCAGTTTCTCTATGTAGCTCTGCATATATATACCAAGCGTGTGTGCATCCTTGTAGGGTGGAATATACTTTATGCACCCAGTGAAGGTGGTAATGCTTCTGTCCCTCTGTCTAGAGTCTCTCACACTTTGTTGGATGTGATGTTGAATAGTTGATTACCATGATAAGTGCAGATCTGTGTAGGTGCATTTCTCTAAAGAACCGAGTAGATAGTGTGATCCTAATTTCATTCCATTCCATAAGATTATCTCTGTGAACCACCCACCGCGTGCACTGTTGTCCCACGTAGGGTATATGCTAACATGTTCCTTCTCTGAACTTGGTCTATCCACTTTGTGCTTCCATGGCTTGCAAGAATACTAGAAGATCTTCCACCCCAGTATACCAAGGTATTGAGCTACCTATTCGTTGAACCGAGAGAAGTCCATTTTTCCATGCAATCACACTTCTTACCTTACGCCCTACTAGTTCATAAGTACCACGAGCCCAATTGTCACAAGCAATACTCGTAGTATCACTAATAGATTGAGAGTCTTCCCATTGAAGGATGCCCTCCTTTGATGGCTCAATGACCTCTAGGTCTTGAATAACACACATAAATTTTGTTTAAGTCCTCTTCACTCAAAGGCTCAACATACGGTGTAGATTTTCCATCTATTAAGGGGATTACAACTTCCTCCTTGTTTTCAAAACTGATGTATCCTTTGTTGAACCTTAAATCAACATTATTTACATAACACCAAGGGTGCCCAAGTAAAGCTAGAAAGTTATCTACTTCTGAGCGTGCTAATACCTCAAAATCTCCAGTGAATTTGGCCCCTTGTATTGTTATAGATGCATCCTTCAAAACTCCTATGGGAGTGGCCTTAGTCCTATTTTCCATAAACAACACATTAGATGATGGTTGTAATGGAGGTCTCCCCATTTGCACCCATGCATCTAATGTAAGAACATTTACTTCCACACCTGTATCAATCAAGATATTGCTCAAGAGCCATCCATCCACAACAACATTCAGAGTAATCTCCTTTTCATAGTCAATGCTATTAGGGGGAAGATTTGCATGCAGGAGATCTATCATTCATTCTCAGTACTTGCATGCGAGTGTTCCCCTTCAACCAATTCCCTAATAATGGAATAATATTCTCCTGGCGCAACATTTTGCATACTTCTTTTATGTCATCCATCTCAGATGGGGCCTTCCTACTTCCTTCTTTTGTTCTATCTTCCATGATTGCTCTTTCAGACATTGTATTTCACCTTGAAGATTTATGAGGACCTCCATGGTCTCTTGATAGACCTCCTTCTGATGAGTAGGATCTGGGTACCTTGCATGCAGAACCTCCTCCTTAATGATTGTAGGCTTCTGCTGCAACCTCTTTTTTTATGCGTGCCACTTCAGCTCGTGTGGTAATTTTCATGGTGAAAGCCTCAGGTTCTAGTGATAACTTGGGCATCCATTGATTTTCCACCACACGCTGGATTCTAACCATCCCTGCCTTTTTTCTCCTACTTATGTTTACTTACTAAGATGCTCATACAAGTCTGGCACTCCTCATAGCTATGATTCTTTCTACAGAAAGAACATGTAATATTCTAGGGACATTCACACCTATAGTGGTCAGGAGACCCACATGTATAACATGTTCCATGAGGAAACTCACCTCTTCCTCCACCATGGCCTCATCCTCCATATCCACCTCGATAACCATCCTCTTCCATGACCTCCCTCAAAATGCCCCTCATTCTATCATAGCGCACTTGATTGTGATCCCAATCTGGTGCTCATTCTTGTTTTTAGAATTATCCATTACACTTGTCTATCATACACCAATGTCTATGGCATCATGGATCTGACCTCAATCAATCTACAATCTTCCATATCATGGGTCATGGACTAAAATTTTACAATAACAGGATACATTCTTCCTTATCATGTGTTTGTAACAAAGGACAATGGCTAGCATCATGATTCAAATGATAGATCTCACAGTCTAACAACAATGAACATATGGATCTGCAGGGGAAACTATCCTTGGTGTGACCTTCCACTTCACAATTTGTACACCAAATCCTTGAGCACATTTCATGGGCCAAATTTTCGATAGTTTCTCTAACTACTTTTCCATAGCTGCAATTGTGCCTCTAAGAATGGGCTAACACAATGTCAATACTCCCAACTTCCTCAACACATAGAGCTACCTCCAATGCTTCACATGGATCAGTGTATGTCTTATGTGACAACACCCTTCTAAATGGTGTAATCAATCCTCCAACGAACCATTGTGCATGTTGGCTTGTGTGAATATCATAAGAGAGCTTCGATAGAAGCATTTTAAAATGGGCATCATACTCACATACACTCTCAGTAGTGCCTTGTTTGATATCCTTGAGCACACTTATACTCTTCTACTCAAATTCTAGGATATAGAACTCTTTTAAGAAAGCATCCTTCAATGTTGCATAATCCACGCAAGTTTGATCAGGGTCAAACTTCCTATACCAACTATGTGCATGTCCCTTGTAATGTGGTAGAAATTGGCTTGCCTTGCGCTCAAAGCCATGATCCCTTTTGCATGTGCCATAATATTTCACACATGTGCACATGTTCAACAACATCTTCTATGCCTCTATACTCTAGGATGAAGAGACATCTCCATGTAAATATTCTTGGGGTTGCATTGGACCTTTCCCACCCGATCCAACCTCCTATGTTTCCCTACCTCTAGAACCACCAGATCCACCAAAACTAGAGCTACCTATGCCTCCTGATCCCAAACTTGTGGCTGGGGTTGGACCAAAAGATGTACTTCCTCTATGTCCCAATAGTAGAACTAAACTATACCCCGATAGTCTGCAAAGCATTACCACTCCCAGAAGTTAGTCCAAAATTGGCACGCTTGTATTCTATGCTTGATGATACACCCAAAAAAGTACTCCCATATAACAATGAAGCCATTTTGCACTGCCATTATTGTACCTTTCATAAGACTCACTCCTACTCTTCCACTGCTTGAATTAGTTTGTTGACTACTTGTTATACTAGATGCTGGAAAACCAAGCACAAGGGCAAGGTTTCCAGGTGGATTTAGATGCACACCCATGGCCCAGGTAGTCATCTCTGCTGGCACTTCTACATGAGGCCAAGGAGGGTTCCTATCATGTTTTCCCAAATGGGGAGTTCTTGAGGCTCGGGTTCCACGTCTTCTACGTGAACTTCAAACTCCTTCTCAAACTATCTTTCTCCACAATGCCATTTGTTCTGCAACCTCCCACTTGCTTCTCGATCTCCCTCTCACACCTCATTATACTTAAGCCACCTTTCCTCTCTCTTCCTTTTTTCCACTAGGTCTTTCCATCTTTCACCAAACCTACTCTTGCCCCCACGTGTGGTGGGGTTTAGTTAGCCATCATGTTTACTCTCCAAATTCAAAGTTACCATCAGATCTTGATCACCAAAGGGAATGCCTTGCAGGTAAGTTCCCCTTGGATATCATAAAAACTAGAATTCAGCTACTTCTAGACATGAATAAGTGGAAATTGAGTACTCCAAAATATAACTATTCAAAACACCACAGAACCACGTATCCACAACTCGAGTCCAAATCAGATCAGCATCATAAAGGGCTTGAAATTCTTCCTGTGTCCAAATAAGTGCGTGATACCTCCAATTCCACTTAGATGCATACACAATCAACCACTCATATAATTCTACTAGGAAGATAATGAAGAATCTCTCATATAAACTATCATACAGGTTCTGTTCCACCCATACGCGTGCGTTAAACTTAGATCCAATGTTGAACCACCATGTGTATTCTTCTTCCATAGATCATGTATCCACTCTTCAACACTTGCTAAGGTCAACCGATATGTCTTCATCACGAACCATCCTGAAAATAACTAAAAAAGAGGTCCCAAAATGGAACCAATGATGCAGCCTAGAATTCACTAGTAAGACCCCAGGCACATGTTGGCACATCACTCATCCTAGACTAGAGCTCACCCAAAGCATGCAAAGGTACCAGTCCCTCTTTAGGGTTGTTATTGTAGGATGTTAGCATGATGAAGACTTAATACATGTAGTTCCATTATTAATACATCATTCTACAGAGCATGCTAGATCTATATCTAAGGGAGAACAAAATTAAGTATTAACCATGATGAAATCAAGAACATACTAGATCCAAATACACACAAAACTAACACTTAGATTCAGCCAATATCCTCCATTATATTAAATATGACAATTACACAAAATCTTCTTACAATAATGGAATTCTATGCCCATACACGCACATATATGATATAGTAGTCCAGTCTTGCACACATACATACATATATATCTATCTCTCTCTCTCATTCTTTTATATATATCTACTACACATTTACTACATATTTATAAGGGTGGGGACTTTCCTTCACCACTTATCTAATCCTAAAATAGGTCATGCTATTATTAGCTACTGCACTTTTTACAATCATATAACCCCACATGCAAGTGTGCTAACAATAATAGACTTCCTTTAGTTAACGACTATGATAAACCTATTCTTAGCCCACATCCATGCAAAGTGCTTTGTATCAATCCTCAAAAAATAGCCAATGTGTGGTGCACAAGTCTCTGCCTCATTTATGTGCTTTGCACGCCATCTCTAAAAATAGATCCTTATGTGAAAAAATGGCTAAGTCCCAAAATATGAACTTAGAGATAAAATCTCATGACCCATAGTATGATTGAAAATCATGTCAATATTAGGCAAAGGAAGTCATCCTCATATGGGGACTCGGATCAAGGATGCTCTACCATCTAGTGGGAGAGCCTGGAGATTAGATTATATTGGATTAGATCATTTTTTTCCCGAATCGATAGATAGGTCTAGATACGGACCTCATTCTCTCTATATAGACTATGGATCTCCAACCTGGGAACCCACAAGATGAGAACGGGATTGCAAAGAAGTTTTCTATCGGGACATGCCTTGTTAATACAATGGAAATATATACAAATATAGATTCTAGGGGTTCTTTGTGATGGGTACCATATTAGATATTCACTATGAGTAGTCAATTTACCATATGAAACACCATCTAATAGTTTTTATAGTTCGGACTTAACAAACAATGTGACCTTGGGGTACATCTTATGTAATTTTCAATTTATGGGCTTGGAATATGGGTGCAACATAAGGTGATGAACCAAAAGAGAGGGATTGACATATATTTGTAATACCAAGTGAATAAATCCTGAAACTAGATTAGAAGAGCTATAAAGGCCTTGATTTTGGTTTTGATAAACTGAAACCTAGTTGTAATAATTTTGGTTGGTCTTCAGTCCCAATGTTGATTGTTGTCATCTCTTCTACCAACAACTTAGAAGTATCATTATCTTAAAATGATGTTGTAGGATTGTGTAAGTTTTCTGATATTTATGGATACAAATCTCCTCTCTCTAGCACCTCTGAAAATTTTTCACTAGGAGATGCATCCTTTTTCTTTTTCTCTGTTTCATTTTTGTTCCTTTCATAACACCTCATAAAGGTTTCACTATGTGAGATATAATTTTAATTCCTTATGTATTTAATTTATTTTTATTTAGGACTGGAGATCATAATTTATTCACCAAAGTAGGTGATAGCATCAAGGTTTATATCAAAACCATTCTTGTGATCGGATAAGGGAAAAGAGTCTTGAGCTATGAGGAACTCTGGATGGCCTCATCCTTTTGATAGAGGTCCATGGAAATATGAAACTATTGGTCCCGATCAATGAGGGAAGGATAAACAACATCAATGGTTCAAATGGATAAGTGTTCAAGGAAAAGCATAATTTTGGCGAGGTCTTAGAAGAGGATATATGTGGAACTGGTCTCAACTTCAAAGTTTGAGTCCTCATCGCTAGTTAATACATCAAAAACTATAGGCCTCTTATAAAATATTTCATAACCTAGACCATACATGTAGAGATTATATTTGACTATAACATGTTTAAGAACACCATGTCTATGTGGGCCAAGGCCTCTTCTTTTCCAATTCACGTTTTTCATCATTCTATGGGCCTTGATGTAGTTAGTGGTTTTATAGAATTTTCCATCTTGTCTTCATACAACTAAGATCCATCAAAGATTTGAATATGTTCATATTCTAGATATCCATATCATCTCCAAAGAGTGTTTATGAGATAATAAGTTATAGGTTCTCATAGATGGGGAGAATTAGGATGCCCATAGCTATGAGGTGATAATGGGAGTTTTCTAACAAGAAATGCACTTTCGAGCGCATACTCTCTTAAGAATTAATGAGATAATGTAACCTCGGGTGAATCTTGAGATGTAGATGCTTCCAAAGAAGATGTGGAAGCATGAGGGATCAACATTATTTCGGGTCAATATGATTAGTAGAAATAGGAGTGACACTAGATTCATCCGTGTTATCAACAAATGGAAAATAATTTTCTTTTTGTACCTTGCTTTAAAAAAATTACAGTAGTCAAAAGGGTTAGTATTGCCACACAAGGTGAAATTTATGATGTTATGTGGAAAATTTATGTATTAATGGAATGTGGAAGGTATGGCTTGCATTGCATGTATCCAAGGTCTACCCAAAAGAAGGTTATACAATATTTCTATGTTAATGACATGTCATATAGTTTCGAGGAGCCGTGGACCTACTTGTATGGGAAGAATGATGGTACCACAAGACCGGTGCTCGTATTATCATAACCACGAATGGTAATAATATTAACATCTAAGTCATCATTTGTATGACCAAGGCATCAAAAAAATTTCTATAAAGTAGATGTTAAGAGCCGCTCCATTATCGATAAGAAATCTTTTGACATTATGGTCATTAATGAAGGCTTTGATGTATAAGGATTTATTTTTAATCGATTTGGGTTCAACATATATTGAGGGCCAAAAGATAGGATAGGACTTTTAGGCACAAGGTTTGTGATCATATCCTAAAATTTTTAAACATTAAAAGTAAGAGGAACACGTGATTCATAAAGAGCACAAGTGAGGATTTCCTAAAAGTTATGCGACTCTTTTAACACTTCCATTAGAAATATATGTGTTGTCATGGTCCCTAAGCTGTTTGATGAGGTCATACTATATGGGAAGAATGATGGTACCACAAGATCTGGTGCTCGATATTATCATAACCACGAATGGTAATAATATTAACATCTAAGTCATCTGTTGTATGACCAAGGCATCAAAAAAATTTCTATAAAGTAGATGTTAAGAGCCGCTCCATTATCGATAAGAAATCTTTTGACATTATGGTCATTAATGAAGGCTTTGATGTATAAGGAGTTATTTTTAATCAGATTTGGGTTCAACATATATTGAGGGCCAAAAGATAGGATAGGACTTTTAGGCACAAGGTTTGTGATCATATCCTAAAATTTTTAAACATTAAAAGTAAGAGGAACACGTGATTCATAAAGAGCACAAGTGAGGATTTCCTAAAAGTTATGTGACTCTTTTAACACTTCCATTAGAAATATATGTGTTGTCATGGTCCCTAATCTGTTTGATGATGTCATACTTGACCAAGAGTGGGAGATTTAACATGAGAGTTTGAATTTTGATTTAAGGTAGTCTGTTGGTTTGTACATTTGGGACTCTGCAGAAGATGTAGAAGGTTGGTTTTCTACGGGAACCCATATCTTCATTTGGCATGTGGTCACAACATTACTCAAATATTTTAATTTAATTGTCACTATGGTAGAAGGTACTTCCTCAATAAATGAAATAATTGAATTTTAATCAACGTTATTGGCGAAGGAACCTTTGTCGGCATTTTCTTATCCCACGCCATATTTGGGAAATGGGGTTGAGAACACTTTGATATTTTTATTGGCTGCTTTATTTAGTGATGGATCTTCAATGGTGATATCCCCACTGTCATTAAGGTTTTAGAAAAAGTGACACAATTGAAAACATCATTTGGTTGTGTGACCGTCTATGCGATGAAAATCATAGTAAGTATAAAATTAATACCAAATGGGCTTTGGTTCTATCTCAACCCAAGGTCTGGTGATGGGATAGGTAATCATGTTTGTGTTAATGAGATGTTGGAGGACACTTGAGAGAGGTTATCCAAAAGGAGTTAAATGACGTCACTTAGAATCATGAGAGGAAGAAACCTATTTGCTAGAAACAACAAGAGGTTGTTTACCTTTTTTTGTTTATCCTAAGTATTTTGAATGTTTTGGAAATTACACTTGTTTGTGACACAATCATTGACCATATTACAATTTTGGTTAATGTGTTTGGATTTTTCTTAGTGAGAGCTATTATGATGGTTATTATTGATGTTTTTTATATTGCATATTATCCTTTGAATGGGGTTTGATCAAACCTTTTGTGACAAGGGTTTTTTAATCTAAAATCATTTCTCGATAATGTCTTCAAAACTATTAAGGAAATGAATTTTCAATTGAAAGGATAGATCACTATTGAGGTTAGGTAAAATATTCTCACAAGTTATTTCTTAGGAATGGAGCATGGAAAGTGACTAGAAATTCCACACCATCTTTATAGGAATTATGCAAAGGTTTCATTTGTTCGTTGTTTGGTATTACACAAATCCACCATTATAATTTCAGATTCTAGGTTGAATGAGAAATGTTTAACGAACTTATCTAAGAGATCCATAAAAATTTGTATATATCACTTAGGGAGGTGTAAAACCTAGTCCAAGGCTTATCCACCTAGACTGGGTGGAAAAAGACACATTAAGAAGATATCACTATAGGCCACCTCTTGACAAGCCATATAGAAGTCCATGATGTGTTCTCTAGGATTATTCTTGTCCTTGTATTTTTTGAATTTGGGTGTCTCAAAAGATTTTGGAAAGGGTATATACAAGATGTCCTTATCGAAGGGGTAAGGACAAAACTCTTCAAAGTTGAACTGTTTGCATTGATGTTGCATACCCGAGATGGTGTCCTTCATCATTTTCCATTCTCAGGAAAATGGTGAGTTATTCTGTAAGATAGATAAGGAACTATCATTTGTAGATTCATTTTTTATCTTTGGTGTTTGTGGTATGACTCTTAAATGAAGCATAACTAGTTTTATTTGGTGACTCATTGTTATGGGATTCATTAGTGACTTTGAAATTTAGAATAGTGAGTTTCTTAGCCATCTCATTAATTTGATTCATGAGGGATTTAGTGGGATATGTGGCCGAATCAGTTGATTTTCCTTTGTTCCCTACATAATTATTTTATTTTTTTGGTTCATTGTATTTTGTGTTGTTCAAGGTATATTTATTTCAATCATCTTTGTTTGTGTGACTAGGTCTTGACCCATCGTCATTGTTTTTAAAAATGAAAGGTTCACCCTTGTTGGGTGGTGGTTTGCTAAGTAATGTTTATAGAACATCCTCATCAAAATCAGAGGGTAATTTTTCTCCCATCTCAAGAAGATGAATAAAAAATTGGTCTTTATTCATACATAACACATTTTTGGTGTGGGATTGTGCTTCAGGAGATATTTCATTTTGAAAATCCTCATATTTTTGGTCATTTTCACTATCAAAATTTCCAAAAGGATTTTGAAGTCATTTGTTTCTTCCAAAATTAATATAATATTTGTGTTTTGTTCCCACCATTTTTAAAAGATGGGGGTAAAAATATATTTAAAAGATAAATCAACCTAAACAAAGTGAATGCTACAATGGAAGAGAGACATGCGATTAATTTTGGTAATAATTTTCCCTTAACAAAGTGAATGATAAGATGGGAAAGATTTTTGGAAGATATGAATGACACAACCCTTAACAAATTGAATGTTAAAATGGAAGCATGCAAAAGAGATTGATAAAATCAAACCTCGAGAAAGTGAATGCCAAGATGGAAGAGTGGTTAAATGTGGTGAAATTTCTCATCCTCTAACAAAGTGAATGCTAGATGGGAGGAGGGTTATAGTGACAAAATTTCAAATGTGCTCAACTTCTAATAATGTGAATGCTAGAATGGAGGAGTGAGGATAGATTGATTTCAAATGTACTCTACCACTAGCAAAGTGAATGCTAGATGGGAAGAGGGTATGAAAAAGGAGTAAAATCATATGCGATCTAGTCAACCCTTAACAAGAAATAGTTAATAAGGAAGAGGATAATGAAAGGATAAAACTCAAATATCAACAACATAAATGTTGGGAAAAGAAGATATGATGAAGTGTCTAAAACTTAACAAAGATTTTGTCAAATTAGAGACATGAAGAAAGAAAACGTATATAGTTTAACGATGATGATGTCAAACTAAAGGATGCAAGAAGATAATGAAGATAAGATGTGATGAAATTAATTTGTGACAAATTTAAATATAACACTGTCAAGATGTGAGTTGTAAGATGAAAGTTTTTGAGCGAGGATGAGGATATCCACAACTTAGGAATTGATGCTGAAAAGTAGGTGGAAACTTAAACTTTGGGAAATGTAATCCAAATGTTTAAGTGTCAAATGAAATGGGAGATAAACTCAAAATGAGGTGAGTACGAAAGAGAAAATTTTATGATCACAAAAGAGGAAGACTCAAATAAGTAAATGAGAACTCCAAATGAATGAAAGAAGATAAAATGGAGAGTGTAATGAGGATGAAAAGATTGAAATAATGAAAAAGAGACAAAAGTTCTGAAAAGGGGAATTTTGAGAGTAAAATAAAAGATAGTGAATGACTGATGATGAAGAGAAAAGATGATGAGAAAAAGAAGTGAATGACAAGTCCAAATAAGGATAAATTTGGAGATAACAAAAAAATAGAAGATGAACCCAAATAAGGAGTATTTGGGATATCAAAAAGGAGGTGAAAAATAATCCAAGTAAAGTGTACTTGGAAAGATGAAAAGAGGATGAAAGTATGAATCCAAAAGAGTAGTGTTTGAAAATGAAAAAAGGTACAAATGTGAAGAGATAATTCAAACAAAGAGTTTTTAAAACTAATAAAAGGTACAAATGTGAATGATGGATCCCAAACAAAGAATTTTTGAGAAAAAGGAGTGTAGAACACTACTACGAAAATGAAGAAAATAAAAAAGAAGAAAATAGAAAAGATTTTTTGTTTTGATCTATTTATTTATGGCCTCTACCTTAGATTGGCTTGGAAAAGGTATGGCTTCCTTGGTGGATATCTCAACTAGGTGTTAGAAGTATACTTGAGTGAGCATGACTCTATTGTTAGATGACAGATTTGTTTCACCATTTTCTTTACGTTATTGAGACAAAACAAAAAGGGGTTATGGGATGAGGAGGAATACCTATTTATGTTGGCTAGTTGATGGTTGTTACATGTGTTCTTACTTATCAATCTAATGCTTGATGAGAGAGATTCCTTTTGGCTGGGAGGAACTATCAGAAATAGAAAAAAAGACCACAAAAGAAGAGTTAAATAATATATAACAGTAGACTGCCTAGCGTGTGCTAGATCTGGGAAGTGTGATACTCCTAGATGACTATCAATCCACTGTTTAAAACAACTTAATGCGATAAATAAAATAATTCCTAATGTAGTTTATATGATTTAGGTATTCCATTAAAGTAAAATAAGAAAATCTAACATAACAGGCTAGGTTATAGTCAAATTTGAAGGGTAGGTAGGTATCAAGGTGTTAGAACTAGTCAGGGTCAAGTTCTGGTTATTTGGGTCACTTAGTAGAAGGTAGGTTGGCTCTGTTATTAGCACATGTGTAAAACATAGAGATCGATGTCATTCAGGTGTAACTGATGATGGTTGAGAAGGATCAGTGATGGTCATGGGTAACTGATGTTGATAGGGTCGAGGTGAAAGGAACTCAATGAGATCTTATTGTAGGAGTTGAACTAAAGCTAAACAGAGATGGAAGGGTGGATAGGGAGGTCTGTAAAGGTCTCAGTTATACTCAAATGGGTGTAGGAGGTGAGAATGGGTGATTTTTTGGTGTGGGTAGAGGAATGGATGAGTCTATAAGTAGGTAGAAGATGGGAAAGGAACATGCATAATATAAACTAATCACAAAAGTAAAAAAGGATATTATATTGAAATAGACTATCTTTGGTAGAAGATACATTTACTTATGTGATGCAGGTTTGATGGTTGAATGGTGATGAAAATTGATCGGAAGAATGGTTTTGATGCCATGGTAGTGCTTCTGGAATTCTTCCATGAGTGTTATGCTTCTAGATCTGTCTTGTGTTGGATATGGATGTCCTGTAGTAGGTATGAAAAAGGCTCACGGTTCTACCTTGCATATAACTCTCTTCTCATCTACTTGATCTCAGAATTTTCCAACCCAAAAATAAGGTTACTAAGGTGAATAAATGGTAGCTAATGGTGGTTATGGTTTAACCAACATTGGTTTAGGGATGACCGGTGTCGGTTAAGGTGGGATTCCCTAGGTTTACTAAAAATAACAGATCTTGGAAATCATTTCTACCAAATCTATCTATTCTCCCTAATTAAAGTGGAAGTTTCCTTTTCCATGAGTGGGAATGTGGTTAGAGGGATAATAGGCATTGATTTTAGGGTTGAACTAAGTCTTATCTCATTAAGGTAAGTGGGACCAAGTCTTAGTTAGTTATGGAAACATGCCAAGAATAGGTCTAGGGTGAGGTGGCTAGGTGAGGTGGAGGGGTGAGGTGGAAATTAGCTTAATTAAAATAATTAAGTAATGAATATTGTGAGGATGGGTATTAATTTAATTAAGTTAATTAAATTAATATTAGTGTGGGGTGGAAGGGGTCATGGTTAGGTGAATATGTTTGAGTTGGTTATTCGACGAGGGACCAAGGGGAGTGTGACCCAATTTTGGTGTCTACATTTTGCCCCTTTTTGTTGTGTAGCTTGTATTGGTAAGCGAAATTTGACAAAAATAAGATGTGGTTGCCCCATGTGTGGGTGAAGGTGATGTTTCCCCAAGCATGGGTGAAGGTAACCCCCCTCAAACTAGGAACCGATGAGGTGAGAGAAGGAAGCGGTGAGTGGTTTGATAAAATGAGGAGGTGGGTGGTTTGAGAAAATAGGGTTAGGTGTGAAGAAGGTGATGGTCAAGGGTATGGTGATTGTAAGAGGTAGGGTGGGTGATTAGGTAGAGAATTTAGATGTATGCACATGTTGTGAAATGCCATGAGATATAAGGGTTTCTCAACATAACAAATGTATGTTAGCTAGGGTCATAAAGGTCATCCAAACAAGGGTTGTTGAGGTTTGGTATCCAGGGTAAAGGATATGGTCTAGGCACTCAATGAGGTAAGATGTAGGAACATGTAGGTGTGGCTCGATACATCCAAGAGGTCGAAGGTCGAGATTTTTTGGATAAGGGTCATGACCATAGGCAAGGTAAGACTATTAGGCTGAGAAAAGCAAGTATTATCATCACAAGATGCAACGAGTGAGGACATGGGAATATCCACATAATCAACGGTTAGGTAGGTATGGGTAGGGTAGGTAGGATGGATGTAAAAATGGGTAATGGGTAGTTTCAATCAAATGTTTGCACACGTAGAGATCGCAACATGGTATCAGGTTGAAGATATTTTAAACTCTACATCATCTAAGGTCGATCGAGTTATCCAAACAAGGGTTGTTGAGGCCTAGTATCCAAGGTAAAGGATATGATCCAGGACACCCAACAAGGTAATATGCAGGAAATTGTAGGTGTGGTTCTAGTACATCCAAGAGGTCAAAAGGTCAAGGTTGGTTTAGATAAGGGTCATGACTAAAGGCAAGGTATGGTTAGTAGGCTAACACTATGGTGAAAAAATTACAAGGTAAAGTGAGTGTGTAAGGTCAATGATCATAGCATGGGAGGTCAGGTGTGGATAACAAAAAGGTGTGGTGGAGGTAAGGCCATAGGAGGGGTAGAGATATGCCCCCAACTGATGGTGAGGTGGGGTGATAAATGATGAGGTCAGGGTCAACTTTGGGTTAGGTCAAAAATGTTGCAGGCAAGAAGATAAGGTACAATGGGTTGGCATGGGGTCAACACGGGTAACCAACACTGGTCATGCTTATCCAATGATGGTCTAGGTAAACCAACCATAGTTTGTTAGGGAATAGAACTGATGTTGGTATAGGTATAACCGGCGTTAGTCAGGTCGAGGTATGATTAAAAAAAGGAAATTTCCATGTTTTGTGTGTTCATTTGTTATTTTCCAAATAGGAGAAAATGATAAGAGAGAGAAAAAAAGGTGGAAAGTGATTGAGAAAGATAGAGAGCTGAGTTGATGAGCCTTATAGTGGGGGATCGGTAGGTGATAGGTGGGTCCATGAGATTTGTTTGATCGATTCGGTTGGTTGGAGGTGAGGAGGTCAGTTGGTGATGGCAAAGGAAGGAGAGGGATTGAGTGGACCACGGTGCAAGGCATGACATGCCACCAGAGATATAGGAGTGTGATGAGGTAAGAGTCATTCCCATGCTTTGTTTAGTGAGGTAGATTGGTGTATAGAGGTCGGGTGAGAAAAATGGGTTTTGGGGGAAAAGGGAATTTGAATTTGGGAATTGGGTGAAATAGGAATGGGGAAGGGTATATTTAGGTGAATTATATATGGGGATTAATTCAAGGGGTATTTGGGTTGGGAAGGATAGGTCGGGAGGGTAAAATGGTTTGTTTGTGGGGAAATAGGGTAGGGTGTCATAGATTTGGTTTCCACACGACAATGACCAAAGTTGGTCAAGGTTGTTGACCGACGTTGGTTGGTGTGAGCTGAAAATGATCATAGATGAGGTGACCGATGTCTCGGTTGTATTAGACCATGGTTGATCTCACCTAAACCACTCGGTGGTTAATATTTGGAGAAAATGGGCAAAAATGAAGGTAGGGTGGGTGGGTGGGATAGGTAATGGTATAAGAAGATGTTGTGGATAGAAAAAAAGAACATGGGTAGGAGGTTTAAATAGGTATGATGGGACGGTAATTGGTTAGGGTTAGGGTGGGGTAGATAAGACATGTGATAAGATGGTAAGTTGTGAGGGAAAAAGAGGTAGGGTAATAGGTATAGGTGAGGTGTCAAGAGTGATTGCTTGGTATGGTCAAGGTGTATCAATGTGATGGTTTGTTGGATGTAGGTGAGAGATCAGCTACGGATGCGAGATAGGTATCGCCCCTGCTCATGGAGGTGCAAGGAGCACGACAACTAATGATTGGGGCCATGTTGTAGAGGTCAAGTGCTTGTGGTTAGGTACTACTTTGGAATGTAGTTTAGAAGCTGAGTTTGATGGTCACCCTCATCGACAGATGGGAATCGATGACCAATACATTCCATCTATACTTGGCAGGTGGTGAGATCAAATTCACCCTAGAGGATGTGTACAAGATCTTGTTATTACCGATAGTGGGGATGCAGTGTATCTGATCTCTTGAGGCATCCGAGGAGTTGATGTTGATCATGTTTGGTGAGGGGGGCGAGTAGTGAGGTTCGATAGTGCAAACGTGAGCTACGGAGATATGTACTAGGCCCATCCGAGGAGATGAGGCTAGTGGTGTTGCTTGATGGAGGTAGTCTACTATTTTACACTGCTAGATGTAGAGGGTGGGAGATTCCCACGATCATTGATGGGGGTTCTACATGATATGGTGGAGGACAGACCCATTTTGCATGGGTGCCCGCATTCTTGGTATAGTTATACAGAGCTATGGGCTTATGGGTGGCTATAGAGGTTTATCTTGTGTTGCACTTTTCTACTTCATTCTACTGGGAATATGAGCACATTGTGTGTGTGTGGCCAGTTGGTATGCCCCGGATGATGCATTTGAGCCAAGTTTGGTTCGGGTGGGCTACAGTGATGGGTACCTATTATTATTGGAGAGCACCGAGCAGCTAGGGTGACTCATGATGTAGCCTATTATAGGTGTTTATTGGAGGGCTTGTCTAGTGTAGACATCATTTGGAGGCTATATGTTGGCTTCCCATCATACAGGTAGATGGGCGATGAACTAGATGGACTATAATTGTTCAGATGGATAGAGGGGGACCACATGGGAGAGCATGAGATGATACCTATAGATAGGGTCAGATGATAGTTTGGGCTACCTTATGATATACCCCCACCATTCCCATAGTATAGGAGTGATGATGTGGAGAGGCATCTACCTCTACCATAGATGAAAATGACGACAGGGAAGGAGGAACAGGTGGTAGACCAGTGGATTGATGATGTCGGGGTTACTAATAGATAAAGATAGTGGTTGGCTACACATTTATGAGCAGTACCACTGAGGCCGGGTAGCTTGATTTAGCCACCATCATAGTGTAAAGGGATGCCCTACATGGGGTAGGTACTACCCGATTACATAAGTGGGGATAGTGTAGGGGAATTTGACATGTTCAAAGGCACATGTTACCACTTTACAGGCATAGGTGGCCACTCTACAAGCCCAGGTAGTGCAGGGACAGGTACTCACATAGGGTGGATATGGGGATGGGATACAGGTGGCCACCCTACAAGTGTTGGTTAAAGGTTTATAGGCATAGTTGGCCATGGCACGAGGCATAGGTTGTATCCCTTTAGGCCTAGATATAGGCATAGGGTCGAGGCCAATGGTACCACCACAAGAACAAGCATAGGGTCCCACTTTACAGGTGCAAGGGTGGGATAGGGTCCCACAGGATAGGTGTAGGGTCGAGGTCGATGAAACCACGATGCAGATAGTACCCATAGCTATATTAAGTGATTCCCTAGGTGAGGTGAGGTATCATCAGGATATTTTGATGGCCATAGGGATAGATTTCCTATCCTATGGAGAGTATAGAGCACAACAGGCCTCGAGTGAGAAAAACAAGTCGTGCACCCGTGAGTGTGAAGAGCACAATGGGCCATCGAGCCCAAGATAGGGTCAAGTCAAGGCCACCAATTCATGAAGTCTAGCCCTGGTGAGGTACTAGTAGAGATCCACCCAGACCTATGGTGGGTGGTGAGATGTTAGCTAGATACTCGTATGGGGGTAGAGGAGGAGGAGGAGACATGTGAGATAGACATGGAGGATATCCATTAGGGGGATTCCTGATAGCCATATGTACCTCCATTTTGGTGTAGTTGTTTATTTTTGATATATACCGGCTTGTGTGAAGAGAGTGAGGATGTATATGAGATTTTTTGTTATTTTTTATCATATATTGTCTTGCGTGCTAAAGATGGTGAGGCTTTATATGAGATTTTTGAGGGATTTTGATTACTTTTTGGAATCAGTGTATATTATATGGATACAATGATTTTTATGATGAGATGGATGATTTGTTGATGATGTACTTGTGTTGGTAGAATTTTATTGTTATGTGCGAGATGGATGGAAAATAGGTGTGGTTGTCATGGTTAGTCGGTCATATGCATGGTGGAGTCAGGTTATAGGCATGGTGGAGTCAAGTTGGTTTAGGTATGATTGAGTCGGTCATAGGCATGGTTAAATCAGGTGGTAGGCATGGTGAGTCATGTCATATGCATGGTAGAGGGTTTTTAAATATAGGCTTCGATGATCCGGTCTTGTATAGGATAATGAAGAATTAATGAGGAAGGAAAATGGTAAGAGGTGGTAAAAGAGCCACTTAATTGATAAGAACCCTAATGAATTGATCATACCTAAGAGGGGATAATGAATGTAAGATCCTAAAGGCATTTCATAATGGACCATTCTAAGGGTGAAGAAAGTCACATAATCACGAAATTTCGCAACTACGATAAGTCCCTTGAGTAAAGAGGAAATTAGGATAAAAGGAAAGGAGGTGAGAATGGGTGGTTTAACGTAACTTAGTGTACGACAACATGTTTTTCGGAACAAGAAACCTGGGATAAAAAATAGGCAATTCCATGATGAAAATTTCATATTTTTCTTCATTTTTTTGTTTTTAATAGACTGATCAATGCAGGAAGTATATATGGGATGAGTATATTATCTCCTTGAGGTCTTCATGAAGTTGATCGATGCGGGAAGCTTCTAGATATTTTTATTGGATTTGTGAAATGACTTGATATAGCTGTCCTTCAAGGGAGTATTCTATTTATAGTAGTGGAATTAGAGTGAAGAGATGTCCCTTTTAAGGGAGTCATCGTTTTCTGAAATTTTTACCCAAGGAGTTACATCCCTTTTTGTTTTTGGATGTGTAATTCATGGACAAGACTATATAAGAAGATTAGGTTCTTGTTTAGAAGACAAGACCATAGCACAAAAAAATTAACTATGAAAGAGGTGGTTTTGAGTGATGAATGACCATGGGATTCCATCTTGAAGAAAAAAAAAGTATCCATGAGAATCATGCTATGAGTAGAGCCGTGGTACTCATATTGAAGATAAGGCTGAAAGGTGATGGGTAATCACATGATTCTTGTTGAGTCATGGATCCTCAAAATGGGTAATATGGAAGGTGAACAATGCTCAAGGGATGAGTGATCAACTGATAGAAAGTGGTATAGAACTTGACGTCAACAATAAAATGGTCAAAGATGTAGGGTTTACCTTTGAGTGAGGACAATTGATAAGCACCTAATCCATAGACATGGGTAACGATATAAGGTCTGAGTCAATTAGGGGAAAATTTACCCCATTTACTTTTCTCCTCTTTGATCACATGTTGATTTTCCTTTAGGGCGAGGTCACCAAACCTAAAGGTTTGTTTGTGAACATGTTTTTCATAGGCACATTTGATACATTTTTGGTAGATTTGGAGATGGTCAAGAGCATTGAGATGGTGTTCATCTAATAACTCAAGTTGCACAAAACGATCTTGGAAAAATTCATCTTCATTGAGCATGTCTTGTAGTGAGATGCGGAGAGATGGAATCTGGACTTTGAGAGGTAAGACAACGTTACTACCGTAGACAAGATAAAAAGGTGTGGCAGTAGTCAAAGTACGAATAGTAGTGTGGTAGGCCCACAAGGAAAAATGAATGTACATATGCCAATCCTTCCTAGTATCATTGAATACCTTCATAAGAATTTTGTTCAAGGTTTTATTGGTCAATTCATCTTGGCCATTGGTTTACGGGTAATAGGGTGATGAGAAATTGAGTTGGATGCCAAAATTGTCACATAGTTTATGTAGGGTTTTGTTTTTGAATTACTTTACATTATCAATGATGAGGTGGTGAGGAACACCAAAATGAAAAATGATGTGATGGTTGATGAATTCACATATTTTCTTGGCTTTCGTAGAAATGAGGGGGATGGCTTCTACCCATTTAGTATAATATTCAGTAGCAGTTATGATCCATTGGTGGTGTTATGAAGAATGTGGGTTGATCTCATTGACAATATCCAAACCCCATTAAGAGAAAGGCCAAAGGTCTCGTGTGACTTGTAAGGCATGACTAGGTGTGTGATGGAGATTAGCATGTTGCTGGAATTTCATGCAACATTTGACATAATCACAATAGTCACGGTTTAGGGTTGGCCAATAATAGCCTAGGCAAAGAATGCATTTTGTGATAGCTAAAACACTAAAGTGACCTCCAAAAATTCCATCATGGACTTCCTTAATGGTGTAGGGAATTTTAAGACTTTAAGGCATAATAAGAGAATGCCATTGAAGCCACGCTTATAAAGAAGACCACCCATGATGACATAATGAGAGACACTTTTAAGAAAGGTATGTTGTCCAATACAAGTGAGATTGGCTGGTATAATGGAAAGGGAAAGATAGTCTACATATTTCTTATACCAAAGGTCACGTGGGTTAGGGGAAACGGTTCCGATGGAATAAACCTCATGAGGTAAATAAAAGGGTGATTATAGCCTTTGTATTGTGACAAATATTTTAGAGTCAATGGGCGAAGCATGTATTTGAGAAACCAAGCAGGCCATGGTATCCACAAATTTATTGTTAGATTTTCGGGTGGTTTGAAGTTTGTAATGGTCAAAGATGGTCAAAATTATATCTACATGATGTTTATACTTTTGAAGTATCTCATTATGACATTGGTATATACCGTTGACTTGGTTTACAACCAGTTGAGAATCGCCAAAGATATTAATGGACTTAACATCTAAGGCATAAACAACCTAGAGACCCAATACGAGTGCTTCATATTTAGAAATATTGTTTGTACAATCAAAATCAAGTTTAAAAGACAAAGGCATAGGTTCACCATTAAGAGGAATGAGGATAACACCAGCCCCACCCCCACGCTGACACTTGGATCCATCGAAGAAGAGTGTCATTTGGTAAGCGGGTTCATCCAGGAAAGGGTAGCTATAGAATCATCTGGGAAATTGAAGTTAGATGGTTGATTCCTAGAAATAGGTGTGTCGGCTAGTTGATCAGCAATAGTCTAGCCCTTGATGGAATTTTGATGAATGAATTCAAGGTTGAGGTTGGCAAGAAGCATAAGCCAATGTGCAACATGCTGATGTTGATAGGGTTTTGTGTACATATAGTGTAATGGGTCAATTTTAGTAATGCCGAAGGTTTTGTGTTTGAGTAGGTAATGGTGGATTTTGGTAGCGACAAAAACTAAGGCTAAGAATATTTTTCGGTGTGGGTATATCTAGTTCCGTAGTCCGTAAAGGATACGAATTATGTAATAAATCTCTTACTCTTGGTGTTAGTCATCATGATGAGCAAGCATGAAACCTAAAGAATGGTTAGTGGTGGAAATATATAGGTAAAAGGACTGGTCATCCTTAGGAGGAATGAGCACTTATGGTTGAAGGAGGTATTGTTTTAATGCTTCAAACGATATATGGCATTCATCATCCCATTTGAATGACACATATTTCTTGACAAGATGATGAAATGGTTGACATCGTTCGGAAAGGTGAAAGATAAAATGGAAAATGGATTACAACTTACCTTGTAGGCTTCAAAGTTAATGGAGATTAGTAGGTAGGAGCATTTTCATAATAGACTTGAATTTAGCAAGATCAACTTCTATGCCACATAAAGAAATGATGAAACCCAAGAGTTTTTCTAGAAGTATTGCAAAGACACACTTCTTTGGTTGAAGATGCACATAATACTTAATGAGGCGGTCAAGATGACTTTAAGGAAAGACGCGTGTTTGGTTAGATGTTTGGATTTGGCAAGTAGATCATCTACGTAATCTTCCAATATGCGATGCATGATGTGGTGGAAGATGTAAGTCATGGCTCACTAATATGTAGCACAAACATTTTTGAGGCCAAAAGGCATGAATTGATAGTAGAAAGTCCCCCCAAGGGTGATGAAGGTCATATTGTGTTGATCTTCTAGAGTTTATAATATTTGATTATAGCCCAAGAAACTACCCATGAGTGATAACATTTCATGGCCAATGGTGAGATCAACTATTTGGTCGATGATTGGTAGGGGGAAATCATCTTTGGGACAAGCGAGGTTGAGATCACAGAAATCTATGCAAATGCGGAGTCCCCCTATCACCTTTGTGACATGAATGATGTTAGAAATCCATTGGGGATAGTTAATGGGTAAGATAAAGGAAACTGAGAGAAGGTGCTGAAGGTATTCTTTAGCTAGAAGAGCAATGTGAGGATGCATTTTCCACATCTTCTATTTGATGGGTTTGGCATCGGAATGGTTATATATTGTGGACCATGATTTTTGGGTCAATACCAGGCATATTGGCATAGGACTAGGAAAACACGTTGCTATGGTCTTGAAGGAAAAAGGTGAAGGCTTCCTGTTTAGTAGCATCTAATGATTGGCCAATATTTAGAATGTGTGGGTCGTCCTGAGTGTTAATGTTGATTTTGATGGTTGATTCATTCAACATGTTTTTCATCTCGAAGAAGTAACAACCGATGGATATAATAATTTTCTGCACTGAAGGTAATTAAGGATGGATTCATTATCCCGACATTAAATGACATTAATAAAAGGTGTATCGTCATCGATCATGTTAGGATTCGTGAATGGGAGAGAAGAGGGAGCCTTGCTATCACATCGATAGATAGGTCGAGGTCCCAGGGAAATGGTGTTTACAAAAAAAGTTAGGAGGAATAGATTCAGGATCTATGGACTCTATGGATGAAAAGGGTAATGTGGGTGAATGAGGTGGGGAAGGTTTTTCATCCTGAATGAGTTCAACATAAACCTTCTTAGAAGGTGGTGCGTCAAAACCAATACCACTACAATCATTGTGTTTATAAGAGGTATAAAAATGACAACATGATGGCCTTGTACATAAAATTTGAAGCCAAATGCTTTCCATGCGCACTTGGTGGAGGAAAGTGTGAGCGAAGTGGTGGTTAGTGAGAGAGTGTAGGTCAGATGAAAATGGTTGGGTTTGGGATGGATGTTTAGGTTTATAGGTGGAAATATCAAGTCCCCCATATGTTAGATTAGTGTGAAGGTGGGGAGGGCCATAAGGAAAAATGTCACTGATGTGGATGTCATAATTGGGGTGTTGACATAGGTTCCCATACTCTTGCGGGGTGAGGAAGGTGTCAATATTATATAGGTGGTATTCCCCCAGAGTGAGGCATTGAAAAAAACCTTCTAAGAGATCAATAGTCGGTATGTGGGTAGTGGGGATGGATAGCTCACTAGATGATGGGGAAAATGGTGATTCAACAAGAGAGGCTACAACAAAGCACTAGGGATAATAAGGTTAGATGCGTAAAGAGGTATTGGTAGTCTTGGTGGATGGGTTTGTAGGTGAAGGTGAAGTTGGGATAGTGGAAGATGTCTTGAGTGGTAAAAGTAAATCATCGGGCTGGTATAACATGTTACAGGTCTTGAAAGGTGATAGTTTGGTAGGGATGGTGTAATTATGTCCCTCGTGTTTAAATTTGAGGTAGCGATGTAAATTTGAAGGGACATAACTCATGGTGTGGATCCAAGGTTGGATGAGAAATAAGTTATAGTAGAACTCCCCTTCTAGGACATAGAAAAGTTCCAGGATAGTGCGGGGACCCACGTAGACATGGAGAATGATGGTACCCAAGGTAGAGGTCATGGCATCATTAAAGGAGCATAACATAACTAGGTTACCATGCATGTAATTGGAAGGTATTCATATTTGGTTGTATGCATGGGAGGAGATGATGTTAATACTTGTTGGGTCACTAAAATATTGACTAAGTAAAAAAGGCACATAGGCATGCAAGGCCTAAGTTAAAGGGTGGGCCCGCAAGGTAGGGTTCTATAAGGGTTTTAGAAGGACCATGTTACGTGCTAGAAGAACAAGGTCTCGTGAATTAGCCATATTTGGCGTATCGGGCGAACACGAGAAAAGTGTGACCCACCCGTGCATGATGAATGGATAATATGCCACCGGTGACAGTTGGCCTAAGAAGGAATATGCCCTATGATGGAAGCTTCTAGAAGACCATCATGGCAAGGAGTGGAGAGATCAAGCCTAGAGGAGCATGCTCCCATGGAGGACCACATCTAGACACTTGGCGATGGATCTAAAGCCTTAGAAAGGTGGTTTAGCAGTTCAAGGGGCCTATAAATACAAGCACCCACAAAGGAAGAAAGGGAGAGAGAGATCAATAGAGAGCGGAGCTCTGCAGAAATTCTACGAGGAGTTGTATTGGGTTAGGTAGATAAAATATAAGAGAAGGATGCTTCAAGGGGGTGGGATTGTAAATTTTATTTTTGAGAGATAAGGAATGTAGATCCAGTTATGATGTATGACTTCCCATACTGCGATGTTTTGTAATGAATCTAATGGATCTAATGAGGTTACCAACTTATTTGAATATGATAATTAATGATTCTCGGTCCATCCCGATATCTTCATAATTTGTTTCATGTGTTTTTATGAAATGAGTATGAATCCTTATGTATTTTTCCTTTCTATTTTGATTTTAGTCCTCTTCATTAAAGTATCCTTCCAGTTGGAATGAATGCATTGGTCTAGAAGCCGTTTTGATATCTATGATGATTGCGTGATGTCTCATTTCAAATCACTCTCTTTAAATTCCTATCATAGATGATGATTCCCACTAAAATCACATAAAGGAGAGACTCAAAGACCCGTGCATGCCTTGGGTGAGCACCCAACACCCACTGGGTGATAGGTTGGCACGCATGGGATTCCCTTGTTCTTTGGTGGGTGTAAAAATGAATACATCTTAGTTCCATTACCGGAATTCTTTTCAAAGTTGTAGTGGGAAATAATATACATCACGATCCGTATAATGTGTGATGATAGAGTGTTTAACCTTAGAAAGTGTTGAATCATGGTTTAAGAGCACAAAGGACTAATTTTCTAGAGATTCAACACTGGACCCGAGCTTGATGAATGTCGATGGGTAACAGAGAACCTCTACCATGATTTGTATGAATTTTTTTATTGTGAATGGCTCTCGGCATATGTGTCTAGATCAACTGGTATTATAGATCACACAAATGGACCCAAGAAGAGTACCAAAGGCTAGAAGATGTAGATTTGATGTGGACTCATACTATGGATCATTGGTGGAAAGGAGTGCTAACTAGATACACCCTAGAATACACTATTTCCATGAATTCTTGTCCAGACGTTGCTGAGTTTGAGTTTCTATGGGAGCCTAGAGGATCATTTCTATGTGCTATCCCTCTAGAAATGAAGATCTTAGTTGTTACCTTGAGTTTAGAGGCATTTTGATGGTTGGCTAAACCATTTTGAGCACTAGGCAAGGAAGCTAGGGTGGAGGAAGATGGCAGATATTGCAAATAAGAAAGAAAGGGAGGAGAGACGACTCAAGTATAGTGAAGCACATGAAAGGGAGATTGTTAGACAACATGAGGTTACATGTGTGATGGATATATGGAGGCAGATGTTGCGAGAAGGATTTGAGGTTCATGTAGAGGATGTGGAACCTGAGCAATCTATGCTACCCCATCTTGGCAAACACATAAGAGAGACCCTTTGTCTTCCATGAGAGTTCATCACATGGAGAGAGAAGAGTGGTGGCACGCATTTGAACTCAATTAGTGACCAAACCATGGTGCTTGGTTTTCCAGATCAAGGGAAGAATATTGTTAACCCAACTGGTATCAATGGAAGTGACCGATCTACACCTAGGAGATATAATTTCTCATTTGGGACTTCTATGGCTGCACATACCATTCTAGTGTTTGGAGGAATTTTTAGGTAGAGTGTGGATACACAAGCTTTTAGTCTCATGTATGGGAGTGGCATAGGGTACACTATTGGTAGTGGGACATTATCACAGACCGTCGGTGTGTAGTTCAGTGGAACTTTGGGGACCCTAGGCATGACTACTTCAGGCCCATTATTAGCTATAGGAGGATTTGGAGGTGGAACCGGTGGGACTAGGGGAACAGGACCTGGTGGATCTCGATGGATCTGGTGGGTCAGGAGGCACAAGACCTAGTGGATCTAGTGGATCCGGTGGCGAAAGAAACAACGGAGGAAACTAAGGCTTTGGGTCGGGAGGACAAGGACCCTAACCACCCCCAAGTGTTTTTTGAGATGTCTTTGCACTTACCAGATTACATGGGTATTGAAGATGCTACGAGGATGTTCATAAGTGTGAGTTGCTATGACACACAAAGGGATCACAACCTTGGAATGGAAGGCCAGTCAGTTTGCAACAACATTTCAAGGGTGTGCATATAGGCTTTATAGAAAGTATGACCCACATCGATGGTGGTAGATTACACCACAATGAAAAGTGCTTTCCTAGCGAGAATTCTAAATCCCTAAATTTGAACAAAAGAGCATAAACACCCTTAAGGAGATTCAATAGGGAATGGAGGAGAGTGTGCACGAATATTACACGTGGTTTAAGAATCTCCTATAAAAGTTATCCTATGACATTCACCCTTCACAACATGCTCAATGGTTTGTTGGAGGGTTGATAACACTATTTAGAAGGGCATTATCCCATAAGACTTACACAGACCCACGTGAGGCGTTGGAAGCTTCCCTACATGCTGAAGCTATTTGGAGTGTTGGCACTAGTGTTAGCCCATTTCTGGAAGCTCAAATCATTGCTATGGCTAAGAGGTTGGAATATTTAACTGTGAACTCAACTCATAAGACTTGGAGTAAAATGTGGTGTATAGATTGTGAAGTAGAGGGGCATGTCAAGGATGGTTTCCCCCGGAATAAAGTACACACTGTAGTAATAGATTGTGAAATTTGTCATGGGGACCATGATGCGAGTAGATGTCCCTTTCTATAGTGAAAAATTCAGAAGAATGTATCTTGATACTATAATATTTACACCTCTACAACCCATGATACCAAGGATTTTGGCTTATTGACCAGATCCATGAGGCCATTGACCATGGTGTTCATTAGACCAGCATTGCTAGTAGTTCTAAGGGTGATGATCACCATTATAAGGAGCACACATATGGAGGCATGTGTGGAAGGGGATTTTGTGGGGGATTCTCTAGTCATGGTAACCATAGAGGAAGAAGTGAATTTCCACATGGAACCTATTTTAATTATGGATCTACAAACCACTACAAATGTGAGTGCCCATACTTATTTTAGTGCTCATGGTGTGGGAAGAAGCACAAGTATGAGGAGTTCCCTTAGTTGTTTCAGCACATGAGTCAGCAACACCGAAAGAAAAGGGCTCTGCAATAGTAAGAATTAAAAAGGATGAGACACAATGGATGCCGAGAAGTGACACATGATGCAAGATTAGAACTCGTTATGGTAACAACAAGAGTATAGGCCACACACGTAAAGGAAATTCCAAGACACAAGAACCTAGTTTCAAGGAAAGAAGTGGTACATGGGAAGTACCTGTGCCCCGTGCATCGAAGGAGGTATATCAAGAAACCATGGACGTCATTCAAAGTTTATAAGGAGAAATCCAGGTCTAAAGGAGTAGTCCAGGAGGGAGGAGCAAAGAAGGAAGGTCAAGGTGCTAAAGTATGACCTAGATGAGGTCAAGGAAGTATGTTAAATGATAAGGCAAGAGGATATCATTCCCTTTCTAGGAGCATGGTTGAGAGAGAAGGTACCACATGCCTAAGGAGAGTGTAAGAGGTAGGTATTGCATGCAAACCTTCCCCTCACAACCTTGACTATTATAAGGAGATCACATTAAATGTGGTCATAGATGGATGAATCCTTAGTAATATCATCATTAACACATGCGTAGAGGTCAATGTTCTCACCTTGGATGCATGGAATCAAATGGGAAGATCTACATTGCAACCATCATCGAATGTGTTGTATATGGTGAAAAAATGAAGGTAATTCCCATTGGTGTCTTAAAATATGCAGCTATTACCATTTAGGGGCTAAGTTTACTGGGGACTTTGAAGTCTTGGTGCTCACCAAGGAAGACAATTTCCCAACATTACTTGGCACACATGGTACTATAAGAACAATATGGAAAAAAACACTATATACTAAACCTTTGGAAGAAGAGGTCCTAGAAAAGAATATATGTGTGCTTACTCGGGGATCCAGAGGTAATCCATCCCACGTAAGGAGTTATCCAGTTTGAGGATGTTGAATCCCTAAGTGACACCACTAGTATAGTATGTGATAATTGGGTGCATGGAACCTATGAGTTAATCAAAGGACATTTGAGGGGATCAGTGACAAAGATGACAAAGGCACGTATGGTCCTAGGTGCCTATGAGGAAAGAAGATACCTAAGTATTTAGGAGGATCCTTCCCTGAGATCATTTTATAGGAGTTGAAAGCTCGGTGGAAGAAGGAGAATGAACAAAGAGGGATGTTAAGCTATGTCCTACTAAGAACTACGCACGCTGGTGGGTGACACATCCAAAGAACCTCTTGAAATGGCGTGAGGTGAGAATTTCCTTCTCCATAAGGTTTTGTAGGAGTGATATGCCCACGGCTATAAAGGACTACCATGTTAGAGAGACCACTTCTTTCCATATCTAAGCATATGAGACAACCTAGATGGGAAGCATGAAGCATTTCCAACTTCATTATGGGTTCACAAGTTGTATTCCACCCTACAAGGTTTTACATGCACATGGTGCATTCACATTGAGATATGCCACCGAAAAGGAATTGGCAAGAGTTAGTGGCTGATCTCATTCAAACATTCAAATATCGGAGTACAAAACCCTTGGTGGATAAGGTGTTGTAGGTTTTCAAGTGCCTTACCATTGGGGATAGTGCCATGGTAGAAGATAGGCTCTGGACTTGCTTTGGTGAACCTAGCACGGAGGTGTGCCTTGAGGAAGAAGAAATAGAAGAGATACGCTTTGAGCACACGTGTATAGAGAAAGAAAATGAAAGATGGTTTATATAATTGATGGGGAAGATGCGGAAAACTTGGATGTTGACCATTCTATAGGGACACATGAGGTGTTAGATAGTTCTAATGAACAGCACATGCCTATCATGAACCTTTAAAGAAAAAGAAGGTTAACATCAGCTCAGGAGAAGAGCCCAAGGAGGCAATCATTGGAGACTATTGGTCGGAGAAAGAAGTCTCTAAGATCATTAATATTTTATGAGATTTTTAGGATTTATTCCTGCATGGGTATAATGAACTAAAAGGTGTTCACCATTCGTTTGGGGAAATGAGATTTAAGTCTAAAGAGGGTACACACCTAGTCCTGGAAGAGACCATACTAAATGAATTCTAACCTACGCGTGAAGGTCAAGGAAGAAATAGACAAGATGATAGCGTCGAATCATTGAAGTTGTTAAAGAGTCGAGTGGATAAGTCCAATGGTAATTAGAATCAAGAAGAATAGAAGGATAAGGATATGTGTTGATTATAGAGACCTGAATGAAGTGCATATCATTGATCCTTTCCCAACCCCATTTACTAAAGAAATTTTAGAGTGATTAGCAGGACGTGAGGTCTACTCTTTCACAGATGGATTCTTGGGCTATCACCGTGTAATAATTGTGAAGGAGGAACAAAGGAAGATGATTTTTGCCACCGAGTGGGAATTTTTACCTATAGAGTCATGAATTTTTAGTTGAATAATGTGCCTCACTGTGTTCTCGCGCATTGTGGTACAAGCTTTCTAGGACTTCATCCATAAATTTCTTCAAGTCTACCTGGATGATTGGATAGTATATGGGCTAGTGAAGGACCATTGTGACAACTTAAGGTTAATGTTTGAAAGGTGTCGATAGTTGAGGATATCCCTCAATATTAAGAAATGTGTCTTTGCTACCCCATTTGGAACATTATTGGGACACATCATATGTAAGGAAGGCTTACTAGTAGATCTTGCAAAAGTTACAGTAATTGTGGGATTAAGGGAGCCTACTAGTCAAAGCACACTGCGTGGATTTCTTGGGCATACGGGGTACTACAAAAATTTCATAAAGGGATATGCCAAGATCACCACACCTTTAGAATATTTTCTTAAGCATAAAAGTTCCTTTCATTAGGGAGAGGAACATCAGAAGGCATTTGAAACTTTAAAGGATGGGCTTGTCACTGCACCCATACTACAATTCCCCTCTTGGGATAAGCCCTTCCATGTTCATGTTGATGCCTCAGGGACTGCCATTAGAGAAATACTTGCACAACCTGGTGAATGGATTATTTATCTTCCTTTGTGCTTTGTAAGCAGGAAGTTAATACCAGTAAATCAGAATTATACTACAACTAAGTGCGAGGCATTGTCAATGATCTACAAGCTTCACAAGTTCGAGATGATTTTGCTAGAAACTCCATTTATATTTTACACTGGCCATATGGAATTGAAATACTTGGTGAACAAGCCCATTTTACAAGGGCACATATGTCGGTGGGTACTATTGTTCTAAGAATTTAAGTTCATGATGGTTATCAAACCAGGAAAAAGTAATTCCAGACCTGATCATTTGTCTAGAATCGATTCAAGGGAAGACGTGCAAAGCATTGAGGATACCATGCTAGATGCAAAACTATTTAGGTTATGACAAGTGCCCTTAGAATTAGAATATATTGCAATATTTCTCAAGACAAGTGTATTGCCAGAAGGGATGAAGGAAATTGATAAAAAGTAGTTTGCTACATGCTCTGTGCCCTACATGTTGATTAGTGGGGATCTATACAAACTAGGATGTGATGAGATTCTACATCGTGTGTGTCGGAACATGAGTGCCTAGATATAATAGAAGAAGCACACGAGAGGTAGTGTGGTGGAAACTATGTAGGTGACACCACTTCACGCAAGGTATTAATGGTCGGATTATGGTGGGAGACCATATCTCAAGACTACAAGGAATATTACAAGGCATGTGACCATTGTCAACACATTAGCAAACCAGGTGGTGAGAGATGAAATGCCTTTGCACCATATTCCCAAAGTCTTTGAACCATTTGAAAATTGGTCTATAGATTTCATATGCCCTATTGCACTGTGCACATGTATGACTGGGTCATGGTATATAATAACTTGCATAGATTACTTGACAAGGTGGGCACAAACAACTCCTATTAAGGATTATACAACAACTACTGCAACAAGGTTCCTATGGGAAAACATTATTGCAAGGTATGAATGCCCTTTGAGTTTGATTAGTGACAGGGGTACACATTTTTAGAATGAGATAGTAAGGATTCTATTAGCAGAGTTCATGGTAGCTCATCACAATACTACACCTTACCATCCACAAGGAAATGGAATTGCAAAGGTGTTTAACAAAATACTTAGTCACACATTGACTAATATCTCGTGATGCTTGTAGCCAGGATTGGGATGACAAAGTATCAACAATTATTTGGGCATATAGGAAAACCTATAAGAGGTTGAATAATGCCACACCATTCCAATTGGTGTTTGGCACGAAGGTTGTCCTACTAGTTGAATTCATGTTTTCTTCTCTGCGTATAGCACACACAAGAGGATTAGATGATGAACAAGCACTGGAGGAAAGAATAGATAAATTAATGTAGTTGGATGAGAGATGATCATTAGCCAGGTGGAGCTAGACAACTGAAAAACAAAAAAAAAGGCATGGCATGATCGTCACATTAAGAACAAGAATTTTGAGGTTGGGCAGATGGTCTTACTATATGATTCAAAGTTTCTGCACCATCTTGGGAAGTTGAAGGTACATTGGTTGGGTCCCTAAATCATCTCGTACATTCTTCATTCAAAGCGTGTGCTAGTTATAAGCACCGAGATGTGATGAGATTTCTAGGACATTCAATGGAAGTAGGATGAAGCCCTATTATAAATAAGTCTTCTTGGTGTTTGTAATAAGGTAGTATTGCCAGTTAGTTTAGGATTTCCCTTAATGCATTTTCTTTTCTTGTGTTTCCCTTTCTCATTGCTATTTTTTGTTGCACCTTGGGCATCGTAACCTCATTAATTTTTCAAAGTTTGTGAATGTACGAGAGGACCACACATCGTTTTAGTGTGGGGTAGAATAATGTGGAGGAAAGTGCAAAGTGTGAAGAACCAAGAAGGATTGTGTTGGAAATCCCAGTTGAATAGCCCTGGGATAGGAAGTGCATGGAAGGAAAGGTGAAAAAGGATGGTTAGTATTAGGGTAAGGCTACATTATGGATCCACATACAAAAGAGGAAGAAGTGCAAAAGCAACACGAGGTAGGCAAGAGAAAAAATCATGACAAAAGTACCTTCAAAGACCTTGGTGACATGCGTGCAAGAGTCTCATGTCAAGATGGATTGGTTATGTGCTAGAAGGTTGGGGATTGTCCACGTAAGGTTGGGTGTGTGATTTAAAGTTCTAAAGTTGATTTTTGTTGAAAAATATGCATTAAGTGTTGAATTATGGTGGTAGGTAAGGTAGCATTTAATGTTAAAAAGTGGGAAAAACTATAAATAGAAGGTTGGAAAATTCATTATTTATATTACAAATATGAAGGAGGAAGATATTTTGCAAACAAGGTGTAAATCTGTGTTTCCTACTTCTTATCCAGGTGAGTGTACGAGTAATCAAGAAACATGAGACCACATCAAGTATACAAGGGATTAGTACCTTGGAGATGGAGATGGATGATATGGGTGTAAAGAAAGTAGATGCATGATATCAAGAAGCTAGATCTACAAAACTAAACCAGATAAGATTATAACACAATATGTGGGGTTTCCTCGACAGTGATGGTTCCAAGAGGATTTTAACTCCCTTGGAGGATGTCAACCCCAGTGTCAGACAAGATAATAATAGATTGTGAACAGTAGTAAAGAATGACAATAGGAGAATGAGAAATAGACCAATCAAAATCCAAGCACAATCAAAAGAAATAGATCAATCCTTGAAGGACGGCTATCATATTATTCTTGCCATCCATATTATGTGTAAATTAGGCCATACCCTTGAAGGATGACTACTTTGTTATTATGGCATCTGGAAGGTTTTCCACATTGATCAACCTTCATTTTATCAACATTTTCCAAAAGCTTCCCGCATTGATCAACTTTCTGCTATTGCTCTTTCCCTTTCCCAGCTAGGGCATAGACTTAAGGAACACCACCTTTGGAGATCCCTCTTCCTATGTACAAGTCACATCTTTGATCCCTTTTTCATGTCAACATTAGGATTACGAGCATCCTTCATCCATATTTCCCTCATGATCTTTTGGTATAACTAACTATCGTTGGTTATGTATTAACACCTACTATTGGTCGCAAGTGCAATGCATTAAGAGGTTACGTATCTAGGTTTACCACCATGAGAGGGAAGCCATTGAATTTTCAATAAGATGATTTGATAGACAAGTAAGAAATAAAACTAACATATGACCACAATGGTGGATTTAGATGAAAATAACTAGTGCCCCAAGAAAGACACAAATATGGAAGGATAATAATGGCCTCAAAGGAGGGCTCAAAATAAATGATGTCCCACACACATATAGCCACAATGGTGGGATTTGAAATAGATGGTGCCATAGAAGAGACATAAATATAGCCACAAAGGTGGACTTAGAGAAAATGTCCCTCAATGGAGAGACAAATATGGCCTCAAAGGAGGGCTTCAATGAAAAATATGATACTCCCAAAAGAAGCATAAAAAGAACAAATATGGCCTCAAAGGAGGGCTTACGAAATAAATGATGTCCTGAAGGAGACACAAATATAGCCACAATGGTGGACTTTGAAATAGATGGTGCCCCAGAAGAGACACAAATGTAGAAAAAGGTCCCTCAATGGAGAGACAAACATGGCCTCAAAGGAGGGCTTTAATGAAAAGATGATACTCCCAAAAGGAGAAAAAACATAAAAAGAAAAATATGGCCTCAAAGGAGGACTTAGAATGAGATGAGAATTTGGATATAATTAATTTAGATTGAATGGATGTGAATAAGGTAGATAAAAAAATGTCAAAGAGTGAAGTCCCCTAGTAACAAGGGATTTGTACAGATGATGTGTTCAAGGGCGAGGGAAGATTATTCTCCCAACAAGTTAAATGTGAAGGAGGTAAAGGATGTTGGAAGAGCTTAGATGAGATTGTTTTAGATTTGGATGGGGTAAACGATCAGAGACCACAAGTGTGTTTAGCAAGATAAGTGACATTGATGAACAATGGCGGGCATTCCTTAAGAGGAATGACATGGGCTATATGAATATTAAGGGACAATGTGGATAGAGGGATCATGGGAGATTTGACAGATGGGATATGGATTGGATTGAAGGTGGATGAAGAAGGAACTTTCCCCTGAATGAGGAAATCATCTTTCTTTATAAGATTGTGGATGATTGACCGAAAGGACTTATAATGTTCGATGTCGTGACCTGGGTACGATGATAAGAACAATTGTAATTAGGATTGAACCATGATGGCTTGGGACCATATAGATTGAAGGATTTAATAGGAGGAATTTTAATGACAGATGTTCAAGTTAAATGTCAAAAGATGTCTGTGTATGACCCCATTGAAGTGTCATGGGGAAGGTAACTTTTGTGGGTTTTGATAGGATGTCTCAGCTTAGTGTTAGGAGAAAATGTAGATGTAGATTGAATGTGTGCATTTTGTGTTTTGGAGGACAAATAAAATTTGGTTGAAGGATGATATTGTTTGGATGTGGATTGATTATTGTAAGATGTCGTAGATGGAAAAACTGACCCTGACATGGATGTTGTGGAATTGGATTGTTGAGAAGAGGGAAAACCTGAATGTTTCTATGGATGTGCAGGGGAATGTCGGGGTTGTTTTCCTCAAGCCTTAAAATTCAACCGAGAAGATTTACCTTTAGCAGGGATGATAATAATCTCAACTAGAGGATTTGATAGCAGTGATGTGGTTATTAATGGAGAAACTATTCTAAAAAAGTCAAGATGTTAATGAAGATATAGGTGTTTGTATGATGTGATTAATGATATCTATGTGAGACATGGATGGTTTCAATTTGGGCATGGAAAGAGATGATTTTTTAGAGGGAGAAGGTAAAACATCTTTATTTGATTGAGGTGGATGTGTTGGTTCAATAGGTGATTCAAGGGGTATATTTGGTAGGGTTGCAGATCGAGAGGATTTGATTGATGTGATAGGAGGATTGGGTAAAGAATATTGGGGTAGACTGGGTGATGTGGCCACGGGAAAGGTAGAGATAGGTGGACTTGTTGATATGATAGGTATAGGGGTTGTTGGGATAGATAAAGATGTAGACACTTTTGGAATATGTGGAGATGTGAGTGACGTGATGACCACAGAGTAGACCTTATGGGTAAGGGTACTGCAGCAAATGCAGGAGCATTTTCAGACGTAGAAGTAGGATGGACTGGTTGTTTCATAAATGTTTCGAGGGGTAAGAATGATATTTTTGATAAAGGGATTGATGTCGAAGATAGGGTTGCAAGGGTGCATGTTGTAGAACTGGGTTTAGTTGGGATGGTTGTGAGCAATATAGGTGTAGTAACAGGTGTATTTGATGAAGATGTCGGTGAATGAATGGGTGTGAGAGACGTAGGGATATGTGTGGATATGAGTGGAGCCAAAATAAGTGCTAAGGATGAATCTAATGTGATAGATTGGGGTATGTTTGAAGTGGCGGAAATGGATGATATAGTTGAATTTGATGTGGATGTGGCAAGGATAGGAGAAGGTACAGGTTCAACATAAGTAGTGAAAGTTGATGTAGGTGTTACAGTTTTGAATAAGAGATGGGAATAATGTCCACTATGGGAACATGCGTAGTTGGTGATAAGATGGGATCTTGATTGATAGTGTCAACCATAAAAGCGTTTGATAGTTGAGATGTAAAGAGGGTGACATGATTTGTTGGTGGTTGATTAACTGCATGTAGTGGAGTTATCAATTTCGATATCGCTTGATTTACAAGTCGCTCGACATGACCTTTAACTTGATGATATTTACAAAAGTGGGCCTCATGATACCAAATAGGCTTGGCTTGTGAATTTTCTATGGGTCGTATGGGAGGTAGTTGGATAAAGTTTACACTCATCAACTTATCAAATACAGAACTATATGATTCTCCTAAGGGAATGTAATTGGATGTTGATTGAGAAGATTGTTGTTGAGACCATGTGCTTGGTGTAGATGGGGATGAGGGTTTAATGACCACAGTGTTGGCCGTAGTCTTGAACTCGCCATTATGTGTGAATGGTTTCGTGGATTCAATTTTTTATTTAGTTGAACTTAATTTAAGATGACCCTACTCAATGGCACGAGTTTCAAGCTTGTGAGCCATTGTGAAAGCTTCATCAAAGGTTCGAATGATTGGATCTACAAAGTGGATGATATATGTTTGGCACACGAATGTGAGAATAAGTTGATAAGTTTAGTTTGCAGGATAGTGAAGGATAGTTGATTTATAACAGCATGCCATCGTGCAACGAAGTCGGCAATGGGCTTGTTTTCATACTATCGAATGGTATATAGATCAATGATAGTGGTCTTGCATGTGATATTGATAGAAAAGTGTTCTAAGAACAACTATGAAAGTTGAGTGAAAGATAATAAGGAATTTTGTGGGATATTGTGGTACCAGTCCATCCCGAGACCAGATAGAGACATGGGGAAAGTACGAAGAAGTAAATCGTGATCATGCACAATGAGACAACATGTGTGTTTAAATGTGAGGAGATGTTGTTCGAGATATTCTTTATTATTGAACTTATTAAATATAGGAAGCTTCCAATGAGGGGGATAGGGTTTAATTAGAACCAATGGATGAATTGGTTCATTATAGATTTTTTCATAGGATAAGGTGTTCTTGGGTGGTATGGTAAGGGTTTCTAAATTGGCTAACTGATTCATTAAGGCGTAAATTGAATCACTCGAGGTGTTGTAAGGTTGAGATTGGATTGGTTGCGCGGTTTGAAAAGTAGTTTGATAAGGTGAATAATAAGTTTGTGGGTGTGTGGGTAGTTGAGGAAGCATATGATAAGGTAGTTGATAAGTTTGTGAATAAGATGTTTGCGGAATGGTTTGATAAGACCTCTGATTAATTTGTGAATATGTAGATGTTAGAGGATTTGTTTGACAAAGATTGACATATGTCACAGGTTGGGATTGTGGCATAGGATGGTGTTGAGAAATAGGGGCATGCCGATAAGTGGGGATATGTGTGTTAAGGGGTTGAGACTGTTGGAGCATAGGATGGGTAGGGATGTAGGTATTCAAAAGATGAGATTGTTTGATGGGCATACTAGTGGGGGATGAAATAGAATTGACAAAAAGGGATGTGGGTGGAATGCGATCCACCAATTGAGGAGATTGGGAGGATTGAGAGATTATAGGGGATTTTTGGAGTAAGAAGTCATACATGGGGTTAGGAGGTGATTTGAGTGTATCTAGAGGATGAGGAGATGGTGGTATGATTTATTTAGGAATACCGGCTTGATGGGGCTAGGAGGGTTGGTGTCAAGGTGGGGAGAATTTTGTATGACATGGTTCTCATGAGGCAAGACCATGGAGATTGGAGATTGGATAACCGACGATGTGGTTTTGAGCTTAGAATCCTGTTGAGTAAGATCATCAAGAATTAAATTTACTAGATAGAGAAGATTGTTTTTTTGTCTTGATTTGGGAGAGAGCGACAATAGGTGTGAAATGGAGGAACATTTTTTGTGTATATTATGGACAAAAAAATCAAGCACTTTTTTGTAGCATCATGATTAGTTTAGAGGATGTAAACAAAACATAAAAATAAGTAATGAAGGTGCCTAAAGGAGTCTAAGGCTGGTTTCAGCAAAGCATTATGGAAAATGTAGATCTACGTTTCCTGCTTCTTGTCCAGGTGAGTGTACGAGTAATTAAGAAACACGAGACCATGTTGAGTATACAAGGGCTTAGTACCTTGGAGATGGAGATGGATGATACAGTGTAAAGAAAGCAAATGCATGATATCAAGAAGCTAGATCTGCAAAACTAAACTAGATAAGATTAGAACACAATATGCTAGGGTTGCTGGATAGTGCCAGTTCCAAGAGGATTTTAACTCCCTTGGAGGATGTCAACCCCATGTCAGATAAGATAATAATAGATCATGAACAATAGTAAAAATGACAAGCAACTGAAATAACAAGAGTACTCAGCTTAGGTTGTGTTATGAAATGAACCAGGCATCAAGATGGAAAGACAAGAGACACTATCAGAGCTTTCTCCTTCTAATTCTTCCATCACGGGTCCTTTAAAAAGATCCCTTTTTCTTTTTTTTTTTTTTTTTTTGAAATATGGGGAAATCCTCATATTTATAGCTTAGATATGAGAATAACTACAGGTTAGATGATACCCACGGTGTAGTAAAGTAACCTGAGTTAGGGATGTGATGTGATCATGTGGGTCCCATAATTTGACTTATTAGGAAAAGTGGGGGACATGATTTGAATGGGTGGTGAAATAAATATTTAATTTTTAAAAGAAAGTGTTGGATGGGTGCATTTTGAATTAAATTACTAATGGGTGGGGTTCATATTTTAATAATTTGAAGGGATTGAATTTTTAGGTGGGAACTTGATTTTGACTTAAGTGGGGAATATGTGGGACTAGGTAGGTGAAATAAATATTTCATTTTTAAAAGAAGGTGTCAGATGGGTGCATTTTTGAATTAAATAATTTATGAGAGATGGGGGATGATTCCAAAAATTGAATTATCAAATGGGTCCATACGAGACCATTGATAATCAATCAAATAATATGAACAAATAGATAAGATTTTATTTAATTTAAGATAAAGAGAAGAAGAGATGGAAATTTTGTGAATATAAGATGTCGAGGGGCGCTATACCGAAAATAGGTGTCTACACTAGGGTTTCCGAGTTGATCCATGTGAATAAAAATTGGAGAAATTTAACTCATGAGTAACTAGTTTGGATCTAAAAACTAGGAGGGAAAAAAATTCACAGGCATAGAGAGAGTTGTGGAAAAGTGCCATCTTGTGAAGGGGATGTTCCAGTGAGGGTTTAACACCTAGGGCATGGGTTAAAAATTAGTTTCTTCACAAGTTTGAGATCTAATCTTGGAAAGGGTAGATAAGTAGAGCAAGAGAAGTTGAAGTGTCAAGATAACCTACACAATGGCACCTAAGAAACCAGCTCTAACACGTAAAAAGGGAAAAGGCAAGGGCATGTGAAAATAAAAAGAAACCACCATAAGTACCAAGGAAGAATGGTATGTAAAAATGTAGTACCTAGATGGGGTTTTGTTGGGAAAGGAGTGGGAATCCCATTTAAGATACATGATAGTAAGTGATTATAACCATCACAAAAACATGATTGAAAAGGAAATGGCGCTAGAGTTAATGTGTTTGAAAAATAAGAGGACACCAGAGGGGTTACCCATTTATAGTGATGAAGTAAAAGTGACGTTGGAGAAGGTAGGATTATTACAACTCTATGAGTTGCCCTACTTTAGGAAGCCTGAGCACATCTATCAGTGGTTGATGTTGTGCATACACAAAGATCACTTTCACTTCACAGAGTGCAGTATGTGCATAACCCCTCACCTGATTTCAAAATTCATAGGTCTCGCTCATGAAGGAGAAATTATAGAGGATGACCTATAAGACACGAAGCCATCAAAGAAACCATCACCACATATGCATACAAGAAGGGGTCAAGGTACTTTGATATTACGGATATCCAAGACCCGGTGATGAGAATGGTTGTGCACCTGGTAACCAAACTTAATGACCAAGAGAGGTGGATGCAAGTGAAAAAATCATGGCTCAATGTTTGCAGAAGGATATCGAGAGGGTGCCATTTACAACTTGTCTGCGTACATCGTGGATGAGATCATTAGTAGCACATAGGAGGGTGATAAGATACTTTTCGGAAATGTCCTCTTACTTATTGTGTTTTCAGAGATTAGAGTGCTAGATGAGGCAAATAAGTTTGTTTGGGAGTACCCAAAGGAAGAACCCTCACCCGCAAAGAGATTCAAAAATAAACTTTCGATAACATGAAGTCCATTCATAAGGCACGTCTTGAGAAATGGTATATGCACTTGAGGAATGCATTCGAGTAGAATGGAGAATCCTAGAGCAACTCGCCAAAGCTCATAGAGGGAGAAACTAAATTCATAGTATACCAACACTTGTGAATTGAAAAATTTAAGTTGGAGGATGAAAGCATGAGCCCATGGTGTAAAATTCCATTTTCCTTCACCGCTCAGTATTTCATGGTGGGGGTAAATAGATTTAAGGAATCTAAGAAGATGAAATTTGACCTTGGAAGTATGGATCAAGACCACAGGGAAATGCGCAGACAAGATTTGGAGTGTAGAACTGAAATAGTGATGAATTAAGATAAGGAAGGGAGCATAGGAAAAGACGACGGTAGCATAGTAGGCCCCAGCTTTAAGAATAACTATTCTTAAGGGGACACACATAGGTGAAAAGTGCATGGAGATCAAAAGACCAAGAATGGACTACATTGATGATCTAAGCAAGTTGTTATGCGCATGCTTCCAAAGCATAGTCCCAACATATCAAATCTTGGTAATGAAGTTGTTTGATGAAGAAGGTGCATACCCTCGAAGAGGAAAATGCTTTTATGGGCAATTGAGTCCCACATCGACGAGCTAGAGTTCAAGGTAAGCCAAGGGCACCAATGAATATGCCCGAGTAAAAATGAGACAACCCCTTGGTGAGCACTCAATAGCTTTCGGATGCACAAGTCTACAATGCATTGAATAAGGTCTCATTAGTGAACCGAAAGCCCGGTTATTTGGGATGAATGATAGGGTAAAATTTCTAGAGGCAGAGCTAGAAAAGAGGGAAGAAGATCTAAAAGAAAGGACCAAGAACTTGAAGTAGGAGGAACTAATTAGCGCACACCTAAAGTGTGAACTAAGGGGAGAAAAGGAAAGGGTGTGCAAGGTATATAAGAAGTTAGAATCCGTCTCAAAAGCCATTATTTTGAAGCATCCGGACCTAGAACCACCCGCACAAAAGTATGGATCTTCCCTTGATTTCCTTGAAGACTTAACATGCATCCCCACCATGGAAAGGCAACCTCGGCCTTAGAATCCATAAAAGAAGTAGCACACACAGAGAAGGAGGATAATTTAAGGTTGTAGCAATCATTGTTGAGTACATCAAGGTTCTTGCTGATGTGAAAATCACTACCCATACTATCGAGGCCGCATATGCCAATTACATAGACAAAGATAAAGTGGTGAGTATCCCGGTTGCCACTCACGAGGTAGATCTCAAGGAATTCTAAGATAAGAACAAAGGAAATAGAGCAGAGCAAGCTAAGATCCCGCTAAGGTTGAGAAGAATTCAAAAGTTATTGAAACCTTACGAGGTTCAATTAAAAACTGGCTGAAGGAGTTGTACCCACATATTACAATAAGGATGGATGCACTTGAAGACGTGGGTAAGGAATTGGAAGGAATGGTTGAAACATTGAAGACTTGAGGAAATGGACTAGGTTTTGAGGAGGTAAGCACCCTAGTCGATGACCTCTTCTAGAGAGCACAAAATGAATTCAATGCCTAGAATAATTTAGAGGCCGAATTGTAAAAATATTTTCCTATCTTGTTGCATAATGACAACACTTCTCCATTATTTCATTTTTCCCAATTCTTCATTCCCTTTTTTTTTCCAATATGTGAAGTCTATTATAATTATTTCTTTGAAGAAGTGTTCCTAAGGGAAGAGAATAGGTAAAGTGTGGGGTGATGTTAGGCCCTAGAATATTGACCAAGTAAAAAAAGGTGCATGGGCATGCAAGGCCTAAGTTAAAGGGTGGGTGCACAAGAAGAAATCATGCAAGGAAAGGTTTTAGAAGGACCGTGTTACACTTTGAAAAAACAAGGTCTCGTGGACTTAGCCGTATTTGGTGTATCATGCGTAACATGAGAAAAGTGTGACCCACCTACGCATGATGAATGGATAAGGTGATAACCTAGTGACAGTAGGACTAGGAAGGAATATGCCTGCAATGGAAGATTCTAGAAGACCATCATGGTAAGGAGTGGAGAGCTCAGGGCCGGAGGAGCATGCTTCCATGGAGGACCACATCCGGACACTTGGCGAAAGATCTAAAGCCTTAGAAAGGTTGTTTTGTAATTCAAGGGGCATATAAATACAAGCACCCACAGAGGAAGAAAGTGAGAGAGAGAGAGATCAATAGAGAGAGGAGCTCTGCAAAAATTTCATGAGGAGTTGTATTGGGTTAGGTTGATAAAATATACTAGAAGGATGCTTCAAGGGGTGTGGGATTGTAAATTTTATTTTTGAGAGCTAAGGAATGTAGATCTAGTTATGATGTATGACTTCATCTACCATACTATGATGTTATATAATGAATCTAATGGATGTAATGAGGTTATCTTTGTTGCAAATCAGCAGCACCCCTGGATGTTGATCAGATTTCTAGTTTGATATTTTAGACATCCAGTGTGATTGTACAACATTGAATCCTATCCCCAAGTGTGGGACTTGTAAAATGGGAAAGGAATCTCCAGATTAGAGGTTGGTTCCTCAACTCCTCTAATCAGATTTATCACTTACAAGTTGCAGAGGTTTAAATTCCTAATCCTACCCTAAATTCCAAAGGAGACAGAGATAGAGAATGTAGATAAACTAAAACTAATGCTAATAGGTGATGCACCAAAGGAGTGGTGAGCATTTCTCACTTCTGTAGATTGACACAATTCATAAAATGCAACAAAACAACACGCACAAACCGATAATCAGAATTTAAGAATCAAAATTAGTCAAACAACACCAAAGAGAGATGAAAAATTAATCACAGGCTCGTATTGTTATTTTAACATCAAAATCACTTGCATTACAACACCTGGGAGGAAAAAATGAGTTGCGCTTCTTAGAAAAGGTCTAATATTCCACCAATATCACTTCCAAGGTGAGAAAGGGGACCCGAATACACAAAAATGTTCAACCCTTTGAAAATGAGCCAAATCGCTTTTACAAAGCAAGGGGGATGAGCCCAGAGAGAGAAACACGGAAAATGTGGAAGGGATTCAACCATTGACCAAAACACATTCAAAACAACATGGGCATCCTTACGGCACTCCATCCCCGACATTTTTAGCCATGCTAGGGAGAGAATGCGAGCCATTCTTCATTAAAAATGGTGGTTGAAACGTCATTTCGTCCATGACCATGTGCGAGGCGTTTTTGATTTTATCTCTCCAAAATCCATAAAAATGAAAAAATGACCCTAGAATATTGTAGAGAATTTCACCAGCTTTCCATTGATATAAAGAACGTGAAAAACCAAGCTCTGGATCGAAAGATATGGCCATTTGAAGTTTTAGGGAAAAACAGGGCCAAATCGGGTTGGCGGGCAAAAATTCAAATTTTTGCACCTTTTTGGTCATTTGGAAAATTTTCCAAAATTTCCCTGTGCTCTACCACTCTAGGTGCCACGTGGTGGCATCTCATTGGCCGTGGGCCTTTCAAGGGAATTTTTTCCAAAAACTCCGCCTCGAGCCATAACTTAAAAAATGCATGGAGTTAGGAGGAAAACTTTACCTTTTTGGAAAGCCGAGAAAGAGCTCTATCCAATGGTTTCATTTGCGAAGGTTTTGAGTGCCTAAAAGCAAATAATTATGACTCGAGGCACAAGAGAAAAAAAAATGAGAGGAGTTAGCCACAAAAAATGAGCAGGGGCACATTTTGGATAACAGTTACTAACTTATTTGAATACAATCATTAATGATTTTGGTCCATCCTCATATCTTCATAGTTCTGTTTCATGTGTGTTTATGAAATGAGTATGAATCCTTATGCATTTTTCATTTTTGTTTTGATTTCAGTACTATTCTCGTAAAGTATCCTTCTGGTTGGAATGAATGCATTGGTCTAGAAGTTGTTCTGAGCTCTATGATGATTACATGTCTCATTTCAACTCACTCTCTTTAAATTCCTATCATAGATGATGTTTTCCAATAAACTCACATAAAGGAGAGACTTGGCACCTGCGTGTACCTTAGGTGAACACCTAGCACCCGCTGGGTGATAGGCCAACATGCATGGGGTTCCCTTGTTATTTGGTGGGTGTAAAAATGACTACAATAATATCACCACAATTGATCATAATGCTTCGTGTGTGTATATTATCGATAAAGATGGAGATGAAAAGAGCAGGTTCGGGGTCATCGGACTAGAAGGGAGTGATCTCTTCATCTGAAAAGCTGAGGGTGGGAACTTGGCAAGTAGGTTGAGGAGTAGAGGAAGGCGATGACCTAGTGAGAGAGGCTACATGGTGAGGTGTAATGATGGAGGCTATGGGCATGGGGTCATTTGGTAAAACATCAATAGATTAAAGAACCTCCATGAGGGCTTAATGATGTGACTTAGAGGTTTGGACAAGGTCATATAAGGAAATTTTGAGGGGGATTGGTACAACTATTTTAACATTGTGCGATGTGTGACCCAATCAAAAATAGGATATCCAGGACCTTGAATGGTGACTTTGGGTATGGGTGTAGATGGTATGTTGCGTACAGGGTTAGTTGATGGGCCAGTTGCCTTTTCCTTGCCTTTGTCTTTCTAGGCGTGGGTGGCAATGTTGATCATGTTGATCTCGAATCTTGGGGGTGGATAAAAGAGTTGCAAGGGTGTAGATATCAGTAGCTAAGTATTTAATAGAAGATGATATGGGGAAATTGGTGGAGGTGAAATGGGATCTTTATCAAGAAGATCTTCGTCATCAAAATTTTCTTTGGGAGGACATAATTAGACAAGGGCGGTTTTTAAAGCCTTTCAGTTCTCTACATCGTGTCTTGGCACACGATGGTAAGCACAATTTTTGGTTTTTTCAAACCCATTTGATTTGGGTTTGAGCAGGTTATAAGGTCTAAGAGGTGGTAGTGTGATGATAGAAGTTTCAAGGAGATTGGTTAAGATTTTGGCGTAGGACCCTGCTAGTGGATAACAATGGGAGGTGAATGTGGGTTTGGGTATAGGTATGGCTGATTTTGGAGGAAGAGGATTTACAAGAGGGGGAATGGATTGGTCCACTAGTCTGGTATGTGGTGTGGTCTTAGGTCTTATGGGCATCTGTTTAGGTATGGGCATGGTAAAAGCGCTGAAAAGAAGGTTTGGTTGGTTTAACTACCTTATTGGAGGGTAGTGGATTTTTAGCTTTAGGTTGCACCTTTTTGGGAAAAGGTGACATGGGTGTACAATATGTAGAGGGAAAATTAGATGGTGGAAGAGGATGGTTTACCCATGGGGGTAATCGAGTTCACTGGAGGTGGTTGGTAGAGGTTGGATAGAAGGTGTGAGTGGAAGAGAAGAAAGTGTCATGGGTAGTGAAGAAATTATGGATGGTAGTGGTGGTATGGGTGGTAAGAAGGTTACAAGTGATGATGAAGGTTATGTGGGTCACTTGGGTATATTAGAGGTTCATGATGAGGAGGTGGGCTACTGCATTCTTGGTTTACTAGTGGAAGGAGGTTGCTTGGCCAGGGTCAAGGGGTGAGGTCCTAGGATGGATGGAAGGGTGAAGGTGATAATGGTGTGGTAGGAGAGGTTGGTGTATGAGGCCTAGGAGGTTGGGTCTTCTTTTTAGGGGTCATAATAAGTTTATTGTTGGTTTGGGAAGATGTGGATAAATATAATTTGATGGGTGGGTGAGTAAGGTTCGATTTTGGCATGACCCCTACGGTAGTGATGGGTTTAAGTAAGGGAGATGATATAGGTGTGGGTAGGTGTTTGGGTGTAGATGTATGTTGGGTTATGGGAGGAGGTGTGTGTTGGGATATAGGTGGTAACATGGAAGATGTTGTAAAAATTGAGGTTGTTTTTGGTTTGGTCCCTTGAAACACTTTTGGATAGATAGTGGAGGTGTCGGTGAGTGATAACTACATTTGGTTTAAAATAGGAAGTAGAAGGAGTCCCCAAAGTAAGGATCTATAAACATAGTCCAAGTGATTTCCCAAGCATGAAAATGGTACTTTTGTAGGTGGGGCCAATGGGTATCAAGTAGAAACTCCCATAAATGTGTTTGAGAAATAGGAAATGGCTAGCTTCAGATTTTATGGTTAAGAGAGCCAAAAGTAGATCAACAAGATCTTGGAGGTCTGATGGAGAATAGTCATCTAAGGGAAATGGTATTTCTATAAGATCCTCCATGGGTAGAGGAGAGGATGGGCCAAATGAGGTAGAATCTCTTTGTGATGGTTTAGGTTGTGGACATGTATCTTTATGAGTAGGAGAGGTGCCACTTGTAGGTGTCCATTTTGATCCTCTATTATTTTGCCCTAATTTTCCTTTCACTCTACTTTCTCCTGAAACATTTTCTATAGTTTTAATGGGTGAAATGAAGTTACTGCCTCTATTTCCATGCCTTAATCCATTTGAAAATCATTTTCCATGCCTCATTCATGAAGAAGCACCCATGCATGCCTTGTTTGTGCCCTAATTCTTCCAAATTTGTGGGCTATGTCGTGTTCTCCCTTTTGCCCGATCATGAAAAAATCAAAATTGGTCATTTTATACCAATATGCCTTCAAAAATCCCTCCCCATGGTCAAAACTTGCATAAAATCAACTTCCCCTTGTTTTTTGAGCAAAAAATCCATCACCCATGAAGAAAAAATCGAATTCGAGCATCTTTGGTAAATTCTATGTTTTTGACAGTCGTACGGTTGTATTTTGACCGTCAAAATTAAGCTCAAAAATGTATCCTACATGGCCACTTCTAGTTGGACACGGATCGGTGGATTTCTTTGAAAAACTTAGCCGTTTTTGGCTTTGGGAAAAAATTCAAAATTTCCCCCACAACCCCACGAGGGGACACGTGTCATGTTCTTATGCGAAGGCGGAGGAGTGATCCGGCGGGGAACTTAGGAATTTTTTGCCTTTTGGAAAAGGGGAAAAAAGGTGAGGGAAGTCCCGTGGGTTTGCAAAGAAGCCACAGTTTGACACGTGGTGGATGTAGAAAGAAGTGTGGGCTGCAGAGGGAAATGAGGAAGTTTTCCCCTTTTTGGAAAAAGGAGTTAAGGAAAAAGTTTAAGCCATGGGCCTGCTAGAAAATCATTGAATGACACGTGGCAGGGAAGAAATCGGAGGCACGGGCCCGTGGAGACAAAGTTGAATTTTCCCTTGGCTTAAAGGGAGTAAAAATGAAGATTAAGCTGTGGGTCCTTGACAAAAGAGAGATGGACACGTGGCAAAGGACAGAGTGGGTCGGCGGGCAGGCGGAGGTAGGATGGAATTGTTTCCCTTTTGCAAAAAAGAATTAGAATCAAAATTTGGAGCACTGGCCCATGAAGAATCACAAGGAGATACGTGGCGAGGGAGAAATCAGAGCTGCGGGCCCGCGGGGCAAAAGGTGAAAATTATCCAATTTTCCAAAAAAGGTCAAAATGCATAGAATTGAAGCGTGATCCCAATGGGACCCACCATGTACCACGTGTCAGCTCCAAAGTAAAGAGGTAGAGGGGCGGGGAAAAAATCAAAATTTTCCATTTTTCCAAAAAAGTTGAAAAGTCAAAAAATGAGCCCAAATTTGTTCCCAAGTCATAGTTTGACACGTGGAGGTCCTAGATTGAAGGAGAAAGAGTAGATCAAGGGAAACTATGCATTTTCATTTTTGGCTGCCATTTTTTAAGTCCAAAAATCTTGGAATCACAAATTTTGCATAAAATTTCATCAATTTTTTTGGTGATTCCATATCGTTTTGGCCTTCTAGGATCATTGGAATTGGTTTCATGACTCAATTTGTAGATTTGAGGTGTTTTTGTAATAAATTTTTACTTAGCCCGAGAAAGCACGTGGAATGTGAAATTGAAAGTTGTAGAAGTAGTTTTAAAAGGTAAAATGATGAGAGGAAAGGCATCTGCATGCCTTGATGATGAAAAATGTGCCTCCAAGAAGGATAATGATCTGAATATTTGTAATGATTTGCCATTTTAGAAACACCTGACAACTCTCGTTGTAAATTTGTTAAATGTCATTTTCAGTGAATCATAAAAATGGTTGTAACAAAATTGATCCTTTGGCATATTATTTTCTTGGGAAAGAATGATTTAAGGTGGCAAGAGATATATAATGCATGTTTGGAGACATGCAAAGAGGTTGGGAAAAATTGAAAATCACGAGCAAATTCTGAGAGAAAGCTCATCTTCTGAGAAACCCACCAAAGAACCAGGATAATTTCTTCTGTGTTGGATCTTCATGTATGTGAGTTGGTTACAAGTGTATAGCCATCACACAGCTTTGAGATTGTTCATGAAACTCTCCCCTGCTGATGAATCTAACAAGCTTTTGAGTTAATCTATGTTTTTATGGGCAATATGGTGTTTGTTATCATTTTTAAATGCCTATAAATAGTTTTCATTGTTCTTGTTGCAATCTTACATTGAAATTCTTTAGAAATCACATAGGATCTCCATTTCTGGTTGATAGTTTAGTGGCATTTGCAATCTCATATTTAGAAGAGCCTTCATCTAATAAGGAGATAAACAAATTTAAAATCACTTTACCTTCCTTGACTGCAGATATTGCTTGTAAGCCTTTGGGGGCACCTTAGGTGTGGTTTGATCAAGGATTTTTGTGTTTAATTGAGTTCTTTACTTCAAGCTTTTGTGGTGAGTTCTCAAAGATTGTGTGAAGAGTGCTACCTGGGCTTCCATTTATGCCTCTTTTGGTTGAAAGAATGTCTTGATTATTTGAAGCATTTTATCTAATAGTTGTTTCAAGTATTGTAGAGGTTGTCAAAGATCTGATATATCCTAGTTTGTCTCATCAATACCCCACCAAAAAATCATTCTAAACAACCCATCCTACCCATACTACCCCTGCATCTGCATTGTGTGTCAACAAAAGAATACAATCCATTTACAAAAATGCACAAAGCAAATCAGGATCATACCATGTCTCTAGCAGCCTCAGCCTTGTCTTGAAAGCATTTCCATCATTTAGTAGTGACAGCTCTATTGAGTTTGAATAATGGAAGATTGATCATGTTTTCCCAAGGCCATCTCCATACAATATGCACAGTATAAGGATATCTCCACCTCCTTCATAAAACAGAGGCTGCAATATAGGTTCTCTTACCTTGGTTGAAAGGCACAACCTAAAATAGTGAGGGTTAGATCAAAATCCTTTCAAGGTGCTACCCACTCCTTTAGAGCCTAAGTGCCAACAAGTTAGATAGATTGCTCCCCCAGCTACAAAATGACATATAAATCATCTATCTGCCTCTAAGTGTCTTGAAAAATCCATGATGCTGCTCAAGTTGTGAAGGAGATTAAATCTGGGTACCAACACCCTAAAAGGCACTTGTTTCTAGGTTATATTCTTTTGTATTTCAGTGCTTTAGATCCCTGGTAATACTTCTTTTGTGCTTTATCCCATCAAACAACTTTTCTGGTGACTCTACTGGGAACTTGTTGAGAATATTTGAGATATCTGAATGCATATCAAACCCTAGTAATGTCCTTTGCAAATTCTGCATGCAAATACATTGTTGAAGCATCATTTTATAATCAGATTTGTAAGGATTAAATGAAGGTTACAAGTTCTACCTACAATTTTATCAGTTTCCAGCAGTGGTTACACCTTATTTACATTTGTGGTTGATTGATTCAAGAAAGGAAGGTCTGATCTATAAATTCTAGCAAGATTTTTAGTGCTGATAAGTATTTGACAGAGTATTTTAGTGCATTTGCACAACTAGGGTGAAAATCCTTAGTGGCGACTCCATGCTATTCTAATATTGATAAATACTAGTGTCTTACCTTTCTGTCATTTACTTTTGTGTTGCTAATCTCTGCAAAACTAGAAGGAAGAAGATCTCTCTTCCTTAGAGACTCTACTAAGAAGTTGTTTACAGATTCAAGGAATTTAGAGTTGGAAGGGAGAAGAGTTTGGAAATTTGTTAAAGGTCAGACATCAGGCAAAGATATATCCATCGGTGAGAGAGATCAACCTTCAGTAGAGGATTATCACTCTTCTTCTAGTGATTCTGATTCAATAAATCCTCTCATAAACTTGTTTGCCTCAGCTAGTTAAGGTCTTTCTACTATACCAGGTGAGTTCCTTCTCCAATCTACACCTCTATGTTTTAATCCAAATAAAACTTTCCAAGAAAGTCGACACTTAGAGAATACCAGTCTTTTGAATCACATTCTTGAGTCCCAAAGACCTTGCACTCCTCATCAGCTTGTTTCACCTCCAAGATCACCTCCACCAAACAATATGGCTCAGCCTAGACCTCAATTTGTTGTTAACACCTTTGTTCCTATAGATTTTAGATGAATGGTTGGTTACCCAAATTCTGTCCCACAAGATGTCAGAAATAGGTTGCCGAAATTCCAGGGTAACAATGCTATTACTGGTGATCAACATCTCAAACTTTTTGATAATATGATGGAATATTTTGAGATAGAGTTTGAGGACATGTATTTCAAATTATTTATTCATACACTAGAAGAGGATGCTAGGGATTGGTATAAGGCTCTGCCTAATAATTCTATTGACTCTTGGACTGAAATGAAGAATGCATTTAGGTTGCAATATGGTGATAGGACTAATCCTAGATTTCTCTTGTCTGAATTTGAGAATATCAAGAAGAACCCCAATGAGTTAGTTCATGACTTCAACATAAGGTTTAACAAAAAAAAGAGAAGGATGCTAGTTAATCTGAGGCCTTGTGATGAATCTTGTTTAATCAAATATGCAGATGCATTTGATAAGAAAGTAACCTATTACCTAAGAGACAAGAACCCTACCAATTTAAGGCAGGCTTTCACCATGGCACTTCAAATTGAAAATAACATTAAGGCCATTGGGAAACCTCTCAAGAGAGATGGTGTAAAATTGATAGACCCTGACAAACCTCAAGTTAGCAAGGGAGATGATTTGGAGGAGGTTGTGAAAAATTTGGCAGGGGTTGTCAAAGAAATCTCATATAAGTTGGCAAGAGCTGAGAAAGGAATTGGGCAGACTTCACAAGGTCAGCCAAGAGCACAAAACCATGATAGATTTTCCAATCATCCTAGAGGTGATCAAAGGGTAGATGATAGAGGGAAAGGACCTATGGGGTCTGTAAATAGACATCCTCAAGCACATGAAGGAAGAGTGTTACCTGATCCCTTAACTACTAGGGTTATTGCTATTAAAGAGGTTACTGATATTGATTGGTGTAATAGGTGTTTTCTGCCCCATCCTCCATGTGAAGTGGACCAGCAAGAAGGTGAAGCTAATAATGATAATGGTACTAATGAGGATATTTTCATGGTGGGCTGTTCTTCAAGCTCACAAGGAGGAGCAACATCTACTGAAGTAATAAGTGCTAGGACTGCTTACTACCTTTTGGGATTGCATCAAACGGGTACATGTCTTTCTTCCCCCTTATGCTCTTGAAGTTGATGTAGTGCAAGATTTTAAATTCCTAACAATGACTTTGAATACTTAAGATATTTGATGATGAAGAAGTATGATGGTGGTATCCCTTCGAGAGGAAGATATACAATTGTTGATGAATGTTGTTGTAGCTCAAGAGAAAGATTATAACACTAGAAGCAAGGTTATTAAGGGAGTTGGGCCTCAAGCCAAACCTAAAACACCCTTGCTCACAAGCATTCCCAAAGAATCTCCTAGGAAAGAAACACTTGCCAAAAGCTCTGCTGCCCCAAGCAAAAATTGCAGCCCTCCTCATGCCCAAGCTGCTAAGAATCCTTTGCCATCAAATGAATCTTCTTGTCTCCCTTCCAATGTTGTTTTTCCAAAGAGTATTCCATATGAAATAGCCCAAGTATTGAGACAAATCAAAGTGAGTGTTCCAATCATTGAGTTGCTTAGAATTCCTGAGCATAAGAAGAGAGCATTTGAGTACTTGGGGTTGAAAGAAGAGAAGAATATTCCAGGTAGAAATGTAAATGTTGCTGAAAGTCCTCCTCAGATCATTACAAACCTTAGAACACCACCAGTAATAGAGGATTTTAGAGAGACACCTGAGATATATTTGGGGACATCTTTGGTTGATTCCCAATTGAATGTTGATCCATTTTTCACAACTTTAATTATAAAGGATAGGCTACTTCACAATCGTATGTTTGATTTTGGTGCATCATGTAATGTCATGCCTCTAGAAGTCATAAATGAGTTGGATATCAAAGTAACGTCAGCCAGTATCCTATGGAAAGTGTACTACCATGGACTCAAGAGAAGTTCGGTAGTTGGTTGTGTGAAAGGTTTGGTAGTGCAACTCGCATCTTATCCCGGGAGAAATTTAAAACTTGATGTTGTGATTGTTGATTGCCCTACCAAGTGGGGTATGTTATTGTCAAGAAAGTGGGCTGCAAGTGTTGGAGGGAGTGTCCAAATGGACATGTCTTTGCTACTATTCCCATTGAGGGCAGCCTTGTCAAGCTCTATGGAGAAAATAAAATGTTACATCTAATTGAGGATCCAAATAATGCTTCCTATGAGGTGTTGTTTGCTTTGAGGTTAATGCTGATAATTTTATTAGTTTTGCTAATGGAAAAGAACACAAAATGGATCATTCAAAGTGTCTTCAGTAGGTATGTTCTCCTTGGACCTTGCTATTTGATGGAGCTTGCTCCAAATTTGGAAATGGTGCTGGTGTAATTTTGATTTCTCCTAGATTAGAAGAATTTGTTTTTTATTTCAAGCTTAATTTTGAATGTAATAACAACATTGTTGAGTATGAAGCCTTTTTGTTGGGTATAAGAATTATAGGGAAGTATGGTGTCAAGGAAATCATTGCAAAGGGAGATTCAGAGTTAGTTGTCAAACAAATAAGAAAATTGTATGCTACAAAAAATCAGTGGATGAAGCAGTATAAGCATGCAGTTTGGGATCTAATTGAAATGTTTGATTCTTTCAATATTGTGCATCATGATAGAAGTATGAATGTTGCTGCTGAAAATTTGGCAGTGTTGGGGTCAAGATTTGGAGATTGCACCATTTCACCTTATTGTGAGTATAATGTGGAAGTGTTAACTAGACCAACTATCCCTGATAATATCAAACATTGGCAAGTGTTTGATGATGATGCTCAAGTGCAAAGGTTCTTGCAAAATCAAGGTGAGTTTTTAGATCAGCATATTGATTGGGAACCAATGGTGTGTGTGACTAAAGGAAGAGATAATTTGTTTGGAAAATATATTATCCAATTGAAAACTAACACCATTCCTAGAGGTCTTGTTGCTCTTGAGTCAAATTTTAGCACTGCTGATTGCATCATCAATAGAAACATATCTACCTCAAGGGATGTGGAAGAGCATGACTTGGGAAAAAGGATAAACCAAGAAAATTTTGGTTGGGTAGTAGTCTAAACAAAGAGGAGAAACAGTCTTATGTTCAGTTGTTAAAGAAATATCAGGACTATCTTGCATGGTCATATTCAGAGCTAAAAGCATATAGAGAAGACTTATTTCAGCATGAGATCCCTCTTGAAACAAATGTGTAACCATCTAGACAAAATTAAAGGCCAATTAATCCACTCCTCTCCATGAAAATGCAAGATGAATTGAAGAAACTAAGGAGGGAGGGATCATTCAGCCCACAAGGTATTCATCTTGGGTTGCAAACCTTGTGCCGGACAGAAAGAAGAATGGAGATATCATACTTTGTGTAGACTTTAGAAATTTGAATAGAGCTTCACTAAAGGACAATTATCCTTTTCCAAACATGGAGAACATGCTACAGTTAGTGACTGGATCTGAATTGCTGTCCACATTGGATGGTTTCTCTAGCTACAATCAGGTTGTTGTTAAAGAGTTATAAATATTTAAAATTACTTTTACCACTCCTTGGGAACATATGTTTATGTGAGAATGCCTTTTGGTCTCATGAATGTTGGAGATACTTTTCAAAGAGCAATGGATGTTACTTTTGCTAGTTAGATAAATGTCTTCATTGTAGTTTATCGGATGATGTGACTATGTTTTCAAGGAGCAGAAGGACCACTTACATTATTTGGAAAGGATGTTGATCAAATGTAGAGAGTTTGAAATCTCTCTCAATCCAAATAAGTGTCACTTTGGGGTGTAAAATGCCAAGTTACTTGGTCATATTGTTTCAAAGGTCATAGTGTCATGATTGACGCTGAGAGAATAGAAGCAATCAACAAGGTGCCAATTCCAAAAACAAAGAAGGGCATCCAATATTTCTTTGGAAAAATCAATTTCATTAGAAGGTTTGTGTCCAATTTTGCTGAGTTAACTCTTCCTATCACATGCATGTTAAAGAAAGATCAAGTTATCAAATGGGAGGAGGCTACTGTTTAGGATTTTGAAGGAATAAAAGAAGCACTTAAAAATGCACCTGTCTTGGCAGCTCCGAATTACAAAAATCCCTTCCAAATTTTCTCTTTTTCTTGAAAATACTATTGCATCTGTTTTGCTCCAAAAGGATGAAGATGGGGCTGAGAAGCCTATTTCTTTCTTTAGCAAGGCTTTACAAGTGCTTGAGTTGAAATATACAATCATGGAGAAACAAGCATTTTCCTTAGTGAAAGAAACAAAAGTTTTCAGGCCTTATATCTTAAGTTCAAAATTTTTTGCTTATGTTCCCCACACAATGGTAAATATGTCCTATCATAGATGGAGATTTCAAGAAAGAGATGTAGGTGGGTTAATAAACTGTAGGAGTATGATATGGACATCCAAACCACAAAGTTAGTAAGAGGTTTGGGTCTTGCCAAGCTCATGGCTGAGAGCAACTTGCAGACTATGGAAGTAAATGAAGTAGAGGAAGAAAGGGTAGATGTTCTTAAAAAATTGGTAAGATCTGAGTGGTACAAGGATATAATCTTGTACCTCAGACACTTATGTTGTTTTGATCATTTAAATAAAAATTAGAAAAGATCTCTAAAGCTGGATTCTCAAAAATACATCATCACCGACTTTGGTGGCTTGGAAGAACCCCGAAGGTGTCCTCTTGAAGTGTGTAACGAAGATGAAGCTCCCAAAGTAATTTCGATTTCCGTGGGGAGTTTGTGGAGGACACTTTTTTGGAAAGGTTACACCACACAAATTTTTGAGAGCTGGTTATTGGCGGCCTACTCTTTTCAAGGATGCAACCATGCTAATTAGAAGATGTGAAAGCTATCAACGTTTCTATGGAAGAATGAAAGCTTCAGTGCTCCCTTATTTTGTATCCCGTATCAATTGAATCTCCTTTCAACAAAGTGGGGATGGAATTCATTGGTGATATTTTAGATCCTTCTAGTGCTAGCCATAAGTGGATTCTTGTAGCCACCGATTATTTTACAAAGTGGGTAGAGGCAATCCCCACCAAGAAAGAAACACACCAATTTGTTATGGAATTCTTATTGAATAATATCATATGTAGGTTTTGTGTGCTACCAAGATTGTGGCTGATAATGCCATGTGTTTTAGAGCTAAGCCTTTGATGGAAATGTGCAAAGAATATGGAACCAATCTGACTTATTCTTCAAACTATAATCCCCAAGGAAATGGACAAGTTGAGTCCAACAATAAGAACTTGTTGAAGATCATTAGGAGAACATTAGAGTTGAATAAGAGAAAGTGGGGTGAACAACTGAAATTTATAGTTTGGGCTGATAGAATCACTACCAAAAGAGTTACTGGAAAGAGCCCCTTTGAGTTGGTATATGGAACTCAAGCTTTTCTGCCCTTACATCTGCAATTATCTTCATTTCAGTTTGTTCAACAACTTGAGGATCAAGAATTCAGTCCATATGAAGCAAGGATCAATCAGATTATGGAGCTAGATGAAGAGAGAAGAGCATCCCACTAGAGGCATGTCAGATTTAGAGAGAAGTTGAAAAGATTGTTTGACAAGAAGGTCACTCCTAAGGCCTTCAATATTGGAGATCTAGTTTTGTTATGGGACAACAGAAATGAAGATAAGGAAAACATGGAAAATTTGATGCATTATGGATGGGCCCTTACTCCATTGATATCAGAATTGGTGAGCATACCTTTTTTCTCAAAGATTTAGATGGGGAATTTCTTGAATTTCTTGTTAATGGTAGGCATCTGAAGCATTTCTTGGATTAATCCCCAAATTTGAGGTATGCACAACTTGTACAGTGTATAGTGTTTGGTTTTTTGCTCTGTTTTTGGTGTTTTGTTGTTTTGTGGTTTTCCTTGTTGTGTGGTAGCCATTTTTGTCGGGTTCTCAGCTAGTTTTTGGTGATTTTGGCTCATGAATCCTTTTCCCAATGGATTATTTTGGCACTTGGTCTACGTTGTTCTTGTGGCACTCACTGGGAGTGCCCATCCTTGAGCTGGAGCTGATGTTGGTGTCCATTTTGATCCTCTATTATTTTTCCCTAATTTTCCTTTCACTCTGCTTTCTCTTGAAACATTTTCTATAGTTTTAATGGGTGAAATGAAGTTGCTACCTCTGTTTCCATGCCTTAATCCATTTGAAAATAGTTTTCCATGCCTCATTCATGAAGAAGCACCTAGGCATGCCTTGTTTGTGCCCTAATTCTTCCAAATTTGTGGGCTATGTTGTGTTCTCCCTTTTACCCGATCATGAAAAAATCAAAATTGGTTATTTTATACCAATATGCCTTCAAAAATCCCTCCCCATGGTTGAAAATTGCATAAAATCAACTTCCCCTTGTTTTTTGAGCAAAAAATCCATCGCCCATGAAGAAAAAATTGAATTCGGGCATCTCTGGTAAATTCTACATTTTTACGGTCGTACGGTTGTCATTTGACTGTCAAAATTAAGCTCAAACAATGTCTCCTATGTGGCTGCTTCTGGTTGGACACGGATGGTAGATTTCTTTGAAAAACTTAGCCATTTTTGGCTTTGGGAAAAATTTCAAAATCCCCCGCAACCCCGTAAGGGGACACGTGTCATGTTCTTATGCGAAGGTGGAGGAGCGGGCCGACGGGGAACTTAGGCATTTTTGTCTTTTGGAAAAGGGGAAAAAAGGTGAGGGAAGGCCCGTGGGTCCACAAAGGAGCCACAGTTTGACACGTGGTAGATGTAGAAAGAAGTGCGAGCCACGGAGGGAAATGGGGAATTTTTCCCCTTTTTGGAAAAAGGAGTTAAGCTAAAGTTTAAGCCATGGGCCCGCTAGCAAATCATCAAGTGATACATGGCAGGGGATAAATTGAGGGCATAGGCCCGCCGAGACAAAGTTGAATTTTCCCTTGGCTTAAAGGGAGTAAAAATGAAGATTAAGCTCGCAGGTCCTCAGGAAAAGAGAGATGGACACGTGGCAAAGAATAGAGAGGGTCAGCGGGCCAACGAAGGTAGGAGGGAATTTTTTCCATTTTGTAAAAAAGAATCAGAATCAAAATTTGGAGCACTGGCCCATGATGAATCACAAGGAGACACGTGGCGAGGGAGAAATCAAAGGTATGGGCCCACGGGGCAAAAGGTGAAAATTTTCCAATTTTCCAAAAATATCAAAATACACATAATTGAAGCACAATCCCAATGGGACCCACCATGTGCCACATGTCAGCTCCAAAATTCAAAGGCGAGGGGCGGGGGAAAAAGTCATTTTTTCCATTTTTCCAAAAAAGTTGAAAAGTCAAAAAATGAGCCCGAATTTGTTCCCAATCATAGTTTGACACATGGAGGGCCCAGATTGAAGGAGAAAGAGCAGATCAAGGGAAACTATGCATTTTCATTTTTGGCCACCATTTTTTCCTCCAGGAAGCTTGGAATCATGAATTTTACATCAAATTTCATCAAATTTTTGGCAATTCCATGTCTTTTTGGCCTTCTAGGATCATTGGAATCGGTTTCATGACTCAATTTGTAGATTTGAGGTGTTTTTGTAATAAATTTTTACTCAGCCCGAGCAAGCACGTGAAATGTCAAATTGAAATTTATAGAGGTAGTTTTAAAAGGTGAAATGATGAGAGGAAAGGCATATGCATGCCTTGATGAAATACGTGCCTCCAAGAAGGATAATGATCCAAATATTTGTAATGATTCACCATTTTAGAAACACCTGGCAACTCTCGTTGTAAATTTGTTAAATGTAATTTTCAGTGAATCATGAGATATGGTTGTAAGAAAATTGATCCTTTGGGATATTATTTTCTTGGGAAAGAAGGCTCCCAAGTGGCAAGAGATATATGATGCATGTTTGGAGACATGCAAAGAGATCAAGAAAAATTTGAAAATCATGAGCAAATTCTGAGAGAAAGCTCATCTTCTGAGAAACCCACCAAAGAACCAGGATAATTTCTTTTGTGTTGGATCTTCATGTATGTGAGTTGGTTACAAGTGTCTAGCAATCACACATCTCTGAGATTGTTCATAAAACTCTCCCCTGCTGATGAATCTAACAAGCTTTTGAGTTAATCTGTGTTTTTCTAGGCAATATGGTGTCTATTATCATTTTTAAATGCTTGCAAATAGTTTTCATTGTTCTTGTTGCAATATTTCATTGAAAGTCTTTAGAAATCACACAGGATCTCCATTTTTGGTTGATAGTTTAGTGGCATTTGCAATCTCATATTCAGAAGAGCCTTCATCTGATAAGGAGATAAACAAATTTAAAATTACTTTACGTTCCTTCACTGCAAAGATTGCTTGTAAGCCTTTGGGGGCACCTTAGGTGTGGTTTGATCAAGGATTTTTGTGTTTAATTGAGTTCTTTACTTCAAGATTTTGTGGTGATTTCTCAAATATTTTGCGAAGAGTGCTTCCTGGGCTTCCATTTATGCCTCTTTTGGTTGAAAGAATGTCTTGATTATTTGAAGCATTTTATCTAATAGTTGTTTCAAATATTGTAGAGGTTGTCAAAGATCTAATATATCCCAGTTTTTCTCATCAATACCCCACCAAAAAATCATTCTAAACAACCCATCCTACCCATACTACCCTTGCATCTACATTGTGTGTCAACAAAAGAATACAATCCATTTACAAAAATGCACAAAGCAAATCAAGATCATACCATATCTCTAGCAGCCTCAGCCTTGTCTTGAAAGCATTTCCATCATTTAGTAGTGACAAATTTGTTGAGTTTGAATAATGGAAGATTGATCATGTTTTCCCAAGGCCATCTCTATACAATATGCACAGTATAAGGATATCTCCACCTCCTTCATAAAACAAAGGTTGCAATATAGGTTCTCTTACCTTGGTTGAAAGGCACAACCTAAAATAGTGAGGGTTAGATCAAAATCCTTTCAAGGTGCTACCCACTCCTTCAGAGCCTGAGTGCCAACAAGTCAGATATATTGTTCCCCCAGCTACAAAATGACATATAAATCATCTATCTACCTCTGAGTGTCTTGAAAAATCCATGATTCTACTCAAGTTGTGAAGGAGATTAAATTCGGGTACCAACACCACCGACGATTACTCGAAATTTGAGGGGTCAAAGGTGGAATGTTAATTATAGGCTTTTCCATGGGGAAGGAGAGAATGAAGGGGGTTTCTCTGTGGGTGAAGGAGTAGATGAAATAGGTTCTTATGCGCAGTAGGGGGATTGGGATAATATTTCATCTATGGAAGGAATATGGGGCAACCGGGAAGTAATCGGTATGTCATCAAAAATAATGTGGACCTCACGAACATTGTTATCATTGGTCAAAGTGTCACCAACTTGATTGGAAGATGGAGCATGGTTAGGGAATGGTTTCTTGAAGATATGTAGGTTTTGGTTAGTGGGTGAATTTGGGTTATCCTAGACTAGATCTCTATTGTCTAACATTTTTGGATGTTATTCTTGAAGGTGATGCAATTATCGTCTCTATGACCTTTGACATGATGGTAGTTCCAAAAGTAATGCTATTTATACCATGTGGGCATGGGCCACTCGTGTTCAAAACCACCGGTGTGGTTTTATAGGTGGAAGGGTAATGATACCATCCTTAGTTCTCCTATTGAAGTGTACTTTCATTGTTCTCTTCTAAATTAGAAAGCTTGGACATGAGAGATTAGAAGGAGGTTTGACTGGGTTTGATGGATGAGGGGGCTAGCCTTGATAACTACGACATTGTCGATCCTTTGGGTTTTGAATAGTTATTTTGGGGTTTTGAAGATGAAGAAACATCATTTGATTTGATTCTTGTTACATAATTGAATTCTCTTTTCTTCGATAGCACGAGTTTCTAATTTCCGTGCCATGGTGAATGACTCATCAAAAGTATGAAAGGTCTGCACCTACAAGGTTGGTGAGTTGTGTATAGCGTAAGCCCAAGTAAAAATTCTATGAGTTTAGTTTGAGGCAATTGAAATGTGATCTGGTTAATTAGGTTTTGCTAGCGAGTGACAAAGTCGCCGTGATAGACTCATTGTCATCTTGTTGTGTGGAATAAAGATCACCATGGTGACTTTCTTAACAATGTTGATTGAGAAGTGGTCTAAGAAGGCTTGGGATACTTGATTACATGAGTAGATGGAATATTTGGGTAGACCAATGTACTAGTCCAACGTAGGTCCTATCAGGGACATTAGGAAGGTTCGTAAGAGTAAAGCGTCATCATGGGCGATCAGGTAACACCCATGTTTGAAAGACTGAAAATATTGTTGTATTCTTTACTATTGAAATAGTTTAATTTTAGCATTTCCCAATGTATATGATATGGGTGAATAGGGATGGATGGATGAATGGGATCATTATAGATTTCATCATAGGTGAGAGAATTACGTGAATTGGAAATCAATGCTTCTAGTGTCTCGCATCCTTTCCATCATCAATTTGATGAGTCATTGGTAGGTTGTGATGGAAGGGCTCCTCTCCCGTAGCGTAGGAGGGCTAGTACTAAACATGTGATGCGGGTGGAATTCTAGTATATGGTGGTGCTGAATAGGAGGGTTGAGAATAGGGGATTAACATAGAGGGCATATATCTAGAATGGGTGATGCATGAGATAGGTGGTTTTTGATAGTATGTGTATGTAGGTGGGATGGTCGCATGAAGGATCGTAGTAGAGATTGGGGGCGGAGATTATGGGATAGAGAGGGAAAGATTCTAGAATGTAGTAGGGTTTACCGACACCACGGTTGGTTGTGTTGTAATTGGTATCTGTGAGACAATGGGTGTAGATGGGGTTATGGTCTAGGTGGTCAATGAGGGGACAATAGATACTACGGGTGTGACTGATACTATAGATGCAACAATCATAGTGGGTATGGGGCCTAGCTATGAAACCACTAGGGGTAAAGTAGGTGAAGGTAACATCACATTAGTAGGGGCTAATGTAGAAGTGGGAATAAGGGTAGGAGAGATGGATACATGCATGCCATATATCAACTGACCTGAAGAGTCCTAGGTGGAAGAGTGGGAAAGGTAGAACTATAAGGGCACGAGATTCTAATAGAGGACTTGTGAAAATTCCTCATGACTTGTGGAAATGGTGGTAGGTAAGGTTGGATCCATGGGTGATAAGAAAAAGGGTGGTGAATGATTAGGCGGGAGTGGTTGATTTACTATCGTGGAATATAAGAGCATAAGCTTGGTTGCAAGTCAACACCATGTGAATGATTATATATCGTGTGATGATGTATCCTGCAAGTGACATATAGAGTAGTAGGAATGAAGAAAATAGGTAATGTATCAGTTTAAATTCAGCACAGGGTAACCAATGACGGTTCAATATGACCAATGAAGGTTTAGTGGTAACCGAAGTCGGTTCTTATGAGAAAAGAACAATTTGACCAAAGGGGGAAAAACTGATGAATGTCAAGTAGATAAGCTATTTGATGAAAATTTATGAGAATGAAGCGAGTACAAAGGATAATAAAAAATTAAAATAGAGAAAAAGATGAGAATAGGTGTCCCTTGGGAAAGTTAACCAAAAGGATAGGGAACCGATGGTAGTTAGGTAAAACCAATGATGGTGAGGTGTAAACTAACACCGATGAATAAACCGATGCCGATTCTTCGTAAAAATTTAAAAAAATCAAGAAAATAGATTATGGTGAACTGAAATCAGATGAATGATCAACCTAGAATCCTGGAGATGATATAATGAGGTCTTGACACACTCAGAAGAAGTCAGAATACTCCAACTGTGATTGTGGAGTGTGTAAGGAAAAATAATGGAAAATGGAGAGATGTATCCTCACACCTCAAAATGCACATCAATCAAACGCTAAAAACATGTATCCAACAAGTGATTTTAATGTGTTGAGCTTATTCTATTTAGAAGATTGACTCATGAATTTAGAGTAGAGTTTTTGGTGAGGAAGGATTCCTACGAAGAAGGATATCTAAAAGGAGAGGTTTTAGGTTATGTTATGGCGGGGTGGGCCTTCCTCTGAGGTAATGACTGGAAAAAAGTAACCAGATGAGTGCCCACTATCAATCCAATGATCTTGTGATCGTTAAAAACTTCTTCAGGGTGAGATGTTGTTTAAGAAGATGTGTATTTTTTTTCAATTTTGTGTAGTTTGGTAGAAGAAGAAGAAAAAGATTTCTTTTCTACAATTCTTTGTATCAACCATCAGCTGGGCATGACTTCCAACATATAGGTTTCCCTCATTTTAATGTGAGCTATAATGTAATAAATCATAATGCAATGTAATTATTTTAAACCAAAATTGAAAATGTGATATTCAATGTAGCAAGTGATGAACAAGAAGAAGGATGCTCTTTCACTAATGTAATGCAAGAAGGAAGAAGTGTTCATTTTAAGTCCGGAAAAATTGTTGTTTTAGAAAATTAGAAGAAGAGAGGATTACCAGGGAAAGAAATTTAGTGTGAATGCATTTAGAAAGTAAACAAACACACCATATTTACCTAGGAATGAAGAAAAATGCAGGGAACCCCGATGAATCCCACCGAGCATGCCAAAGTGTTTCAAAGTGTTTTCTTTATGTTATTGAGATGAAACAGATAGGGGTTATGGGATTAAGAGGAATACCTATTTATGTTGGTTGGTTAATGGTTGTTGCACACATTCTGACTTCTCAATCCAATGATGACTGTGATAGATTCCTTTTGGATGAGAGGAACTACCTGAAATAGAAAACAAGACCACAAAAGAAGAGTTAAATAATATATGATAGTGGACTACCTAGTGTGTGATAGATCCGGGAAGTGTGATACTCCCTAGATGGTTGTCAATCCACTATTTAAAATAACTTAATGTGAGAAATAAACAAATTCCTACTATATTTGATATGATTTAGGTATTTCATTCAAGCACAATAAGCAAATCTAACATAATAGGCTAGGCTATAGTCAAATCTGAAGGGTAGGTAGGTATCAGGGTGTCAGAACTAGTCAAGGTCAAGTTCTGGGTTATTTGGGTCACTTGGTAGAAGGTAGGTTGGCTTTGTTATTGGCACATGTGTAAAACACAAAGACTGATGTCGGTCAGGTGTAACCGATGATGGTTTAGAAGGGACCATCAACGGTCATGGGTAACTACTGTTGGTATGGTCTAGGTGAAAGGAACTCAATGAGATCTGATTGTAGGAGTTCAACTAAAGCTAAATAGAGATGGATGGGTGGATAGGGAGGTCTGTAAAGGTCTCAAGCATAGTTAAAGGGGTGTATCAGGCAAGAATGGGTGATTTGTTGGTGTGGGTAGAGGAATGGTTGAGTCTACAAGTAGGTAGAAGATGAGAAAGGAACATGCAAAGTATAAACTAATCACATAAGTAACAAATGATATCATATTGAAATAGAGTATGATGGTAAAAGATACACTTACTGTGATGCAAGTTTGATGGTTGAATGGTGATGGAAGTTGATCAAAAGAATGGTGTTTGGTGCCACAGTAGTGTTTCCTGGAATGCTTCGTGAGTGTTATGCTTCGGATCTATCCCGTGCTGCTATGGATGTCCGTAGGTGTGAAAAAGGCTCTGGTTATACTTGCATGTAGCTCTCTTCTTATCCCCTTGATCTCAGAATGTGCCAACCCAAAAACAAGGTTTTTAAGGTGAATAAATGGTAACGATAGTGGTTCCGGTTGAACAACATCGGTTAAGGTGGGATTCCCTAAGTTTACAAAAAAAAATAGATCATGGCAATCATTTCCACCGATTTTTCTATTCTCCTATATCAAAGCGGAAGTTTCCTTTTCCATGAGTGGGAATGTGGTTAGAGGGATAATAGACATTGATTTTTAGGGTTGAACTAAGTCTTAGCTCATTAAGGTAAGTGGGACCAAGTCTTAGTTAGTTATGGAAACATGCCAAGAATAGGTCTAGGGTAAGGTGGTTAGGTGAGATGGAGGGGTGAGGTGGAAATTAGCTTGATTAAAATAATAGAGTAATGAATATTGTGAGGATGGGTATTAATTTAATTAAGTTAATTAAATTAATATTAGTGTGGGGTGGAAGGGGTCATGGTTAGGTGAATATGTTTGATTTGGTTATTCGATGGGGGACCAAGGGGAGTGTGACCCAATTTTGGTGTCTATAAGCTTTAGTTTACCCCCTTTAAAACCCCGAGAAAATATATTGCTCACGATGAATCACACTAGGGTTTACATTACTAGATATCCGTGACTCTAACTCACATTATTAGTCGATTAGGATAAAAGGTGCCCATTTCACGTCTGTGAGTTTCCTCAAAGTGCTGATTACTTTGGGGTTTATGTGGTAATCCTTAAAATAGTTTTATGGCTTCGCTAAGACACTACCTACGCTTATGCAAATAGTTTTCTACACTTATCTCGAACCTACAAATATAATTTGTAGAAAAAAATTTCATTTTATCTTGTTTAACCGCAATTTCCTATACACAATAATTAGTAATTTGAAGCACACAAAAAGGAAACCTTCATCTAGTATTTTTTAAGTGTTTGTTTTCAATTTTTGTGAGAGCGGCATCTGTAATCAAGGATTAGAAAGTTTTCTAGAAGGCGGTAAAAGACAATACAATAGAAGTGAACCCACATTTTTGATTTCCAAGGTTACTTAAAAAGCACGAGGAAAGAGCATACGTGTGGGTTGGATTGATAAGGAAAAAAATAATTCCCAAAAACAAAAATAAAATGACCACATTTCGATTCCTAATATATCTTAGAAAGCGTGAGGGAAGAGTATACACATGATTAGTTCGTGATTAGTCTCACAAAAAAATATTGACATTACATATGAAAAGCATGCAAAACATGCTAGAAAATGTGAGGATATCTTTCAAAATGACTAAGTGTGTAAATGAAAGGCTAAAAAGCAAGAAAAATTGGACCGAAACGTCCAATAATGCTATATTAGCAACATTGATGATTGGTCCAAGCTAAAGAAAAGTGGACAAAATTTTTGCAAGTGAACTACAAATTGGATTTGAAAATGCCCAACTAGACCTACCACAACAAGATGCACAATTAGTCCTATTTATGAAAAATGATGAAAAAGTAATGCAAAGGTTGCAATTTAATAGAAAAGGTTTAATTAAAGTAAAAGAACTAAGTAATTAAATAAAATAGCTAAGGACTTAAACTAAGTAATTAAATTAAAAAATGAAGATATCCTAATTAAATCCTAATTAAATTAAATGGAAAAATTAAGGAAATAAAATTACTAAGGACCCAAAATAATGAAGTAAATTAAATAAGTTAATTAAGTAGAGTAACAAATTTAAGAAACTAATGAATAAAAGAAATGAACTATGTACCAATATAATTAAATAAGGTAACTAAAGTAGTAAATAAAGTATGAAATAACCTATAAACAAAATAAAAATAAAGGAAATAAAAAAAAAAACCTAAGTCTAAAGTGATATTCTAAACCTAAATTGAAATGGTATTTGAAACCTAAAAGATGTGGGGGTGTCTGTTTGTTTGTACTTTTTAAGTAGGTGGCGGTGTTGGAAAATGGCTTGGCCATGTAGGATTTTGGTGAGGTCATAAGGAGCCAGGAGGATCAGTGTTTGTGGTAGATTGGTGGATTGGGCTCGCTAGGGGTCATTGGCAGGGGCGAGTGAGTGCATCGGGAGGGAGATCGTATTTGAGCTGGTGAAAAGGACAGGGTTGGGATCTTAGAGTTGGGAATTTGAGTCGGGGTATGGGTATTAGGAGGGGCATAACTCATGGGTCTATGAGGATCTTAGGTGGGAGAGATCCAAGGGAGTGAGAAGCTCGGAGTTAGGGTGAGTGGTTTAGGGAGGGATAGGGACAGCCTTAGGGCTCCTGGGGACATCCACATAAAAGGGGTTGAGTTTTAGAGTTTATGAAGTGAGGTGGGGTGAGATTGAGCTCATTGAGGTCTTAAAAATGGGGTATGGGGTAATGGTTAGCTCGTATGATATGAGCCAAGCTTGGGAGGAAGGGGTAGGGGTGGGTAGGGTAGTTTAGCTTAGGGTTTAATTTTTGTGGATAAATAAAATATGACTTAGTTGTAGAATCCTATTTTTGTTTTAAATTATCATAAATCTAATTTTCTATACTTTTTAATGTTTTTGTCTATTTTTTTGTTCTTTATGTGTTCAGTGTGTTGCAGAATGTGCAGGTGAATTTATCGTAACACGATCAAGAATTTTTTTGTAAACCAGAGAAAGCGAAATTGATAAACAACAAAAAAGTAAAAATGCACAAATTGATAAACCAGAAGAAAGCAAAAATTGATAAATAGCAAAAACAACAAAAATGTAGAAATTGATAAACCGAAGAAAGGAAAAATGTAAACTAAACAACTTCCTAAAAATTCAATACACTTTCCTACAAAGGCAAAACACAAGTAAATAATTGTAGCTTCCCAATTCACTTGTGAAAGATGCACACAAAATAGAAGTTTATTGTGAAAAAAATAAAACACGGGAATAAGAAATGAAACTAAAAACAAAAGAAAATGGGGTGTGACTCCCACCAGGTGTACCAAAATGTAAACAAGGAAAAATCATAGTAATGAAAGATACACAAATAATTTTGCAAACCTTCTTATAATCCTTAAGTGAAAACATCAAGAAGGTTATTGAAAATTAATTTGTGAACCTTGTAAATGGATGTGGGTGCTCTTGAATTTTCTCCAAACTTGGGATGCAGATTGCTACGAGCAGTTGGAAAGCTTCAGAATGTAAATTGACAAAGTTTACTTGCAAAACAATTCAGGAGGATTTGGGATAAGACAAGCCTACATTTTATAGAGGCAAAAATGGTTGGAAGTTGGTTGAATATTGTTGAATGCACATGCTAAAAATAACATTGGAGGAGGTTACGTGAGTTTCAGGGAATTTATGGGTAATAATGGAATTAATTGCAAAAGTTTTACAAAAGGTTGTTATACATGAAATTCAATTGCCCTCACCTTTCTAAGATTCTAAAAGTGTAGTTAACTAGGATGTGTGTGCTTAATTAATTAATTATTTAATTAGTAAATGGTAATTAACTTATCACAAGGGGTAACAAAGGGTGCCAGGGATTAATTTAATTAATCCAAAGGGTGCAATGTGTGTGAATTAACTAATTTAATCAATTAATCAAAAATGGGTGAATAACACAGTGTATTTAGATTAAGTTGGTTGTTCAAATGTGCACCCACATCTCGAGATCCGAGAAGAGCTGAGCTACTTAAGAAAATAATGGAACAGTCCCCAAGTTATGGGACCTTGCGCACTTGGGACGGATATTTGGAGAAGGTCAATTCCTCTACCTACCTCTAATGATACTGCTACTCCTAATGCTGAAATCAAATCCTAGACTAAAAATGTCAAGGGACTAGGGATAAAAGGATGTGAAAAAAGGGAAATCCTAAGCTAAGGAAGATGATAGTGCTAGGGAAAGGGTCAATCTCTCTCCACGAGAAGCAAAGGAAACAATGAGGGTGTGAGAGAAGAGGGAAGATGATGCACACCAAAAATTAACTCGTGGGAATGCAAGAAGGAATATGCATAACATTCTAGAAAATGTAAATAGGGATAGGGGAGATGCAATGAAAATGAGAAAGGGAAGACAAGAGTTCCACAAAACATGATTTTATTGCTTAAGGGATGCACAATCATTTAAACTCATGATAGGAGGCGAGAATACATTGTAGAGACCATACCAAGGTCTAAGACCCATGGGAAGTCAGCCAACATTTTGGCATGGTGCCGTTAATAAGATGGATGTTTTTACAAATAGAACTTTGTTATTTATAAAAGAAGAAGGAGAGAAGAGAAGGAGAAAAGGAGGGAAACTCAGATTCAAATCTTCAACCACCAACAACAAGTGATAAATGCCTACAAAACTACCTGCAAGGCTATCATATGTGCTTCCCCATGTCTGTTTGGCATGTGGAAGAAGGAAGAAAGTAAGATCTGATTGAAATCTAGTGGTTGAGGTCAATTAGATGTGTGCATTGATGACCATAATGACATTTCCCTATTTTCCGCCTACCAAATCCCGCCTAAATCTGATTTTTAAAATTCCAACATGTAGTTGACATCAGTAGATTTCAAATGAGACCGAGAATGTGGGAATTTGAGCACCGCAGCAAAATTTATGACTATCAAGTCTACGAGTCATTTTGACACGTAATGACACATGGCATGCACTAACTAATTGGAAGAGCCATCTAACTATTCATTTGTTTTGTCATTTATACCACGTGTCATGTGTCTGGTTGGTTGTCTAGATTCGATGCCCTGTTGGCACACTTTGATAGGTTGTGTGTAGCAAACTAAAGTCCTACATAAGAATTGGCATAGTGATTGGCACGTACAGAAGAAGGTGAAAGGCAAGGAATTAAAAGGCAAGCGCGTGAAAGGGAAACTGAGTTAAGGCATGCACGAAGGTGTGTACATAAGAAGAATAGGATAATACTTATAGGGGAAATGTATGGGGAAAGGGTGAAATCATTCAACCGAGGTAGGGTGCACGGTGGTAGAAATAAAAGTGGTGCATGAGGGAGCTAAGTGTATGTAAACACGTAGAAGAAATTACAGGGACTTAGCCAATTGGAAGGTAAGTCTACGAGAGTGAGTGTAAGGAGTACGCGACATGATAAGAAATAAAGTGGATGTGTAGGAAGAAGGCACAAAGGGGAAATGGAAGGAGATAATAGAATACAGAGAGAAGGGGAACAAAATCAAGAAGGAAGCAAGGTATGCAGGGTGCGCGGAAGAACTATAGCCAAGAAAATTGTGCCAAGGAGAAAACTTGAGTGCGCGCAACCTGAAATATGAAACATCAAAGTTAGAATGAAAATATAAGTTATCCAAATAACTAGGAGAGTTATTTGGATAACAGATAGTATTGGGAACATGTGAGTAATTTATGCTTGTCTATAATGGATAATATGGATTTAGATAATTACTATCATGATTTTTATGTAAATACTACATTTCTTGAAGAGGATTATTTGAAAGAAAATGATATAGATTATGATTATGAAGCTGAATTAGATAATTAAGCTAGGGAAGAATTAATCCAAAATTTTATTAAATATTATATAAAAACCCTAGTGATATTATTATAATTATGAATCTATTCAAATGTGTATTTTATCACATGCTTCATTTTCTTGTTTTAAATTATTCCATTTCAAAGAATGTTTTAGTAGCAATGTTGAGCACACGCCCATTACTTCTCCTACTGTGATTTATCTAAATACTGAAAATGATTATATACCATCCCAAGATTTACTTAGTTAACATGGATCTTATATGTAAGACAAGAATGATATTTGGGGGTCCTCTAAAATAGGATAAATTTAAGGACCATTCTAGGGAAAATACACATACACATAAAATTTGATCCACAAAGTGGTATATCAACACAATACTTTGGTCTACAAGGTGGTCTATCAATACCCAATAAGAATCAAGTGCTATAACAAGTTGTAAGGGATGTATGAGGGGAATATATAATAATTCATTAAGGATATGATATGTGGAACCTTATTATATCTAAGGGGTGCCACTAGGAAAAGTATAGAACTATAAAGTAAATAACTATAGTTTTAATATATAAGGATATTTATTTTGTTTGAGGCATGTCCTAACATTAGTTTGGACATACTTCAAGACATTTAGACTAGTGGCACACATTTGGATATTTTTAAATACAATTCCACATTCTAATTATGCTTGCATCAACTTTATCACCTCTATCTTCCAAACTTTAGCACTCAATATCATTTCCAACTTTCTCAAAGTTACACATCAAAAAAAAATTCTTATTCAATGTTCCTTGGGATTTGAATTCCATGAAAAGAATGATAAATTTGGACAAATAAGGTACTATTACTTTCCTCCCTTTCCTTTCTTATCTTTTACAAGGTTAATGGCCACTTATCAAATATTGCACTTTCCTTAGGTTGTTCTAGGATTTATTTTTAGTTAAATTTATGAAGGTTCAAATTAAAGAAGAGTCTCATATTTATACAAATGATTTATGATGTCATAATAATATAGAATCATCATGGAACAAATTCCTCACATAATAGGAACCTTTAATATCACTATAAAATAGTCTTATAAAATCCCAAATATCTCAAAATAAATAATAAAATAGTCTAAGATACCCATTCCAACTCATAAACATTTGATAAAATGAAGTCTTGTTCCTCTAAGTGTCTTGTGCCAAATTAAGGATCTAAGAAACTTCATGCAATTTCATTTTATTATAATATAGAAAAGAGTGAAGGATCACATACTTCATTAACATAAAAAAACATGACCACCACTGATGAAAAGATAATTATCTATGATAATATTTTTAATTAATCTCATGATATTCTATCTTCGACTTAGTCTCGAGTGTAGAATGGTGAACAAGTTATTGTAAGAGATAAAATATTACCTTCAATATCATATAAAAAAATATGAAACTCTCAAAGAAAAATATCTATTGATATAAAGGCTCTTCATTGTAATATATTCAAAGATAACTCTTATGAGTTTAGAACAATAAAAACTATCAAAGAGGAATTAACCAAGTTTATTAAGGAAAATATAATTTGTATTAAAGAATTCAACAAGGAAATTTTGGAAAAGCTTTTTGAGATTCACAATATAATAATTGAAGAATATTGAGGATCAAATAATTTTGATAGTGGTAGTTTCAAGATGACTAATGCTATGGGAACTTGGATGACCAACCCTCAAACACTACAATTCTAAAGAGTTCAAAGTTTTAGGGAAGTCAAATGATTCAATATGTAGAAGATGAAGATCAATGTTCCTTCCTCTTCTAAGTCACCTTAGAATTTTCTACTCATGCAACTCTTTTAATTATTTGTTGCACTTTTTAATATTTATTTTTTCTCTAATTTCAAATTATAAAAGTCACTTATATAACTCGTAAAAGAAAAAGTAAAATGTAAAGGTTAGAAAAGTATGGCTCTTAATCCTATTTAAGGATAGGCCTTCTCATTGTATAGGGTTTGAAAATTTTGAAAATAAGAGAATATTTAGGAGAACTCCTTTCCTTCTCCATTTTATTTCTATTGATGTGCATAAATTTATATTCCATCATAGGAGATATAATGAAAATTAGAGTTCAATTCTATCCCAAATGATCTATTGAATTTTTTTCATTTTTCTATTTAAATCATTTTAATTTTTCTATAAAATAATATGGTTACCGAACATTGATTTTCTTGTTATATGATATAATAAATATTCTTATTGATATGTTACTTGTATAGGTAATCTAAAATATATTTTTCTATTTATATAGTGAAAATATAATCTTCTTGTTGGACATTTATTACCATTTTCTCAAACTATTCTTCATTCCATTTAAAATATTTCATCCAATATGGGCTTAAAACCCCAACATTTGAGTAGATAGTGTAAATATTGTACATATTTCCCCTTTTTTTTTTGGATTTTAATAAAGGGAACATCCCCATATAACATATGAGGGAATTTTTCCCCTTTTCTCATGATCAACAATTTGTGAGATTAGATGAATGGAGAAACTATATTTTCCAAAGTAGATTTTAGATTTGGGTACCATTAATTAAGAATTAAAGAAGAGTGTGTCCTAGATTATATTTAACATTAGATATGGGAATTATAAGTTTACTGTAGTACCATTTGGATTGAAAAATCCCCCTCAACCTTCATGAGCCTAATGAACATTGTATTTCATTAATTTCTAGACCAATTTGTGTTAGTATTCATTAATGATATATTAATTTATTATAAGAAATAAAAGTAACATGAGAATATTTGAGGATCCTTTTGTATAAATTTACAAATTGCATAAAATAAATGAAAAATGAAATTAACTTTGAGAAACAACCCAAATAACCTTTAGATCATATGCCACTTTGAGGGGGAAACATGCCTTAAGAAAACTCAATAAAATGTTTTTCGTGGATTCCTTCATTGGACCTCAAAGACTTACTTATATACTAAGTATGTTCTAATGACTAGTACTCCCCATGTATGTGGGATAATTAAAATATGCTCAAGGGATGAATTATAAAGTATATGCATCCATAAAAAATAATACACTAATAATGCAAAGAGAATGGTAGGAAATGAGTTTCTAACATCCCCCTTAGGAAAAGATTTATCCTCAAAGCTTCATATGTGGGAATTATTGTTGAATAGGGAAGATTGGTTACCATGTTGCATCTTCTAGTTGCATGCCATGCCACTATTGGTGTGTGATATTTCATTTACCTTTTATTAGGTTATTTTCCCTCACATATGGTGAGTCATATCACCTTAGGTGAGTTGTAGGTCTCTAGGTTATCGTTAGGAGTTATATTGAAATTTTTTGTCATAGAATCTATCATATGTGTCAAGTATGTATCAATGTATGTCATACATGAGTTACATTCTATTTATGAAATATAACTCATTTCTCCTTGTGAAGGTATGATGAGTCTTGTATGAGAGTTACACAATGCTCCTATTTGTACTTATTTTTTTTATATATGAGAATGAGAAGACCTTTAACTTGCATGCACAATTTCTTGGTGGTTAATTACTTTCTTACTACTTGGAGATATGTTTTGTTTCTATTTGAGTACAACTTTGATGATGTGCATGTATCCATCTTAATCATCATGCTCACACACTCTCACCTTGTATTAGAGATACGTTATTGGGAATTTTGTCACTCATAATGTTTTTTTCCTACTACTCTTAGTTTCATGATTTTTATTAGTTATGTGTGTAAGTTTTTAATTTTTATTTGATTTGTGATCTACTTGCATTAATCTGGTTTAACATTGGTTTTCATGGAGTTTTCTAGTTTTGTGTTGATTTGGTGCATGTATAGGGTGTATAGAAAGTTAAGGGTTTCTTCACCAAATTTGGCTATCGAAAAATAAAGTTGGATAGATATTGTTTTGGAGGTATTTTTGGTTTTGGTGATTGATTTTTTAAAAGTTTTGTTAAATTTTTTGTCCTCCAACCCTGTCTTCCTCCTCCCTTATCCTTTTCCATTTCCCTGCTATGTCCTTTTCTACCTATTCTCCTAGCTTAGTGAGCTCCTACCAACTCTACCCAATCTCCTCTCTTTCCTACCAGATCCTCTCTCGTGCTCTACATGAGCCTTCTATCAATCTCTACACCATCTCTCTTGAAGTTCCTAATTAAGTTGTTCTCTACTATCTTAAATGAAACTTTTATTGAGCTAAAGGTGAGTCACAAAATATGTTTGTGTTGGGCGACCTATGCCAAATAGATTTCAATATATGTAACTAGCTCCCCATGAACTCCTTGGAATCCTCTCATGCAACTCGATCAAGTTAAAAATTTACATCACTCACCGAGCTCTCCTCCGTGAATCGCACCCTAAGTTTCCCTATGTAGTCAAGCTCTATATGGTCTAGATATCATTTCCTAATGTTGATCCAAGATCTATTCTCCCCATATCTTCTCATCTTATCACTCCGTAGACTCGTCCATCTCTCATGCTTGGACAACCCTATTTGGACCCCGCATGTTAGATTCATCTTTGTTATTTCATATAACTCTGTCTACCTTGTCTTGACTCGATTGCATGAAAACCAATTCCATTTGGTACATGTTTTGTGTCTTAGCATTTAAACCCAATGAGTTATCCATCGCTTCCTTACCCATGTCATCACAATTCCCATCGGATCCTCTTGAATCATTGAGCCAAGATAAGAAAAATCATCATGTGCCTTCCCCACATTATGTCAAGTGGCACTTCATTTGATATTGGAATGGTTTTTGAAAACTTTTCCCCCTTCCATTTTTTTGACCCACCTTTTTATAAGAGCTTCGTGTAGTTTAATTAACCTTATGTTATTTTTAATGCTTAGCTTATAATTATAAATCTAAGGTTAAGGATTATTTTTTAAAAAGAAACATTTTTTTAATTAGGTAATATTTTTAATTAACAATAGTCCAGTAGCTGATTTTTTTAATTAAACCCTCTTTTATTCTAGTTTATCATTTTTTTGTAAATTAACTAAATTGGGTAAACTATTTAAAAAATAACGTTATTGGGAATTTCCTAACATGTGCTAGTGAACAGATTTTTTACTATTATTGGGAGGTTTGTTCACGTTTCAGGAGGTTATTAACTCTTTTCGTAGTCATTTTATTTTTAGAGATATTAATATTGTTTGCAAGATAGTAAGAGCATCTTCCACAAAACTTTACGAAAAGGAGTGCCAATCACTACATGAGACACATTTTCTCACACGTAACTTTGTTTTCTCCCTTTTCATTTTTTTCACGTTTATTGTGCTTGTTACAGTGTTGTCTCACTACATTCAACTGAAAATTATTGTGGTCTCCACACTTACATGATTTTTCACATATTACAAAGTGAGTGGCCAACTATTTCACGTTCTACGAACACACCTTATTGTAATCAACAAATTAATTACAAGGTTCCACAAATAGGGGGTTAAAAATATTTTTATGGGGTGTTGTATTCACATGTAGAAACATATTTGGATGAACCTAACGTCTTAAAATATTGTGTGTGCTCTTAAAATTTTCTCTTCTTTTACATTCCAAACAAATTTTTTAGTTGAGCTCGACATCCATCTAAGCATGTATTTGTTTCTCATGAATCTTTTGCACTGATTTCTCTTTTGTGGATGCACAATGGAAGAAGTTCTTTATAGAATTGAGCTTCATAGGATTGCTTCACACTCTCGCCACTTCTACTTAGTAGCAATAATTATGCATAATTTATCCATAGGGATCCGTAATGACTCTACTTCATCAGATTAATTAGCACAAAGAAGGAAAATAAATACACAAAGGTTATGTCTTTATAGTAACAAGATCATTGCTCTTCGAGAAAAGTGACGGTTATAGAACTATCACCCAACTAGGGTGCCAACTCGGGACCACCGGTCTATATTGGGAAAAGGTCCTGGATCTTTCTGATAGAAAATAAAAACATGAAATAAAAAACCTCAAAATTTGAAAGGTTATCCATGTCACTTCTCCTCCATGACCTTTCCCATTCTACAAAGGCACAGGAGGACATGTAAAAGTCTATAAATATATGTTTTTAGAAGAGAATAAGATCATCGAAGCGTGAAAGAAAGTGAACAAGAAGTTATTAGTGATGGAATTGTGTTTTGTAGAATAAAGGATTGTTGATACATCAGAGTAAACAAGTAATTGGGAGAAAGTGTGAGATATTATCTACTTATCTTTCATACTTATTGTAATTTATGTACTTATTGTTTGAATTGGCCAATAAAAGTGGGAAGAAAGAGAAATTTCCCTTCCCGACTGGTTTTTCCTCCTCTGGAGGTTTCTAGGATAAAACTTGTTGGTGTTTGTGAGTTTATATTCTTTCCTTTCCTACAATTATTGATTCTAAGCACAAGCAAAATTCATTCACTAGATATCTTTGTCATTTTCTAATATAAAGTAGAACAAAAACGTTTAATTTGTGATTCTATGGATAATTCCAAAGTTGAAGAGTTTACAAATCATTTTGGTATTAGAGATAACAAGTATCTAGGACTGTGGTATTCATTCTTGGATTTGTATGACAATGACGAGATCTAAAGGCGAAGATTCTTTACCTTGTGATCTAGAAATTTCTACAAGAAAGTGGAAGTAGAGAATTCAGTGACAAATGGAGGAATAGAACTTGGTCCGTAGAATCAAGATGCTTTGGAGACCATAGTGGATAAGATGTTTAGAAGGTAAGAAGAACTTGCAGATTTGTAGAAGACAACTTCTGTCAACCAAGCCTCCATGGAATCAGTAGTTTGAGGCTTAGCTGAAAAGTTTGGCATAGGGAGGAGCCATCATGAGGAAGATTATGGGTAAGATCATGAAGAAGAGACTTCAAACATAAGAGAAAAGGTAAAATCTGATCATAATCCTTTTAAAGTTGAGATTAAGAGCTTTAAAGGACAAACAGATACAAAGTTGCTTGATAAGTGGTTAAATTAGTTAGAATTATACTTTAGCATCCATAATGTCACTGAGGCAAAGAGGATCACCTTTTCACATCTCAAAATGGAGGGACACGCTCTGGTTTGGTGGGAAACCCATCTAACCATGTGTGAAAAGAAGAAGCGTCCTATTGTGAAATCTTGGCAATAATTTAAAGAATTACTTAGAGCTAACTTCTATCCTATTGGCCATAAGACTGACCAAATGATTAAATGGTAGTATTTTAGACAAGGAAGTGGTCAAAGTGTGTAGGACTATACTACAAAGTTTTGGAGGTAGGACATGTTGCTAAACATGGACTTGGAGGATGAGGATATTCTGATTAAGTACTTGGGAGGACTTCACACTCACTTTCGAAGAAAATTCATCTCCATAAAGCCCAAATATCTCAATGAGGCATGTGTGTAGGCATACTACATAGATGATGAAAATAAGTAAGGAGAAGCAGAGCCAAGGGTAAATCAGTCAACAAATAAGAAGAAAAAAGAGTATAGGAAAAAAGTAACAAGGGTAAGTGGAAAGGAAAGGTAAATAAGTTGCCACCGCTTTTTAAATACTTGTAAAGACCCTAAGAATTTTTTCAATAACTATGATATCAATGATCATACTGAAACTACATGTTGGAAGTCGCATCCCGAGTTACATCCAAAGAACTAAAACAAGGACTCAAAGAAGTCCATGATAACTATAAAAATAGAAGGGGAGGTGGAAATCAAAGATGAATCTGATGTATACGAAAGGATTAGATGTAAAACCACCAACATGGACATCCAAGAAGAAGAGATGAGTATATTATTCAAGATTGAAATCCAGATTAAGATAACTAAGGTAAATGTTTTGGTTGACACCGGTTCTCGCCTAACTTGATTTCAAGTAGTTGTAAAGAAGCTTTGTCTTAAGACATATAAGCATCCACACCCTTATCCTTTGGGTTGGGTGAAGAAGGGTTCCAAAATTCAAGTAACAAGGAGATGAAAGGTCAATTTTGGGATAAATGCTCAGTATATTGATGTTTTGGAAGCTGACATTATTCCACTTGATACATTTTATGTTTTATTTAGGAGTCCTTACTTGTGTATTAGGGATGCTATATTTATGAGAAGGGAAAAATGACATAGATGGGCCAAGGATGGGATCAGCTACAACATCCAGGCACACCGGCATAAGACACAAGTTAGTATGGTGAGTGCTAACCAAGAAAAACAACGTATTCAGGCAAATCATAATTAGTTTTGTTAAAGGATAAACAAGATGGGGTGAAAGTTTAAGAGATTTCTAACCAGGGAAAGCATGATTTGCATAGTATTATTCAATCTTTTCAGGAAGCATTTCACACTCCCAATGGGTTACCACCAAAACAGGAAGTAGAACATGAGATTCATCTATTGCTAGAATCCCCTCTACTAAACATCAAGTTGTATAGACAATCCTTACTTGAGAATATTGAAGTAAAGAAACAAATCTAGGAACTACTAGACCAAGGGGTAATACATCCGAGCACCTCACCATGCGGTTCACCTATTGTGATGGTTCCAAAGAAGGATGGTTCTTAGAGAATGTGCATCAATTACCACGCTTTGAACAAGATCACCATAAATAATAGATACTCACTTCCCCGCATAGATGATCTCTTGTACCAACTTTAGCATGCCAAATTTTTCATGAAGTTGGATCTCAAGTCATGTTTTCACCAAGTTAGAATGAAGGAGGAGGATATATGTAAGACTTCCTTTAAGAAAAAACATGGTTTTTATGAATGGTTAGTACTTCCTTTTGGATTATGCAATGCACTGCTATATTTCTAAGATTGATGAATGGTGTATTATGGGATTTCATAGATTCATGTGTCATTGTATACCTAGATGATATATTGATTTTTAGTGCCACATGGGAAGAACATCTAACTCATTTACATCAATTCTTGTGAGTTATCATAGATAAACAACTGCTTTGTAATATTAAGAAATGTGAATTTTCCAAATAGTCACTTGTCTATCTTGGGCACGTGGTTGGATGCGGAGAGCTACGAGTGGATCTAGAGAAGGTGGAATCCATAAATAATTGGCCAACACCAACATGAGCCACAAAGACTAGGAGTTTTGTGGGAGCATTATGATACATGCGGAATTCAATTATGGGCTTCTCCATGATTGCAACACCTCTACACATAATGGATGCAAAGAGTAAGGGTTTTGACTTGGGTAAGGGATAGGACAAATACTTTGAGTTATTGAAATACAAGATTAGTCATGCTCCAGTAATTTATCTTCCTAATGTGTAGCAACATTTTGAAGTAGAGACAGATGCCGTGATTATGCTATGGAAAAAATTCACTTCAAGGAGGTAAACCCATATGCTATCATTATAAAACTTTCACTTCAGCAATAGCTAAAAAAAATTCAAAGATATGATAAGGAAATGTATGCACTTTGTTCAGAAATTAAAAAAATGGAAGTATTATTTGTTGGGTAAAGAAAATATTGTGCACACTAACCACAAACCTATATAGTATTTGTAAGCACAAACTAAATTGTAGCAGGGAAAGGCACTACAAATGGAAGGGGTTCCTTCAATGAGCTCCATCCGGTGATGAAATACAAGAAGGGTAATATAAATTTTTGGCATAAATGTTGTCTAGGCCACCCACACAGAGAATTTTTCCTATTTGGCCACCATATCTCGATCGATTCCTTCATTAAGGAAGCTTATGGGGAGGCATATGCCTGTGATAGAGACTTTATGGTGATATTTCAGTAGTTGCACTCTAAGGGATCAAAGGACATGGATTGAAGATTGTTATCTCAAGGACATGCTACTCTAGTGATGGGGGAGATTTACGTGACTAAAAAGAAATACTTCTATTGATGAAGGAAGCACATACCTCGAAAGTAATGGGACATTTCAAGTTGTTGGTAAGACCCTAGCCCACTTGCAAAGGCACATGCATTGGGCCAATATGAAAGAAGAAGTATCAAAATTTATACGTGGATGTAAACTTTAATGTACCAACAAGCTTAATACTAGGAAAGAGGGTTTATATATACCTTTTCCAATACCTAATCATCCATGGGAGAACATTTCTATGGATTTTGTAGGAGGATTACCTATGTCTAAACATGGCCATGACTATCTCTATGTTGTTTTTGATAGATTCTGTAAGATGTGTATTATTATGGCATGTCAAAAGACAATAAAAGCACATGAGGCAGCATATCTTTTCTTTGCTAATGTATGTATGAATTTTGGTTTGCCAAAGTCTATTGTTTCTGATAGGGATTACAAGTTCTTGGGGAAGTTTTGGACTAATTTATGGGACAAGATGGATACCAGGTAACATAGGAATAAAAATTTCCATCGAAATACAGTTGAACAAGGAGAGGTGGTGAATAGGAATTTGGTAAATTTTATTAGAGGGTATAATAAAAAATACCCAAGGACTTGGGATGATTCCTTAGCCTACATTCAACATTCCTATAACCAAGAAGTACACACATCCACTATGAAGTCACTGTTTGAAGCATGCTTGGGATATCTACCTACAAATCCGCTAGACATAGCAGTTGGGAAATAGGATGAGGAGGAGACATGAGACACAAAGGTGACTAGAGAAAACAAATTCATTGAGAGGATCTGAAAAATTCATCTCAAAGTCAAAGAACAACTAGATAAATCTCAATCCAAGTACAAAGCTAGACATGATCAGCATAGGAGGGAACATAAGCTTCATATTAGAGATAAAGTTTGGATTTACTTGATGAAGGAGATACTACAAGGTAAAGCATGGAAGCTCAAGCCACTACGATATGGGCCCTTCACCATATTGGAGTAGGTTGGAGAAAATAACTTTTGACTTGATTTACCATCATTTGTGAGGATATACTCTATAGTAAAATATGAGAACTTGCACCTATATGAACCATCCATGCTAGATGAAGATGAAGGAATATAGTTGCTACCTTCCATTGAGGATTTCATCTTGGAATCACGAGGTGAATTGGAGGAGGATGTAGTGCTGTAGTAGAAGGTCAGAGAGACTAGGAGAGGTCTACAAGAGTCTTGGAAGATTGGACTGAAAGGAAAGACACCAAGGTAGTCCTGGTGGTACTCAAAGGAGTAAGTGAGGTATTTATTTCCTCATCTACTCCCCCATTAATATTTTCTGGGACCAAAATCTTTTTAGGAAGTGGAGGTGTGATCCATAGGGATCCAAAATGACTCTACTTCATTAGATCAGTCAGCACAAAGAAGGAAAATAAATACATGGAGGTTCTGTCTTTATAGTAATAGATCACCACTTTTTACAGAGAGCGACGGTTCTGAGTAACCTATGCCCAACTAGGCGGTGGTCTTGGGACCACCAATCATGTGTGCAAGTAGTCTTGGCTCTTTCAGATAGAAAATAAAAACATGAAATGAACAACCTCAAAATTTGAAAGGTTTTCCATGTCTCTTCTCCTCCATGACCTTTCCCATTCTTAGTACATGGGAGGACATGAGAAAGGCTATAAATATATGTTTATAGAAGATAATAAGATAATTGAAGCATGAAAGCAAGTGAGAAAGAAGTTCTTAGTGTTGGAATTTTGTTTTGTAGAAGAAAGGAGTGTTGGGACAGAGAAAGCAAATAATTGGGAGGAAGTGTGAGATATTATCTACTTTTATCTCATACTTATTGTAGTTTCTATACGTATTGTTTGAATTGGCTAATAAAAGTGGGAATAAAGAGAAATTTCCCTTCCCAACTAGTTTTTCCTCCTCTGGAGGTTTCTAGGATAAAACTTGTTGGCATTTGTGAGTTTATATTCTTTCCTTTCTTGCAATTGTTGATTCTAAGCATAAGAAAAATTCATTCACTAGCTATCTTTGTCATTTTCTAATAGAAATTAGAACAACAACATTTAATTTATGATTCTATGGATAATTACAAAGTTGAACAATTTATATATCAATAATGGCATTTAAGCATGGAACATTACCTTACTCACAAAGGCCTCTATCCTTTTTTTGTATGGAGAAGTACCTGAACCCAGTGATCCATATCAGCTTAAAGACTATATCAACACTTGTGACAAGGTTTAAGGTCACTTGTTGAATGATAGCATTAGAACCGATTTCACCTTCAAAATGAAACAACTTTATTAATTACGAGTGCAACTTCCATAAACATGTTAAAATGCTAAGAATTCAAGAATCTTCATATGCATCCAAAAAGTAATTTTACACCTCAAAAATGTTACAAAGGCTCCAATACTTTTACATCTACTTGAAATCATCTAATAACCATGATTATACCATTTAATAAAGAATAAAAACATTATTTCCACTCTTTCACCTTTTACCCTCTTCTTAAGAGCTCATATAGCTCTAAAACCATATAAACCCTATAACGCAGAATGTATCACAAGGTTACAAACCAAACAAAGCACCTTTATAGACACCCATTAGTATCTTGCAACTTATATAAAAAAATAGGCTTTGAGAGTTAAAGAAACCCTTGGGTAAGTGCATGGAAATGGGGGGCCAAAAGGGGGTCTTAAGTGGACACTTTTTTTTGAAAAATAAAAACTTCAACTTGTACGAGTTATTTGAGATAGTTACACTCAAAATTTGAAGATGTTATAAGAACATGAATTGTAGCATTTAGTCTAGTTTCTAAAATACTATTTAAAAAAAAAAATGGTTAAGTGTAAGTGGGTTAAATTTATAAAATTTCAATAGGTGTTCTTATTTTGTAAACAAACATATTAAATAGTTGGTCATGCCCCCATTTTTGAGCACTATTTAGTATTTTTGAAAACATTTTGGTAGAAATATAGATAGGAGCATCTAGTTTGGGATAGAATTTTTAAAAGATTTTTTGGTGAGTATAAATTTTTATGATTTTTAATTACAAATATTTTGATAATTAAAAATAATGGATAGCTGACCGTCCCCCATCCCCCAACTACTCAAAAAATATTGAAATTTTGATTTTTTTGAATATGTATAGAATTAGGCCTAGTTTGGGACTGTCTATTTTTATCAATTTGGAGAAGTGAAAAAAAATATACATGAAAAAGATAAGAATTTACAATCCCTAAAAATAGAGGTATAAATACATAGTTTGAAATAAATATAAATGGAAACCTTAGAATAGTTAGAAAAATATAAAAAGTATATATTTAGAAAGAGGATAGTTTTCTTGATGTTGTAGGTAATATTTTAAGAAATATAGAAAATTATTTTATAGGATTTATCATGTGGAAGGTGATTTTTTTACATATTTTATCAAAAACATACAGGTTTTTGTGTTGTTATAGGTCCAAGGTGTAGGTTTGGGAAACCAAAGCAATTCCAAGCCTATAAAATCTTAGTTTGGGGGCGTAATTTCAGGGAACATGTTCACGTTAAAATGTACACATACTATAATGTGCACACATTCGTTATAGTATATGCATTATATGTTTTTGTGGTATGCTTTTATTTATAGAAAATAAATGTTTAAGTATAAATGAAAAAAATACTTTAAATATATTTTAGTAAATATAATAAATTAGGGTCACTCTACACCTTATGGAACTAGTCTCACAACTCCATGAGTCATGGTTTAGTTTTATAATCTAATCTAGTCAGTAAAAAGGTAATTTTTCAGGATTTCAACATTCAACCTAAATATTTTAGGGTTTAAATTCTACAATTGATGTCTATTTTGGGAAAGAATATAGTTGTTGTTTATGTTTAGGGGCCTTTTGGATCGCTTTCTTGACATTTGTAGGAGTGTTATATGTATAAAAAATATATTTAAAAACATAACAACTCTCAAAGGAAACAACAACTTCTCAAATATATACACTCATGAAATGCCTTATAATATATAATGATTAAAACACATGTATTAGACATAGTGTCATTGGTGTTGTCATTGACTTTTCAAGTTGCATTGATGGAAAAGGGTATCCAGGTGGAATAGGATTCAATATGAGGTTTGAATCATCAAGAATCATGAAGGTTGATTAGTAGTGCCCTGTTTTGGTGTCATAAAGTGTTGCATTGGTGAAGTATTTTTTTGGAACCAAAAGGGGAAAATTTTATATTTTGAATTCTCTTCATGAAACCTTCAATCCTTAGAGAAAATGGATATCTTGAACATGTAGAGGATTCAGGTAGCTTTCCAATGCCTATTTGTTTTACTCCTAATTCCTTACAGAGATCTTGGAATCTTCTAAAGAATTCAGTTTTACCATTAGAGTGTTTATTCCTTGTACCTAGAAAACTCATTATTGATAAAATAGTACTTGAATGATCAAACCTTTCCTAAATATTCCTAAATTACCTTCAAAACTTCCAAGATTCCCCAACATCACCTTTGGATGCTTAAGATATTTCCTAAACTCTCCCAGAGGGTGTTTTATTAGCTCTAGAATGGCTAAAATAACTAGCATGGAAATTGAAAATTTTGAAGCATGACAACTAAGCCCTTAATTAAAAATAAGGCTTCTTAGTCACTATGTATCATTTCACTAGTACTACAAGAGAATATTGTTAATAATCAAATTTGGCTTTCCTAGATTGCTAGGGGTGTTTTGGCTCCACTTGAGATGGTCATACGTTGTACTAGTCCATTTTTACTCCATAGGAAAGAATAGGGAGTTTCCCTCTACATGTATAATTTGAATATTTGAAATAACTCTAGGTATGTTATAGGCTTAGGTGTTAAGTGACACATTCCTCTTAGACTGAGATATAAGATTTGGAGGTTAGAGACTATTTTACAAATAATTTTCACGTGTAAATATCTTGTTTTGGATTGTCTTCTTATCTATAATGGTGTTCTGGGCTTCATGGAACCCTCACAATGTCCAAGAATGGAAAATAGATAGAACACATTACTCGCACTTACTATACCCTATTTTAGAATTTTAGTAGTATGTAGCATGAACATAATAATTCAATGGAATCCTTGAGTCTATTTCAGGGACATTGATCATGAGGACTTGGTGTTGCAAAATTCAAGAAAAGGTAATAAACCATATAAAGGAGGATTTCTTAAATTAAGTTTTGTTCACAATCCTAACTATGTGTGCCTAATCTTAAGGGCGTAAAGTAAAATATTCTTTGTAATTTAGTTAATAATTATGAATGGTAGAGTCCTTAATAAGTGTGTAGGAATGTAATAAGAATACTAAGAGTTTTAAAATCCCTAGTACAGGTTGTGTATTGCCCACATCCCTTTGACACTTTTAGATATTGATTTTGATACTATTGATCATATTATGGACACTATTATGTTTTGTTTTAGTATGATGGTTAGATGTTAGATCATGGATTAGTATTGATCTGGATTTAGTTATTATGCTTGATGATTACTAGAGACATTTTCTATATGTGGTTGATGATATACTGTTTGACATGGACATATTATAGATGTTGATTTGGACTTATGATATTGGATATTTTGAGTAGATCTGGTATGGTAGATTTTGATGATGATATAGTTGATTTATTTAATTAAAAATGATAATGTTGAATTATTGATATTGTTGTGATCTATGTGTTTAGATGATTTTGAGATATTGTTTATATCATTTTGGATGTTCTGATATGGCCACAAGGCCGAAGGAGGTATTTATATTTTGTAGGTTAAAAATCACAATAATGTCGGGGGACTAGAGACTAACCATATTAAAATTTTGGGTGAATTCAACAAGGTCACCATGACAACTATGTTATGAGTTTGTGTGTTGTGTTATGTTAGGAATTCCCATGGGGGATTTCCATTATATGTGACCATGGGATATGTGTTTTATTTATGGGATATGGGGTATTATTTGAGGAAGATCTTGGAGTCTTTTTTGCATGCTTATACTTTGCTGGTTTAGACTGCAGTTTGGCATCTTGGAAAGCTTGTGATCTTGGAATAGACTTCAGTATGGAGAGGTAGGATCTTGAGATGTGTTTTAATTGTTTTTCCTTCTCTTGCATGCATGCTTGAATGGTGTTGTGTTTACATTGTTGGCTGGTTGGGTAGAATGCTTAGGGCATGGTGTAGGATAAGGCCATGGGGATTTCATATGAGGGGGCATAAGGGATTTCCAATGGCACAATTTTATTATGGAGGGAGTTTTGGTTTGGGATCCACCTTGGAAAAGAAACTGCATGCTTTTACTATGGGGGCATAAGGGATAAACTTGGGGGCATAAGGACGGGTTAGGAGATATAAGGTTTATGCGGTTGATATGATTATTGGTGGCATGTATTTTTGTGGATGCCCAATTCCAAATTGGGAGGAATAAGGAGTTCCCCATAGTCCTTGATCTTGTTGGCTTTCTTGATCAAGCCTATGTATTGTGTGTATGTTTTCAAATGTAGTTGTAACTTCGCTATCTTGTTGGACTATGTATGTTATTGTTTGTATGCCTTTGTGAAGAATGTATGTTTGTTGTGGAAGAAGCCTTGTTGCCATGTGTTGACATTCATGCTCCATTTCAATATGTTTGGGTTTCGGGGGCCAATGGGGAAGGATGGCTTCTCCTTTCTCATTGGATGTCTTGGTTGGGTGGAGAGCATTGCCTTTCCCCCTTCCTTGTTGTGATCAAAGTTGTAAAGAAGAAGAAATAAGCATGCTGTTGTTTAGAGAAATAATTTCATAGTTTTGATAGTCCTATCTCTTGATTAAATTCAATGTAACCTTTCCCAATTCGAGTGGATGAGTGTATACATGTTTTAATGTGAAGTTATTGTATTGATGATAGAAGTTTGAATTTGAATGGAGAAATGTATGGAGATATATTTGTTCTCTGTTTTTACAAAGAATGTAAATGATATTCTATGCTTTGTATTTTGTAATTTGAAACCAATTCAAATTGGAAAAGTGACAAGTTGTAACAGTGTTACGGAATTATGAATAAAGGATTGAAGTAGTTTTCAAAATTATAATGTGCACTAGATTTGAATTGTTGTCCAAGAATGAGATTCTGTTTTGAAAAAGAATAAGAAAAAGTGTTGAATGTTCTATGTACTGTATTTGAATTCAAATGGAAGGTGATAAGTTAAAAATAATGCATTGTTAATCATCAAAATATTTCATTCCCTTCTTAAAATTGCTTTACATGTTAGATGTGAATTATTGTTGAAGATTAATTGTTGTTGTAAAGAAGAATGCATATGGAATGAAAGTCAATGTTATTTTCCTTGCAAAATGTATATTAAAACTAAAATCAGAAATGTATTTTCTTTTATAATTGGATGGAGGATTTAATAAACAATGTATTTGACTAAGATAGGTATCGTATGCACATTTAAATGACAAAATGGAGGTTTCAAGTTAAAGAAATAGTTCACTATAATATACTCATCCTGAAATTCATATTTTAATAAAAATGAACAGTTCATACTTGCATTAAACAATAAGTGATGAAACATTTAAAATTAAACTTAGTAGTATGTAAAGAACTCAAATTCATTATAACAGCCAATAATGAAACTCCAAAACTTAATGAAATTCATTCAGGGCTTGCATAGTCATTTTTCTGTCTATTACTAGAAAAATAAAACCTTGAACAAATTAGATAAATTGACTTCCCTAAAACACTCTAAACCCTCCCTAGAATCATCCTCCATGTCTGGTTGACATGTTGAGTGAAGTAGGAGTTCGATTTTATCAAAATTTTAAGTTGAATTTACCAGGTTTGCCAAATAAAGGCCTGCAGATAATTTTTGCAAAATTGACCCTAAAAAATTCATCTAAGAGAAAATTTGATGTTCTCTATACAAAGAGGGTATTGAGAAATTTCCAAAAAGTCCTCTTTTTCCCAAAACTGAGCTTTCTAGCTCAAGTTATGACACTTCAAAGTTTTGGGCCTTGGCGGGAAAATTTGGAAAAATTTTCCCTGGTGGGCCCGCAACCCAAAAAAAATTCCATCAAAATTGCCCTTAGAAAATTTTCAAAATTTTGGGCTGAGGAAAATTTTCACTTTTCCCTCACCCGGCCCACAATTAATCATAGGCTGCCACGTGTCCTCCATGGGCTGGGGCAGAGGCGTGGAAAAAAATTTCCCCTTAAATTTTTTTGAAATTTTTTGGAAAATTTTCACTTTTCCCTCCGCTAGTCCACAATCAATTAGAATGCACCACATGTCCCCTTGTGGCTATGGTGGAGACGTGGGTTATTTTAACCCCTTAGCTTTTAATTTTTTTGGAAAAATTTTCATTTTGGCCTCGCCAGCCTGTGGCCAATGATAGCATGCCACGTGGTACCTTGGGGGTGGAAGCAGGAGGGCAGACCTTCTTTCTCCCTTTTGTTTTGTGTTTTGGATTTGGAAAATTTCCAATTTTCCTTCCGCCACCCGCAACTCCACTTCCCCTTTTCTCCTTTGTCTTCCTGCGGGTGTGCGGACCCGCATGCCCTTTTGTTCTTTTTTTCCTCCTTGAGTGGAGACCGCCAGCTTCCTCCCACTTTGCTCGATGTTGTCTCTCACAGCCGCCACGTGTCCCTGGCGGACCCACGGGGTGTGGAAGAAAATGTGACTTTTCACCCATGTGTTGGGAAAATTTCCCAATGCTGCCCCGTGACCCACCAACCCACCCAAGGTGCACTCCTCCTCCTCTTGCCACGTGTCCCCCTTGGGAAAATTTGACCCCTAGACTTTACCTTCTTATATCTTGAATTACGGAAGGAGTTAGGAGGACTTATTTATATCACTGGAAAGGTGAGAAAATTTCCTATCCATTGGGAATGGTTTAGGGAAATTTTGGAAGCATTAAGTATGAGAAAAATATAGTTGAAGTTTTGAGCCTATTAGAGAGCAGGCATGGGGGTAAGATTACTCCCTGAACCTAACTAAAATATGTAACCCTAAAATTTAAACCTTGTAAATGTGTTATAAGTTCATAAAGGAAACTTGTGTTTTGGTAAGTAGGTTTTGTTTTGGAACCTATTAGTGAAAACTGATGTCTTGCAACTTAGTTGTAGACACTTCAAATAAAAAAAAATTCCCATAATTTTCTAGCTAACCCTAGGTTGTTTCTTGGGTCTCAAGTGGTTGTTTAAACAGAACTACAGTTTGGTATCAAAGCAATGGTTCAAAGGCTTGGACCATTGGGCACACTAGAAAACTTGAGACATGAAAACTTAAACCTAGCACACTGAAACTTAGAAAACAACTTAGCAAGAATTTGTATGTTTTTAGTAAACATGGAAGTTGTATAACTTAGCAAATGAACTAAATCTCACTTTGGTCTATGCAGAGGCTCAGACAGTGAGAGGAACCTTCACAGAGACTCAGATTCACCACCACCACCACCACCACCGAATCGGGGGTGTAGTAGCCATTCTACCTCAGATTCTACAGACCCTTTCAGGATGTGAATGCCACTCTACATAGAGGATTGGTAGGATGGTATGCTACTATTCATGATAGAGCTCCTTCTATCGAGGGTCAAGTACCCCCTCGACTTAGAAAGGAGCATAAAGGAGAGAACTCCCATGCAGAGTTAAATACAAGTAGATTCGACACCTGGAGATAGGGTGATAGAGTTCGAAAGCATAGAGAGAGGTCTTGGATCCCTAGGCTTAGGGATGAGCATGGAGAGAAACCTAGAGGCCAACAGACCACCAAAATGGCTCACATCAGGGAGATCCTAAAGCTTAGGCCCTCACATTACTCAGGTGATATAGGTGGATTTCAGGCAGAGGCCTAGCTAGTGAGCTTGAGTGGTTGCTTCAAGCTTTTTCCTTGTTTTATCAACACGAAAGCTTGTGTTGCGATCCATCTACTAAGGGATGGAGCAGGAGTATGGTGGAGGACAGAGGAGTAGAAGCTCTATGTTGATTCAAAGATAGTGACTTGGGAGCTATTTGAGGAGAGATTTAGGAGCAGTATCTATCACGGAGGTTCATCCAACAGAGGATTGACAAGTTCCATGACCTTCGATAGGCTACCCTTTCAGTAGCAGAGTATGAGAGTAGATTTATAGATCTACTTCAGTATGTAGAGTATATGCAGGATGAGCAGGTGCAGATTCATAGATTCATCTAGGGCCTGAATTTGGATATTGGAGGTGTAGTGTAGATTCACTATCCACAAAATTTAGTAGAGGTCGTTGAGAAGGCTTATATTGCAGAGGAGACTTGGGGTAAAACCCAACAAGCTAGAGACCAAGTCAGGAGCCACATTTAACAGATGCAGGATGGTAGATTGAGAGGTTTAGTACCTCTTCCTCATGGTGGTCAGCATTCAACATAGTCATCCTTTAGGCCACAGCAACAACAACAGTAATAGTCCCACCCACCGTATAGACCTCCATAGAGGGCTGATGCATAGAGAGGCCGGAGTATGGGGCCTCCTCCTAGGGGTACCATTAGGACACAGGGTGGACCTAGAGCTCGACCACTGAGCTCACCAAACAGAGGACATAGTAGACCACTGCTGGAACATTAGGATCCACACCATAGGCTTCTAGGGCACCTACTGAAGGTGCTGGTCCTTGGAGAGGATTAGGTGGTTGCTTTGGATGTGGAGTAGCTAGAATTTTTAGAGAGATTTCCCTCATAACCCTAACAAGGGTAAGGCACCGCTTCGAGCCGACAGAGTTGGTGACATGGGACGTAGCCACAGGATTTATGTAGTGGTTGAGAACCGCCAGGTAGAGCACCAAAGCACAATCATTGAGACCACAGGTAGCATTGGTGGTATTCCTATCTCTGTATTGTTTGATTTTGGTTCTTCTGATTCTTTCATTGTACCATATTTAGTAGAGTGGTGCAAAGCTAGTGGCGCTTAGGAAGGGTCTTAGTTGGGATGTTGAGATGGCTTCGGAGCCAAGATATTTGTGGATTTCTTAGTTAAGGAGTGTGTTGTGGATTTGGGACCTTTGACCACTACCTCGGATCTCCGTATTGTTCCTTTGGGCTCCTATGGAGTTATCTTAGGTATGGATTGGCTATCTCGTATACAGGACCAAGATGGATTGTTATCATAAGACTATAGGTTGTAAAAATGATTTTGGAGTTGAGTCGGTGATCTCGGGGTTAGGAGACCCATTTATATTCATACCATTTTTGCTTTGCAGCTTATGAAGTGCGTGTGATGGGGTTGTCGGATGTATGTTGTTACATTTAGTGATAGGTTAGAGGATGGGTCTAGTGGAACATCACTAGATGATCATCCCATATGGAGAGAGTTTTCCAATGGATTTATAGGGAGCTACCAGGATGCCACCCCGCGTGAGATTTATTTCCATATAGACCTAGTTCGAGGAGCAAAACCTATCTCACAGAACCTTATTAGATGACCACCTCGGAGCTCTGTGAGCTCAAGTTTTAGCTTGAGGGCCTTTTGGAGAAGGGCCTTATCCATCCTAGTGTATCCCCTTGGGGTGCACCAGGTGATCTTCATGAATAAGAAGGATGGATCATTGTAGTTTTGTATTGATTACCTCTAGTTGAAAAAAGTGACGATCAAGAATCATTATCCTCTTCCTTGTATTGATGACTTGTTTGATTAGATGAAGGGAGCCACAATGTTCTCTAAGATTGATCTCAAGTCGGGTTACCATCATTTGAGGATTTCGGAGGTAGACATTCATAAGACCGCCTTCCGCATGAGATATGGGCACTATGAGTTCATAGTGGTGCCTTTTGGTTTGACGAATGCCCCTGCAGTGTTTATGAGTTTGATGAATGGGGTATTTAGAACCTTTTTAGATCACTTCATGCTCATCTTCCTAGATGAAATTTTGATATACTCATGTATACGTGAGGAGCACGAGGGGAACCTTCGACAAGTTCTTTAGTGTGTTCATGAGTAGCAACTTTACAGGAACTTGGAGAAGTGTATTTTCTTCCAGATAGAGGTGCAGTATTTGGGTCATATTATTTTTGGGGAAGGTATTGTAGTTGATCCTTCCATGATTAGAGCCATTATGGATTAGCCAACACCCACTACAATGACCGAGGTGAGCAGCTTCATGGGTTTAACAAGGTACTACTAAAGATTTGTTCAGGACTTCTCTTAGATTGCACACACTATCACTTCCCTTCAAAGGAAAGGGAAGAAGTTTGTTTTGTTGGATAGATGTGAGAAGGCCTTCAGGAAAATAAAGGAGTTCCTCACTACAACACCCATTCTTGCAGTTGTCGTATCCACAGGTGATTTATTTATTTGTACCAATGCTTCTATAAAGAGGCTTGAGGTGTGTTGATGAAGGATGGTAGGGTTGTAGCTTTTGAATCTCACAAACTCAAGGATCATGAGATTAATTATCCTACCCATGATCTTCAGCTTGCGTTATTTATGCATGCTTTGGTTAGATGGATAAATTTTCTTCTTGGATGGAGATTCACACTTAGGACAGATCATTTGAGTCTTTTCCACCTCTTCACGTAGCCCAATCTAAATGCTCGTCAATGGCATTGGATGGAGTTTCTTTGTGAGTATGACATGGAGATAGAGCATGTGAAAGGGAAGGAGAATGTGGTAGTAGACACTCTTAGCAGAGGAGACATGTGGTTATGGCTACCTTAGTGAGCAAAAATTTGTGGAGTAGGATTCTTCAATGAGCTTCCTCTTGACAGCTTCTACATGACAGTACGAGAAGAGATCGTGTCACAAAGACCCCTTGAGGGGAAGTTTGATGGATTTTCCTTAGAGGAATATGGTCTTCTTAGGCATAGAGGTAGGATATATGTTCCTAGAGATGGAGGCTTAAGGTAGGACATCTTGTTAGAGACACAATGTGCACCCTATTCAGACCATCCTAGGGTGAAGAAGATGCACACTACTTTGAGATAGTTGTACCACTAGAGAGGACTTCATCGAGATGTGGCTCAGTTTGTGTCATAGTGTTTAGAGTGCCAGAAGGTTAATTCCAAACATTAGCATCCAAGAGGTCTTCTTTATCCTTATGCCATACTTTGGAATGGAAGTGGGACACCATTTCCATGGATTTCATTGTTGGAATACCTATGTCAAGATATCACCACTATACCATTATGGTAACGGTTGATAAATTATAAAAAGTGGCTCACTTTTATCCGATGAAGACCACTTATATAGCTAGAGTAGTGGAACGAGTTTATTTGGATGATATTGTTAGGTTTCACAGATTCTACAAAAATCATTTGTGACCGTGACCCTTTGTACACTTCATATTTCTAGACTACCATAGATGTCCTCGGGATGAGGATTAACTTCAAGATAACATATCACCCTGAGACAAATGGAAATATTGAGCAAGTGAATAACATTTTAGAGGATATGCTTAGGATGTATGTGATGGATCAACAATCTAAGTGGGAGGAGTACCTATACTTAGTGGAGTTTTCCTACAATAATAGTTTTCAGAGTTCTATAGGTATGGCTCCTTTTCAGAAATTATATGGTAGAGAGTGTAGGATACCCCTTAGCTGGGACAGGTTAGAGGACATAGTATCTCTTGGACAAGCTATTTTGTAGGACATGGAGAAAAAGGTAGTGTTGATCAGGTAGATATTGCAGGAGGCACATGATAGGTAGAAGAAGTATGTGGATCAGCATAGGATTGATCATAGCTTTGATGTGGGCATGAAGGTGTTCCTTTGTGTTAGACCACATAAGAGCCCTAACTGTTACAGAAAAGGTTCTAAGTTATCTCCTCGATTCGTTGGTCCTTTTGAGATCTTGGAGTGTATCGTCCCTTTAGATTACCATCTAGCATTGCCACCTATCTTGTATCACGTACATGATGTGTTTCATGTTTCTATCCTTAGGAGGTACATTACAGATCCTTGTCATGTGTTGGAATAGACATCATTGTAGGTGAAGGATAAGGGGCACATGACGGTAGAGCCCATATGTATCATAGATCATAGGACCCTGTGCTTTCGAGGTAGAGAGATTGATCGGGTGCACAAGTGTAGTGGGATAGATATGATGAGACTACGTACCACTTGGGATGATGCCACAAAAGATATTACGAGTGCGGTTTCCACATTTTTTCTAGTGACTTCGGGAGGAATTCAATTATAAGGGGAGGGGGATGTAGTGCCCACTTCCCTTAGACACTTTTAGATACTGATTTTTATACTATTGATTATATTATGCACACTATTATGTTTTGTTTTAGTTTGATGGTTAGATGTTATATCATGGATTAGTATTGATCCGGATACGCTTATTATCCTTGATGATTATGAAAGACATTTTCTATATGTGGTTGATGATATACTTTTTGACATGGAAATATTATAGATTTTGATTTGGACTTATGATATTGGATATTTTGAGTATATTTGGTATGGTAGATTTTGATGATGATATAGTTGATTTATTTAATTAAAAATGATAATGTTGAATTATTGATATTGTTGTGATTTATGTGTTTAGATGATTTTGAGATATTGTTTATATCATTTTGGATGTTCTAATATGGCCATGAGGTCAAATTAGGTATTTACATTTTGCAAGTTAAAAATCACAACAATGTCGGGGATTGAGACTAACCATATTAAAATTCTAGGTGAATTCAACAAGGTGACCATGGCAATCTTTGTGTTATGAGTTTGTGTGCTTTGTGTTATGTTAGGAATTCCCATGGGGGGATTTCAATTATATGTGACCATGGGATATGTGTTCCTTTTTAATTATTGTTGTATGTATTTTATTAGTAATGTGTTCCTTCTTTTAATTAATTTTAATGTGGAAGATTAATGTGTGAAATCCTATAGTTAAACTTTTATTAAATTTAATTGGGACATGGGATGTAATTAATAAAGTTGTTGAATTTAAATGATAATGTTGGAAGAGTGTGTAAGTTAATATGTAAGAATGTGTAAGAAATTTGTAAGAGCATGTAAGGCAGATTTTGGAATGTTAAACACTCCATCTTTTATGAAATTCGAATTTGACCTTGGAGGCCAAATTTGGAGGCTTGTGGGACAATTTAAAATTGTCCCACACCTCTTAAAATAATCCACCAACCATTCCTATAGTTTTGAGGTTAAATTTAGGCATTAATAATGCATTTTGAAGTGACAATATGTAAGTTTTAATTGCACTTCCCTTACATGTTTTTAATTTGGTCTTTTTGGAGTATGGGCATTTTGGAGTATGTAAGTGATTTTTTCATTTTATTTATGGTGTTTTGGTGAAGGATGTTAACTTCCCTCTTGGGGTTGAGGAAGAATGATGTGGCATCCCACATGGATCCACATCATCCTCTTCTCTTCCCTCTCCTATAAAAGTGAAACTCCTTGCTTGTTTATGGTTGGTCTAACTTTTTTCATTTCCTCTTGGGGCACATTTTTTGGTGTTGTTTCTTTTGGAGCTTGTTCGAGGAAGAGCTTGGAGTCTTTTTGATTTCATTTACTTTGTTGGTTTGGACTACACTTGGGCATCTTGGAAAGCTTGTGAGCTTGGAACAAACTTCAGTATGGAGAGGTAGGAGCTTGAGCTCTGTTTTAATTATTTTTCCTTCTCTTGCATGCATGCTTGAATGGTGTTGTGCTTGCATTCTTGGCTGGTTGTGTAGTATGCTTAGGGCATGGTGCAGGGAGAAGGCTATGGGGATTTCATATGGGGGGCATAAGGGATTTCCAATGGCACATGTTTATTGTGAAGGGATTTTTGGTTTGGGATCCACCTTGGAAAAGAAACTGCTTGCATTTCTTACTATGGGGGTATAAGGGATAAACTTCAAGGGGCATAAGGAGGGGTTGGGAGATATAAGGTTTATGGGGTTGATATGATTATTGGCGTATGCATTTTGGTGGATGCCCAATTCCAAATTGGGAGGCATAAGGAGTTCCCATAGTCCTTGCTCTTGTTGGCTTGCTTGATCAAGCCTATGTATTGTGTGTATGTTTTCAAATGCAGTTGGGAACTGTTGTCTAGTTGGACTATGTATTTTATTGTTTGTATACAATGTGAAGAATGTTTTTTTGTTGTGGAAGAATCCTTGTTGCCATGTGTTGATATTCATGCTCCATTTTAATATGGTTGGGGCTCGGGGCCAATGGGGAAGGATGGCTTCTCCTTTCTCATTAGATGTCTTGGTTAGGTGGAGAGTGTTTCCTTTCCCCCTTCCTTGTTGTGATCAAAGTTGCAAAGAAGAAGAAACAAGCATGTTGCTGTTTGGAGAAATAATTTCGAGTTTTGACAGTCCTATCTCTTGAGTAAATTCAATGTAACCTTTCCCACTTCGAGTGGATGAGTGTATAAATGTTGTAATGTGAAGTTATTGTATTGATGATAGAAGTTTGAATTTGAATGGAGAAATGTAAGGAAATATATTTGTTCTCTATTTTTACAAAGAATGTAAATGATATTCTATGCTTTGTATCTTGTAATTTGAAACCAATTCAAATTGGAAAAGTGACAAGTTGTAATAGTGTTATGGAATTATGAATAAAGGATTGAAGTAGTTTTCAAAATTGTAATGTGCACTAGATTTGAATTGCTGTCCAAGAATGAGATTTTGTTTTGAAAAAGAATAAGAAACAATGTTGTATGTTTTATGTATTGTATTTGAATTCAAATGGAAGGTGATAAGTTGAAAATAATGCATTGTTAATCATCAAAATATTTCATTCCTTTCCTAAAAGTGCTTTGCATGTTAGATGTGAATTATTGTTGAAGATTGATTGTTGTTGTAAAGAAGAATGCATATGGAATGAAAGTCAATGTTATTTTCCCTGCAAAATGTATATTAAAACTGAAATCAGAGATGTAGTTTCATTTAGAATTGGATGGAGGATTTAATAAACAATGTATTTGACTAAGTTAGGTATCACATGCACATTTAAATGACAAAATGGAGGTTCCATGTTAAAGAAATAGTTCACTGTAATATACTCATCCCGACAATTCACATTTTAATAAAAATGAACAGTTCATACTTGCACTAAACAATAAGTGATGAAACATTGAAAATTAGAATTATTAATACCTAAATAACTCAAATTCATTATAACAGCCAAGAATGAAACTCTAAGACTTAATGAAATTCAATTCAGAGCTTGCATAGTCATTTTTTTGTCTATTGCTAGAAAAATGAAACCTTGAAAAAATTGGATAAATTGACTTCCCTAAATCACTCTAAACCCTCCCTAGATTGATCCTCCATGTTTGTTTGACATGTTGAGTGAATGAGGAGATCTAATTTTATCAAAATTTTAAGTTAGAAATTACCAGTTTGCTAAATAAAGGCCTATAGATCATTTTTACAAAATTTACCCCTAAAAATTCATGTAAAATAAAATTTGATGTTTCCTTTGCAAAGAGGGCATTGATATCTTTCCAAAAAGTTCTTGTTTTCCCAAAACTGATCTTTCTAGCTCAAGTTATGACACTTTGAAGTTTTTGGGCCTTTGTGGGAAAATTTGGGAAAATTTTCCCTGGCGGCCCACAACCCAAAAATTTCCCATCAAAATTGCCCTTAGAAAATTTTCAAAATTTTGGGCTCGGAAAATTTTCACTTTTCCCTCTGTTGGCCCGCAGCCAATTAGAGGGTGCCACGTGTTCCCTTGTGGCTACGACAGAGGCATAGGTTCTTTTTAACCCTTAGCTTTTAAAAAATTTTGGGAAAATTTTTCATTTTGGCCTCCTCGCCACTGCGGCCAATGATAGTGTGCCACGTGGCACCTTGGGGGTGGAAGCAGGAGGGCGGACCTTCTTTCTCCCTTTTTTTTGTGTTTGGGATTTGGAAAGTTTCCAATTTTCCTTCCGCTTCCCACAACTCCACTTCCCCTTTTCTCCTTTGTCTTCCCGTGCGTGTGCGGACCCACGCGCCCTTTTGTTATTTTTTTCCTCCTTGGGCACAAACCACCAGTTCCTCCCACCACTCTGATGTTATCTCTATGGTCACCATGTGTCCCTGGTAGACCCATGGGGGTGTAGAAGAAAATGTGGCTTTTTGCCCGTGCATTTGGAAAATTTCCCAATGCCACCCCGCGATCCGCCAACTTGCCCAAGGTGCACTCCTCCTCTTGACATGTGTCCCCCTTGGGGAAAATTTGACCCCTAGACTCGACTCGCTTATATCTTGAGTTCTAGAAGGAGTTAGAAGGAATTCTTTATATCACCGGAAGGTAAGAAAATTCCCGATCCATTATGAATGGTTTAGGAAATTTTGGAAGCATTAAGTATGGGAAAATCCCAGTTGATGTTCTGATCCTGTTAGAGAGCAGGCATGGGGTAAGATTACTCCCTGAACCTAACTAAAATATGTAACCCTAAAATTCAAACCTTATAAACATGTTATAAGTTCATAAATAAAACTTTTGTTTTGGTAAGCAAGTTTTATTCCGGAACCTATTAGTGAAAAGTGATGTCTTGCAAATTAGTTGTAGACACTTCAAATAAAAAAATTATCCCATAATTTTCTAGCTAACCCTAGGTTGTTTCTTGGGTCTCAAGTGGTTGTTTGAACAGACACTATAGGTTGGAATAAGAATAAAAGAAAAGGAAATTACAAATATAGTCTATAAATGTTAATACCCGGTTTGAGGGCTAGGAAGGATGTAATTTTAGAAAAATAGACTTTATTCTATGTATTTGAAGTTGATGGAGTATTTTACAAGTTGAAGGAAGGCCTAAGGGCATTAAGGAATCATAAAATTAGGGCATAAGGATAGAGTATTGAGTGGTTAGTAGGTAAAGGAAGCAATGTAAAATCATGATTATTTCTTGTGACAATTGAGACCAACCTTGAGAAATAGTTGTCTTAGGAAAGAAACTCATAAGGAAGTTGATCTATCATCATTGACGGAGTGGTGTTATAATGTTTTGACTCCTTGAGTAACAAGGAAATTCCTTATACAAATTTAATCAAGAATACCTATTAATTGTCCTACACAATGCCATGAAGAAGTCTAGAGAGAGTAATGGTTTGTATGAAAATAATTAAGTGAAATATGAAGAGTTTGGTGATTTTAATTAGTGATTAGGAGAGGCGTAAGCACAATTAGAAGAGTGAAAAGAAGATTGAGTAAAATTCAAGGTGAAGGTGAAAAACAGAGTTGAGAAGATTGTTTAGAGCTTGAGAAAACAAGGAGTCTTAAAAATTCAAAATTTTAAAATATAGAAATATGATGGATAAAGGAGTAATGGAGCATTGAGGTGTTCTTGAGTAAGGTGTATGGGTGTGTTGAAAGGTGGATGTAAGGTTGAAATATGGATGTGAAGAAGACTATGAAAGCATTGTAGAGAACACCCTTTTGATTAATTTTATCCATGTAGAATTATAAATTGAAGGTTAATCACATTTTTCTGACCTCCACAATGTATTAAGCTCATTACCAAGCACTAATTAAGTGTTTAGAAACAATCTTGGGAGGTATGTATTGCTTAAGAGTATGAGATGATTTATAGTCACATTTGGTGGCCTTGGATAAAAATGGATGCTCCAAAATGTAAAGGATTATTCAATATTTCTGGTGCCTACTTTTTTCCTCATAACTCCTTACGGAGCTCCCAGAATCAACTGAAGAAGTCAGTGGTTCATAATTTGACTACTCATTCCTTGCTCCCGAAAACCTCGCTTTTGAGCAGACTATCCCTAAATGATAAAATAATTTCCTAAATCTTCCTAAAATATTTCCAAAAACTTAAAATATTTCAAATACCACCTTTAGATACTTAATACCTTTTCATAACCCTCCTAGAGGATGCACACAAGCTCTGAAATGGCCAAAATTGGCCTTTCTAGGCTTACCAAAGAATTAGTCTTTTATTGCACTTCAATGAATGGAATAATGGACCTTGTTAAACCTTTTTGAAAACTTACACATGTTAACCCATTACATTAGGAATACCTTCAAGGATAAGGTGATCATGAAATAGGATCCAAGTTATCCCAGAGAGGGATTCAAGAAGATTTAGGAGCAATATTTCACATTATGGATTAGGTTTCATGGTTTAAGTTTTGCATTTTTGGGTTAGTCAATTCACATGAAAACATATCCATATGAAGATCATCTTCTTACCATTCTAGGCTTCAAAATCCTCCTTGAATGGAATCAAATTTAGGATGCTCATACATTTCTTTCTCATATCCCTCTCATGAGAATAGGTGACTTCTTGATCCTTCACACATGATGGTCTTGAATGCCTTAATATCCTGACTAGCTCATTTTTATTTGTTTCTCGAAGAGATTTGGACACAATGGTAGATTCAAGATATGATGATCATCATTTCACTCTGTGAGCCTCATTGTTCACCTTTGAACATGATGATATCTTCTTAATCTCATAATTCACCTCCATGCCCAAGATGTCACCTAAGTGGAAGCATGCTTATGATGTATGGACACCCTATTTCTCAATTTCTCCTCATGGAGATAGGTTTCCTCCTCCTGATAGAAGGATTTATCCTTGAATGAAACTTGGAGGAATGTAAGAAGAATAATTTCATGTTCTTGACCACCACATATTACTCGAAACACTACAAATTCCACTTCCTAACTTCGCAACATGTGAGTTTATTAACAAGCATTGATTAAGTGTTTAGAAAAACTATCATAAAATGTGCATTATTTGTGAGCCCGATATTATTATCAAGATCATTCATGGTAATATTATCTTATCATTTTTTTATGACCATTCCCTTAATGATTTGAAACTCGTTGAAGCTCTTCATGTTTTAGATATTTCACAGACCTCATGATTTTTCTAATTGCACCCATTGTCCTCATGATGTTTCAGATTCTTCATAGACCTCATGATGACCATTCCCTTGATTATTTGAATTGATAAAAACTTACATATGTGTTTTGATTTATTATGTGTTATAAGGAATTTCATGAGTCCATATATTTGAGCAATTGTTTCTACCTTTAGGATTTTTGAGGTTTATAAAATATTTTTTGACACATTTAATACTCCTACAAATTTTAGTAAACAATCCAAAAGTCCCCAAAACCTAAACAATGACTATATTATTTCCCAAAATAGACATCGATTGTAGAATTTAAACCCTAAAATCTTTAGGTTGAATGATAAAATACTTGAATAATTCCTATGTATTGATTAAATTAGAATATGAAAAAATATCTTCTAAAACGTGGCTGATGGGGTTATAAGACTAGTTCCATAAGGCATAGAGTGACCCTAATTTATTATATTTACTAAAATAAATTTAAAGTATAAGAAATAATAAAGTATAAAGATTAATAAATGAAAAAATTATACTTCATATTTCACAATCCATAATGCGATCACACTTTCACAAAATGCACTCGCATTTCACTTCAAATTGAAAATTTGTCCACTTTTTGGCCTCCCATCTCCATGCATTTACCTCCTTTAAACATAAATTTTTGTTCCTAATTAAGTCTCAAATAAGGTGAAAATCAGAAAATGACTGAATTTTGGCTATAAAATGTAAAATATAGAGTTTATTAGAAAAACAAAAACAATTTCAGATACCCTTTATCAAGTTTAAGAATCTCACCAAGTTTCAACACTCAATTCATTATAGTTTTTTCCCAGTTCACTTTCTTATTTTCTTAAGCAATTAGGCTTATGGTGGATTTTGGATTGTCTCTTCCAAACTGATATAAATATATCTCTATTGTGACCATGAAAACCTATTACTTGTGTACCACACGCTTATGAATCCTTCTCGATGATTTCTTCCTAATTTTAGCCCTTAATTCTTTCGTATGGAAAAGTTATGGTATTTTGTTTTTGGTCTAAACTCTCAAAATTATACATTCCCTACACACAATGGTCAGGACTATAGTTTTCAACTTTGACTTACCTAACTAAATACATTCACCTTGAAACTCCATATACACCTTCTTTATATTAAATACCACCATTCCAAAAAAAAAAATCATACCTTTAATCAGAATATAACACGTTATTATTGTTTTCACTCACCAAACCCTTCCAAAGTAGGGTATAAGAACAATATCATATGATTTTTTGAGGTTTAATACATCCAATCCTCCAAATGCTCCAGCTTTTTGAAACCTTTATCATACTAGTTTTAATCCTTCCTCCAAATATCATTAAGTTTCTTGGGATCCTCAATTCATGAAAAATATTAGCTTTCTAAACCCTAAGATAGGGTCTCGGACTAGCAAACGAGGTCTCGTAGATTTTTTTTTTTTGAGTTTTTGAAATTATGTTAAGGTTTTAATTATTTCTATAGGTTCTTAGTCACCTCCTCCGCAACCTTCTAAGACTCCTTATCTTGCAAGCCTTTAAACTATGTTTTAACAACAAATCTTGGATTTCTTAGCATGCATAAGGACTATGAACATGATAAAACATCTCTAGTCCATTCAAACACTTCCAAGGAAAGATACTTAGTAGTATTTCCATTTTCCTTCACCGTAAAAGCTTATATTACTACTTTTAATCCCTATAATTCATTTTCAATAATTCAAATGTATATATAATGCACTTTTCTTACATCATACCTTGATTTCTTGTACAAGCATGCCCACATTTCTAATATTATCACCTCAAAGTATATATTCTTATAACTCCCCTTTAATATTACAAGAAACACATAATTCAATATATTCCTAACATTTATAAATCATATCAAGTCATAAGAACACATTTATTTTTATAGAGAAATAAAATTACAATCATTTCATGGCTTAATTTAATGAAATTTTGTATTATTTTTATCTTTATTAAATTTTTACATAATTATTGAGCCCTCTTAGCTCCTCCTCACATTATCAACACCTCCAATCTCCCTTTCAAAACATAACTAACTCTAGGCATTAAAATTTCTCCATATAGGATCATGACTAAGGTAGTTTCATAGGGTTTACTAACTTCAACTAGAGTGAAATGGTGAATTTAACATATGAAAGCCTGTGGGATGGATATAAACATGTTGTTTACAATAGAACTAGTCATTAATGACATTTAGATTACTTTATTCAATAAAAACTAAGACCATAATCCCTAAACACCACAAAGAAAATTCAAATATTTGAAGATTTATTTTTGGAGGGAAACTCAAAAATTCATCAATACATTTCCATGGAGGTCCAAATGGATGTAAGACACTCTAAAACACCTAAAAGGAACCTCAAACACCTAAATCAAGAAAAAAAGATGGAAAACTAAAATTTTATTTTATTCAAGATGATGATCCTACATAATACTCCCCAAGTGAGAAGATTTTCCTCCTCTGTGTAAATGTAGTTCTTCTTTCTATTTTTGAGATTAATTTTCTCCTTATAAATTCCTCTTATTTTTCTATGTTTGAGTTCATATTCATTTTTCATGTATTTCTTTTGTATTCTCTTTGTTTTCTAAACTTCTAGCTTATTTTTATTTTCTTCTTGCTTCATTATTCCTTCATCTTCCTCTTTTTCTCTTTATTCACTTTTAAAATGTACCTTCTCATAATTTTCATGCTTATTATCATCTTTAAAATTCATTTCTTTGTTCACACTTGCACAAGCATAGCTAAAAGAAACATTAGATTGTAAAAATAGAGACAAACTAGTCTCCTCCTTATCTTCTTTCTTCCTCAACTTGATTCCTTCTTTCTCATGTTGATTATCCTCTTCTATTATCTATGTATTTTTATCTCCATCATATGATTTTTGTTTCTCTTGATGTTCTTAAGTCTTAATCATTTCATCACATTCATTATATGCCTCTTTGGTTAAGGTTTATATAGTATTTGCCTTGATTTTCACCTCATCTTATCCACTCAACCAACTCCACATGTTTTCAAGAATTTTAAATGATCCTCTCATCATGATAACAAATGTACTTTCCTTATTAACTGATTCAAACTAATTTAGAGTTTGTTCACAAACTTCTTCTTCATGCATTTCTTCATTATTGATATTTTTTCTTCTAACTCTTCATCAAAGGAATTATTTTTGCCTTCTGATGCAGAGAAATAAATTACCAAGCATATATTGATTTTCAAAAGGAGGTTTAGACAATTCCCTTTTAGTTTTTTCTGCGAGGATCTTTAACAAACCCAAAAAGGCTTAGAGTTTTGCTATTACTTTCAAATAAGATACTAGAATGGATTCATTCATTGCAAACATCTATCTACCATTCTCATCACCTTCATTCCTTTCTTATTCAATCATCAATCTCATCACTATACATTTGAGTTCTCTGACCACTTACCTTGTACTCCAAATATTCAAGTTCTTGCTTCTTAACCATGTTACTCAAGGATGCACTTTAGGTTTCTTACTTCTTTGAGTCTTATCTTCACGATACCCCTTTTTCACATTTCAATATCAGTTAGCATGACCACCAAACCTATTTCAAATAACTCAAAACACAAAAACACTCTCCTTTATACAAAAATGTCTTTTCCTATGCCAACAGTCTACAACGAACTTCTGATATTAATATCTTATTATAGGTTATTCAAATGACTAACCCTTGAAAAAACACCTATAAAATGTTCTCTTTTTTCTTCCCTTAAAATTTCATAAACTAATTCCTTAAAAAAGAGAGATATTCTCATTTCTCTAAGCAACCATTTTTTCAACCACTTTGTATCCAACCTTAGAATAGTTAGGAGAAAAAGTCATAATTAGGAAAATATTGACCACCAAAAAAACCAATTCAAAACCCATGTATAAAATTATAATTTCCCACTATGATAAAATTTTTAGATTAACTGGACTTAAAATAAAAAATTTATGGTTCTTGGTTCGAATTTGTTCACCCACCTTTCACACACTAAGACAAGGCATATGCCAAATTTTAGAGAAATATCATTACAAGGTTAATAACGTGGATTTTTTCACTCTAAAAACTAAAAAAAAGCATACAATTGTAAAAATCAAATAATTTATTAGATTCAATGTACACAACAAAAAAGAATCCTAAATATTCCATTCTCAAAAGATTCATACAAAAATACTCCATTTTTCTTAACTTCATGATCCTTTCTGTCCTCTACATGAGGACTTCCTTCCCTCATTCCATAATCCTCTCTAAAAATTATAAATCCCTACTTTCACGCACCTAAAGTATCACCCGATTCTAGATTGTTTCTTTGAATGTTGATGAAATAGATAAGGGTAATGGGCTAGGAGGAATACCTATTGAGATACTGGTTATAGGTTGTTGCATGCACATGACTTCTGAATCCACAACTGATCATGATAGCTTCCTTTTTCTTAGAGGAACTACCTGAAATGGAACACAAGACCACCAAATAAAAGTTAAACAATATATGCAGTGGACTACCTAGCATGTGCTAGATCCGGGAAGTGTGATACTTCCTAGATGGCTGTCAATCCACTATTTAAAATAACTTAATGCTAATAATAAAGGAAATCCTACTGTAGTTAAAATGATTTAGGTATCTCATTCATCTACAATAAGCAAATTCATTCACAATAGGCTAAGCTATGACTGAATCTAAAGGTCAAGGTCTCTATCAGGGGTAGTGTTAATATTCGAGTGAGATTCTGGTGGTTTTGGGTATTTGGTGGAGGTTTAGAAACTTTGTTCTTGATTCCTAGTAAAATACATAGAGATCGACGTGAGGTCTAGTATGACTGGTGTCGAGTTTAGGTTAACTCGCGATGGTTGTGGTTAATCAGCTCCAGTATGGTTAGGGTATAATAAACTCAATAAAAACTTGGTTGGGTGATAGATCTGAGGCTAGATGAAAAGGAAGGAAAAGGTAAGGCTTATGTTGATCCCGGATATGCATAGGAATGATTAAAGTTTAGATATGGGTAGTTCAAGGGTGTGGATAAAGAGATGGTTAATTTTACATGGAGGTAGATGATGGGGGAATAGAAATGAGAGAAAAAGCTAATAACAAATGTAAAAGGATATACCAAATGATGAATGGATAAGTAGTGGTTAACAAAACTTACTATTTGTACGAGCTTGATGCCCGATTGGTAATGGTGGGTGATCAAATGGAATGAAATCGGTGTGGTGCTGGCACTTCCCTAGATACTCTTGTGAAGGAAAAGGACTCTATGGTTGCTTCAGTTTCGCTATGGATACTTTGATGTGTGTACTAATGTTGGTTCCTTGTATGTAGCTCTGTTTCATCACATCTTATCAAAAGATGTCTCTACCTCTAAACAATGTGCCAACCTCAAAATAAGGTTATTTGGGGTTAAATGGTAACCGACGGTGGTTCTGCTTAACCGGTGGTGGTTTAGGGTAACCAACATTGTTCGGGAAAGATTTCCTAGGTTTAAAAAACTAGCCAAATCCCCTTGATTTTCTGGGATCTCATTTTGTTTACTCCACGGATTAGTATGGAAGCTTCCTTCTAATGGGTAGGAATGTGGTTAGAGGGAATGTAGGCATTGATTTTTAGGGTTTGGGTAGGTCTTAGTTAGTTATGGAAACTTACTAAGAATAGGTCTTAGGGTGGGGTGGCTAGATGAGGTGGATATGAGGGAATTATCCCAATTAGGATATTTAAATAATAAATATTGTGAGGATAATGAATTAATTTAATTTAATTAATTAAATTAATATTAGAGTGGGATGAAAGAGGCCATGGTTAGGTGAATGTGTTCAAGGTGTTTATTTGATGAGGGACCAAGGGGAGTATGACCAAATTTAAGTGTCTACATTTTTCCCTTTTTGTTGACTAGCTTGTATCTATAAGCAATGCTGAAAAAATAAGATGTGGTTGCCCCATGTGTGGGTGAAGGTGATCCCCTAAATCTAGGAATTGATGAGGTAGAAGGAAGAATCGGTGAGTGGTTTGATAAAAGGTGAATGTGATAAAGAGCAATGTGGGAAATGCGGAACAAAGGGAAAAAGGTCCACTCAAGTAATCTAGGTAATGGGTCGTGGTCAAAGGTCGTAATAGTCAAACGCACACACACGTATAAACTATAGCATAGTACCAAGCTAAAGAGTAGAAAAACTTTACATTTTTAAAGGTCAATAGGTTTATCCAAACAAGGTTGAAGTGAGTCCGATATCCAAGGTATAGGATATGGTCAAGAAACATGACATAGGTCAGGTGCAGGAACATTTAGGTATGTTCTGGTACACCAAGGGTTGGGTTAGGATAAATAGTCATGGCAAGAGGCAAGGTAAGGTTAGGATGTCAATCAACACAGGTAATAGTGCCACAAGGTATAGCAAACACATGAGGTCAAAGGTCACTAGTAATGTTCCAGGTCCAAGTATCTAGGTCACGGCATGGGTAGGGCCAAGGTATGGGTAAAATAATGAGTCCTTGAAAGAGGATGAGGTGAGGTAGTAAATGATAAGGTCAAGAAGATCAAGTGAAGTGTCCCAGGGAGGGATGGGTGAGGTAAAAAGGGATTTAGGGTAAAAATTAGGGGTAGGGGGTAGGGTACAAGGTTAAGTACGGAGAAAAGAGTGACGGGTAGGGTAATAGGGTGAAATTGTGAGCAATGTGGAAGAGAGGGTGACTGATGCCGGTCAAGTGTAACCGATGCTGGTATAGGATAACTAACCATGGTAAGGTAGGGCATGTAACCGATCTTTGGTGAAGGTAAAACCAACGCCGCTTAGGTTGGGGATGTTATAAAACAAAAAAATGCATGTTTTTGGAATCATTTGTCCCATGTGAAATAGAGGAAAATGACACGAGAGAGAGGGAAAGTTGGAAAGTGTCTAGATGGAACAGAAAGCTGAGTTGGTGAGCTAAATGGTGGGTGATTGGTAGTTGAGAGGTGGGTCCATGAGATCAGATTGTTGGATTCGGGTGGTTGGAGGTGAGGTGACCGATTGGTGATGGCAAAGGCTGACAGGTTATCGGCGGGCCACGGTGTAATGCCGATGTGCCACCATGATGATGAAAGTAGGATGAGGTAAACATCAAACCATTTATGTGTTTACTAAAATAGCTTAGGTGATAGGTCGGTTTTGAAATATTGGGTGTGGGAGGAAATGAAATTTGAAATGTGGGAGGGTAAATTGGGTAGAATAGGAAGGGGAGAGAGGTAAGTGGGTGAATGAGGGGTGGGATGAGGTTGAGGGGAAGTGTAGGGGAGAATGGGTGGGTAGAAGGGTCAAGAGAGGGATTTTTTTGAGAGGGGATGGTTTGGGGGTCATGGGTTTAACGCGCGATGTGACTAGAATTAGTCGGGGTTAGCGACATGACATCGGTAGGGTCAAACTAGTATTGGTCATGAAATAGGTGACCCATGCCGTTTAGGGGTGACCGAGGTTGGTTAGAGATAACCGGCACCAGTCAGTTTTGGAGAAAAAGGGGCCAAAAGGGCCCCGGTTGAGTGGGTGAGAGAGGTAGGGGAAAATAAGGTGTTTTGGTGTAAAATATGGCATAGGTGGGGGGTGAAATGGGCATGGGTAGATGATAGTGGGTGAGAGTGGGGGTGGGTAGATAGAAATGTGATACAAAGGTAGGTTGGGGAAGAAAGAATGAGATGGGGTAGTAGGTATAGGTGAGGTGATGAGTGTGGGTATGATGAAGGTAGATTAATTTGATGTTTGTGTTGGATGTAGGGGAGAGATCAACTACGGATGAGAGACAGTGCCACCCCTGCTCTTGAGAATGTGAGTAGTAATGGTGAGGAGTGAAACACATGGAGGAGGTGGGCCTGATTGGGGTCCGACGCTATCAACATGTATTCTAGCAGATGAGTCCGATTGTCACGCTCATTAATAGATGGGATTCAGCGATCAACATGTTCCACCTATTGACGGGTGAGATGATAGTCACCCTAGAGGACATGTTTAAGATCTTGTGGTTACCGATACTAGACACATAGGTGTGTCGATCTCCCTAAGGCCTCGAGAGGAGTTGATACTTGATAGTGTTTGGGGAAATAATGATATACATGATGTTCTATAGTGCCATCTTGAGTTATAGGGGGATGTACTTATCCTATCTAGAGGAGACAAGGATAATTGTTTTATTTATGGAGGTAGTGTGTTGTTTTGCACTATCGGATGTAGAGGGTGGGAGATTTCCCCCCTCCCTGATGGGGGTTTTACATGAAATGGTGATGGATCGTGCCTACTTTTCCCGGTGCCAACATTCCCGAGTGCATTATACAGAGAGTTGTGGGTGTATGGGTGGCTCCGTAGGTTCAGCTTATGTTGCACATTTGTTCTACACTACTAGGCCTATGAGCACATAGTTTGTGTGCGGCTAGTGGGTATGCCTAGAGGATATTCCTTTCCACCAAGATTGGTTTGAGTGTGGTATATGTGATGGGTTCCCATGATTGGAGAGCATTGATAAGACAGGGCTACACATGATGTAGTGTATTATAGGTGTCTATTGGAGGGGTTGTCTGAGGTGGACATCGTATGGAGATCGTATGTGGGTTATCCCTCATACAGAAAGATGCATGATGAGATAGATGGCCTTCATCTACTAAGATGGATAGAGGGGTGCCATGTCGGGGAGCACAAGATGATCCCAATTGATAGGGTTAGATGGCAGTTTGGGCTGCTACAGGACATACCTCTACCCTTCCCACAGTACAGGAGAGATGATGTGGAGAGGCTATTACCTCTACCACAGTCAAAAATTCCTATAGGGCAGGAGGAGCAGGTGATAGACTGGCGGATCGATGATGCAGGAGTGACGAAAAGATATAGACAATGGTGGGTGGCTAATTTATGAGTAGTACCACCCAGGCCGGGGTAGCCCGATTTAGCCACTGTCTTAGTGCAGAGAGATGCCCTACAAGGGTAGGTGGCGACCCTGATTACCTAGTTGGGGATGGTGTAGCAGCAGTTAGCTAGTTCAGAGGTGGAGGTGGCTGAGTTACATACACAAGTGGCCAATCTTGAAGCCTAGATGGCCCAAGGTGGAAATGGGGACGGTGATGATAGTCGGGTGGCCGCCCTACATGCACATGTTACAGGGTTATAGGGCTAGTTAGCCATAACACAGAACATATTGGGGCCTTACAGCCTAGATATAGGAACAAGATCGTGGTCCGATGGCACCACCACAGCATTGGGACAGTCGCAGATTCACATGTAGGGGTGGGACAAGGTCCCATAGGATAGGTAATCTGGGTCAAAGGTGATGGACCCACCATAGATAGTACTCGTATCCAAGTTGTGGGAGGTGAGAGATGAGGTCCCAGTATTATCAAGACTAGCCGATAGTGCAAGGATAGATTTTATATCGTATGGTGAGGTCATATATGAGATTTTGGAGAGATAAACTTTATTTCATAGTCATGTATATTGTATGGACATCTAAATTTATATGATGAGATGGATGATTTGATGATGATGCTTTGATGTTGATAGACTATGATTGTTTATGCATAGATGGATGAGTGATAGGTGTGTTAGGCATGGTTGAGTCAAGTTAGTGTTAGGCATGATGGAGTCAGGTCATAGGCATGGTTGAGTCAGGTTGGTGTTAGGCATGATGGAGTCAAGTCATAGGCATGGTGGAGTCAGGTTGGTGTTAGGCATGATGGAGTCAGATCATAGGCATGGTTGAGTTAATTTCTTAGGTTTTTGATATGATGGGAAAGAAATGATGATGAATGCATATGTTTGGGTTTAATTTGTGCTATGTATGGTAACATGGATCATGTTGGTATGATCGCATGTAATGTAGGATTGTGGTAAATGTGATGTATTAGTTTCCACTTATTTGATGATAAATTGGAAACTAACTAGAGTAGAATGTGACTGAACAGGTAGCAAATGGCGAGAGGTGAATGGGTGTGAATGGAAAAAGTTAAGGAAGGCGGTGACGATGATGGTAGACCTAACCTCTAAGGGCCCCATGCCCTCGGAGTGCTTCGTAAATAGCCCCAGTAAAAAAGGGGCCTTAGATCGATGTAGTTCCCCCATAAGCTAGCGAAGAATATGAGGAGGTATGAGAATGAGTTGGTAGGTTTTAGGCATGATTTGGGTTTAGGTCTATTAGGTGTGGGTGAGTTGTGGGCAACTTGGTATAGGTGAATATTTTAGTAGAAGAAGAATATTACCCAAAGGTAAGTGTCAAGGATCAAGTCCTGTATAAGGTAATAAATACGTAATAAAGAAGGTTAAAATATAAGAGGGGGCAAGAAATCCACCTGATTAGTGAGGATCATAACTGGTGGACCATACCATAGGTAGGCTAGTGAACATAAGACCCTAAAGACTTTACATGAGTGATTATCCTAAAGGTGAATAATAGTCACATGATCACCAAATGTCATGGTTCCAAGAGGTCCCTTTTAGGTGGTAGGAAATGAAGAGGTGAATGGTGAGAGAGTGAAAACTGGTAGTGTATATAGTAGTAGGTATCATGCCTTTTGGCAAGAGATCTAAGGTCATAATGGGCCAGTCCATGACTAAAAGGCTTTCTATTTTGACTGATATTTGAGATAAACTGATCGATGCGGGAAGTATATATGGGATGAGGAAATTAAATCCTTGAGGTCTTTGTGAATTTGATCAATGCGGGAAGCTTTAGATTCTCTCTCTCTTTTTTAAAGAGATTTATACAACCTGTCCTTCGAGGGAGCATTCTATTTATAGCAACGATTGTAGAGAGAAAGATGTCATTTTGAGGGAGTCATCTTTTTATTAGAAGTTTGACTTAAGGAGTTGGATCCCATGCGAGGATTTTAAGTCATGGAAAGGAACAAGGTGAAGAATAGGATTCTTGTTCGAAATCGGGTGAAATGATCATGGGATCTCATCTAAAAACAAACTAAAAGTATCCATGAGAATCATGCTATGTGTAACACCATGGTACACATATTTAAGAGAAGATAAAAAGTGATGAGTACGCACATGATTCTTATTTAATCATTGGTGATAGCGTAGGAAGTGGATAGTGCTCAAGGGATGAGCATAGAAAGAGGTAAAAAGTGAGGTAGGACTAAAATTCAATAGTAGAAGAGTCGAAGATAAATGATAAGCACCTGATCCATAAGTATGGGTCATGATGTATGGTCCAAGCCAATTAGGAGAAAATTTTTCCCATTTACTTTTTTCTACTTTAGTTACATGTTGATTTTCTTTCAAGACAAGGTCACCGACTCGGAAGGTTCATTCATGGACACATTTATCATAGGCATGTTTGATACATTTTGGTAAACTTGAAGGTGGTCAAGAGCATTAAGACGACATTTGTCTAATAACTCAAGTTCTGCTAAATGGTCCTGACAAAATTCATCATCATTGAGCATGTCATGGAGACAAATGCGGAGTGAGGTAATATAGACTTTGAGAGGTAGAACAACCTCTATACCATAGACTAGAGAAAAGAGTGTGATAGTAGTGGATGTATGGATACTAGTGTGGTATGCCCACAAGGAAAAAGGAATGTGTGGATGTTTGTCCTTCCTAGTATCATTAACCACTTTCATGAGAATTTTATTTAGGGATTTTTTGGTGGATTCGACTTAGCCATTGGTCTGATGGGTGATAAGGTGATGAGAAACTTAGCTAAATGCTGAAGGCATCACAAATTTTCACAATGTTTTATTTTTGAATTGTTTTCCATTATCAATGATGAGGCGATGAGGAACACCAAAGTGAAAAATGATGTGATGATTGATGAACTCACATATTTTCTCAGCTTTTATGGAGATGATTGGTATGGCTTCAACCCATTTTGTGTAGTATTCGGTAGTGGTGATGATCTATTGGTGGCATTGGGAAGAATGGGGATTGATCTCTCCGACAAGATCCAAACCCCATTGAGAGAAGGGCCAAAGGTCACGGGTGACCTATAAGGCATGACTGGGTGTTTGATGAAGGTTGGCATGTTGTTGGAATTTGACACAATGCTTGACATATTCACAAAAATCATGGTTAAGGGTTAGCCAGTAATAGCCGAGATAAAGAATACGCTTAGCAACAACAAGGCAACTAAAGTGACCTCCACATATGCCATCATGAACTTCTTTGATGGTATAAGGAATTTTAGAACTCGTGAGGCATCGTAAGAGAATACCATCAAAGTTGTACTTATAGAGGAGGCCACCCATGATGACATAATGAGAGACCTTTTTAAGAAAAGCACGTTGTCCATTACGAGTGAGGTTGGGAGGTAAGACGGAGAGAGAAATATAGTCTTAGTATTGTTTGTACCAAGGTCACTTGGGTTGGAAGAAGTGGTTCCGATAGAGTAAACTTTGCAAGGTAAATAAGAGGGTGATTAGATTCATTGTATGGTGACAAATATTTTAGAATCGGTGGGTGAAGTGGGTATTTGAGAAGCCAAGTAGGCCATGGTATTGGAAAATTTGTTGGTTGAACATGGGATGGTTTGAAGGGCGTAGCGATCGAAGGTGGTCAAAAGTATGTCTACATGATGTTTGTACTTTTGAAGCATCTCATTACAACATTGGTATATACCATTGACTTGGTTTATGACCAATTGGGAATCACCAAAGATGTTGATGGATTTGACATCCAAGGCATAGGCAGCTTAGAGACCTAATACAAGCACTTCGTATTTGGCAATATTGTTTGTATAATCAAAATCTAGTTTGAAAGACAAAGGCATGGGGTCACTATCAAGAAGAATGAGGATAACACCAGCCCCACCCCCACAATGACACTTTGAGGCATCAAAGAAGAGTGTCATTTGGTAAGTGGGCTTGTCTAAGGAAAGGGTGGTAATTAACTCATTGGGAAAGTCAAAGTTAGAGGGCTAGTCCCCAGAAATAGGTGCATTGGACAATTGGTTGGAGATATCTTGGCCCTTGATGGAATTTTGATGAAGGAATTCAAGTTCGAGGTTGGAAAAAGCATAAGCTAGCATGTGGCATGCTAATTTTGGTAAGGTTTAGCATACATGAAGTGTAAGGGGTCGGTATTGGTCACAACATAGGTTTTGTGGTTGAGTAGGTAATGGAAGAGTTTTGTGGCAATGAAAACTAAGGCTAAGAAATTTTTTTCATGATGGTTTTATTGGGTTTCGTAGTCCAAAAGAGTACAACTTATGTAGTAAACCGCATACTCCCTATGTTGTTCATCGCGATGAGTGAGCATGGCCCCCAAGGAGTGATTAGTAGCTGAGATGTATAGGTAGAAGGGTTGATCATCTTTAGGTGGAATGAGTACAGTGGTTGAAGAAGGTATTGTTTTAAGGCCTCAAAAGATTTGTGGCATTCATCATCCAATTTAAAGGAGACATCCTTCTTGAGAAGGTGATGAAATGGTTGACATTAATAAGACAATTGTGAAATGAAATGGAAAATAGACTCAGTAACTTACCTTGTAGGTGTGAGAGCTGCCTAAGATTAGTGGGTGGAGGCATCTCAAGAATGGCCTTGACTTTAGTAGGGTCTACTTTTATACCACATAGGGAAATGATAAATCCCAGGAGCTTTCCTAAGAGAACCGGGAAGACACATTTCTTGGGTTGAAGGTGAACACAATATTTAATGAGACAGTCAAAAATGGTTTTTAGGATGGCGAGGTTCTTGGAGTGGCATTTATATTTGGCCAGGAGATCTTCCATGTAATATTCCAATATATAATGCATGATGTCATGGAAGATATAAGTCATAGCCTGTTGATATGTGGCACCAATGTTTTTAAGACCAAAAGGCATGAATCGATAGCAAAAGGTCCCCCAAGGGGTGATGAATGTGGTTTTGTGTTGATCTGTTGGGGCAAGAAAGATTTGGTTATAACCTGAGAAGCCATCCATGAGTGATAGCATTTCATGACTAGTGATAAGGTCAACCAACTGGTCAATATTAGGTAGAGGAAAGTCATCTTTTGGGAAAGCTAGATTAAGGTCACGAAATATATGTAAATGCGAAGTCCCCTTGTCACCTTAGTGACAGGACAATGTTAGAAATCCAATGGGGATAATCAATGGGTAAGATGAAGGAACTAAAAGGAGGCACTCGAAGTTCTTCTTTGACTAGAAGAGCAATGCGAGGGTGCATTTTCCTCGATATTTTTTATGGGTTGGGCATCGGGAATGGTTATTATATTGTGGACTACTATATTGGGGTCAATATTGGGCATGTCCGGGTAAGACCAAGCAAAATTTTGGTTATGGTTTTTGAGAAAATAATTGATAGCTTCTTGTTCAACAACATCTAAAGATTGACCGATCTTTAGGGTGTGCGGTCATCTTGAGTATGAATGTTGATTTAGATATTCGATTTGTTCAAAATGGGTTATATCTCGATTGTAACGTCTGATGAATACATGAGTCTTTTTGCACCAAGGTAAGTGAGTATAGATTCATCATCCTAGCATTGAACGACATTAATTAAATTTGTACCATCATCAATCATTTCAAGATACAGAAGGGAAGAGAGGAGGGATCCTTGCCCTCACATTGATAAGTCAGAGGCCCCAAGGAGATGGTGTTTATGTAAAAAAAAGTTAGGAGGAATGGATTCTAGATCCATCAAATTTATTGGTTATGGTGGTGATGAAGGTGGAGTGGGTGAAGAAGGTGGAGAGGGGATGATGTCCTCAATGAGTTCAATGTGGGTCTTCTTGGTAGGTGGTTCAAAGAAAGTCGATACCACTACATTTGTTATGCTTGTGAGTAGTACATGGAATAACAATATGGCAGCCCGATTGTGAAAGCCAAAACCAAAACCCTTCCACACACATCGGTATAGGTAGGTGTGGGTCAAATAAAGATTGGTGAGTGACCTGAGGTTAGCAGAAAATGGGTGGGTTTGTGACGGTGGTTTAGGTGTGTAAGTTGTAGTATCAATTCCCCCATAGGTGAGATTGTTATGAAGGTGGGGAGGACCATAAAGGAGGTGTTATCCTATACGGTGATCATAACGAGGGTGTTGGTGAAGACTTATGTATTCTTGTGGAGGAAGGAATGTGTTAACACTATATAGGCGATACTCCCCGAGTGTGGTGTTGAAAAATTCCCTCCAAGGGATCGGTGGTTGGTATGTGGATAGATAGAATGGATGATGTGTTAGAGGTTAGATCGAGGGTGGAGCTAACGAATTGGGAGGCTGATGGTTCGGATGTGGAGGTTGTGGCAGTGGTAGGAATGGAGGATGTAGGTGTGGTTAAGGTAGTGGCTGAACCGGTGAGGGGAGGTGTAGGTAATGTGGTAGTGATTGTGGAGGTAGATGCTTTGATGGGTAAAAGCACATCATTGGGTCGGTAAAGCATGTTGCTAGTTTTGAAAGGTGATGGATGAGCTAGAATTGTATAGGTGTGTCCTTCATGCTTGAACATCACAAAATGATGCAAAGTGGAAGGGACACAACCCATGACATGAATCCAGGGTCTACCAAGTAACAAGTTATATTTAAATTCCCCCTCCAAGATGTAAAATAACTCTAGAATAGTGTGGGGGCCCACGCGAATGTGGAGGATGATAGTTCCTAGTGTAGAGGTGATAGCGTCATTGAATGAATGTAACATGACATGATGTTTATGCATGCAATTTTCATGTATGCACATTTGATCGAAAGCATGGGATGAAATGATATTAATGCTAGCTCCCCATTGATCATAACACGTCATACACATATATCATCGATGTGGACAGAGATGAAGAGAGCTGGGTATGGGTCATCTATTTGGTGTGGTGCGATCTCTTCCTCTAAGAAGCTAAGGGAGGCTACTTGGTGAGTAGGTTGAGGTATGGATAAAGGTGGAAATTTGGTGAGAGAGGCTACATGATGGGTTGTGATAATGGAGGCTACGGGTGTAGGGTCATTGGGTAAAACCTCAATAGATTGTAGGAACTCCATGAGAGCTTAACAATGGGATTCTGAGGTTTGGATGAGGTCATATAAGGAAATTTTGAGGGTGGATTTTTGTAGTTGTTTGAGCATCATGCAGTGCTTGAAGCCATTAGAAATAGGATATTTGGGGCCATGCGGATAGTGATTTTAGGTGTGGGTGTAAATTGTATGTTTGGTATAGGATTGGTTATTGAGTTAGCTGACTTTTCCTTACCTTTTCCCTTTTGAGCATGGGTAGAAATGTGGATCATGTTGATCTGAGGTGGGGAGGTAGGTGAGGTAGGTGAGCCATGAAAGGTATGGTGACACGAAGGGAAAAATCCCAATGGCGGGAAGGAACCTTGTGAGATGAGCTAGGCACATCGACATTTGGGTGGAGGTTTGGCAAGGTCGTTGATGTAAACCATGTTAATTTCAAATCTCAGAGGTGGTTCTAGAAGTCATGAGGGTAAATTTCTAGGTCATTGAGTAGGTAGTGAGTGAAGAGCTATGGGAATGGGTGTTGGTGAAATGGGGTCCTCATCATGAAGTTTATCATCATCAAAGTTTTTTTTCGGGAGGGCACAATTAGATAAGAACATTTTCAAATCCTTATAGTTCTCTACATCATGTCTTGGCACACGATGGTAGGAAAAAATTTTGGTGTCGTCAAACCCCTTTGGTTTGGGTTTGAGTGGGTCATAATGTCCGAGAGGTGGTAATGTGATGAAATAAGTTTCAAGGAGGTTGGTTAAGATTTTAGCATAAGACCCTGCTAGTGGATCACAATGGGAAGTGAAGGTGGGTTTGGGTGTAGGCATAGAGGACTGTAGAGGAATGGTCTTTTCATGAGGGAGTTTAGATCGAGCTATGATTTTAGGTGTTAGTGTGATATTAGGCATTGGTATTGTTTGTTTAGGTAGGGGTATGGTAGATGAATTGGCAGGAGAGTGTGTGGTTGGTTTGACTACCTTATTGGAGGGTAGCAAATTTTTTTCTTTAGGTTGCACCTTCTTGGGTAAAGGTGATATGGGTACATGAGATCTAGAGGGAAAGGCAGATGGTGGAAGAGGGCATGTTACCCATGGGGATAATGGAGGTGCTGTGAAGGTAGATGGTGTAGGTCGTGCAGAGGTGTGAGGGAAAGAGACCGAAGTGTCATGGGTAGTGAAGGAGTGATCAATGGTATTAGAGGTATGGGTGGTAAAGATGTTGTAGATGTGGGCAGAAGTCATGGTGGGTGCTTGGGTATGTTTTAGGTTTGCAATGGTGGAATGGGATGCTATGTTTTTAGTTTACCTAAGTGGTGCAGTGTTTCTTAACAAAGTTAGAGGGGAATGGTCTTAAGACGAAAAAAAATGGTGAATGTGATGAATGTGTGAGTGGTGAGGTTGAGTATGATATTTATGGGGTTATCTCTTCTATTTTGGTGTTGGAGTAGGTTTGGTATTGTCCTTAGAGGATGTAGATAAATCTAATTTGATGGGTGGATGAGTAAGGTCACGAGCGGTTGGGATGACCCTAAGGTAGTGCTTTGGTTTGGGTGAAGAAGATGATGTAAGTGTAGGCTTGGGTGTAGATCTATGTTGGGTTATAGGTAGGGGTGTGGTTTGAGCCATGAGGGGTATCATGGAAGAAGTTGTGATAGAGGTGGTTATGCTTGGTTCAATTGGCCAAAATATTTTTGGGTAGATAGTGGAAGTGTCAGCAAGTGACATCTACATTTACGTTGAGATAAGAAGTAGAAGACTAAAAATGGATAAGCGTGAGAATGACACATCTATAGGAAAGGTTGATGATGACCTAATGGAAATTCCCATAAAATTTTCTTAGAGATGAGGAATTTTCTAGCTTCATATTCTGTGGTTAAGAGAGCCAAAAGTAGGTCTACAGGATCTTGGGTAGTTGATGGATAATGATCACTGGAGGCAAAGGTATCTCTATTGGATCCTTGATAGGTGGAGGAGAAAATGGGTGCTTCTCTATAGGTGGGGAGATGATGGGTGCTCCTCTGTGGGTGGAAGAGATAAACACGTATCCTTTATGGCCTGAAGAAGTACTGTGGGTAATGGTTCCCTAGGTGGAGAAGCCAAAGGTGAAATAGTTTTGATATTAACTAAGGCCCCTCCATGGGTGAGGAAGGAGGTGAAAGGTGTTATTCTATGGGTGGAGGAATAGATGAGATGGATTCAAGTGTAGGTGGAGGACTTTGAGCTAGGATTTCCTTGATGGAAGGAATATGAGGTAATTGGGCAGTAGTAGGTGTATCGCTAAAAATAGCATGGACCTCGTGGGTATGACTATCATGAGTTGAGGTCTCTCCTGTTTGATCAAAAGAAGGGGCATGATTAGGAAAATGTTTCTTGAAGATATGTAGGTTTTGATTGGTAGGTGTGTTAGGATTATCCAAGGTTAGCTTGCCTTTCTCGAGCATTTCTTGGACAATTTTTTTGAAAGTGATGCAATTGTTATCACTATGACCCTTTACTCGATGATAATTACAGAAATCATGCTCTTTATACCATGCGGGTGTGGGGTGAGCAGGGTCAAAACTAGTGTGTGGTTTCATGGGAGGAAGGGTGATGGCCCCAACTTTGATGAGCTTCTCTAAGATAGAAGAATAAGGTTCCCCAATTGGGGTATATTTCCATTGTTCCCGTCTGAATTGAAAAGTCTGAATGGGTGAGAGATTAGATGAGGGGCTAGCCTAATTTGATGGATGAGCTAGGCTGGCTTTTAGTACCACTACATTAGTGGTCCCCTTGGCCTTTGAATAATTGTTCTATGGTTTTGAAGAAGAAGAGGTATCATTTGACTTGAATGCTGAGTTCTTATTGCGTAATTGGATTTTCTTCTCTTCAATGGCCCGAATCTCAAGCTTTCGTGCCATGGTGAATGCTTCATCAAAGGTTCAAGAGGTTTTGACCTAAAAATTTAGTGAGATATGGCTAGCACATGCCCACATGAAGATTTCAACGAGGTTGGTTTTCGGTAGTTGGAATGTGAGTTGATTGATCAAGCTACACCAATGAGTAACAAAATATGTGATGGATTCATCATCATACTAACACGTAGAGTAGAGGTCAGTCATGGTAACCTTCTTAACAATATTAATGGAGAAGTGATCTAAGAAGGCCTAGGCTACCTGATTGAATGAGAAGATAGAGTTTCTAGGTAACCCACTATACCAATCTAACACGGGTCCATTCAGAGACATGGGAAAGCTCCTTAGGAGAAAAGCATCATCATGGGCGATCAGATAACACTAGTGTTTGAAAGACCACAAATACTATTGTGGGTATTATTTGCTATTGAAATGGCATTTCCCAATGTAAGGGATATGGATGGATAGGAATGGATGGGTGTATAGGCTCATTAGAAATTTCATTGTAGGTGAGAGTGTTATGGGAGCCAGAAACCAATGCCTCCAATGTCTGCATCTTGTCCATCATTAACTTGATTAGGTCATTGGTAGGTTGTGATGGATGGGTGACTCTTGTAGCATAAGAGGGTTGGTGTTGGGCATATAATGAGGGTGGAATTCCAGTATATGGTGCTTCCGTATAGGTAGATTGAGAAGAAGGCAGTGAAATAGGGGTACGTACCCAGAGTGAATAATAGATGAAACAGAGGCTGCTGATAGTACGTATATGGAGGTGGAAGGGTCATGGTGACCCTAGTGGTAATGGGGGCTAAAGATTATGGAATAGAAAGGATGATGTTTTGAAAAGGGGTAGGGGTCACCGACACTGGGGGTGGTAGTGTAGCTATGGGTATATGTGAGACAATAGGTGCAAATGAGGTTGTGTTCTGGGTGGTTGTGAAGGTATAGTGGATGTGGTAGGTGCAACGGATGTAGTAGACATAGCAATTAAGCATATAGTGGGTATAGGGCCTAGCTAAAAATGACTAGGGATAAAGTAGATACTAGCATGTTGTATATCAACTGACCCAAGGCATCTCGAGTGGATGAGTGGGAAAGGTGAAACTACAAGGTGACAAGATTTTGGTCAAGGAGTCGTGTGAACTCCTCATATCTAGTGGCAATAGAGATAGGTTGGATAGGTTCCATGGATGGTGATAAAATATAAGGTGGTGAAGGGCTAGGTGGGAATGGTTGACAACTAGCATGGAATACGAGGGCGCTTGCTATTCGATGCATCAAGTACCATGTGAATAGGTACTAACATGGTAAGACTTCTTTCAGAAATGACACAAAATACATCACATATAGAATAAATAGGGATTGGTAGGTGAATTTTGGTTAAAATGTCATTTGGAAAATGACACATGCTAACCAATGTCGATTAATTTAAACGACGCTACCACATGTAATCATTCTAGTCACTATGGAAAGTGACAGTTGGTCAAAAACAAGGTATAAGGCCAAATTTGCTAGGTATGAAAAATGTTGATGGGACTTACAAGGTCAATGGATATGATAAGAGTGAAAAAGATTCTAAACATCTAAAGAATTGGAATAGGTGTCCTTTTAGGTGAGTTAACAAAAAGGACAATGAACCAATGCCGGTTGGGTAAAACCAATGACGGTCAGAATGTAACCAATGACAGTCACTAGACCAACACCATTACTTATGAAATTGAAACAACAATGAAGAAAATGTGGTTAGGAGTTAAAATTTGATGTGGAATCAAACCCAAAATACTCGAGAATGATGAGAATATGGTCTAGGCACACTCAAATAAAGTTGGAATACACAAACTAGGATGAGGAGTGTGTAAGGTGAAATAAGAAAAATGAATAACGTGACCTCTCACCTCAAAATGCAAGCCAAGTAGAAACACTAAGAAAATTATGATCCTAATGTGCTTTTTCTGTTATGTTTGTTTAGCTTATGCCATTTAAGGACTGACCCATGAACTGTAAAATAGAGTTTTTTTGGCAAGGATGGCTTCCTATGAAGAAGGAGATCTACAAGGAGAGGTTTTAGGTATGTTATGGTGGGGGTAGGCCATCCTCTAATGGGGTCTTGGACATAGATAACCAAAGGGCGTGCCCACTATGTCGTGATCATGTAATCACCTACAGCTTTCTTCTCTCTCGGTGAGATGTTGTTTAAGAATGTGTATATATTTTAAATTTGTGATGTTTGGGTAAGACACGAGAAAGAGAAAAAGAAAGGAAGTGATTTTCTATGATTCGTTTGTCAACCATCACCGTGGGAATGACTTCTAGCATATAGGTTTCCTTCAATTAATGTGAGCTAATGCAAAAAGTAGAATGAAATGAAATTATTTTTAAATCCAAATTGAAATGTAGAATTCGATGCAACAAATAAATGAACAAGAGAAGGGATGCTCTTTCACTAATGCGATATTAAATAAAGGTAAGAAATATTTGTTTTAAGCACTAAAATAAGATTACTTTTAGACAATAGAAGAGAATAAGGTTCGAGGAGAAAGTTTTAATGTAAGAACTTTTAGAAAAGAAACAAACATACAACATTTTCACCTAGAAATGAAAGAATGCAAAGAACCCCAAATGGGTCCCACCGGGCGTGCCAAAATGTTTCACCTAATTCTAGATCATTTCTTTGAATGTTGATGAAATAGATAAGGGTAATGGGCTAGGAGGAATACATGTTGAGATGTTGGTTATAGGTTGTTGTGTGCGTATGACTTCTAAATCCACAACTGATCATGAGAGCTTCCTTTTTGCTTGGAGGAACTACCTAAAATGAAACACAAGACCACCAAAAAAAAGTTAAACAATATATGCAAAGTGGACTACCTAACTTATGCTAGAGATATGCGTGATACTTCCTAGATAACTGTCAATCCACTGTTTAAAAAAACTTAATGCTAACAATAAATGAAATCCTACTATAGTTAAAATGATTTACGTATCTCATTCATATACAATAAGGAAATTCATTCACAATAGGCTAAGATATGACTGAATCTGAAGGTTAAGGTCTCTGTTAGGGTAATATTACTCTTCAAGGTGAGATTCTGGGTGGTTTTGGGTATTTGGTGGAGGTTTAGAAACTTTGTTCTTGATTCCTAGTAAAAGACATAGAGACCGACGTCGGTCTAGTATGACCGGTGTTGGTTTAGGTTAACTAGTAATGGTTGTGGGTAACCAGCATCAATATGGTTGGGGTATAGGAAATTCAATAAAAACTTGGCTAGGTGATAGATCTGAGGCTAGATGAAAAGGAAGGGAAAAGGAAAGGTTTATGTGGATCCTGGATATGCACAGGAATGATTGAAGTCCTGGATATGGGTAGTTCAAGGGTGTGGATAAAGAGATGGTCAAGTTTGCATGGAGGTAGATGATGGGGAATAGAAATGAGAGAAAAAGCTAATAACATATATAAAAGGATCTACCAAATGATGAATGGATAAGTGTTGGTTAACAAAACTTACTATTTGTATGAGCTTGATGCCTGGTTGGTAATGGTGGGTGATCAAATGGAATGAACTCGGTGTGGTGTTGGCGCTTCCCCAGATGCTCCCGTGAAGGCAAAGGGATATGTGGTTGCTTCAACTCGCTAGCTATAGATGCTTTGATGTGTGTACTAATGTTGGTTCTACTTACATGCAGGTCTAGTTTTGTCACTTGCTCTTAGAAGATGTCTCTACCTCTTAACAATGTATCAACCTTAAAATAAAGTTATTTTGGGGTTAAATGGTAACCGACGGTGGTTCTAGCTTAACCGGTGGTGGTTTAGGGTAACCAGCATTAGTTAGGGCAGGATCTCCTAGGTTTACTAAAATAGGTAAATCCCCTTGATTTTCTAGGATCTCGTTTCGCTTACTCCATGGATTAGCATGGAAGCTTCCTTCTAACGGGTGGGAATGTGGTTAGAGGGAATGTAGGCATTGATTTTTAGGGTTTTCGTAGGTCTTAGTTAGATATTGGTAAATTACTAAGAATGGGTCTTAGGGTGGGGTGGCTAGATGAGGTGGATATGAGGGCATTATTCCAATTAGGATATTTAAATAATAAATATTTTAAGGATAATGAATTAATTTAATTAATTTAATTAAATTAATATTAGAGTGGGATGAAAGGGGCCATGGTTAGGTGAATGTGTTCAAGCTGTTTATTTGATGGGGGACCAAGGGAATATGACCTAATTTTAGTGTCTACACATAATATTTCACAAAATATGACATTTCACTAGTGAATCTTCAACTTCCATCCTCTCTTACATATGTAACTCCCATACTACATCATTCCAAGCATCTTAATGATTCCTTACACACATATGAATCACTATTTACCTCAACTAGAAATTTTCCAACTTAAATAACACTTAGTAAACTCCTTAAACACTTAAAGAAACATTTTCAAGATCAGTAAACTATTAGATGAACTTAAATATTCAAATTCCCTCTTTGGATGGTCAACACAAAAGAGGAACCATTTGAATTTCTTCAACTCCACTAAATGATTGAGATTTCTTCACATGAACTAGAAGAACTCCTTAGTCTCTCTCACATTTCGAATGACTCCAAAAATATTGATGCTTGCACTTGAAAATTTTCTCAGGGATGCTCCTATATCATACTCCCAAGGTGGGAGAAATTACTTGCTAGTACAAAAAACTCTCCCTCTTCTTATTTTTTCAATTGTAATCTTTTCTTGAGTTCTTCTAATTCTCATTGAGTCTTCTTTATATTATTGTTTTTTTGTCTTCCATATTCCTCTTCTTTCTTCTTGTTCTTCTTGCTTTGGCTCTCTTGATTGACACTAGTTTTCTCCATCTTCATCTTTTGATCTCTCTTAAGAGTTTCTTCCTGTATCACTTTTAGTTCTTTATCAAGTATACATGTGCATTTACAATCAAACCAAACATTATATATAAAATATGAACACCTTTGAGTATCCACCACTTTTTATTTCTCATCCTCAAGTCGATCCATCTTGAAATATTCCTCAAAAATTGTTTTTCCTTCACTTTTATCTTCATTTTCCTCTTCAAAAATCTGATCTTCATTCTCAAATTCTATACAAGAATCAAAATATTCTTCTTCATCTTCATTCTCTTCTTCATTTTTGTAAAAATCTTCATCTTCATCTTCTTTTAGGAAAGATAAGAATCTTGCTATCACTTCCTCTTCATCTATTTTCTCAACTTCTTCATAGATCACCCCCTTGATGACCTCTTTCTCTTCCTTTCTTACATTTTTCTTCACTTGTCTCAACTTCTTTTCCTCTTCTCTAATCATATTTCTTGGTTTTAATATTTGTTTTATTCTCGAAGTAGCTCTACGAGACCACTTTACCTTCCTTTTCATCACAAATCCAACCTCACTATATTCTTCCATCATATTCTCAACCCTCATCAACTCTTCTAGCTTCTCCACATCTCTTCTCAGCTCTTTCAACTCTTGTTCCATCCATTCTTCATGTCTTCTAGCTTTTTCTTTCCTCTTTTCCTCTCTTTTCTTTCTCTCTCTCATCTTGCTTCTTCTTTTGGCTTAACAACAACAAATATTTCATCAATTCTTCCTTGTCCATTTCTCTCTTATTTTTTCTCTTTTCTCAGCCACTTATCTCTTTCTCTTTTCTTATCTCTTCATCCACAACATGTCACATTTCATTCACATGCACTCATACAAATACTTGTTAGATATAAAAATACTTAAGTCTCCTTCAAGGCATGATCTGATACCACATGATGTAGAGAAAATAAATTACCAAGCATATATTGAGTTTCACAAGGAGGTTTATGAAATTTCCTTTCACCATTCTTTGTAGGAGTATTATTAACAAGCCCAAAAAGGCTTAGAGTTGTGTTATTACTCCAAAATAATCTCCTAGAATGGCTTCATTCATTGCAAACATCTATCTACCATGCTCATAACCTTCATTCCTTGCTTATTCAATCATTAATCTATAAAATTACAGTTTCCCACTATGGTCCAAATTTCAGCTTAATTGGACTTAAAATCAAAATGTTATGGTGACTAGTTTGAATCAGTCTACCCACCTTTCACACACCAAAACAAGGCATATGTAAAATTTTAGAGAAATATCATTCCAAGGTTAATAACATGGATTTGTTCACTCTAAAAACTCAAAATCAAGCACACATTTGCAAAACTCAAATAACTTATGAGATTAAGATGTACACAACCAAAAACAAGCATAAATATTCCATTCTCAAAAGCTTCATACAAAACTACTCCATTATTCTTCACTTCGTGATCCTTTCTGTCCCCATTCCCTAATCCTCTCTAAAAATTTGAACTCCCTACTTACATGCACCTTCTCTTTCATAAAATCTGACACTTCACTAGTGACTCTTCAACTTCCATCCTCTCTTACATATGCAACTTCCCATAGTACATTATTCCAAGCATCTTAATTATGCCTTACATACATATGACTCATTATTTACCTCAACTAGACATTTTCCAACTTAAATAACATTTAGTAATCTTCTAACACACTCAAAGCAACATTTTCAAGATCATATAACTATTAGATGCACTTAAACATTCAAATTACCCTTTTTGAGGGAAAACACAAAAGAGGAACCATTTGAATTTATTTAACTCCAATGAATGCTTGGGATTGATTCACATGAACTAGATGAACTCCTTAATTTCTCTCACAACTCATACTGATTCTAAAAATCTTGATTCTTGCACTTGAAGGTTTTCTCGTGGATGCTCCTGTATCACCTTCACTACTTAATTTTTTTACCTGAATTCACACATAAAAGGACACTATTAGAATGGAAATTTTGAATCCTTGTAGCCTCTTGAGAATCTCTTTGCAAGATCTCTTCTTCATCTCCTTTCAACTGCTCTTTTCTTCACTCGGCTTCATCTTCTTCTTCACCAAGAATCACTCCCATTTCTGGATGACACAAACTAGCCTTTATTCTTCTTTTCTCTCTTTTCCAAGAAATCATTTGCTTCCTTATTCTTTCTACAAGCCATTCTATAGGCCATTACACTCTTTTTCTCATTTTCAATCTAAGACATTGGTTCGCCTTCCTACTTATTTCTATCATTAGCTTCAAATATTCTTCTATCTATTTAATATCTACCATCATCTCTTCATTTTTCAATATTTCCTTCCTTTCACTCTCTTTCATCTTGTTGTAGTAGCCATCTAAAAGAAACCTCTCATTTTCACTCTCTTCTCTTCTTAACTCTCTCTTTTCTTCTTCAAAAGAAATTCTTTTCCACCTTGCTTCTTCTCAACACCTCGCCTTAGGCTTACCTTGTCTTTTAGTGCTTATTCTATCTCCTTTTACTCTACAATTTTGTTTCACCTTGGACCTCTTCTTACTTTCTCTTTATCTTCCTCTTTAAGCCATCTAGGATAAGGTTTATTTTCTTACTACTTCACTTTCACCCTTAACTTCTTCTCTTCAAAATCTCTTTCTTCTTTAAAGAGAAAACCTACTTTGATACCACATGATAGCAATAGAACTGATTACACCTTCAAAATGTAATAAATTTGTTAATTATGAGCGCAATTTCCATAAACATGTTAAAATGCCAAGAATTCAAGAATCCTCATATGCATCCAAAAACATTTGCACCTAAGAACTGATACAAAGGATATAATCCTCTTACTCCTGCTTGAAATCATCTAGAAACCATGATTAGAATACTTAGTAAAGAACCCAAACCTTATTTCCACTCTTTCACCTTTTACCCTCTTCTTAAGATTTCTTATAGCCTTTAAACCATGCAAAAACAATAGCTCAGAATGTATCACAAGGTTTGAAAACAAACTAAGAACCTTTCTAGATACCCATTAGGATCTTACAACTTATATAAAAATTTAGGCTTTGAGAGTTAAGTCAACACCTTCAAACTACAAGTTTTGTTCCCAATTAGGTCTTAAATAAGGCCAAAATCAGAAAATGAATGATTTTTGGCTATAAAATGTAAAACATATCATTTCTTAGAGAACCAAACACAATTTCAGATATCCTTTATCAAGTTTAAGAATCTCACCAAGTTTCAAACACTCAATTCATTATAGTTTTTCCCAATTTACTTTCTTATTTTCTTAAGCATTTAGGCGCATGGCGAGTTTTGACTGTCTCTTCCAAAAGGATATAAATATCTCTATCTTGTGACAAGGAAACCTCATAATTACTTTTTATTATAGTAAAGACTCATTCTATATGATTTCTTCCAAATTTTAGCCCTTAATTCTTTCGCATGGAAAAGTTATAGTGTTTTGTTTTGTTCTAAACTCTCAAAACTATACATTCCCTACACACAATCAGACTATATTTTTAAAATTTTACTCACATAAATAAATCCATTCACCTTGAAACTCTATATACAACTTAATTATATCAAATACCACCATTCCACTAAGTTTCATACCTTTACTCATACTAAAACACAAGTTATGATTGTTTTCAATCACCAAACGCTTTTAAAACAAGGTATATGTGATGAGACCAAAAGTAGTGACATAAAGAAAAGAAAGGTGGCCAAATACATGGGTTGGTTATTAATTTTATTACTTAGGAATAATATGAATAGTATTATGTGATCATGACTAGATAATTACCCAACATGTGTGATTGTGTGCCCTCACATATACCTTGTTTTAGAAGGGTTTAGTGAGTGAAAACAATCATAACTTGTGTTTTAGTATGAGTAAAGGTATGAAAATTAGTGGAATGGTGGTATTTGATATAGTTAAGGTTTATATATAGTTTCAAGGTGAATGGATTTATTTATGTGAGTCAAAGTTAAAAAATATAGTCTGATTGTGTGTAGGGAATGTATAGTTTTGAGAGTTTAGAAAAAAAAAACACTATAACTTTTCCATGCAAAAGAATTAAGGGCTGAAATTTGGAAGAAATCATATAGAATGAGTCTTAACTATGATAAAAAAGTAATTATGAAGTTTCCTTATCACAAGAGAGATATATTTATATCCTTTTAGAAGAGACAGTAAAAAATCCACCATAAGCCTAAATGCTTAAGAAAATACCACTGAGTTTCATGTTTCAACTTTTGGGAATAGAGTTGCTTCTATCCTTTCATTCCTTTAAGAAACAGATAAGGGTTAGGGCTAGGAGGAATACCTGTTGAATGTCGAGAGGGTGTGCGCGTACCATAGAGAAAGATCAGATCGACTGCGAAGAACTCCTTTTTGTCTGGGAAGGACTACCTGCAAGTAAGAATACAAGACCACCAGATTTTAATTAGACAATAAATGAGGGAACTGCCTTGGGCCCAGGAAATATAAAACTTCCTTTCGAAGGTGGTCAGTTCCCCTGCTAATATGAATTAACACAAATTCTAACAAATAAGCTATTGTCCAATTACAATTTGTTTACCTTGTTAGAACAATAGAGAAAGGGCTGGTCTTGGTTTAGAATCAAGGTGACCGATGCCGGTCACTGTAACCGGTACCGGTTGGTGCTAACCGATATCGGTAGGGGCAATGTTTTAGGGGCTTTTGGTGAAGGTTGGTAAGGTGGGTGTGTTGTTTTTATAAGGCTAATGAATGGGTGGGATTAGGTAATGGGGTGATGAGAAGGACTCAGAGAATACGGGGGGTGTTCTTGGGGTAATGTAAGGGTGGAGGAATGACAGTTAGATGTAGTGTGTTGCTGGGTAGTAGATCTAGGAATAGACTTATGATGGCTGTGATTCAGAAGTTCAAGAAATGTTATTAAAAGAACGTATAAGACTTACTTACTAGTTCCTGATGGAAAATGCAGGTTCTGGGACTGTGATGACAAAGACAAGGCTCAAGTAGGATGATCTGACAATCCAAGATGAGCTATCTCTTCTCCTGATACTCGGATGAGTGTCACAAGGCTCTGGTTACTCAGTTGCAGTTTTTGGGCTTGATGTCCTTCTCTGCAAACTCTTCTTCTTTCTTTCACTTGTCTCTGTTCAGCCAAGTAAATTTTGATTCTTCCAATGATTTCTCCTTTTGATCCACCAAAATCCAACCACTTGTTTTTGGTTGGGAGTGGTCATTTACAGGGAACCGATGGCGGTTACGTAACCGACGGCGGTCGAGTAGGAACCGGTATCGGTCAGGTCAAAGCGGGCTATTTTTAGTAAAATAGCCAGCTTTTCCTCTTTTTCTCCCGAGGGATTAGTTGCGGGCTTGGTCAAGTCATTATGAGGTTGGTTTTAGGTGCGGATGAGGAGTAATTAGTCATGGGTGTGGATGTGGACCAAGTTATAGGTCTTAATTAGGTTAATTTAGGGTTAAGACTAGGTCATGATGAGGTGGCGAAATGAGGTGGCAGGTATGGTGATGTGGATTTATTAATTATAAGGTAATTAATAAATAATTGTGTAAGGTTTAGGTGATGAGGTTAGGTTGCGAAATGAGATGCGGGGCACAGGGGTCGTAAGACACAAATTTGGTGTCTACATTAGCCCTCATTGTCATCGTGTAGCTTGTCTTTGTTAAAGCCGCACTGACAATAATAAGAAGTGGTTACCCAAGTAAGGGTATAGGTAATCCCCCTCAAATCTATCACAGATTGAGGTAGCGTGAAATCAGGGATAGGGTTGATAAAGGGAAATGGTGTTGAGATGATGGTAAGATGGTGGGGTAGGTCCAAGGAAGCAGACGCACGTTGAAATGCAGTAGTGTGACCAGGGTACATGATTTTGAAGAGAAAACAAGCAATTCATAGGCAAAGGTCGATAGTTTATCCAAACAAGGGTGATATAATCCTGGTATCCAAGGCATAGGAAGTAGCTCTCCGGGGATATAACGGTAAGGTACAGAACGCTTTAGGCATGTTCGGCAGTACCAAATGGTTGGTTTGGTTGAGATAAACGCACACGGTCTTGGTCTAGGCAAAGTTGGTCGACTGATCAAGTCAAGGACCCTAATCATGCTAAAACATGAACAGTGAGCTCGATTGAACAAAGAGCTACAGGATGGGTGGATAAAATTGTATTTTGTTGATGTTGGGTGAGGTATTTAATCGTGCGCCTTGGGTCGGGCCAAATGGTCAGGTGCCTCGGGTCGTGCCAAATGGGTTGGTTGTGGCATTGGTCGGGCCAAATGGATGGTCATGCGGCCTCGGTCGGGCCAAATGGATGGTCAGCGCCCTGGGTCGGGCCAAATGGTTGGGTGCGGCCTGGGTCGGGCCAAATGGGTTGGTTGCGGCCGTGGGTCGGGCCAAATGGGTGGTGCGCGCCTGGGTCGGGCCAAATGGTTGGTTGCGCCTGGGTCGGGCCAAATGGGTTGGTTACGGGCCGTGGGTCGGGCCAAATTGGTTAGTTACATGCGGCCTTGGGTCGGGCCAAATTGGTTGGTTACAGCCTTGGGTCGGGCCAATGAAGTTAACAAAGGGTTTTCAGCCAAGGTGGATATAGGCGATGTTGTGAGAAAGGGTGATTAGTAAATAAGGGCAAAAATTGGGGAAGAGGTGGGATAAAACCGATATCGATTGTCTATGACCGATATCGGTTAGGTGACCGATACCGGTTCCTTAGGGCACAATATAACCGGTATCGGTTATAGGTCGAAAACCTATAAAAAGAAAAAATACGGCCTGTCATTGTCATATTGTCAATTTGAAAACCAATTTTAGTTGTCTGAGGTCTTTTGGCGAGATTGTTGAGTTTTTCGGCTGAGGTGGCACTATTTGAGTGGAGAAGTGAGTGATTGGTAGGCCCTAGCGAGGAGGAGGCAGCATTTGATTGGTGGAGGACCCAGCAGAGGAGTTTGAGAGCCATGGCACAGCCAGGAGGAGCTGGAGGTGCTGGACCAGCTGGACCACCACCACCTATCCCACCACGACGACGTGTCATCGTACCGGTAGGTTCGAAACCCTTCATTGTGTGAATTTGATGTTGTTAAGCTATATTTGGGGGTTTGGGTAGGAATCCATGTTTTGATAAAATAATGAATAAATTGAAGTTATTTGAAAAATGAAGAGGATAGATGGGTTAAATAGGTCAAGGCGGCAGGGTGGGTAGGTTTTTAGGGTGTTAGGGTGGGTAAATAGAGAGAAATAGGGGAAAAATGGATTTGGGGGCCGCCGGGTTCGGCCCGGCAATTTTTCAGTGACCGATGCCGGTCACTAAGCGACCGGCATCGGTCAAGAAGTTTTGGGGCAGGGTGGTTTTGTGGTTGACCGGTGTCGGTCACGACGCCGACCGCACGGTGGAGAGGGGACCGGTGTCGGTCATGGGTGACCGGTACCGGTCCCTAGTTAGGATTTTCTATTTTGTTGCTTGGTTTTGTTGTGGTTGTTATTATTTTGGGTGTTTTGGTTATTGTTTGGGAGTTATGGTTATTGGGGTGAAGAGGGAAGGGGTAGAGGTTGATAGGAAGGTTGGTTGGTGGGTGGGGGGGAAATGGGGCGGTTGTGTGGTCGGGTTGTTAAAAGGGGGTATAGAAGGTTAAAGGAGTTGTTGTGATAAAGAGTAGGGCTAATGCAGTGAGTTGGTTTTGCAGCACGCCAAGCCACCGACGATGCGGGATAGATGCCCCCGTTGTTGAGACGGATGCGGCCACACGTGTCCGCAGCGCAGTGGGCCATCATGCGCGAGGTGGGACTCGACGAGTCCAGCGTTATAGGGTGATAGAGAGGGATCACAGTCTTATGGTCGCCCTCATCGAGAGATGGGATCCGGCGACCAATGTGTTCCATCTCCCGACTGGAGAGATGACCATTACATTGGAGGATGTGTATCGCATCCTTAGATTACCGATCGATGGAGAGGCAGTCTTCCAGGTGGATGCAGAGACAGCCATGGACAACATCTTATAGGTATTCGGGGATGCAGCCGTGCGCTATTGACTTATCACAGCGCGAGCATCACCTATGGGGATATGTATCGTGCCCACCGACATGAGACATGGCTTGCCGTGTTGATGATGATCGGCATTACATGCTTCGCCCTCCCGACTCAGAGGGAGGCCGCTTTCCACGGGCGCTGATGGGGGTATTACACGAGATGGTTGAGGAGCATACATGTTATGCTTGGGCACCAGTATACCTGGTGCAGTTATACCGAGAGCTGTGGGGCTACCGCCGGATGAGGCGATTCGGGATTTGCTCTACGTTTTTGTTACACTGCTGGGCATATGAGCATATCATATGCATTCGACCAGTAGGGCTGCCCCAAAGAACCAGGGCCACAGGTGATTTATAGATATGGCTTTCGAGAGGTGGTCGGGGTCATGGGCCACCCACGAGCAGCTCTCACCGATGGGATGTAGCATATTACCATGCATGTATTAGAGGGCGTGACTACCCTGGATATTGTATGGAGACCCTACAGAGGTCATCACCCTCATGGAGGAGCCCGATCACAGTTGCGGTGGATCCAGTATACATTCTGGATAGTGCGGACGGAGGCCAGAGAGCATGAGCGGATACCCCTGGAGAGGGTACGACGGCAGATGGGGCTACGACAGGATGAGCCACCTCCCTTCCCTCAGTACCAGAGGGATGATGTAGAGGCCCCACTACCTGTACCACAGCCCGTGGACCCAGATTGGGTAGCCGAGAGGCCTGCAGATGATACCGTGGACGACGCCGGCTGCACGGGATCATTTTTGGTATGGTGGGCAGGAGAGAGAGCCGCGAGGAGAGCACAGCCCGCACAGCCAGACTTGGCGGCGGTGATAGCAGAGAGGGACCAGCTCAGGGGCCAGGTATAGTTATTACAGGGCAGCTTGTCACGCACACATTGCACAGTACGATAGGTGTCTTACAGGGTCAGCTAGCCCAGCACGTGTACAAAATGTATATGCCACAGCATAGCCACCACGAGCCACCACCACAATAACCACCATGGCACCACCAAATGCACCACCAGCAAGGCACCAAAGACAGTGCACCCGTATAGCCACAGGCACCGGCACAGGGGGCACTATTATTAGGAGTCGGGACCAGCCCCAGCAGCGATGGTGGCACGGGCCCGCTATATGGAGGCGAGAGCGGAGGCCCGGTATTATCAGGATGTTCTTGATGGTACCGGGCTGACTATCAGCCATATGCGGCACACAGAGCTGAGACCTCACGTAGCCAGAGATCCCATGGGGGTGCAACCACAGCAGGTGGGTCCGTTACAGGGAGGAGGCGAGAGGCAGCACAGGGACCAGTAGGGAGACAGGCGGAGGGCGGTGGGGAGAGCTGAGGGATCCCTGCAGAGGAGATAGTTTGTGTTTGTACAGTGGATATGGGCACCGGTCTACGAACCGGTTATGTTTATAGAGGCCTGCGTGCCTACATATGATGTATTCATTCATTTATTCATTTATTGTATATACCGGCCTGCGAGCCGAGTACGGGTTGTACAGTTGATACCGGCCTGCGAGCCGAGTATATTTTTGATATGAGAGACCGGCCTGTGAGCCGAGTCAAGATTATTGACAGTTATTGCGGCCTGCGTGCCGGCTTTGTATTATTATGAGATCACAGAGGCCCCTATGCAGGGCACATTGTATATTTGAAACTTTTGATATATAGATATGATGATTTTGACCCACATGCTGTGTTTAAAATATTTTTTGAAACTTTGTGATATATAAGATATGATGATTTTGACCCACATGGTTTATATATTGATGGTGTTGATGTTCTTTTGTTGATGGGATGTATGTATATATAGATGATGAGTTTAATTGACATGTTGTGTTATGAAATGTTGTATGTGTTTTGTCATTGGGTTTGTGAAATCGAATGTATGTAGTCACGAGTCGGATCCAAATGGTGTATAGATTGATGGTTTTTGATATCGTTTGTTGATGGCTTGTTTGTTTTTGTAATATAGATAGATGATGTTGATGAAATTGTGATGAGATATGGATTTGATGAAAAATTATAGATAATGGTGTTGTTTATGCAGGAAAAAGGGACGGCGCCACAAAAATTAGGTAGAAAATAAAGAAAAGAACTATGTGTAAAAAAAGTATGTATGTGACCGATATCGGTTAGATAACCGATGTCGGTAGGCAATAAACCGATATCGGTTAGCTAACCGATACCGGTTATTCAAATATGAGCTTTTCTAAAAATAGAAAAGCTTGGGTGGCAACTGAAGTTCTTATTTTGAGCATTCTTATTTTTAGAGTCATGCAACAAGTTAAATACGTGAATGCGACGCTGTTTGACGACTGATACATGTGATTGCATGAAAGAATTTGAGTGATAAGGAGGAAAGAGACAGATGAAGTGAATGTGGGCTGAGATTCAGAAAGTAGAAAGGTAAATTTGAAAAGGGTGGTGAACATGGCTGAACGAGGAGAAGCATCCAGCAGGCAGGGACGAGAGGGAAGACAAGTTCCACCTCAAGTTGCTGCAGCCCAAGAGGTAAACATTTTGGTTGTAATTTGATTCTTGCTTGTTTTGTGAATAGGATGAGAGAAGTGTAAGTGGGTAAAGATGAGAAAGAAAAGGTGATAGGCAAGGGTTTGGGATGGGGTGAGTGCTATGGGGTAGGTAAGCAGGGTGGTCACGTATGTTTTTAGGTATAGATAGGAGTAAACGGGCAAAATAATTATCGTAGGTGTATGTTTTTAAGTAGGGTGTATATTTTTGACAGTGACCGGTATCGTTTAGAGATAACCGGTATCGGTTAGCAAACCGGTATCGGTTATCTATAACCGATATCGGTTACTGTAGGAGTTTCCGACTTGAGAAAAACCCGTGGAGATTTGTTTTATTGAATAATTATGTGTCGTTTTGATGTATGCAGGCGGAAGTAGGGTTAAGGATGAATGATACTATACCAGCATTGTTGTCACGAATCCGAGTGGATGTAACACCAACTGAATGGGCATTGATAAATCATTTGGGGTTAAGTGGAATCTGCTATTATTCAAGAATCACACGTAACCATGCTATGTTGCAGTGTTGATTGAGAGATGGAATCCAGAAAAGGAATACCTTCTATCTGCCAACAGGGGAGATGACAGTGACTTTGGAAGATGTGTTCCGTATTTTGAGACTCCCAATGATAGGAAAAGTAGTGTATCAGGCGTTGCCTAAAGCGGGGGCAAGCAGCGATAACAACAAAGATTTGGTTCAAATTGCACATGAGATTTGACACAACGAGGTTTAACATTTACGTATGGTACAATGTATGCAACACACCCTGAGGAAACAAGGTTGGCCGTGCTATTAATGATAGCGGTGGGGTATTATGCATTACCGAGGGCGGAGGGTGGAAGATTTCCAAAAGCATTGATGAGTGTTATTTGGGAAATGATAGAAATGAGCGTTACTTTTGCATGGGCACCTGCATATTTGGCGGAGCTATACAGGGGTTTATGGGCTTGTAGATGAAATCACCGGACAACACTGGATTGTTCATTTTTATTACATTGTTGGGCCTATGAGCACATTGTTTGTGTGCGACCAATAGGCCGACCCATCCAATCAGGAGAGACCGGAGTGCAGAGGTTGGGATTCAGACGATGGGTCCAGATAGAACAAGAGGCAAGATCCCAGGCCGTGACGGGTGACACTGAGTATTATAGGTAGGTATGGGAGATGGTGACGATTGCGGATATCTATTGGAGGCCTTACGGGAACTATATGGTAACAGAGAACATAGCTGAGGAGTTGAGGGGTGTAGAGCGATTGAGGTGGATCGCGGCACAAAGCCGTGAGTATGAGAGGATTCCTCTAGATCGCGTGCGGTGACAATTTGGATTTGTGCAGGATATACCCCTGGCTTATAGACCATATATGAGGATCGACGCGGAGGCAGCATTCTCACCTCCCCGGCCAACACCTCCGGAAGGGCCAGAGGAGATAGCAGCCGATCGCAGGGTGATGGATGCAGGAATGACAGAGGCCTATAGATTATGGTGGGTAACAGAGCTGCGAGGTGAACGTGATCATCCTGACATAGCTATGATTACAGCGGAGAGAGATCATCTGCAGAGTTTAGTTCATCAGCTCCAAACGCAGGTGAATGAGACAAGAGGATTGTTAGCGGTTGCGGAGTCACGAGCGGAGGGACTAGAGGTGAGATACCTCCATGCGAGAGAGCGTATTCACATGTTACAGGAGAGATTGGCAGATCAGTGGGTGGTACCAATAGCCATGGTACCTTTGAGGATGGAGAGGCCCGGCGAGAGGCATCGACGATCACGATCATCACCTAGTTCGGGATGAGGCGTGAGGGTCTAAGTGAATGTTATCGAGGTATAAGAGTAAATAAGGATGCCGACCTGCGTCGATGATAGAGAAGATGTATTTGTTTAACGTCTAAATAAAACTGAATATGTATGTTGATTTGAGTTATGATAATAATAAGAATGTTTGTGTTTTGACTTTTTTGTTTTGAAAAAGGATAAAGATGAGTGTTATCAAATAGAAATACCCAAAACTATGTATATTTACAACACATGATAGGTTATGGTAGGGGATGGTCGAGCTAACCTTGGGAGACACCATATCTCCGAAGTGCTGCCTACATAGCCCATTACACAAAGCAAGGAGGGGCCTCAGACCGATGTAGTTCTCCCTTAGGACTAGGAGAGGTGAATTCAGCAATTTAGTATGGTTAGGCAATTCATTGGTAAAAGTATAGTGATATTGGTAGGGTAATGTTGTTGGTGTTGGTAATGAATGTTGTGATGTGTAGGTATAGGTGAAGTGAAAGTTAGCCTATCCAAGTAGTAGGGAATCATGTCCCGATTAAGATCAACACACAATCCTAGATTCGAGCAAAGAGGAAAAAGTGTCCGTAGTTGAAAAGAGCTAAACAAACCACATAATAATGTAGGATGAGCTTGAATCCCTATGTACCTTGTATATAGACAGTGAGAAGTCAATAGGTGAAAAGAGTTGTATAATCACAATATATCGGGTATACGTCACGTCCCTTGAGTTTTGTTGTTTTAACAAATGGTGAGGTGAGGTGGATGATGTAGCTGAGGCGCAGAGAACTTGTTATAAAGTGAGTATTCTGACGAAAGAGAACCTAACCTAAATAGACAAGTCCATGACTCAAAAGTTCTTTTGAATGTGGCTTTTATTTTGCTGAATATAGACTGATCGATGTGGGAAGTCTACAAGGGATATGTATTTTATTATTCTTGAGGTCTTCACGAAGCTGATCAATGCGAGAAGCTCCTGATAAAGGCTGACTGTGTATAGCTGTCCTTCAAGGGAGCAGTCTATTATATAATAGTAGCAATAGTTTGGCATATAGCTGTCCTTCGAGGGAGCAGTCTATATATAATAGCAGCAATAGTTTGGAATATAGCTGTCCTTCGAGGGAGCAGTCTATATATAATTTAGAGAGCTAGATGTCCGTTTGGCGTAAAGCATCTAGTTTTGTAGGAAGTTTGACTCAAGAAAATCCCATAGGTGTTGAATTAAGAATGTGTCATTTTAATACTTTGAAGTCATGGACTAGACTAAAAAGGGGAAGGCATCTTTAAGGGGAGGTGAGAATCAAACTATGTGAGCTTGATTTTATTTTGAGATGTAGGAAACAAAGTGTATGTGGTGGTAAATGAGCTCAAGGGACGAGCGCAAGGTAGATAAGAAGTGATATAACACTAAATTCAACAGTAGAATGGTCGAAGATGCAAAGCATTAAGGGGTTCAGGCTCAGGTTTACCATTAAGCTGAAGCTAAACGATAAGTGCCTGATCCATAAGTGTGAGTGATTATGTAAGGCCCAATCCAATTGGGAGCAAATTTTCCACGTTTTCTCTTTTCTAGTTTGGTTACATGTTGATTCTCTTTGAGGACAAGATCACCAACCTTAAAGGTACGCTCATGAAGTCGCTTATCATAAGCACGCTTGATGCGTTTTTGATAGATTTGAAGGTGGTCAAGAGTCGTAAGATGACGCCACCAAGAAGCTCCAATTGGGCTAACCGCTCTTGGCGAAATCATCGTTGGTGAGAATATCCCGAAGAGATATTCTGAGGGAAGGTATTTGTATTTCGAGAGGCAAGACAGCCTCGGTACCATATACCAAAGAAAAAGGTGTGGCATTAGTGGAGGTACGAATGCTAGTACGATAAGCCCAAAGGGCAAAGGGGATGTGATCATGCCAATTTCTTCCGACTCATTGACAACTTTCATGAGGATTTTGGTTAGGGTTTTATTAGAAGATTCAGCCTGACCATTGGCCTGTGGATAGTAAGGTGATGAGAAACTAAGTTTGATATCAAAGTTGTCACAAAGGTCTTGTAACAACTTATTTTTGAAAGATTTACCATTATCTGTTATTAGGCGATGAGGAATACCAAAACGACAGATAATGTGATGGTTAACGAACTCTACAATTTTTTCTTTTTTGGTTGAAATGAGTGGAATGGCCTCCACCCATTTTGTGTAATATTCTATTGCTGTGATTATCCAACGGTGACGTTGTGAAGAGGGCGGGTGAATCTCACCAATAAGGTCTAAACCCCATTGTGAGAAAGGCCAAAGATCTCGTGCGACCTGTAGCGGATGGCTAGGAGTATGTTGAAGGTTGGCATGTTGTTGACACATAACACAACGCTTAACATATTCGTAGTAGTCATTATTGAGAGTAGGCCAATAATAACCTAGGCGAAGGATTCGTTTGGCCATGGCAAGGCCGCTAAAATGTCCACCACAAATACCGTCATGGACCTGTTGGATGGTATAGGTGACCTCCGCGCCGGTTAGACATCGAAGGAGGATGCCATCAAAGCCACGTTTATAAAGGAGTCCCCCCATGATGACATAACGAGAAACACGTTTAAGAAAAGCACGTTTGCTAGTACTAGTAAGGTCAGGTGGGAGAACAGAGGTTGTAAGGTAGTCGTGAAATTGGTGGTACTAGGTATCCTGCGAATTAGCAGACACATTATTTATCATACAAACAATCGGGGCTGAGTAAGATGGGGCAAAGAGTTGTTGGACCAAGACGAATATGTCAGAGTCAGTTGGTGAGGCAGGAATTTGTGAGGCTAAGCAAGCCATAGTATCCGCAAATTTGTTAGTGGAGCGGGGAATGGTCTGGATAGAATAACGAGTAAATGAGGTCAAAAGTGAATCCACGTAATGTTTGTACTTTTGAAGTTCCTCATTTTTACATTGGTAGATGCCCATAACTTGATTGACTACCAATTGAGAGTCACCAAAATATTAATATTTGACACCTAAGTGTAACGCAACCTAGAGACCCAAAACAAGGGCCTCGTATTCCACTGTATTATTAGTGCAGGGGAAATCGAGCCGAATGAAAGAGGCATAGGCTCAGCGTCAAGAGGAATGAGAACAACACCGGCCCCTCCGCCGCGCTGGCATTTGGATCCATCAAGAAGAGGGTCATTGGATACGACTCTTCCCTGAGTGAAAGAGTGGCGATGAGTTCGTCAGGGAAATTAAAATTGGTAAATTGTTCCCCAGGTAAAGGGGCGTCCGCGAGTTGGTCGGCAATGGTTTGTCCTTTGATTGACTTCTGGTGTATAAATTCAAGGTCGAGGTCAGCAAGGAGCATAAGCCATCGAGCGATGCGTTGGTTTAGATGTGGTTTGGTATACATATAATGAATGGGGTCCGTGTTGGTGATGACGAAAGTTTTGTGATTCAGGAGGTAGTGTCGGAGTTTGGTGGCTACGAATGATAGGGCTAGGCACAGTTTTTCTACATGTGTATACCTAGTCTCGTAATCCATGAGAGTATGACTTATATAATAAACGGCTTGTTCTCGATGCTCAGAGTCACGATGTGCGAGCATGGCTCCTACGGCGTGGTCGGTGGCGGAAAGGTAAAGGTAGAAAGGGCGATCATCCTGTGGTGGGATAAGCACGGGTGGCTGCAAGAGATAGGCTTTGAGAGCTTCAAAGGCTTGGTGACACTCTTCGCTCCATTGAAAGGCAATGTCCTTTTTAAGAAGGTGATGGAAAGGCTGACATCGATCCGAGAGTTGGGAAATGAAACGCCGGATAGATTGAAGTTTACCTTGCAAACTACGCAATTGTTTGAGGTTTTTGGGTGGGGGCATTTCTAGGATAGCTTTGACTTTAGATGGATCGACCTCAATGCCACGCAAAGAGACGATAAAGCCAAGAAGTTTTCCTGAAAGAACACCAAAGACACATTTCTTTGGTCAAGACGGACCGAATATTGTAACAGTGATCAAAATAATGGTTAAAACATCGGATGTTCACCGCGATGTTTAGATTTTCCAAGAAGATCATCGATATAATCCTCAAGGATAGTGTGCATAATGTCATGAAAATGTAAGTCATAGCCCACCGATAGGTCGCACCAAAGATTCTTAAGGCCAAATGGCATGACACGATAACAAAGGTTCCCAAGGAGTTATGAAGGTAGTTTTATGTTGATCGGCCGGGGCTACCAAAATTTGATCAGATCCCGAAAAGCCATCCATGAGAGAAAGCATTTCATGGCTCATGCAGTGAGATCAACAAGTTGATCAATACTTGGGAGGGGGAAGTCATCCTTAGGGCAAGCGAGGTTAAGGTCTCGTAAAACCATGCATATCCGAAGTCCCCCGTCGCTTTAGTGATGTGTACGATGTTAGAAATCCATTGAGGATAGTCAATAGGCAAGATGAAGGAAACAAAAAGAAGTCATCAAGCTCTTCTTTGACCAAGAGGGCAATGCGTGGATGCATTTTTCTCGCTTTTGTTTGACTAGTTTGGAATCGGGTTTTAGGGTGATGTTATGGACAAAGAATGTCGTAGGATCAATTCCCGGCATGTCAACGTAGGACCAAGCGAAAGCTTGGTCATGGGTACGAGAAAGGTAGTAAAGGTGACTTGTTCTCGATGCATTAAGGGATTGTCCGATCTTCACAATGTGAGGATCCTCCTCTCGTGTGGATGTTAATTTCTATAGTAGACTCATTCAACATGGTTTGAGTTTCGATGGTAATGCGCGTTGAATATAGGAGTCGTCTCGCACCAAGGTAAGTGAGGATGGAGTCGCCATCCCGCACTCAACAACATTAATCAAGGCGAATCCTCTTCAATCATGTCGATACGTATGGGAAGAGAAGATGGGTCCTCATTATCACGTTGATAAGTGAGAGGACCTAGGAAGATAGCATTTATGAAAAAAAAAAGTTAGGAGGGATAGATTCAGGGTCTATCGACTCTGTGGGTGACGATGGCAAAATGGGTGATGATGGTTTGGTAGGGGTGACATCGTCATCTTCCAGGATACAACTGACACGAGGTTTCTCCGGTGTAAGTGTTTCAGGAAAACCGAGACCACTACGATCATTGTGTTTGCGTGTAGTCACGGGAATGAGTGTATGTCGGCCTTGTTCATAAAGACCAAAACCAAAGCCTTTCCAAGCACAGCGAGTCAAGAAGGTGAGGGTGAAATGACGATTTGTCAGGTATTGAAAATCAGATTGGAAGGGAACCACCCCAAAAGGAGGTTCAGGGGTAACGAGGATGCGTCGACACCCCCATACATTAGGTTGGTGCGGTAATGAGGTGGTCCGTAGGGGATTACCTCCCCCACGCGACGGTCGTAGGTAGGATGCGCATGTAACTGTCCGTACTCCTGTGGGGTATGGAAAGAACTAACGCATATAGGTGGTATTCCCCAGCGTAAGGCATTGAAAAACATCTACTAAGGGGTCGAGGTTGGGATGTTATCTCATGGGAAAGGAAGTGGTATTTACGATGATGCGGCGGTTTCATTGGTCAAGGCGTGGGTGCGGTTGAGGTAGATGGTTGAGGTGCGGTCAAGTGGATGGTCAGGTGGATGAATGGGTGTCTTGACCGGTACAAGCACATCATTAGGGCGATACAACATATTGTAGGTTTTGAAGGGGGAGGATCAGCTTGTACTGTGGACTTCCCTCGTACTCAAATTTTATGCATCTATGTAAGGTGGAGGGAACGCATCCCATAGCCCGGATCCAAGGGCGGCCTAACAACATATTGTATTGGAACTCTCCCTCAAGGACATAGAAGAGTTCGGGTAAAGTACGTGGTCCTACACGAATGTTAAGGATCACGGTGCCTAAGGTAGAAGTAATAGCATCATCGAATGACCGCAACATGATGGGGTTGGCACACATGCAACTAGAAGGGATGTTCATTTGTTGGAAGGCTTTTGAAGAGATGATGTTTAGGCTAGCGCCCCCATCGATCATAACACGACGCACCCGAATGTCCCGGACATAAGCTGAGATGAAAAGAGCAGGGTCAGGATCTTCAGCACCAAAGTCGATAATTTCATCTTCGAGAAACCGACAAAGAATGGCTTGTCATGCAGAGACAGAAAGTGGTGGTCGGGAGATAGGTTGTTTGGTGAGTGAAGCAACATGATTGGGTGTTAGAATGGAAGTAACAGAAAGGTTTCATTAGGTAAGACCTCTATCCTCAAGGATTTCAACGAGAGCTTGTCGATGAGATTCAGAAGTCTGAATGAGATCATACAGTGTCATTTTTACAGTGATTGGTGAAGCTGTTTGATCATGGTCCGGTGGGCAATTCCATTAGAGACGGGGTAGGTGGGTCCACGAATAACCACTTTAGGTGGTGGTGCGATCGGGATGGTGGACGGAGAAAGAGATGCCACAGGTGTGTTTTCTTTCGCTTTCTCATTATTTTTCTTCCCTCGAGTAGCAACACTAATCATATTGATCTCGTGAATACGAGAGGAGGAAGACGGTAGGGATAGGTCATGGTCTTCGAGAGGTGGGGCTGTAATAATGATAGATCTTGGTGAGGCGGGACAGTGGTATAGAGAGGGAATTGAAGCTAAAGGTCTCTCCCTTCGTAAGTTGTCTTTCTTAACCTTTCTATCTCGAGAGAGGTGACTCACGAAGGATGGCTTTCAAAGCTTTGCATCCCTCTACATCATGTCCCGGTGTGCGGTGGTAAGCGCAGATTTTAGACTCATCATAACCTATAGGTCAAGGTTTAGATGGATCATAAGGTCTAAGTGGAGGTAGGGAAATGGTCGATTCTCCACCAACATAATAAGGATTTTGGCGTAAGACCCTTTGAGTGGGTCAAAATCGGAGGAAGATGAGGGTATTGACGGGGTAGATTCTGGTGATGATGTGGTATGGTTGGTTTGTATGGGTGGTGGTTTAGCCAAGGAGTTTTGATAATAGGTTTTAACTAAACGTGGCTTTTTTGGCACAGAAGCTATGTTTAGCTGGTTAGATGATGAGGCCACGATGATGTGGGTATCGTAAAACAACCACGGAGAAATAGGAGTGACAACAAACAAATCTTTTGATGATGGAATTTGTTTAGGGTTAGTAGGTGGATAGGATACGCGGGGTGACTGTGTTGATGTACCCTTGGATCACTGTATGGGTGCAGAAGGCATAGGTCATTTTAAAGAAAACGCAGGAGGTATGATATATTGATGCAAGGTGGAGGGATGAGGTCCCAATATGGAAGGTAGGTGTGACGACGATGGTTTTAGTTGTAATAGAGACATAGGTTGAGGAGATTGAGTCTATCTCCTAAGTGGATGAACGGCTTTATTTTTAGATAAATCAAGCCGCTTAGGTGGGTGTGTTAGACTGGGTATTGGTGAGGTCCCAAGCATAGGGGAAGATTGGGTTAGGTTAATAGAGGTGGATGAGGTATTTGGTAGAGATGAGGGGGGTGAAGATGAGAACATAGGCATTTTAAGCTTCTGTAAACACTTTGGGTATATGGTAGAGGCATCTGGGTTGGTCATCTGCATTTGAGTAGAATATGGCGTACTCAAACATTCCCATAGGACCTTTCTATCTTCTGGGGAATGACAGTCCTCACGTGTGAATTGGAACTTTTGTATGGAAGAAAGGTGGGTTGTGATTCCGGTCCATTGTGGGTGTGATACAGGGGGTAGATGAGGCACTGTATCAATAGGTGTTAAGAGGTCAACCGGTCGCTGAAAAGATTTAGGCGATGAAGAACTAATAGGTAGGAGGACATGTTTGAGAGGATCCGTCATGATTAAAGAGTTTGGTGATGTCGGTGCAAGAGGTTTCTCATCTAAGGATGACAAAAGAAGTGGCGAGCCTTCCTCTTGTACAACTAGAATGGTAGAAGGAGACGTTTGGGAAATAGATAAATTAGATAACATCCGCTCACAGTCTTGCAAGGATGTGGTATAAGAAGGCTCATCTATGAGAAGAGAACTCTGGGCAGTTAATTCCTTTATGGGTAAAGGAATGATTTTCCTTGTCTTGATGGTGGTGAAGGAGGTTCGGGCCCCTGCATTAGTGAAGAGGCTTGATTCAAAATTTTCTCGATAGAGGCTTTTGGCTGGGAGTCGAAGACTACATGGATCTCATGAACACTCTCCTCGGCTAAGATATCTTGGTTTATGTTACTGTTAGAAGAGTGATTCGGGAATGGTTTGTTGAAGATTTTCAAATTTCGGTTAGCAGGGGCATTAGGATTATCGAGGGTTATATCCCCTGCATCAACCATTTCCTGCACTATGTTTTTCAACATCTTGTAGTTTTCGTGACTATGTCCCTTTACGCGGTGAAAGTTACAGAAGTCATTTTCTTTGTACCAGGAAGGTATAGCACGGGTGGAGTCAAACCCGGAGTGAGGTTTAACAGGAGGCAAGGTGATAGCTCCGGCTTTGAGCAATTTTTCCAAGATGACACCATAAGTTTCTCCCAAGGGAGTGTAATTGATGGGCTCGGCTTTATATTTATAGGTGGTTTTTGGTGGGGTATTAGACGGTGCTTGAGATTTGACCATCACCGCGTGGACAACTCCTTTTGATTTCGAAGAAGTGGATGTGTGAGGAGTGGTGGTGTTTGGTTTATTGGTGGAATCTGGAGTTCGAAATTGGGGTTTTTGTTGCGCAACCGCAATTTCTCTTCTTCTAAGGCTCAAATTTCTAGTTTCCGAGCCATAGTAAAGGCCTCGTCAAATGTGCGGAAAGTTTGAATTTGAAGGGTAGGAGAGATGTGCTTAGCACAGGCCCACGTAAAAAGTTTGATAAGTTCAGCCTGAGGCAAGGCATATGTAAGTTGGTTGATAAGGCCCCGCCATCGTCCAATGAAATCTGCGATAGATTCGTCTTCAAATTGTCGATGGCATAGAGGTCGGTGATAGATACTTTCTTGGCAATGTTAATGGAGAAATGATCCAAGAAAGATTGGGCTAGTTGGTTAAAAGAGAAGATTGAGTGTTGGGTTAAAGCACTGTACCACTCCAAGGCGGGTCCTGATAAGGACATGGGAAAGGTGCGGAGTAGCAAAGCATCATCATGAGCAATCAAATAACAAGCATGTCTAAATGATCACAAGTGTTGTTGAGGATCCTCTTTACTATTAAAATGAGTAAATTTTGGCAATTCCCATTAAGGAGGATATGAATGAAGGGGGATAGAAGGGTGAATAGGCTCCCGACAAACTTGCTCGTATGTCAAGGCACTACGACTTCCCGAAACGGAAGCCTCCAGATTTTGCATTTTGTCCATCATTTGTTTGATGAAATCCGTGGTTGGATGAGATGATGGTGCGGTTGTGGTGAACGGAGGCAAATTGGGCCAAGGGCCTCCACTAGACAATGGTGGGGTTAAGTGTTGATAAGGTATGGAGGACAAATATGTTGAGGTGACCAAATAGGGATGTCCTATATAAGATGTTGAGGTCACTGGATACATGTGTGGGAATGAAAAGGTGGGCGGAGCTTGAGAAGGAAAGCTCGTGTGGATAGGTGGCAGAGAGCAAGTCATGAACGGAGCAGTCTGCAAGAGAGACGAGGTAGGAGCAGTTCAGTAATGACATGTGGGGCCCAAGATTAACCAAAGGAAAGCCAATCTATGTCGTATGAACCTCTGAAGCCGCTGGATTGGGAGACGGGGCTAAGGATGCAGCAGTAAAGTGGAGCTATCAGGCGGAGAAGGAGCTAAATGAGCAGCTATACTAATAGGCATGCCAACAAGGAGTTGACCATCGGCGTACGGTCAGGGGCATGAGACAAATAGTATTGTACAGCGCTAGGATTAGCATCCAGAAATTTGGCAAATTCCTTATCTCCTACAGGAATTTTAGGAACCTCGCTGGTATCCGTAGGATTCCCTATAGAATGTGAAGGGGGTGATTCAGGCAAAGGCACAGAGCAGGCATGTGAAACCATGGCGGTGGCTTGCTTTCGAGTGATAACAACCATGGACAAGAGTACACAGTAGGGTTTCAATCTATCAGGAACAGAAACAACCTCAGAATGTTGAAATTGGTAGGTTGCTGGTTTGTCAGGAACTGTAAAAGACAGTAACCGATATCGGTCTGCTAACCGATGTCGGTTAGACTATAGCCGACGTCGGTCAGTTAACCGATGTCGGTGTAATAAGACTGGTATAAGAAAATATAAGAAGCTGCTGATTTGAGTTTTTAACAATGCTTAGTACATCTATCAAATTGTTCTGAAGTGATAACTGAAACAATGTATGACAGAGAAATAGAACTGAAAACAAACAAGATACACAAAAAAATTAATAGACTAACCCTAGGATTAGTGTTTATCAATTTGAGCTTATGCCCTTAGATGCAGAATGATGTCAGAATCCTAAACACAAGACCTAGGGGAAATGTCAAGTTTGTTTTGGCTTATAAGGTTACCTCAATCGGGTGGAGGAATACCGTGGAGAAGGGGGGATGTTTTGAGCTGTTGTGTTAATTATGAAGTGATTCGGTATGTGTTGTGTAGTGAAAGTAAGATTAATTTCCTGTCAATACCGTGGAAATCACCCCCACGTGTACGACCTGTTACTTAGTCTATGTTCACTAGAATTGAAAACAACAAGCAAGAATGTAATGCACGTGTTTTAAACCCAAATCGAAAATGATATTCGATGAAGCAAAAGAGATGACTTTCACTAATGCAAAGATGTAAAAGCAAAGCAAGTTCTTTTACCAAAATAACAAAATACCTTGTGAATATCTTTAGAAGAAGAAAACAGCAAGTATGCTCCCTATATGAAAGCAAGCAAGAGAAACAGAAACCCGAAATGGGTCCCACCGGGCGTGCCAAAATGTTTCGCATGGAATGTTTCAACTTTTGGGAATAGAGTTGCTTCTATCCTTTCATTCCTTTAAGAAACAGATAAGGGTTAGGGCTAGGAGGAATACCTGTTGAATGTCGAGAGGGTGTGCGTGCAGTAGAGAAAGATCGGATCGATCCGAAGAACTTCTTTTTGTCCGGGAAGGACTACCTGCAAGTAAGAATACAAGACCACCAGATTTTAATTAGACAATAAATGAGGGAACTGCCTTGGGCCCAGAAATATAAAACTTCCTTTCAAGGTGGTCAGCCTCTCGCTAATATGAATTAACACAAATTCTAACAAATAAGCTATTGTCCAATTACAATTTGTTTACCTTGTTAGAACAATAGAGAAAGGGCTGGTCTTGGTTTAGAATCAAGGTGACCGATGCTTGGTCCACGTAACCTCAGACTGGCTGGTGCTAACCGATATCGGTAGGGGCAATGTTTTAGGGGCTTTTGGTGAAGGTTGGTTGTAAGGTGGGTGTGTTGTTTTTATAAGGCTGATGAATGGGTGGGATTAGGTAATGGGGTGATGAGAAGGACTCAGAGAATACGGGGGGTGTTCTTGGGGTAATGTAAGGGTGGAGGAATGACAGTTAGATGTAGTGTGTTGCTGGGTAGTAGATCTAGGAATAGACTTATGATGGCTGTGATTCAGAAGTTCAAGAAATGTTATTAAAAGAACGTATAAGACTTACTTACTAGTTCCTGATGGAAAATGTAGGTTCTGGGACTGTGATGATGAAGACAAGGCTCAAGTAGGATGATCTGACAATCCAAGATGAGCTATCTCTTCTCCTGATACTCGGATGAGTGTCACAAGGCTCTGGTTACTCAGTTGCAGTTTTTGGGCTTGATGTCCTTCTCTGCAAACTCTTCTTCTTTCTTTCACTTGTCTCTGTTCAGCCAAGTAAATTTTGGATTCTTCCAATGATTTCTCCTTTTGATCCACCAAAATCCAACCACTTGTTTTTGGTTGGGAGTGGTCATTTATAGGGAACCAACGGTGGTTACGTAACCAATGGCGGTCGAGTAGGAACCGGTATCGGTCAGGTCAAAGCGGGCTATTTTTAGTAAAATAGCCAGATTTTCCTCTTTTTTCTCCCGAGGGATTAGTTGCGGGCTTGGTCAAGTCATTATGAGGTTGGTTTTAGGTGCGGATGAGGAGTAATTAGTCATGGGTGTGGATGTGGACCAAGTTATAGGTCTTAATTAGGTTAATTTAGGGTTAAGACTAGGTCATGATGAGGTGGTGAAATGAGGTGGCAGGTATGGTGATGTGGATTTATTAATTATAAGGTAATTAATAAATAATTGTGTAAGGTTTAGGTGATGAGGTTAGGTTACGAAATGAGATGCGGGGCACAGGGGGTCGTAAGACAAAAATTTGGTGTCTACAAGGGAATCATATAAATATAAGGTTATCCGATCATAATAAGGGACCAAACACTAAGCACTATCTATCACCACCTAAGGTTACATCCATCAAGGCATCTAAGATCTCCATTGCATCCATATAGCTCCATCACAAGGGATGGTTTTCTGCATCTTACTTCATAGGAGGGAATTTTATTCTATTCCATGCACACATTTACTACATGCTACTTCTAGATACTTTGTCACCATCCAAGTGCGACTAGAATAAGAGAAACCAATGGAATAATTTAAACCAACTTAACACAAAAATACATTGGGTATAATTTGTAGTGCAACACTCGATTGTAAGTTCACCATTATGACAATGAGGACACTCGACCACTCATTTTGCATCTTTTTTTTTTTTTAGAATTTAATGTCTATATGAGGGTTTTACAGTCTATACTTCATTACAGGTTTCTAGTGACCTATGCAATCTTGGTGCAGCCTTAGATTGATCAAAGGTGACTAAATTTGAAAACCTTGTGACACTTCAAAGGAGGTTTTATGAGCATTTATGCATACATAGACATCTAGAAATAGGTCCAGGGAACCCGTGGGTGCCCCTGTCCTTGTCTGGGTGCCCCTGTCCTTGTCCAGTGCCCCAGGTCTAACATGATCCTATAGATTTGCATTTTTATGTGCTCCAATGTGATAGTCTATTTTTCACATTTTCCATTTTTCTAACTATGCGCATTCTCCAAAACTATGTTTATCAACTAAGGCTTTTTACTCTCTCTTTACAATTAGGGTTTCATTATTTATTACTTATTTGCTTGGGTATAATTTCTATATTTCATTACATATTCAGTTTACTACAATCTTGCATTCAGATTAGGATCATATATTTATATTTTAGCTTAATAATTTTGGTGAACCCAAACACTTTCAAAATTAGGATCCTCATTTTCCCTCTATCATGGGTCATAAAATTCCTCAAATTTCTTTTTTGATTTACTTAAGATGCATCCCAATTACCTAGGATGTTCTACGAAAAACCTTAGACACCATGTATCTTCCTCAAGATATGCCACCACATAAAATAAGCCCTATCTTCGATTATATATATGAAGAATACTCTAGCCTTCATGATCCTCCATCTAATCAATCGATGTTGGACTCAATTCAAGATTTGCATTATTTATTCCAAGAAATATTTTAGGTTGTGGAATCCATGATTACATCTCTCAAATCTGAAATTCAGCAACTTAAGGATGCTTGTCGAGTCATGTTTGTTCTCCTTCTACACATGCTTATATCAGATCACCTCAAGCCTTGCCATTACCGAGATCCTCTCACGTTTACTCACAGTTCTAAGAAAAATGATATTCTTATCGAGATCCTTAGTCATTAATTTCTCACTTTACCATCTACTCATGGCTATCCTCCTTGTTGTTTGTAAAAATATTAGGGTCATCCATATTACAATTATCATCAAATCAATGGACATAATGACAATGACTATTATACTTTACAACGAAGAATAAATCATCTTAAGCACCAAAGCTTTATCTCATTTTCTATACAACATTCTATTGCATGGCCATCTATAATTGTTATATCTCAATGGGTTCCTAAAACTAATTCGTCTATATCTAATGAACATGAGGTCATAATTTCTAAGGTTCTTTCTATGGAGAGTCATGAACCACCTTTCAAAATCAATATAACACCTTCTCCTCTCAAGTCATCTATGACATTACCAAGTAAAACCATGCAAGTACCTCTCACAATCAATCCAACTTATTCTTCTATTAAATCCTCTCAGTAGCATCATTAATCCCACCTAAGTTACCACCATTCAATATTATTTTCCATCCCACTCCACTTCCATTTCCAATTCATTTCATCAAAGAAATTAATCCTTATACTGATAGTCAAGACATATTTTACATTCCGCCACCATCACATGGTCATATTGTTGCTTCGGCCTACTATTTTGTTGGCCCTCACTCTTATCACGACATAAAAAATGCTCTCCCACAATGTTAAGGTACCTCTCGTGTCTCTACATAAATATCCATCATAGGTATACTTGGGGGGGATCCTAATTATTCTTCCCCCCACTACAAATATTAGTTGTATTGCATTTATACTCATTTACTGTACACTTCACATCTATTCTATCACATACATCATACATCTCTATCATCATTTATCAATGACACACTCTTGCGATTTATTTCACACTTGACTATTGAGGGAATCCTATTGTATAAATGAACCTCACACAATACAAAGTACATAATACACATTAGACACCTCCACACATCATGTACTTTTATTCATATATACCATCCTTTCTTCAATCTACCTCATCATCCTTTACGCGTTACACTCACTACTCGATGATGCACTCTAGTCCAATGGTTCATACTCTACTGCTGAGGATATAAATCAAATTTTAACCTCTTCTCATCACACCTATATTATTCTAAATTTTGATATTTACATTCAATAAATCAATATTTTTATCATACTATGTGCAACATTTTTAGCCATCACCTTATTTACAATATATCATGATATACACTTTCTAATACATCATCACGTTTTCTAGAAATCCATCCATATATTTTGTGATATAAACTTTGTGTTACATCATCATATTTCATACCAGCATCCTTTTCATCTATTACGTGATATACACCTTATGCTACATCATCACGCATACTAGCATCTTACTCACCCATCTAGTGATATACGCTTTAGGATAAATCATCACACATTCTATCACCTCATTCTACAACACTCATACTTATGTCACATTCAATATCATCTATACATCATCATTCTATAATAAACACACCACACACTATTTATTAACCCCTTCTACATACCACACATTATTCATATCATTTCCCGATGATGCACTCTCATTCATGGTTCATTCTTGACTTGTTGATGGGGCATAAACAAATGAACCTCATTGCATACATACACATAAACTCGGGGGCACACTGATCCTATCATTCAATCTGAATTCCATTTCTCCTCATTTACAATATACTACATATCTTGGTCGCATTTACTCTTATTTACTCAGATTTTACATGTTCATCTTATTACACATGTTACATATATATATATATTCTATGTCATTATCTTTATCATACACACATACACGTTCACTTTCCTTTATAATTGTGATCACAGATTATACAAGTCCATTACATACAACATGGATGCTTGGTGCAATACCTCTTACCAATCCCATAGAGATCCCGGGGCATCCACTTTTGTACACTACTGGTGTTATTGTGTCATAGCACATTACTTCATCATATTATACATGACTTGGAATACTTTTTATCTTTTATAAACATGCTAATGGGTACTTCATGTGTAACATTTATTTTACAGGAATATTTGATTCCATGGTTTTCTGTTACATTTTCTGTCATTGTATGCTCTTCTTTGTGAGATTTTCCCTATGTCTTGTGTGCACACTTTCTTGTTTGGGGTCACTATGACATTGATTGTCTTATGACATCATGAGTGATGTCCTATGTTTGTAACCCACTTTTCACAATCTATATTGACTTCTTCCGTGTTTACTTGCACTTTAGATTATGCATTATCTACTAGCTTACATTTTACATGAGTATTTGTATTTTCTTATACTAACACTTATTTCCTAACCACTTTGTTTATGTGTGCCTTAGTTTTTACCAAACACATTCCCTTCCTTGTGTAGGGAACAATTTAAACACAATGGTTGATCCTACTTTTGGGTGCATACTCCTTCAACAATGATGCATGTAACCCAAATGATGGGGTCATCATTTGGGTGAATTAGTCACCCCATACAACATTATACACAACAAAATACCGATACAACATAATTTTCAGATTTGGACATGGCTCAAAATAAGACTTGGGTCTTTAGCAAAATGACCTTTCTTGGATGCCTAAAACTAGGGGGCAATACAATGACCTTTCTTGGATACCTAAAACCAAGGGGAAGTTACACAACAATTGGTAGCTCGACACACTCTACAAAACTCCATACACAATGTATTTTATAGGGAAGATATTCCTTAACACGTGCATTTATAAACACCATCTGTAGTGGTGTTCTACACAATGGGAAGTAGTTAAAGGTTGGATGATGACACCAGAATATTATCCCTACACTAATTCCATTTCATTGGCATGAGATCACCTAAAAAAATCACATTTTTTCATCATCTAGATGATCCTTTCTACACCCCTTTCCTCATCATGGATTAGGTTCAAACCTTCCTTTCTTAGAATTTGATCATTTTTACATACTTTCCTTACACACTTTTTACATATTTTGATCATATACTTGCATATTTGACTACTTGTTGGATTCTATTCTACAAGTCTCTCCGTATAGGAAGCAACAGTCAACAAAAACAACATCACACAAATTGACATAAAAACGTACATCATGATATCTACATGTGTGTTTCCACCCTAGTTTCATTTTCATCATCACTTTTTATACTTTTTCCTCCTTAGCATCCACCCTTCACATTTTATATCACTCCACACTATTTATAGTCCCTCAACATGCATTTCATCATCAATCTACATGGTTCTTAGGTACACATCTCTATCCCACTCACCAACATAAATTGGGGAAAATATAGACACACAATCATGCACATTGGATATTTATCTAGTCTTGATCACATACTGTTATTCATATGATTAATAAGTAAGAAAAGTATTAATCAACCCATGTCTTTGGCCACCTTTCTTTTCTTTATGTTGGTATTTTTTTCTTACACCCTTAATTTCTCGTCTACCTTTTTATACTCTAGATTTTATCATCATGGACACAACACCCAGCTAGGATCCCAGCACCAGGTGCCCTCATCCCCTCTGGGTTCCCTTGACCCCTTTGTACTTTACTCACACTTTTTGAGTCCTTTCTATCTATTTAAGCATCTTATATTTTATGTAGTCATCCTTTTTGGGGCTAATTATAAAATTCAAGTAAGGGAATCATATAAATATATAGTTATGTGATCTTAATAAGGGACCAAGTACTAAGCACTATCTATAACCACCTAAGGTTACATCCATCAAGGCATCTAAGATCTCCATTACATCCATATAGCTCCATCACAAGGGAAAAAAGGGATGGATTTATGCATTTTACTTCATAGGAGGGAAGTTCATTCTATTCCATGCACACATTTACTACATTCTACATTAAGCTACTTATTCATTATCCAAATGCAATTGACATAAGAGAAATCTAGGGAACAATTCCACACACACACAAATACATTGGGTTTGATATGTAGTGCAACACTCAATTGTAAGTTCACCATTGTGATAGATGAGGACAATTTGACCCCTCATTTTACATCTTTCCTTTTTAGGATTTGATGTCTATTTGAGGGTTTTGCAGGTCTATATTTCATTGCAGGTTTCTAGCGACCTCGGTGATCTTGGTATGACCTTAGAGAAATCAAAGGTGACTAAAGGAGAACACATTGGGACACCTCAAAGGAGGTTTTTAGAGCATTTATGTGGACCCGTGTTCCTAGAAATAGGTCGAGGGTGCTCGCGAGTTCTCCCACCTTCTCCGTGCACCCCAATCTAGCCTACTCTTCCGATCTACATTTTTTGTGCTCTAGTGTGATGGTATGTGCTTCACATTTTCCAATTTTCCTACTCTGTGCATTCTCCAAAACTCTATGAATAAACTAAGGATTTTTACCCTCTCTTTGTAATTAGGGTTTCATTATTTATTGCTTAGTTTCTTGGGTATAATTTATGTATTTCATTATATATTCATTTTACTACAATCTTGTATTCAGATTAGGCTCATATATTTACATTTTAGCTTAATCAAGAGGAACAATAATGCATGATTTTTTGAGTTTTAATATATCTATAATCCTCTAAATGTTCCAAAATATTTTGAAAACCTTTATTATAGTATTTTTAAGAATTCCTCCAAATATAATTAAGTTTTTGGGATCCTCCTCAAGTTATTACAAAATATTAGCTTTCTAAACCATAAGACAATGCCTTAGACCGTGAAATAGGGTCTTTAGGAATTTTTTTCTTAGTTTTACAAATGATGTTAAGGTTTCCATTATTTCTATAGGTCCCTATTAACCTCCTCCAAAATATTCCAAGTCTCCTTATTATCTTCTAATCCTTTCAAGTATGTTTTAACAATAAAACTCATATTTCTTAGCATACACAAGGAGTGTGAATAGGATAAAGCATCTCTAGACTATTAAAATAACTCCACGAGATAGATAATTAGCATTATTTATATTTTACTTCACGATAAAAGCTTATATTCCTAAATTGAATCCCTATAATACCTTTTCAATCATTCAAATGTATATATAATTGATTCGGAGCTCAACTCGGTGGACGAAGTTCCCTAAACCTCCCGGGATCATCACGATGGATTTATGTCACCTATAAGAATGTGAAAAATAGAATTAGTTGGAGTAAGATAACATCTATAGAATATGTTAGTTGAAAGAAAACAAATAATGGAAATTGGTGAGTTACGCTGTGACACATGGAAAAAGGAAAACAAGTGAAAGTGAAAAAATTGGTTTTATGACTCCAGTGTTTGTTGTCATTTAAAGATGGGTGGGCCCCACTATATACTTGTTGAGGGCCCTAATCTAGGGTCAACACACTCTTTTATGAGAGGGGTGTCATTTCTGCCAATAATCATCATTTTCACCATATAATGATTAGAGGATTAACCATGTGGTGGGTCCTCAAGCCATCACATGTCCTACCACCATTTCTCTCCACATTGCATAGAGTTGAATGAACTAAGAATAAAAAAACTCAGTGAGCTATAAACCTAGGTAAATCTAACCTCTCCGTACCAACCAGCTAGCTAACCCAACAACTCCAAAAATTAAGGCAATCACCGACCTATCCAACTCGAAAAAAGGGAAGTAGTTTATGGGGCATAAGCCATGAACATAGTATATAGTAAAATCCTTTAAAAATGTTTATCGAATCCCTTTCCCCATGGATGTGGGATAAACCCCTCACCTGTAACAAATGACTCAAATAGAAGTAGAGGAATCGATGCAACATGAGGCAACATGGCGACATCAAGGGACACGTGGTGATTTACGAGAGTAGTCGACAATGAACATGGTGAAGCGATCAATGGTAAAAAAATAACCGCATATCGGGAGTTTCAATTCCATACTTTCCTCCCATGATCTTGGTGGCCTAACTCGAAAGGAAGGATAAGAAAATTATTCTAAACAATGATCCGATGATAATAGCAAACAACATTAGATTTGTAAAATAGAAGAGATAAAATGCAATATATGGAAATTCATCATAATCCATAATGCTCAATACATTACAATACAATGAATTGAATTATTCAATAAGAAATATGTACATATAGGAGGAAGAAAGTGAAACTACTACCTAAATTAGTGGTAAAGAACTCACACTAACTGATAATGGTAGTTAAGTTAACTCCAGGAGACTAGTAATCTAACTCTACATAACTGAGAAGCTAACTCAACACAACTAGTAAGCCAACTCCACACAACTAGTATACCTAAGCAAGCTAACCCAAAAAGTTTAGGGCTAACACATGTGTAATAATTATCCTAATAAATAAATAAAAGGATAAATAATAACCTACACTAACATGCTCTTGTAAGCATATATTAGGTGGGTGAAAAGAAGGTGGGTCCTGATAACAAGACTCCGATGAGGTACCCATGTACAATAACTGGAAAATTAGAGACCGCAAGGTACCCAAAAATAGTAATAACAAAGTAGAGAGATCAAAATATTGTTGTAAGATATCATAATAATATTGGCTCCAAAAATTCTACAATGCTAAAGAATTTTGGTGCACACTTTGGTATGAATCCACCGCTCGATTATAGAACTAAAAAAAGCCGACACTCACTTCACTAGAATAGCTCCATGCAAGGAGATCGATGGAGTGATGCCGAAAGTGAAAAAAACACCAAACATAATTTGATCAATCACATACACATAGGTGTGCCACGATCCAAGGAAAACCAAGAAAACAATTCAAGGACATGAGATCCAAATAAATAGGAGTGCCACAATCCAAGAAAAATAAAGGTAACAAGGCAAGGACACAAAACTCAAGAAAAAAAGATTAACTCGATACAAATATGTGTGTCATAATCCAAGAACAATAACTAAGGAAACAAGGCAAGGACACAAGATCAAAATAAATAGGAGTGTCACAATCAAAGAAAATCCTAGGTAAAAGGAAAAGACATGAAACCCAAAGAAGCAAAAGATCAACACGTAACAAGGCAAGGACACGAAACCCAAATAATTAGTATCAAAACCACACCCTCCCATACTACTGAATAGGTAGAGTGACACCACATATTTGTATGAGTTTCAAAAATCAACTACTCGAACAATGAAAAACTAGCACGTAACGCTCAAAATTACTAGAATCTGGAAAATGAGGATATATTTTTAAACATACATAAAAATAGATTACACAACTGTAATCATACAGATTTATTTAATCAAATTATTTAAATAAAATTTATTCTTTTGATCTATCTAATAACATCTGTGTAATCCATGTGCAACTGAGAAGGGTGTATCCAAATCTCTACAATCTTCAATTGCCACTACTTTGAATGACAATGCTTACTAGCATTTTGGCTCAACATTTTTCAGTTCATGGGAACCATGTGAAAGTCCTTAGGTCTACCACGAAGCTAGTTTTCGACTTTGTATTCCAAGATGCTCGTCCATTACCTACCTTATGTTCGGTGTTCAACTTTCCATGATCAAAGTTACTTGCAATTTTAATTTAATTGGAGAACTAGGTGATCATACAATGCACAACCATCAATGCATTACTTTGGTCAAATTTTTCCACTTTGTAGGTTACAACTAAACTCAAGACATCACACTAGTCTTACGATTTTAAGTTTTCCGCCACCTCAAAAATATCCCTTTCACAGCTTATCTAGATCTTATAGTTTGTATTTACTTTATTTCTAATTTAACCTATCTTGCAAGAGTTTATATCGAGATAAATGCCAAAAGCCAACTAGGATCATTGTGAGATAAGCTACATTTGTTACGTTGAAAGGTTTCTATTTCATCATTTTGCATGTACTTATCCCTTAATATGCCTAATGGATCTTTTCATCTATTTATATTCCCATTTAGTTTCTCTTTTTTCGATGCTTGGTTTTTTTAACCTTAAATTAACTTTTACAATGATACTCTTCCATTCTCTATACAACAGATTTACAATCTTATCATATTAATACCAAGTTTATCAAAATTCTAAATTAAGTATATATTAAAACATGTATATTTAATTATTCCTTCGATTAGCTACGCCACTAAATAACATATTTAATTTAGAAATTAGAGACAATTGATTGTTACAATAATTTCCCAACTATTGGCTCCATACATTGACAAATATCAAATAAATAAATTAAAAAATTTATGATAAGTAATATTTCCTACTTCTAGTATTTATCATTTACTCATATTGAGATATTATTACATACAAGGAAATCATATCTTTATTAAAATCATAAATTACATATGTCGTTAAGGTGAAATATATAACTATTATGGTAACTCTCACATATAGTGAAGTTTGAATATTAACAATGGGTCCAAGATCCCAATAAATTTAGTAAAAATTATGGGATATAATCCTTCTACAAATTGAAATCCAAGTATCTCATTTACATCCATGCTATGATAAAAATTCACAAGACATGAGTTTCTCGCATATCCGAACGTGATGGCTAATTGTCTGCAAGACCGGAGAAGTGGTATGTTGTCAGTTCAAAATGAATTGGCATGAATATGGCCTCCATTTTTGATGCAATTATTTAATAAAATACGAAAATGATATACATGTTATTTTATCAACAAACATATGGTAATACAACATAGAATGTATTATTACATGTTTTTCATCAAGATATAACTATGAATGTACAAAAATAGAACAACCAATTTCTATTGCAGCAATCATGTTTCATTCTAATCACAAGGATTAAGACATAATCAAACCATAATCATTCAACATACAAATTCTGATTGAACCACAAGCAAATCATGCTTCACATGGTATAGATTCAACTATTATTTTTCTTACCTTCCAATCAACAAACAACTTAACAAAATTGTGCTGAAAATCATCATTTCTGAATACGAATTAGACATATTCCCTCTAGGTAATGAGCAACTCTATAAAACACATAATAAATTTTTTTCAAACAATCAAAATAAATTTATATATATTTATAGGAATGCAGTCCAACTAAACAGTGTAAAAACACCTCTATTAAATCATTTTAACATGATCTTTTAGGTAACCGACAAATCAACAAAACAAATTAACCCACTTACCAGCAGATGATAATTTTGAATTCTATTTGCATAGAATAACAACAATAAGTTTCTAACACTTCCAGAATGAAATCCTTTAAGAAAAACTAAGTCATCTTACATAGACTATTAACACTAATTTATTTTTCAATCAGGTAATAAAATTATACCTACATGCAAATCAACTTGTACATATCCAAAATAGTTCATTCGAACATTAATTTCTTTTCTGTTTAGAAATTATTAGAATCCAAAAGCAAATATATCAGGAAAAATGATAAAATACTTAGTAAAAATATTTTTCACACTACCCAAAATCTCGTTTCTCATTCAAATAAATTATTGTTTGATCGTAATAAAACTCAAAGGCGTAAATCGATTTAGGGTTTCTAAAAAAAAATTTAAATATAAAATAAAATAAAATAATAAGTGATTAGGAACACCCATCTGCGTTTTTTCTAGGTTTAGCTAAAATCACACAAAGGAAAATTAAGAGAATACAAAATCCATCAATTTCCTTTTTAGATTTCATTTCAAAGTAATTAAACCAGAAGTTGTCCACAAATTAATTTAATTTCCATTTAAATCAGAATGCATATTTCCTCATTATTTACAAATAATGTTGTAGAGAAAGGACAAGATATTCATGCCTGAAGTAAACCTAGAATTGGAAACCTTCTACTCTTCCAGCTCCAACAAGTTGAATCCTTCCTTCTTCCAAAACTCACGCAGCTATCTCGGAAGGGAAAATGAAAACAGACAAAGGAGAAATAAAAGAAAATATAATGAAGAAACTATACTAGAATGGAGAATTTTCGGGCTTCCTAATGTTGCTTCATGTGCCAATGCATGCCACATACTTAGTTTCGATGAAGGCGTCTCCTTTCAAAACTTTGAGATTTTAAATATTAAAATATTATTATTTTTTTCTTTTTAACTTTTGATTTACATGCCAAATCCTTTTAGGATTTAAATATATAATTTCACAAATTAATAATGCATTTTATTATTATTTTTTGATTGATACCTAAATTTAATGGTAAAATTAATCATCATTATATAAGTCCACATATTACGTAACAATATGTTATCGTAATAATTATTCAAATTTCCATGTTCCATATAAAACATTCAAACAATTGAAAAATCACCAGTCCCATAAATAATAATTCGAATATTCTCATAAAGCTGGTTATATATAGCATTGTCAAATAAAAGAGGTAATATTCCTCATAGTCATAGCAAAAGTCAACAAAACAAAAGATGACCAAACTGATTAAAATAAAGTAATAGGAATACAAATAACCGAAAGATTCACTATCATTTATGAGCCGTTTTACCTATGATTAAGGCCTAATCATGTTTTAGGAAGGATCATCAAGGTGGGTACAGGGTTATTCATTCTGTAATGTCATGCCCCGATAGAAGTCATTGGTCATGATACGACGAATCAAATGAATTTTACACCCAAGGATGATCTCGTCTAATGATAATTAGAATTAATCGTAGTTAATTTAACTTACAAGAAATTTTGGGACGTTAGATACTCCACCCCTTAGAATAATCATCATCTCGATGATTTTAAGATAAATAGATAAACTAAACCCATAATTCATTTGTGGTATTAATATATTTAAAATCAAATTAAAATTTGTATCAATATCTTTTTAGTTTGAATCATAAACATCACAACATCCCTTATATATCTAGAAAATCAGTCACATAATTTGCGGACATAACACATTACTTGCTTAAATGACATATTTTCGGGTTCATTACATAATCTTCATAGTAACTATTCATCAAAAAGTACCTTAGTTCCAATATTCGGTTAGTAATTTTATCTACATGATTTTCTTATCTACTTCTTTACTGAGAAAAACTTAATTTAACACTATAACAAAAAAATATTGTTAAAAATCAGTAAAAAAGATCCGTAAAAGTAGTCTAGATATCTTCCAGATTCTCCCAAGTGGCACTTTCTTCAGAATATTGGTCCCAATGGACCTTACATTGTGAAACCTCACAGTTTTTCAAGTGTAACTTACAGGTTTCTAGTATCCTTATAGGATCAACTAGGATTACTCCTTGATCTAGAACCTGCAATGAATCCCAATTAAGTACATGTGCTAAATTAGGTACATATGTCTTAAGAAAGGATACAAGAAATACATTCTGCATCCTGGATAGAGCGGGAGGCAGTGATAGCTTGTAGGCTACTAGTCCAATGACCTCTAGGACTTAAAATGGTCCTACAAACCTAGGAGATAGTTTGGCTAACCTACGAAATGAAATGGAACTCTTTTTAGGTTTGACCCTAAGAAAATCCTTATCTCCCAAGTTAAATTTTCTATCAATTCTTTTTAAATCTGCATAACTTTTCTGTCTATTTGCGACCTCTTTTAATATTTCTTGGATTAATTTAACTTGATTTTCCATTTTTGACATCATTTCAGGTCCAATTAGTACTCTATCTTTAGGATTATCCCAACTTATAGGTGTTCTACACCTACAACCATATAAGGACTCAAAAGGAGTCATCTGAATGGAAGAATGGTATGTGTTATTATAGGTAAATTTAACCAAGGAAGATACTCTTCCCATTTTCTATTGCTGATCCATGCAATACATTCTTAGTAAATCTTCTAGCACTGATTTAATCTTTTGGTTTGACCATTAGTTTTAGGATAATAGGTAGAACTTATGTTCAGTTTTGTGCCTAAGGTAGCATACAAAGTCTGGCAAAATCTGGAAGTCATCCTTGAGTCCCTGTATGAAATTATTATTTCTGGAACTCCATGTAATTAGAAAAATTCTTGCACAAACATTTTTTCCAGTATGAGTGAATCATCCTTTAAATTACTTGCTATAAAATGTGCCACTTTAGTTAACTTGTCTACAACTACAAGTATAACATCATGTTTATTTTGGGACATAGGTAGACCTTGGACAAAATCCATACTTATAACTTGCCACTTATATTCTGGTACATTGTGAGGATATAATAATCCTGCTAGATGTGAATGTTCAACCTTTACTTGCTGACATTCTAGGCATTGTGAGACATAAAGAATCACATCACTTTTCATCTTTTTCTAGAAGTATTGCTTTTTGATGTCTACCATCATTTTTGTTACTCCTGGATGTCCCGAGTAGGGAACATCATGAAATTATCTCATGACTTTATTTTTGAGTTCTTTACCCTCTGGTACATATATTCTACTGTTATAACGTAGAATCCCATCTGTTTCCAGCTTGAAACCATCATACCTTTTGTCTCTCGGATATTTTTCTAGAGATATTATAACATGATTGTGGTAGGGGTTATTGGTTAACTCATTTTTGACTTCATCTTTGACCGGGTTCTTAACGTAATTATAGTAGCAATATACTTTCTATGAATTAAGGTATCACCACCATATTCTCTTTTCCTTTAATGTAATTTATATCAAAGTCATAATTTTCTAGGAACTCCATCCATCTTCACTACCTTACATTTAGATTCAATTTGTGTAAATATGTATTTAAGCCCAAGATGATCTGTTTTTATTTCAAAAGGTTTCCCAAGCAAATAGTACCTCCATACCTATAGCACATGAATAATCGCAACAAGCTCAAGATCATGTGGTGCATAATTCACTTCATACACCCTCAACTTCCTACTTTAAAAAGATACCACATGCTCATATTGTAATAGTAATCCACCCAAACCTTCCCTGAAGCATTGGTTACCACTAAGAAGTTTCCATTTGGATCTCGAAATAAAATAAAACAGAAACAGGTTCTCCAAAAAGCTTACCTGAGGTTTCAATGGGAGTCGCTTACTTTTCTGCTTGCTTATTATGGACTACAGCATAAATCTTACATTGTTACCCATCTTTATTTATTTCAGTAGATCCCTTCTACTAGTTATTCCATTTTCCTCTTTCGAGACAATTTTAGTGAAATGATCACCACCACACTTAAAACATCCACCCAGAGGTATTTTTCTCTCAATCTTATTCTTGTTGAAACTTGTTCCTTGTTTCCCATTATTTTTATTATTCATAACATTTCTACCCACTATTCCTCTTTTTTAACGGTCCTAAACTTGTCATTTCCCTTTTTCCATGCAGGTTTACTTGTTGTTGGTGTTTGAAAAATACTATTTTTCCTTCTATTTTCCTCTTTAGAGGCATAAATACTTCACAACTTTTGTTCTTGCTTGATAGATTTTTCAAACACTATTTCCATCGAGGTAGGTACATGAACATCTACCTCACCACCAATGCTAGGATTTAATCCCATTATAAATTTTCTCACTCTAAACTTCTCATCCTTTTAATACATAGGAAAATATTTCAGCAATCGGGTGAAACGTTCCCAATATTCTGTAACCAAGTAGTTTCCTTGAGTCGATTTTGAAGTTCTACCATATTTTGGTCAAAGTATAGCTAAGGTAGCCATCTTTGATGGAAGTAGGCATTGAACTGCTTCCATGTGATCATACAAGAATTAATTCCTAGTTCCATTTTCTAGTTATCGGACTAGGAAGATATGTCACATGACAATTGGTAGGCTCCCCATACTACTTTTATCTCCTCTCAAAAAGTCCCTAATATCATAATACTTTTCCATTTCGGAGCCAATTTTCAGCACCATCCCCAAGAGTTGTACCATCAAATTTAGGTGGGGATATTCTTTTAATGTCCCTTGCTAACTCAATAGCCAACCTTGCTTTCTTATTTTCCCTTTCATTCAGGTGCTCGGGTTGATCATCATGTTGCTCATCATCCCTATGATCCTCATCTTCTTCACCACCATGACCTTGTTGTTCTATGGCAACAACTCGGTTTTAGGTGTCATTCAAAAGGTTGAGGATTTCTTCTAACTTAACAATCATATTATCTCGACACGTCATCATTATTTACCCCATTGTCACTCGCCATATTAGCTCTTGTTGCCGGCCTAGCCAAAGTTTCCTATTTTTATAAAAGAGGATACTTTTTATTAGAACGTGTGTCCCATTAATGTCCAAGTGTCTGAGCCTCTAGCTCTGATACCAAAATGTAACGCTCAAAATTACTAGAACTGGAAAATGAGGATTTTTTTTTAAATACATAAAAATAGATTACACAACTATAATCATACAAATTTATTTAATCAAATTATTTAAATCAAATTTGTTCTTTTGATCTATCTAATAACATCCGTGTAATCCATGTGTGGCTAAGAAGGGTGTATCTAGATCTCCATGATCTCCCTTCACCACTACTTCGAGTGACAATGCTTACTAGCATTTTGGCTCAACCTTTTTCAGGTTATGGAAACCATGTGAAAGTCCTTGGGTCTACCACGAAGCTAGTTTTCTGACTTCATATTCTAGTATCCAACCATTTCCTACCTCATGTTTAGTGTTCAACTTCCCATGATTAGGTTATTGGAAATTTTAATTTAATTGGAGGACTAGGTGATCAAACAATGCACAACCATCAATGCATTACTTTGGCCAAATTTTTCACATTAGTGCGGTTACAGCTAAACTCAAGACAACACACTAGTCTTATGAGTTTAAGTCTTCCACCACCTCACAACTATCCCTTTCATAGTTATCTAGATCTTATAGTTTGTATTTACTTTATTTCCAATTTAACCTATCTTGCAAGAGTTTATATCGAGATAAATTCCAAAAGACAAATAGGATCATTGTGAGATAAGGTACATTTGTTACAATCGAAATGTTTCTATATCAGCATTTCGCATGTACTTATCCCTTAATATTCCTAATGGATCTTTTCATCTATTTATCTTCCCATTTAGTTTCTCTTTTTTTGATACTTGGTTTTTTTAACCTTAAATTACCTTTTACAACGATACTCTTCCATTCTCTTTACAACATGATTTACAATCTTATCTATTAATACCAAGTTTATCGAAAGACCGAATTAAGTATATATTTAAACATGTATATTTAATTATTCCTTTGATTAGCTACGCCACTAAATAACTTATTTAATTTAGAAATTAGAGACACTTGATTATTACAATAATTTCCCAACTATTGGCTTCATACATTGACAAATATCAAATAAATAAATTTAACAATTTATGATAAGTAAGATTTCTTACTTCTAGTATTTATCATTTACTCATATTGATATATTATTACATATAAGGTAATCATCTCTTTATTAAAATCATAAATTGCATATGCCGCTAAGGTGAAATATACAACTATTATGGTAACTCTCGCATATAGTGAGGTTTGAATATTAACAATGGGTCCAAGATCCCAATAAATTTAGTCAAAATTCTGGGATATCATCCTTCTACAAATTGAAATCCAAGTATCTCATTTAGATCCATGCTATGATAAAACTTCACAAGACATGAGTTTCCGCATATCCAAACGTGACGGCTAATTGTCTGCAAGACTGGAGTAGTGGTATGTTGTCAGTTCAAAATGAACTGAAATGAATATGGCCTCCATTTTTTGATGCAATTATTTAATAAAATATGAAACGATATACATGTTTTTTTATCAACAAACGTATGGTAATACAATGGAGAATGTATTATTACATGTTTTTCATCAAGATACAACTATGAATGTACACAAATAGAACAACCAATTTCTATTTCAGCAATCATGTTTCACTCTAATCACAAGGATCAAGACATAATCAAACCATAATCATTCAACATCCGAATTCTAATTAAACCACAAGCAAATCATGCTTCACATGGTATAGATTCAACTATTATTTTTCTTACCTTCCAATCAACAAACAACTTAACAAAACTATCTGAAATCATCATTTCCAAATACCAATTAGACATATTCCCTCTAGGTAATGAGCAACTCTATAAAATGCACAATAACTTTATTTCAAACAATCAAAATACATTTATATATTTTATAGGAATAGTCCAACTAAACAGTGTAAAAACACCTCTATTAAATCATTTTAACATGTTCTTTCAGGTAACCAATAGATCAACAAAACAAATTAACCCACATACCACATGATGATAATTTTGAAGTCTATTTGCATAGAATAACAACAATAAGTTTCTAACACTTCTAGTAATGAAATCCTTTAAGAAAAACTAAGTCATCTTACATAGATTGTTAACACTAATTTATTTTTTAATCAGGTAATAAAATTATACCTATAGGCAAATCAACTTGTACATATCCAAATCAGTTTGTTCTAGCATTAATTCTTTTCCATTTGGAAATTATTAGAATCTGGAAGCAAATATATCAGAAAAAATGATGAAATACTTGGTAAAAACATTTTTCACACTACCCAAAAATCGCTTTACTCATACAAAAAAATTATTCTTTAACTGTAATAAAACCCAAAGGTAGAAATCAATTTGGGGTTTCTAGAAAACAAATTTAAATAGAAAATGAAATAAAATAAAAATTTATTAGGAACACTTATCTATTTTTTTCTAGGTTTAGCTAAAACCACACAAAGGAAACTTAAGAGAATATTGAATCCATCAATTTACTTTTTAGATTTCATTTCAAGAAATTAAATCGAAGTTGTCCACAAATTCATTTAATTTCCATTTAAATTAGAATGTGTATTTCCTCATTATTTACAAATAATGTTGAAGAGAAGGAGAAAATATTCATTCTGAAGTAAAGCAAGAATCGACAACCTTCTACTCTTGTAGCTCTAACAAGTTGAATCCTTTGTTCTTCCAAAACTCATGCAGTATCCCGGAAGCGAAAAATGAAAACAGACAAAGGAGAAGTAAAAATATATAATGAAGAAACTATACTATAATGGAGAACTTTTGGGCTTCCTAATGTTGCTTCATGTGTCAATGCATGCCACATAGTGTCGATGAAGGTGTCTCCTTTCAAAACTCTTAGATTTTTAATCTTTTAGTTTGACCATTAGTTTTAGGATAGTAGGTAGAACTTATGTTCAGTTTTGTCCCTAAGGTAGCATACAAAGTCTGCCAAAATCTGGAAGTCATCCTTGAGTCCCTGTATGAAATTATTATTTACGAACTCCATGTAATTAGAAAATTCTTGCACAAACATTTTTGCAGATGAGTGAATCATCCTTTAAATTACTTGCTATAAAATGTGCCACTTTAGTTAACTTGTCTACAACTACAAGTATAACATCATGTTTATTTTGGGACATAGGTAGACCTTGGACAAAATCCATACTTATAACTTGCCACTTATATTCTGGTACATTGTGAGGATATAATAATCTGCTAGATGTGAATGTTCAACCATTACTTCTGCCCCTGACATTCCGGGCATTGTGAGACTTAAGGAATCACATCACTTTTCATCTTTTTCCGTAAGTATTTCTTTTTTATGTTTACCATCATTTTTGTTAATCCAGGATGTCCCGAGTAGGAACAACATGAAATTATCTCATGAATTTATTTTTGAGATCTTTACCCTCATTCATTTGTGGTACATATATTCTATTGTTATAACGTAGATTCCCATCTGTTTCCATCTTGAAACCATCATACCTTTTGTCTCTCGATATTTTTCTAGAGATATTATAACATGATTGTGGTAGGGGTTATTGGTTAACTCATTTTTGACTTCATCTTTGAACTGGGTTCTTAACGTAATTATAGTAGCAATATACTTTCTGTGAATTAAGGTATCAGCCACCATATTCTCTTTTCCTTTAATGTAATTTATATCAAAGTCATAATTTTCTAGGAACTCCATCCATCTTCACTACCTTACATTTAGATTCAGTGTTTGTGTAAATATGTATTTAAGCCCAAGATGATCTCTTTTTATTTCAAAAGGTTTCCCAAAAATAGTACCTCCATACCTATAGCACATGAATAATCGCAACAAGCTCAAGATCATGTGGTGCATAATTCACTTCATACACCCTCAACTTCCTACTTTAAAAAGCTACCACATGCTCATATTGTAATAGTAATCCACCCAAACCTTCCCTGAAGCATTGGTTACCACTAAGAAGTTTCCATTTGGATCGAAATAAAATAAAACAGAAATAGGTTCTCCAAAAAGCTTACCCGAGGTTTCAATAGGAGTCCCTTACTTTTACTTGCTTATTATGGACTACAATAAATCTTACATTGTTACCCATCTTTATTTATTTCAAGAGATCCCTTCTCTGGTTATTCCATTTTCCTCTTTGCGGACAATTTTAGTGAAATGATCACCACCACACTTAAAACATCCACCCGAGGTATTTTTCTCTCAATCTTATTCTTGTTGAAACTTGTTCCTTGTTTCCCATTATTTTATTATTCATAACATTTCTACCCACTATTCCTCTTTTTTAACGGTCCTAAACTTGTCATTTCCCTTTTTCCATGCGGGTTTACTTGTTGTTGGTGTTTGAAAACTACTATTTTTCCTTCTATTTTCCTCTTTAGAGGCTTGCACAAACCTTTTTGCGGTATGGGTGAATTATCCTAAATACTTCACAACTTTTGTTCTTGCTTGATAGATTTTTCAAACACTATTTCCATCGAGGTAGGTACATGAACATCTACCTCACCACCAATGCTAGGATTTAATCCCATTATAAATTTTCTCACTCTAAACTTCTCATCCTTTTAATACATAGGAAAATATTTCAGCAATCGGGTGAAACGTTCCCAATATTCTATAACCAAGTAGTTTCCTTGAGTCGATTTTGAAGTTCTACCATATTTTGGTCAAAGTATAGCTAAGGTAGCCATCTTTGATGGAAGTAGGCATTGAACTACTTCCATGTGATCATACAAGAATTAATTCCTAGTTCCATTTTCTAGTTATCAGACTAGGAAGATATGTCACATGACAATTGGTAGGCTCCCCATACTACTTTTATCTCCTCTGAAAAGTCCCTAATATCATAATACTTTTCCATTTCGGAGAGCCAATTTTTAGCACCATCCCCAAGAGTTGTACCATCAAATTTAGGTGGGGATATTCTTTTAATGTCCCTTGCTAACTCAATAGCCAACCTTGCTTTCTTATTTTCCCTTTCATTCAGGTGCTCGGGTTGATCATCATGTTGCTCATCATCCCTATGATCCTCATCTTCTTCACCACCCTGACCTTGTTGTTCTATGGCATCAACTCGGTTTTAGGTGTCATTCAAAATGTTGAGGATTTCTTTTAACTTAGCAATCGTATTATCTGACACGTCATCATTATTTACCCCATTGTCACTCACCATATTAGCTCTTGTTGCCAGCATAGCCAAAGTTTCCTATTTTATAAAAGAGGATACTTTTTATTAGAACGTGTGTCCCATTAATGTCCAAGTGTTTGAGCCTCTAGCTCTAATACCAAAATGTAATGCTCAAAATTACTAGAACTGAAAATGAGGATTTTTTTTTTTAAAATACATAAAAATAGATTACACAACTATAATCATACAAATTTATTTAATCAAATTATTTAAATCAAATTTGTTCTTTTGATCTATATAATAACATCTGTGTAATACATGTGTGGCTAAAAAGGGTGTATCTAGATCTCCATGATCTCCCTTCACCACTACTTCAAGTGACAATTCTTACTAGCATTTTGGATCAACCTTTTTCAGATTATAGAAACCATGTGAAAGTCCTTGGGTCTACCACGAAGCTAGTTTTCTGAATTCATATTCTGGTATCCAACCATTTCCTACCTCATGTTTAGTGTTCAAATTCCCATGATTAGGTTATTGGAAATTTTAATTTAATTGGAGGACTAGGTGATCAAACAATACACATCCATCAATGCATTACTTTGGCCAAATTTTTCCGTTGTGCAGGTTACATCTAAACTCAAGACAACACACTAGTCTTATGAGTTTAAGTCTTCCACCACCTCACAAATATCCCTTTCATAGTTATCTAGATCTTATAGTTTGTATTTACTTTATTTCCAATTTAACCTATCTTGCAAGAGTTTATATCGAGATAAATTCCAAAAGACAAATAGGATCATTGTGAGATAAGGTACATTTGTTACACTAAAATGTTTCTATATCAGCATTTCGCATGTACTTATCCCTTAATATTCCTAATGGATCTTTTCATCTATTTATCTTCCCATTTAGTTTCTCTTTTTACTGATACTTGGTTTTTTAACCTTAAATTACCTTTTACAATGATACTCTTCCATTCTCTTTACAACATGATTTACAATCTTATCATATTAATACCAAGTTTATCGAAAGACCGAATTAAGTATATATTTAAACATGTATATTTAATTATTCCTTTGATTAGCTACGCCACTAAATAACTTATTTAATTTAGAAATTAGAGACACTTGATTATTACAATAATTTCCCAACTATTGGCTTCATACATTGACAAATATCAAATAAATAAATTTAACAATTTATGATAAGTAAGATTTCTTACTTCTAGTATTTATCATTTACTCATATTGATATATTATTACATATAAGGTAATCATCTCTTTATTAAAATCATAAATTGCATATGCCGCTTAAGGTGAAATATACAACTATTATGGTAACTCTCACATATAGTGAGGTTTGAATATTAACAATGGGTCCAAGATCCCAATAAATTTAGTCAAAATTCTGGGATATCATCCTTCTACAAATTGAAATCCAAGTATCTCATTTAGATCCATGCTATGATAAAACTTCACAAGACATGAGTTTCCGCATATCCAAACGTGACGGCTAATTGTCCTGCAAGATTGGAGTAGTGGTATGTTGTCCATTCAAAATGAACTGACATGAATATTTCCTCCATTTTTGATGCAATTATTTAATAAAATATGAAACGATATACATGTTATTTTATCAACAAACGTATGGTAATACAACGGAGAATGTATTATTACATGTTTTTCATCAAGATACAACTATGAATGTACACAAATAGAATAACCAATTTCTATTTCAGCAATCATGTTTCACTTTAATCACAAGGATCAAGACATAATCAAACCATAATCATTCAACATCCGAATTCTAATTGAACCACAAGCAAATCATGCTTCGCATGGTATAGATTCAACTATTATTTTTCTTACCTTCCAATCAACAAACAACTTAACAAAACTATCTGAAATCATCATTTCCAAATACCAATTAGACATATTCCCTCTAGGTAATGAGCAACTCTATAAAATGCATAATAACTTTATTTCAAACAATCAAAATACATTTATATATATTTATAGGAATAGTCCAACTAAACAGTGTAAAAACACCTCTATTAAATCATTTTAACATGTTCTTTCAGGTAACCAATAGATCGAAAAAATAAAATAATCCACATACCACATGATGATAATTTTGAAGTCTATTTGCATAGAATAACAACAATAAGTTTCTAACACTTCTAGTAATGAAATCCTTTAAGAAAAACTAAGTCATCTTACATAGACTGTTAACACTAATTTATTTTTCAATCAGGTAATAAAATTATACCTATAGGAAAATCAACTTGTACATATCCAAATCAGTTTGTTCCAGCATTAATTCTTTTCTATTTAGAAATTATTAGAATCTGGAAGCAAATATATCGAAAAATGATGAAATACTTGGTAAAAACATTTTTCACACTACCCAAAATCGCTTTACTCATACAAAAAAATTATTCTTTAACCGTAATAAAACTCAAAGGTAGAAATCAATTTGGGGTTTCTAGAAATCAAATTTAAATAGAAAATGAAATAAAATAAAAATTGATTAGGAACACTTATCTATTTTTTTTTTCTAGGTTTAGCTAAAACCACACAAAGGAAACTTAAGAGAATATAGAATCCATCAATTTCCTTTTTAGATTTCATTTCCAAGAAATTAAATCAGAAGTTGTCCACAAATTCATTTAATTTCCATTTAAAATAGAATGTGTATTTCCTCATTATTTACAAATAATGTTGAAGAGAAGGAGAAAATATTCATGCCTGAAGTAAAGCAAGAATCGACAACCTTCTACTCTTGCAGCTCTAACAAGTTGAGTCCTTTGTTCTTCCAAAACTCATGCAGTATCCCAAAAGGGAAAAATGAAAACAGACAAAGGAGAAGTAAAAAAATATAATGAAGAAACTATACTATAATGGAGAACTTTTGGGCTTCCTAATGTTGCTTCATGTGTCAATGCATGCCACATAGTGTTAGATGAAGGTGTCTCCTTTCAAAACTCTTAGATTTTAAATATTAAAATATTATTATTATTTTCTTTTTAACTTTTGATTTACATGCCAAATCCTTTTAGGATTTAAATATATAATTTCATAAATTAATAATGCATTTTTTTAATTTTTATTTTGATTGATACCTAACTTTAATGGTAAAATTAATCATCATAATATAATTCCACATATTTCCAACAATATTTTATTGTACTAATTATTCAAATTCCCATGTTCCATATAAAACATTGAAACAATTGAAAAATCACCCAGTCCATAAATAATAATTCGAATATTCTCATAAATCTGGTTGTATATACCATTGTCAAATAAAAAACAGAGGCGGTATTCCTCACAAATCATAGAAAAATTCGAACAAAAAAAAAGACGACCAAACCGATTAACATAAAATAGCTAGAATACAAATAACCGAAAGATTCACTATCATTTATGAACTGCTTTTACCTATGATTAAGGCCTAATCATGTTTTGTGAAGGATCATCAAGGTGGGCGTGGGATTATTCGTTCTATAATGTCATGCCCCGCAATGTGAAGCTATGGGTCATGATACGATGAATCAAATGAATTTTACACCCAATGATGATCTCGTCTAATCCTATTTAGACTTAACTATAGTTAATTTAACTTACAAGAAATTTTGGGATGTTACATACTCCACCCCTTAGAATAATCATCGTCTCAATGATTTTAGGATAAATAGATAAACTAAACCCATCATTCATTTGTGGCATTAATATATTTCAAATCAACTTAAAATTTGTATCAATATCATTTCAGCTGAATCATAAAGGTCACAACATCCCTTATATATCTAGAAAATCAGTCACATAATCTGTAGACATAACACATTACTACTTAAATGACATATTTTCCAGGTTCATTACAAAATCTTCAATAGTAACTATTCATCAAAAAGTACCTTAGTTCCAATATTCAATTGTAAGCTTATCTACAGGATTTTCTTATCTACTTCTTTACAAAAAAACTGAATTTAGCACTATAACAAAAATATATTCTTAAAAATCAGTCAAATTGATGCGAAAAAGTAGTCTGGATATCTTCCAGATTCTCCCGAGTGGCACTTTCTTCAGAATATTGGTCCCACTGGACCTTACATTGTGAAACCTCATGGTTTTTCAAGTGTAACTTGTAGGTTTCTAGTATCCTTATAGGCTCAACCGTGATTAACCCTGGATCCAGAACCTGCAATGAATCCCAATTAAGTACATGTGTTAAATTAGGTACATATTTCTTAAGCAAGGATACATGAAATACATTGTGCATCCTAGATAGAGTGGGAGGAAGTGATAGCTTGTAGGCTACTATTCCAACATCTCTAGGACTCTAAATGGTCCTAAAACCTAGGAGATTGTTTGGCTACCTACCAAATGAAATGGAACTCTTTTTAGGTTTGACCCTATGAAAACTTTATCTCCCATGTTAAATTTTCTATCAATTATTTTTAAATTTGCATAAATTTTTTTGTCTATTTGCGGCCTCTTTCAATCTTTATTGGATTAATTTAACCTATTTTTCCATTTCTCGACATAATTCCGGGTCCAATTAGTTCTCTATCTTTAGGATTATCCCAACTTATAGGTGTTTTACACCTACGACCATATAAGGCCTTACAAGGAGCCATCTGAATGAAAGAATGGTAGGTGTTATTATAGGAAAATTCAACCAAGGGAAGATACTCTTCCCATTTGTATTGTTGATCCATGCAATACATTCTTAGTAAATCTTCTAGCACTTGATTTACTCTTTTGGTTTGATCATCAGTTTCAGGATGGTAGGCAAAACTTGTTTTCAGTTTTGTCCCTAAGGCAACATACAAAGTCTACCAAAATATGGAAGTCATCCTTGAGTCCCTGTCTGAAATTATTATTTCTAGAACTCCATGTAATCGAAAAACTTCTTGCACAAACCTTTTTGCTAGTATGGGTGAATTATCCTTTAAATTACTTGTTATAAAATGTGCCACTTTAGTTAACTTGTCTACAACTACAAGTATAACATCATGTTTATTTTGGGACATAGGTAGACCTTGGAAAAAATCCATACTTATAACTTGCCACTTATATTTTGGCACGTTGTGAGGATATAATAATCCTGCTAGATGTGAATGTTCAGCCTTTACTTGCTGACATTCCAGGCATTGTGAGACGTAAAGAATCACATCACTTTTCATCTTTTTCGTAAGTATTGCTTTTTGATGTCCACCATCATTTTTGTTACTCCTAGATGTCCCGAGTAGGGAACATCATGAAATTATCTCATGAATTTATTTCTGAGCTCTTTACCCTCTGGTACATATATTTTGTTGTTATAACACAGAATCCCATCTATTTCCATCTTGAAACCATCATACCTTTTTTCTCTCGAATATTTTTCTAGAGCTATTTTAACATGATTGTAGTAGGGGTCATTGGTTAACTCATTTTTGAATTCATCTTTGAACTGGGTTCTTAATGTAATTATAGCAGCAATATACTTTCTGCAACTTAAGGCATCAACCACCCTATTCTCTTTTCCTTTAATGTAATTTATATCAAAGTCATAATTTGCTAGGAACTCCAACCATCTTCGCTACCTTGCATTTAGATTCGGCTGTGTAAAGATGTATTTGAGCCCAAGATGATCTATTTTGAGTTCAAAAGGTTTCCCAAGCAAATAGTGCCTCCATACCTGTAGCACATGAACAATCGCAACAAACTCAAGATCATGTGGTGCATAATTTACTTCATGCACCCTCAACTTCCTACTTTCAAAAGCTACCACATACCTATCTTGTAGTAGTACTCCACCCATACCTTCCCCTGAAGCATCGATTACCACTAAGAAGTTTCCATTTGGATTTGGAATACAATAAAACAGAAACACGTTCTCCAAAATATTACCTAAGGTTTTAATGGGAGTCACTTGCTTTTTTACTTTCTTATTATGGATTGCAGCATAAATCTTATGGTATTTCCCATATTTATTTATTGCAGTAGATCCCTTCTACTAGTTATTACATTTTCCTCTTTGCGAGATAATTGTTAGCAAAATGATTGCCACCGCACTTAAAACATCCACCCGGAGGTATTTTTCTCTCAATCTTATTTTGGTTGAAACTTGTTCCTTGTTGCCTATTATTTTTATTATTCATAACATTTCTACCCCCTATTCCTCTTTTATTGATGGGCCCGAACTTGTCGTTTCCCTTTTTCCATGCAGGTTTACTTGTTGTTGGTGTTTGAAAATATCTATGTTTCCTTCTTTTTCCTCTTTAGAGGCATAAATACTATACATCTTTTGTGCTTGCTTGATAACTTTTTCAAACATTGTTTCCATCGAGGTAGGTCCATGAACATCTACCTCACCACTAATGCTAGGATTCAATCCCATTATAAATTTTCTCACTCTAAACTTCTCATCCTTTTGATACATAGGAAAATATTTCAACAATCGGGTGAAACGTTCTCAATATTCTATAACCGAGTTCTTTCCTTAAGTCGATTTTGGAATTTCACCATCTATTTGGTTAAAGCATAGTTGAGGTAGCCATCTTTGACAAAAGTAGGCCTTGAACTAATCCCATGTGATCATACAAGAATCCATTCCTAGTTCCATTTTCTAGTTATCCCACCAGGAAGATGATTCATGTGACAATTGGTAGGCTCCCCATACTACTTTATCTCCTCTAGAAAAGTCTCTAATCTCAAAATAGTTTTCCATTTCAGAGAGCCAATTTTTAGCACCATCCCTAAGAGTTGTACCATCAAATTTAGGTGGGGATATTCTTTTAATCTCCATTGTGAACTCAAAAACCAACCTTTATTTCTTATTTTCCCTTTCATTTAGGTGCTCGGGTTGATAATCATGTTGCTCATCATCCCTATGATCCTCATCTTCTTCACCACACCGACCTTGTTGTTCTATGACAACTACTTGGTTTTGGGAGTCATTTAAAAGGTGAAGGATTTATTGTAACTTAGAAGTTGTATTATCCGACTCGTTGTCATTATTTACCCCATTGTCACTCGCCATATTAGCTCTTGTTGCTGGCATAGCAAAATTTTCCTATTTTTATAAAAGAGGATACTTTTTAGTAGAATGTGTGTCCCATTAATGTTCAAGTGTCTGAGCCTTTGGCTGTGATATCAAAATGTAATGCTCAAAATTATTGGAACTGGTAAAATGAGGATATTTTTTTAAACATACATAAAAATACATTACATAGCTGCAATCATACAAATTTGTTTAATCAAGTTATTTAAATAAAATTTGTTCTTTTGATCTATCTAATAACATTTTTGTAAGCCATGTGCGACTGAGAAGGGTGTATCTAGATCTCCATGATCTCCCTTCACCACTACTTCGAGTGACAATGCTTACTAGAATTTTGGATCAACCTTTTATAAGTCATGGGAACCATGTGAAAGTCCTTAGGTCTACCTTGAAGCTAGTTTTACGACTTCATATTCTCGTATATTACCATTTCCTACCTCTAGTTCGGTGTTCAAATTTACTGTTGGTATCCAATTTTTTTCTCCTTTTCATTTTGAGCAGCACCACCATTACGTCATGGAGCTTAAAAATGATTAGACCATGTTGTATGTTGTTAATAGCTGGGGATATGGTCGAGCTAGCACTTTTTTTGTGGAGAAACAGATAGCACTCTAATAGGACTTGATCTTGTCCTACTGTTTTAGGTTGTGCCTTACTGCAACCAAGGTAAGTTTTGTAACCTTGTAATGGTGAAGGAGATGAAGATGTCCTTCTTTTTGCTTGAAATTATATGATGAAGACCTTGATGAAAACATGATCAACACCCCAGATCTGAACTCTCACAAGTTGTCACTTCTCAAAATATGGGTATGTTCTCAAAACAAGGCAAAGGTTACTAGAGACATTAGAAATCCTGATCTGTTATGCATACTTTTACAAATGGATTTTGATCTTTTGTGGGTATACACATACAAATAAGGGATAGTGCATGATAAGATCTTTGTTGCTATATGATTTTAGTGGGAGATTGATAAGATAAAAAGGGATGGATTAGATCTTTGACAATGCATACAATATATGAACAACTATTAGATGAAATGCCTAAAATAACCAGGATGTTTTTTCAACCAGAAGAGGCATAGATGGAAACCCAGGTTGCACTCTTCATACAATATTTGAGAACTCACCACAAAATCTTGAAGTAAAGAACTCAATTAAACACAAAAACCCATGATCAAACCACACATAAGGTACCCCAAAACTTACAGGAATCTCTGCAAAGGAAGGTAAAGTGATTTTAAATTTGTTTATCTCCTATTCAAATGAAGGCTCTTACGAGTATGAGATTACAAATGCCACTTAACTATCAACCAAAAATGAATATCCTCTGTGACTTCTAAATATTTTCAATGTAAGAATGCAATAAGAACAATAAAATTTATTTGTAGGCATTTAAAATTGATAACAAACATCATATTTCCCAAAGAAAAACATAGATTTAATTCAAAGCTTGCTAGATTCAACAACGAGGAGAGTTACATGAACAATCTCATAGGTGGGTGGTGGATATACACTTGTAACCAACCCACATACATAAAATTTCCAACACATAAGACACTAACTTTGGTTCTTTGGAAGATTTCTTGAAGATGATTTTTTTCTCAATATTTTCTCGTGATTTTCAACTCCCGACCATTCACAATTTCTCCAAATTGCATAATATATCTCATGCCACATTGGTGTCTTCCTTCCCAAGTAAAGAATATGCTATGGGATCAAATTTGTTACAAAAGCTTCATGATTCAAAGAAAGTGACATCAAACAGGAAAAACAATGTGTAGGTTGCCGTATGCACAAAAATCAAATTATTACACAAATTCGGATCATTATCCACCCCAGGGGCACATTTTTATCATTTAGGCATGCGAGCATCTTTCATTCATAAATTTTTACCCGTTTCCCTTTTCAATTTTACCTCTATAATTTCTAGATCTAACTTTTACGTTTTTTGACGGGCCTGAGCCAAAATTACATCAAAAAACACCATAGATCGACGGATTAGGTCATAAAAATGTTGTTAATGTTCACGAAGGCCAAGACAACCCAAAATCATATAAGGTTCACTAAAATTTGATGAAGAAACTTGATTTCCAAGCTTCTTGGAGATCCCATGGCTGCCAAAACAAACAAATGCACAACATCCATCGATCTCATTCTCCTTTTACTATCACCCTCCACGTGGAAAATGTCACTTAAAAAAAGCTTGAAATTACCCCTTTAGACCTTTGAAAAGGTAGGACGTGTGTAAAAATGTGATTGGATCGGGCCCATACCTCCAAAATGTATTCGCAACCTTTTAAAGTTTTCAAAAAATTGCAAAATTTCCCCGCTTCTACCCTAGATGCGCCACATGTCCATATGTGGGCGCCATCGAAAACCGTAGGCCAATTTAATCAATTTTTCCACTTTTTGGATTTTGGGAAAAATTTCACATTTTTCCTGCAGGCCCACACCCCTCTTTTCTCCTTTTCCATGTGTCCATCTTCTATTCGCTGCGGGTCCAACCTTTCCCTTTCTTCCTTTAAACTATTTTCAAAAATTCACGAATTTCAATGTTGACCCGCGCCACCCTTTGACACTTTAAAATGTGCCACGTGTCCACCTTGGGTTGGCCAGTGGAGGCATGCCTCTCATTTTCACTTTAGCTCCCTTTGCCAAAAAGGAAAAAAATTACTTTTACCTCCGAAGGCCCGCGATCCCGCACAAGCCTCAAATTTACACCTTTTCGGGGCCACACACAAAATTTTGACTTTTGAACTTTTGGACACATGTCTCCATCTGATTGGAGTAGGGCTATAATCCGATTGTCACCTTTAGAAAACAAAGCAAAAATCACCAAGTCTTCCCTTGGCCCCCTCCTCCATTTTGCAAATTTTTTGACACATGTCCTCTTCCCACTAGTTTGTGGGATATCGGGCCAAAATTTGATTTTTACCACTTGAAGTTTAAAAACTTCAAAGTCATGAAAACCCACTGCCCCAATCTATCCTTTCCTAGACACATGTCCACCAGGGATTGGCCGAGGGCCCTTGGGCCAAAATTTGACTTTTACCATTTGAGCCATAAAACATCAAAATTTCTCTAAGTCCCCTCGCCATCCATATGCCCTCCGTGCCACGTGTCTTCTCCCTATTCGGTGCGGGCCTTTGGGCCAAAATTTGAATTTGAAAATTTTGCACAATGAAAACAAAATTTCCTCTAAAAATCCCACCAATCCTCTAGCCAATCAAAATGTGCCATGTAGGCACCTCAATGTAGAAGGCGAGCCACGGATCAAAATTTTCTCTTTTGCCAAAATTTCAAAAATGATAAGTTAGAGATATTTTCCGCCACTTCTCAGCCAATAGGAACCTATCACATTTCCCTTGCATGTAGAGGATGAGTTTGACAGGAAAAAGATGCTCGTCTAACTATCAAAACATAGAAAATTTAAAGGATACCCTAGAAATCAAAATTTTCAACAAGGATGGTCAATTTCTTGATTTTAAACCAACTGAAACATGATTTGTCATTATTTTTAGCCTTGGGATTGGGAAATTAATTGCATATAATTTAGCTTTGATCAATTCAATTTTTTTGCATGATTTGACAAAGGGAAAATGACACAGCCCGAAAATTTGAAAAAACTAGGGCGCAAAAAGGGGCAAACTTGGAATATTTGTTCGAATTAGGGAAAAACAACTAGTTTATGGGCATCTTTGAAGCACTCAACTGGAGGGGCCAAATTGCAAATCACCAATTAGAGAAATAAAACGTTTCTGAGAAAATATGGACATGAAAAATTTAGGGCACACAATGCAAGCTCAAAAATGGCACTAACATTGGCTCCTGCCTAGGGATGGGCACTCCTAATGAGTGCCACAAGGACAAAATGTAGACCAAGTGCCAAAATACCATTGGGCAAAGGAGTCAAAACACAAGGCATCCCAAAAATCTTAACCACCCAACAAAAACAATGCGAGAAACCAACCAAAATGGTTGCCAAGAACAAAGGGCAAACCACAAACCACCAAATAGTAAAAAAAGAGTAAAAACAAGGACTATACAATTTGTACAATTTGTGCATACCTCAATTTGGGGATTAATCCAAGAAATTCTTTAAATGTTTGCCATTAATAGGCAGCTCTATCAATTCCCCATCTAGATCTTTAAGAAAAAGGTACGCTCACCAATTCGATATGTTGGTTTTCAAATAGGACTTTTTAGAAGAACAATGTGGGGAAGAAGTCCCTCCTCTTTGATGGGAGAGGTTCCCTTATTCAGAAACAAACTTATTTACAAATGTACAGGACATGATTTGTTGGTTAAACTTGGATACCACGAAAGTGTTTTCTACGAAGGTTATCAATTACAAAAGGACTGAGGAAATGAGAGGGTGAGAATGAGCAGAAAGGCAACATGCAGAATTATAGATAACAGAGTAATTCTTTATGTATGCAAAGTCACAGTGAATTGAAAACAAGATCATTCGTATCGTATAAATACGATGGAATTTAGAGACACAAAGTTCTGTAAATAACATCTGCCAGAACACAAAGTTTCTTAACGTAACACAGATTTATCAATCAAGGACACAAAGTTCCTTCTTGGTTATACAAGATCACCAAACGGCAAGACTAACAAACTGGAGACAAATGATCTTCACAAAGAAAATAAATGAAAGCTCAGAGATAACGGAGATCAGATAGACAAAGAATAGAAAGCCCTTCTGTATTGATTTCTTTATGATCTATTTACACTTTCAGAAAATAAGCCAAGTTTCCTTTTTTTTTTTTTTTTTGCATAATGGCGTAGAAATGCCATTATATAGTTTGCAGAATCGATTACTCTTCGTAACCGTTTCTTTAATCAAGAACCGTTAAGGACCGCCAACCGCAATACCTCAACCTATTACAAAGAAAACTGAAAAAGAAAGGGAAGAAGAGAAACGTATGGGGAAGAAGACAGGTGGCCGGTCACTGAGAGGGACCCATCAACTTCAGAAACCGCTGCTTGAATTTCTTCCACGTCTCAGCTATGTCTTTGCCACGAGGGACACACAAGAATTTTCATCTTGAAGATGACAATGGATATCTTTGAAAACTGATATAACCGGCGTCTTGAAAGCTTCGTCTTTCTGCCAGCTGTCCTTGAAATTTGATCTTCGCAACTTAAATTCAAATTTAGCACATTTGGTTCGAGTGGGAAAAACTAAGTATGAATTGCATTAGGTTCACTTGGGACATGTGAGACGCGAATGCGCGAAACACGAGGCTCGGCCGATTCGGACGAAACAGGGAGAAGATGCACAAATGCATTTTGGGACATTTGGGATGAAAATGCGCGAAGGACGTGGTCCGGGTGAACCGGCCAAAAATGGAACAGCTCACACTTTTGGCTTCGGGACAGTTGGAACATGAAAGCGCGGTTCGGGCGGATCGGCCGATATTGGAACAACTTGCACTTTTGACTTTGGGACACTTGGAACAAAAATGTGCGAAGTACGCGGTTCGGGTGATTCGGCCGCAAATGGAACAGCGTGCACAATTTGACTTGGGACAGTTGGGACGAAAAGTTACGAGTACGCACTCGGCCGGTTTGACTTGGAATAGAGCGCACTTTTGAAATTGGGACATTTGGGATGAAATTGGGTGAATCGGCCGAAAATGGAACAGAGTGCACTTTAAGTTTGAACTTGAGAAATTTGAGACAAAAAGTTCCGGAGTGCACGCGACTCGGCCTTCGGGTTCGAAATTGGAGCAGAGCGCACTTTTGGCTTCGGGACATTTGGGACAAGAAAGTGTAAAGTACGCGGTTCGGGCGGTTGGCCGAATTGGAACATCTCGCACAAGAACTTCGGGACACTTGGGACAAAAACTTTCGACGGGCCCGAAAATGGGACAAATTCGGAGGTTTCACCGATCGGGAACAAAATGCACTTTCGTACTTGGGACAAAGGACAAAAATGTCCGACAGCCCCCAAAATACTTACTGAGAATGACCCAAAACTTAGATTTTTTCGACTTCAAAACTTTTTCACACCACCACCGACGACAGAAAAAGACATTTAAACTCAAAATTTTGAAATTTTTACTTTTGTGAGCGGGAATTTTGAGCGTACAATAAATGGCTCCTTCCTCGGGGATGACTTGGCATAAATTCAAGGAATGAGACAAGGCAAGAACTTAGACAAACTCGGTGAAGCAGACCAGCGCCTTATCCCTTGGGCAACGGAGTCAAAAACGACCCAACACAGAGGGCAACACACAAAAACAACAGAAGGGAAACACACCAAAACAACAGAAGGAAAACACTGTACAGAATATACAAAGGGACTCCCTAGTCACCTAGGACTTGAACAACTTGAGATACTGCCCACTATAAGGAAGTGGGAGGGGCGAACCATCCATGTAATCAAGATAGAAAGAATTCTCACCAGCGAAATGTCTGATCTTGAAGGGTCCGAGCCACAGGGAATCAAACTTTCCATGGCTGCCAGCGAGGTTCATGTCTTTTATCCCATAACAGTACGATGTCTCCAACTTGGAAATCTCTGAACCTAGCTTTCTTATCAAACAGGACCTTTACCTTCTGCTGGTGAATAGATATCCTATCAGCAACTACCAATCTGTCTTCATTCAGCTTGTGCAGGTACATAATTCTCTTGTCCAGGGCATCACCGAAACTAGTATCCTCGATGGCCTTCATTAGATGCAAGGCCGGTAGTTCCACTGTCACTGGAAATCGAGCTTCAACTCCATATACCACTTGAAAAGGAGACATTCCAATAGCTCTCTTTGGTGTAATCCTGTCTGCCCAAAGAGCATCATAGAGCTTCTTGTGCCAGTTTCGTTGAGACTCATTGACCAACTTCCTTATGATAGTCACCAGGTTCTTGTTTGTGGATTCTGCTTGCCCATTTCCCTGGGGGTAATAATCTGAAGAATGAGCCAGAGAGATGCCATACCCGTAGCAGAAATCCATTATCTCAGTTGAGGAGAAGTTTGAAGCATTATCTGTTACAATCTTGTTAGGTACACCATACCTTACCAAGATGTTCTCTTTGATGAAGTTGCATACTACTTCAGAAGTAGTGCTCTTGACTGGAATAGCTTCCACCCATTTGGTGAAGTAGTCAGTGGCAGTTAGCACATGAGTGTGACCAGCACTAGAAGCAGGATTGAGTGCACCAATGAAGTCCAAACCCCACTGTTGAAATGGTTCCTCAATCACAACTGGCTTGAGAGGCAAAGAAGCCAATTTAGGTCTTCCCACAAAGGTCTGGCAGGCCTCACATTTATCCACCCACTTGGATGCATCTCTGAACAAAGAAGGCCAGTAGTATCCTCCCCGGAGTATCTTGTGAGCAGTGACCGTTGATGAATAGTGCCCTCCACATGCCTGATCATGAAAAGCTGAGAGCAATTTTCTCTGTTGTTCCTTGTCCACACACTTCAAAAATCTCCCATCTAAGCCACGCTTGAACAAGGCATTTTCCCACAATACATATTGTGCTGACCTCAATTTAACAGTCCTCTTTTCTTTGGCAGTTAAATGAGGGGGGCATTCCCCATAGGTGAGAAAATGGGCGATGTCAGCATACCATTCATCAACCGAACTCAGGAACAGAACAGTAGGAAGGTCAGCTTTCTCCTCTAGCAACTCATGTTTGGCCCTTCAGCAATGAGCTCACAAAGACCTTTTCCACGAACCAGCTTGGTTGGTTTGATATCAATGTCATACTCTTGGACCTTAGCCACCCAGTTCCCTCTCTTGGATCCAAATTCTTGCTGTGTAAGAATTGACTTAACAGTTGTATCTGGAACCAGCACCATAGAGTGAGAGTTGAGGATATAGAAACGGAACTGCTTAACAGCTTTGACTACTGCAAAAGCATGCTTCTCTATCATGGTGTATTTTAGCTCATGATTCTTCAGGATATAGCTCATGAACGCAATCGGTAGCTCATGTTCATCAGAGTCTTCTTGAGTCAAGACAGCAGCCAAGGTATTATCTGTAGCATAGCAATAGATGATGAAGTCTTTGCTGAAATCAGGACAGGCTAAAACTGGAGTTTTAGCGATAGCTCTTTTGATACCTTCAAAGGATTCCTTTCCTTCAGAAGACCAACCAAATGTTTGTTTCCCTTTCATCATTTGAGAAATATTCAAAGTTAACTCTGCAAAATCAGGGATGAATCTTCTCAAGAAATTGATCTTACCGAAGAAGGAGTGCACGCCCTTTTTACTGGTTGGGAGAGGAATTTGCTGGATGGCTTGAACTCGTTCAGGATCAATCTTAATCCCATCCTTGGAAACGATGTGCCCTAATAACTTTCCCTCAGTGACACAAAAGACAGATTTTTTAGGGTTCAGAGAGATCCCATGCTCTCTGCATCTCAGCAGAACTGTCTCTAGGTGGTCAAAATGATCCGCTCTTGTCTTGGAAAACACTGTCAGGTCATCAAGGTATATGACAATACACTTCCCTTTCAAGCTTCCAAAAGCCAGATCCATAGCTCTCTGGAAAGTGGCACCAGCATTAATAAGCCCAAAAGGCATTCTCTTGTAGGCAAAGGTACCCCAAGGAGTGGTGAAGGCTGTCTTGTGTTGATCTGCAGTATCAACCTCTACCTGATTGTATCCAGAAAATCCATCAAGCATAGATAACATTTCAGAGCCTGTTACTGCTTGCAATATTTGATCCATCATGGGCAAAGGATAATTATCTTTCAGAGAAGCCTGATTTAGGTTCCTGAAATCAACACAGATGCGGATCTCACCATTCTTCTTTCTAACAGGCACAATATTTGCAATCCATGTTGAATGGTGGATAGGAAAGATAATTTTAGCTTTCAACAACTTCTGTATCTCCTGAAAGATGGTGTCAGCTACTTTGGGGTTGTATTGTCTCTGTTTCTGCTTGAAAGGCTTAATTCCAGGCTTGAGGGGAATAGAGTGCTGCATATCTTTTGGTTTGAAAGCTTTCAAATCTTCATAAGAGTAAGCGAGAACGTCTTTATACCTTTTTAGAAGATCAATTGCTTTTCTCCTCTCATCTGCTGTGCAACATTTCCCAATGTTCACTAGCTTAGGGTCAGTAGGACTCCCAATATCAATCTTATCATACTCAGCTGATTGCTGAGGTCCAGTAGAAGCTTTAGATTTCACGTACCTGTCATGCTTATCGAATAGTTCCTCCAGACTCACCAACCCTTTAGGAATCTTGTTTCCTTTGAGATTGATGCATCCATCTTGATCTGTTTCTTGTCCTTGGGTGACGGCTTGGTCAGAGGACGCCCTCTCACGAGGCAGGTTGTCACTTCCCTCAAAATACAGTTGTTCGAAATTACCCTTGAGTTCCAGGAAGGAAAGCAAATGCTGGTCATCGTTGAAAACTTGCCAGTTATTGGTATTGTCAGGTACACTAGGCCGGTGGACCATTTCAATAGTGAACTTATCCTGAGAGAATTCAGGATGGGGAATCAGTAGTGACCCTGAGACAGCCAGTGAATCAGCCCTGCTGTTCTTTTCTCTAGGTATTGCTTCAATAGAGAAAGCATCAAGGAATTCAATGGAATCCCAAACCTGATTCCGGTAATGCTTCAGCCTCCCATTTTTTACCTGAAAGAGGTTTCTGACCTGCTTCACAATCAACTCTGCATCACCACGAGCCAGAAGGTTCTTCACACCTCGTTCTTTGGCCACTTGCAGTCCAAGAATGAGAGCCTCATACTCTGCTGTATTATTAGTGTTTTCAAACTACAACTTAAATGAAAAAGGATGTAGGCATCCTTCAGGTGACACTAGCAGACACCAGCTCCAGAACCAGCTGAGGAACAACTTCCATCAAATTCTAAAATCCAAACACCATTGGGATCTTTAGGTGCTACTTTGGAGGGTTGGATTTCATCAGGGGACAGAATCATGTAATTACCATGCCCTATATCCTCATAGAGTATTTGTGCCTTAGGATCATCCGTTTTCTAGCACAATATACTCAGATCGCTTCTCGTAGTAACTTCTTCATGTGTCCATTGACAGGTATGAGTGCATGTGACCAATCCATTTGAATCTCCCCACCCACATCTTTACAGAAGTTTCTACTTAGCAACATTCCATAAGAAGGGGGAATGTCTGACTACTAGGATGGTAGCCAAGACTTTCTTTTCAGGAAAAGCAGCAAAGGCCACTTGTGCATCTTTAATCCTTCCAACCAGGGGCACTTCTTTGCTTTCCATGGAGTAATAGGATCCATAAGTGTGAGTGAGGGTCAGGCCTAAAGCATGAGCTACTTTAGCAGGCATTACATTATCTGAGGCTCCTGAGTCAATGACACAATTACTGAGCCTATGGCCAGCTATAAGAAGTGTTACATAAAATGGTTTAATTTTGTCACCAGGTGAGGTGACAGCAGCTACCAGACTTGGCTGTGGTGCAGAAGGAGGAGTAGGTAGAAGGCCTTTAGAAGTGGTCTTAGAGTTGGAATTAACAAAGTGGATCATTTTGGCAAAGGCTTTGGGATGGGTTTGATAGTACTCAGCTTCTGAGATTTGTACCTTGGTCTTTTTCAGGTGATCAACAATATCAAAGGATCCAGAAGTGGACGGGCCATCATCATTTGGAATTCTAGGCTTATCAACTTTAGGAGAAAAAGAAGAAGCAACTTTGGTAACTGGATTGATAGGACTCACCTTCTGTGTAGACGAAGTAGGGATAGGAGATCCTCTTCTTGCAATTACAGGGATAGTTGCCGACTGCTCCTTAGATTTCTTTATGGGCTGTGTCACCTTTTCCCTCTGCTTTGTCTATTCTCGAGTCATGACAAAAAAAGATTCACTGCTTCATTCATGTCTCGCTACCACTTCATCATAATCATCAATGCCCTCAGTGGTAAAGAAATTCACTCGAGATCCCTCAAGTTCCTCTGCTTCATCATCAAATTCCTCCACAAACTCCTCGCAAGTTTCATCATCATCTGGCTCTTCAACTTCACAGGTTGCGTTCACAGGAACCTTAACAGGAGGTCCTTCAAGTGCTAGTCTTGTGTGAGGAGCAGGCAAATGATTTCTGGGCTGAAAATTTCTTCTTGGAACATCTGCATACGGGGCATGCTGAGCCAACTGTTTCTTTATAGCGACAAGATCATTTGCGAGTTTCTGGACTAATGGATCAGTACTAGGTCCAGGGGTGGAAGAGGAAGAAGCAGCAGACTTAGATTTGGGAGGATCTCTTCTCAACTTCCCTGACATGATCAAGTCATCTTCGATACTAACAGCCAGTTCTTGATCCAGAGCTAGTGTTCCGAGATTAGCCCTTCTTAGTGCATAACTAACTTTGGGCGATTGAGCATTTAGGAAGAAACACTTTTGAATTTGGTCGACAGGTCGGGTAGGCGTTGGAATTTTATTTACCAACCTGTTGAACCGGGCCACAAATTCCCTCATGGGCTCTTGTGAATCTTTCTTTATCTCGAGAGACACGGGCAAGCAAGGCATGCACATCTTCTCACCGGCTTGAAGTGGTTCTCAAACCGAGTTCTCATTGTGTCCCGATCGGTTATAGCACCGGCCGGAAGGTGATAGAACCAATCAGCAGCATTATCTTGTAACGTCTCAACAAACAGCCTTATGGAGACGTCTTCATATTCGACTCCCAGAACTCCACATGCAACAACGAAGGCTGCGATGTGTTCATCGCTGTGGTGCACTTTGCCATCGCCTTTGAATTTGGGGAAGTTCTTCCGGTTCCTCTGGGTAACTCATGCAAAGGTCCGAGCAAGGGCCAGAGGCCCGACATGATGACCCCATGGTAATGGCGCTGCCATTCTTGGAAAAACGGCTTGGAGAGGAACTGTAACACCGGCAAGGATCAAAGCTCGTAGATTGGGACTAGCAGGCCCTAAAGGAATACCACCCATAGGACTTCTATCTTGAACAGGTGGAGTGCTTGTCGAACGGGTCCTTCTATTTTTTGTTGAATTTGAAGGGAAAGGAAAACCTTGTTGTTCTAAAAGCTGAAACTGAGAATCTTCGATACCAAGGGCCCTTCTCCCTCGAGTGAAACGCGGAGTCGCCAGATCAAAGGATGACCAAAAATTGCAGAACTGGAATGCGATTATCCCCAGCGGAGTCGCCAAAAACTGTTGGTTTTCAAATAGGACTTTTTAGAAGAGCAACAGTCAGGGGACAAGAAGTCCCTCCTCTTTGATGGGAGAGGTTCCCTTATTCAGAAACAAACTTATTTACAAATGTACAGGACATGATTTGTTGGTTAAACTTGGATACCACGAAAGTGTTTTCTACGAAGGTTATCAATTACAAAAGGACTGAGGAAATGAGAGGGTGAGAATGAGCAGAAAGGCAACATGCAGAATTATAGATAACAGAGTAATTCTTTATGTATGCAAAGTCACAGTGAATTGAAAACAAGATCATTCGTGTCATATAAATACGATGGAATTTAGAGACACAAAGTTCTGTAAATAACATCTGCTAGAACACAAAGTTTCTTAACGTAACACAGATTTATCAATCAAGGACACAAAGTTCCTTCTTGGTTATACAAGATCACCAAACGGCAAGACTAACAAACTGGAGACAAATGATCTTCACAAAGAAAATAAATGAAAGCTCAGAGATAACGGAGATCAGATAGACAAAGAATAGAAAGCCCTTATGTATTGATTTCTTTATGATCTATTTACACTTTCAGAAAATAAGCCAAGTTCTTCCTCTTTTTTTTTTTTTTGCAGAATGGCGTAGAAATGCCATTATATAGTTTGCAGATCAGTTACTCTTCGTAACCATTTCTTTAATCAAGAACCGTTAAGGACTGCCAACCGCAATACCTCAACCTATTACAAAGAAAACTGAAAAAGAAAGGGAAGAAGAGAAACGTATGGGGAAGAAGACAGGTAGCCGGTCACTGAGAGGGACCCATCAACTTCAGAAACCGCTTCTTGAATTTCTTTAACGTCTCAGCTATGTCTTTGCCACGAGGGACACACCAGACGTTTCATCTTGAAGATGACAATGGATATCTTTGAAAACTGATGTAAACGGCGTCTTGAAAGCTTCGTCCTTCTGCCAGCTGTCCTTGAAATTTGATCTTCGCAACTTAAATTCAAATTTAGCACATTCGGGTCGAGCGGGAAAAACTAAGTATGAATTGCATTAGGTTCACTTGGGACATGTGAGACGCGAATGCGCGAAACACGAGGCTCGGCCGATTCGGACGAAATAAGGAGAAGACGCACAAATGCATTTTGGGACATTTGGGACGAAAATGCGCGAAGGACGCGGTCCGGCGTTTCGGCCGAAAATGGAACAGCTCACACTTTTGGCTTCGGGACAGTTGGAACATGAAAGCGCGGTTCGGGCGGATCGGCCGATATTGGAACAACTTGCACTTTTGACTTTGGGACACTTGGAACAAAAATGTGCGAAGTACGCGGTTCGGGTGATTCGGCCGAAAATGGAACAGCGTGCACAATTTGACTTGGGACAGTTGGGACGAAAAGTTCGGAATCGGGTGTTCGGGTGAATCAGAGCACACTTTTGAAATTGGGACATTTGGATGAAATCGGGCGAATCAAAATGAGTGCACTTTAAGTTTGAACTTGAGAAATTTGAGACAAAAAGTTCCGGAGTACGCGACTCGGCCGGTTCGGGTGAAATTGGAACAGAGCGCACTTTTGAAATTGGGACATTTGGGACAAGAAAGTGCGAAGTACGCGGTTCGGGCGGTTCGGCCGAAATTGGAACATCTCGCACAGTAACTTCGGGACACTTGGGACAAAAACTTCCGACGGGCCCGAAAATGGGACAAATTCGGAGGTTTCGGCCGATCGGGGAACAAAATGCACTTTCGTACTTGGGACAGGCGGGACAAAAATGTCCGACAGGCCCGAAATACTTACAGAATGACCCAAAACTTAGATTTTTTCGACTTCAAAACTTTTTTCACACCACCAGCTCGACAGAAAAGACATTTAAACTCAAAATTTTGAAATTTTTACTTAATGAAGATAATTACAGGTGCAAGGGCGTAAAATCCCGAGTTCCATACACCAATTCAAATGGGCTTTTACCAGTTGCTCTTTTAGGAGTTATTCTATCACCCCAAACTACAAACTTCAATTGTTCACCCCACTTTTTCTTATTCATTTCCAAGGTTCTTCTAATGATCTTTAGCAAGTTATTATTCTTTGGAATCATATTTTCCATTCCTTGGGGGTTATAGTTTGAAGAATAAGTCGATTGATTCCATATTCATTACACATTACCATTAAAGGTTTGTCTCTAAAGCACATGGAATTCTAGATACAATCTTAACTCGAAACTACAAATCTGCATATGATATGATTCAATAAGAAGTCCACTACCACTTGGTGTGTTTCCTTTTTAGATGGGATTGCTTTAACCCATTTTTTAAAATAATCAATGGCTACAAGAATCCACTTATGACCAGTAATAGAAGGATCTAAAATCTCACCAATGAAGTCCATCCCCATTGTTTGAAAGGAGCTTCGATTGATACGGGATGTAAAGGAAGTGAGCTTGAAGCTTTCAGTATTCTAGAGAAACATTGACAACTATCACATTTTCTAACCAGCTAGGTTGCATCCTTGAAGATATAAGGCCACCAATAACCAGATCTCAAAATGTTATGTTTTGTTACTCTCCCAGCAGAGTGTCCTCCACAAACTCCCCCATGGAAATCAGCAACTATCTTGGGAGCTTCATCTTCACTATGTATTTCAAGAGGACACCTTCAGGGTTTTTGCCAAGATAGCCTAAGGTCTGTAATGATATATTTTTGAGAAGCTAACTTGAGGGATCTTTTCTGATTTTTATTTAAATTATCAAGATAGAAAAGGTGTCTAAGGTAAAATATTACATCCTTGTACCATTCGAGAATTTACCAACTTTGCAAGCACATCTACCATTTCTTCCTCTAGCTGATTTACTTCCACATTCTCGCAAGTTGCTCTCGGCCATGAGCTTAGCAGCAAGACCCAAACCTCTTAGCAACTTTGTGGTTTGGATGTCCATATCATACTCCTGTAGTTTGTTCACCCATCTACATATTTTACTTGAGATCTCAATCTCGGATAAGATGTCTTTCACAATGGTGTGGGGAACATAGGAAACAATTTTTGAACTCAATATATAAGGCCTGAAAACTTTTGTTGCTTTCACCAAGGAAAATGCTTGTTTCTCCATGATTTTATACTTTAAATCAACAACTTGTAAAGCCTTTCTAAAGAAGGCAATAGGCCTCTCAAACTTAATTCTCATCCTTTTGCAACAAAATAGAAGAAATGGTATATTCGAGTAAAAGAAAAGATTTGGAAAGGCCTCTCATAGTTTGGTGTTGCTAGAACATGTGCATGCTTAAGTATATCCTCTATTCCCTCAAAAGATTGAATGGTAGCCTCATCCCACCTGATAACATGGTCCTTTTTAACATGCTTGTGATTGGAAGAGTTAGTGAAGTAAAGTTGGAAACAAACCTTCTAATAAAATTGATTTGGCCAAAGAAAGATTATATGCCTTTCTTGGTTCTTAGGATAGGTAATTTACTTGATTGCTTCCACTTTCTCGGGGTCTATCATAACACCATTTTTGACACAATGTGACCAAGCAACTTGGCCTTTTGCATGCCAAATGAAACTTCTTTGGATTAAGATAAATTCCATACTCCCTACATATGATCAACATCTTCTCAAAGTCTTGTAAATGACCACCTCTCTTGCCTTGAAAATACGGTCACATCATCTTGGTAAACTACAATGAATTCATTGATGTAACTCTGCAAAAGCAACATCCATTGCTCTTTGAAAAGTGGCACCAACATTCATGAAACCAAAGGGCATCTTAACAAAAAAATATGTCCCTGAGTAGTGAATGTTGTCTTAAGTCTTTTTGATTCTTTGGCAACCACTTGATTATATCTGGAGAAACCATCCAATGTAGAAAGCAATTCAAACCCTATCACAAGCTGCAACATATTTTCCATATTTGGAAAGGGATAGTTGTCCTTCATGGATGCTTTATTTAGATTTCTAAAATCCACACAAAGTCTGATGTCTCCGTTCTTCTTTCTAATCGGCACAAGGTTTGCAACCCAACATGAATATCTAGTGGGATAAATAATACCTCCATCTCTCGGCTTCCTTAATTCTGCTTGCATTTTCATGGAGAGAAATGGATTAATTTTCCTTTACCTCTATCTAAATGGTTTGGCATTTGTTTCAAGAGGGATCTTGTGCTGAAATAAATCTTCTCTATATGCTTTCAGACTCGAATAGGACCAAGCGAGTCGGTCTTGATATTTTTCAAGAGTTGGGCATAGGTATGTTTTTCTTCTTTAATTAAATTGTTTCCCAACCAAACCTTCCTTGGTTTGTTCTTTGTTCCCAAGTCATGCTCTTCCACATCCCTTGAAGCAAACATGTTTCTATTTATGATGTAATCGACATTGTTAAAATTTGACTCAAGTGCAACCAGGACCTCTAAGAATGGTGTTTGTTCTCAATTGGATGATATATTTTCCAAAAGACGTTTCTCTTCCTTCAGTCATGCATACCATTAGCTCGCAATAAATATTTTGATTCAAAACTCACCCTGGTTTTGCAAGAACCTTAGCACTTGAGCATCATTCTTAAAGAATTGCCAATGTTTCACATTATCGGGGACAATGACCTAGTCAACACTTCAATATAGTACTCACAACAAGGTGAAATGGTGCAATTTTAAAATCTTGAACCCAACATTTCTAACTTATTAGTAGAATAATTAAGACCTATGTCATGGTAAACAATGTTAAAGGAATCAAACATTTCAATTAAATCCCAAACTACATGCTTATAATGTTTCATACACTGATTTTTTGTAGCATACACTTTTCTTATTTGTTTAACAACCAACTCTGAGTCTCCTTTTACAACAATATCTTTCACTCCATACTTCCATGCAATCCTTAACCCCAACAACAATGCCTCATACTCAGCAATGTTGTTAGTGCATTCAAAATTAAGTTTGAAGGAAAAAGAAAACTCTTCCAAACTAGGAGAAAGAAGAACTACACCAACACCATTTCCAAATTTGGAGCAAGCTCCATCAAATAGCAATTTCAAGGAGAACTTACCATATCAAGGCATTTTGATCTATCCATCTTGTTTTCCTTTCCATCAGCAAAACCAATGAAATTATCATCATCTACATCAAGAAAACAACACTTCATAGGAAGAATTGCTGGGATATTCAATTAGGTGCAACATCTTCTTTTCACTGTAAAGTTTGACCAAGATCCCCTCATTGGGAATAGTGGAAAAATACATATCCATCTGAACACTACCACCAACACTTACAACCCACTTTCTTGACAAAAGCATACCCCATTTGGCGGGCGTCAACAATTACAACATCCGGTTTCAACTTTTTAACCGGATAGGTTGCAAGTTGCTCTACTAAACCCTTCACAAACTAACCACTAGTACTTCCCTTGAATCCATGGCAATACACATCCCATAGGCAGCGGTCACCTTGATATCCAACTCATTCAAGAATTCTAGAGGCATGACATTACATGATGCACTAGAATCAAACATACAATTGTGAAGTAGCCTATCTTTTATGAGCAAAGTTATAAAGAATAGATCAACATTCAATTGGGAATCAATCAAGGATGTCCCCAAATATACATCAAGTACCTCTCCAAGATCTTCCACTTTGTTGGTGGTGTTTTAAGGCTAGCAATGGTTTGAATAGGAGTCTCAACAACATTTACATTTCTACTTAGGGTGATCTTCTCTTCTTTCAATCCCAAGTACTCAAATGCTCTCTTTTTTATGCTCAGAATTCTAAGCAACTCAATGATTGGAACACTCACCTTAATTTGGCTCAATACCTAGGCTATGTCATAGGGGACACTCCTTGGAAAAATAGCATTGGAAGGGATACAAAAAGATTCATCAGATGGCAAAGGATTCTTGGTAGCTTGGGTGTGATGAGGACTATAATTTTTGTTGGGACAACAGAGATTTTAGCAAGTGTTTCTTTCCTAGGAGCATATTTTTGAATGCTTCGAGAAAGGGTGTTTTAATTTTTCCTTGAGGCCCAAATCCCTTAACAACCTTTCTTCTAGTGTTATAGTCCTTTTCTTGAGCTACAACAACATTCATCAACAATTGTCTATCTTCCTATGAAGGGATACCACCATCATACTTCTTAATCATCAAAGCTCTCAAGTATTCAAATTCATTGTTAGGAATTTCAAAAGCTTGCACTACATCAACTTCAAGAGGATGAGGGGGGAGAAATACTTGTACCCACTTGATGCAATCCCAAAAGGTAGTAGCATTCCTAGCACTTATTACTTCAGTAGATGTTACTCCTCCCTGTGAGCTTGAAGAATAGCCCACCATGTAAATATCATCATCGGTTCCATCCTCATTATCAACTTCATCAAATTGTTGGTCCAATTCACATGGAGGATGAGGAAGATAACATCTATCACAACAATCCATATTAGCAACTTCATCAACAGTAAAAACCCTGGTAGTTAGAGTGTCAGGAACCAATCTATTTTCACGTGTTTGGGGTTATCTATTTGTAGATCCAACATGCCCTTTACCCTTGTCATCAAACCTCTGATCATTCCTATGATGATGCCAAATCTATATTTTTCCTGCTACCTAGGCTGACCTTGTGAAGTCTACCCAATTCCCTTCTCAGCTCTTGCCAACTTTGTATGAGATTTCTTTGACAACCCCTACCAAAGTCTTCACAACCTCTTCTAAATCAGCACCTTTGCTAGCTTGAGGTTTTTCAGGGTTTATCAATTTTACACCATCTCTCTTAAGAGGTTTTCGAACAGCCTTGATATTGTTCTCAATTTGAAGTGCCATGGTGAAATCTTGTCTTATATTGGTTGGGTTCTTGTCTTAGGTAATAGGCTACCTTTTATCAAATGCATCTGCATATTTGATTAAACATGATTCATCATAAGGCCTCAAGTCAACAAGTATCCTTCTAAAAGTTTTGTTAAATATTGTGTTGAATTCATGGAATGATTCATTAGGGTTCTTCTTGATATTCTCAAACTCAGATAAAAGAAATCTAGGATCAGTCCTGTCACCATATTGCAACCTAAATGCATTTTTCATTTCAGTCCATGAATCAATAGAATTATCAGGCAGATCCTTATACCAATCCCTAGCATCTTATTCTTGTGTATGAATAAACAAATTAATAAACACATCCTCAAACTCTATCTCAAAATATTCCATCATATTATCAAAAAGTTTGAGATGACGATCACTAGTAATGGCATTGTTACCCTGGAATTTTGGCAACCTATTTCTGACATCTTGTGGGACAGCATTTGGGTAACCATCCATTCCTCTAAAATTTATAGGACCAAAGGTGTTAATAATGAATGGAGGTCTAGGATGAGCCATATTGTTTGGTAGGGGTGATCTTGGAGGTGAGACAAGCTAATGAGGAGTTTTATGTCTTTGGGGATCAATAATGTGATTCACAAGACTGATATACTCTAAGTGCTTATTTTCTTGGGAAGTTTTACTCAAATTAAAACACGAGAGTGCAGATTAGAGAAGAAAATTACCAGTGTACAACAGAAAGACCTTCACTAGCTGAGGAAAACAAGTTAATGAGATGATTTCTTGAATCATAATCACTTAAAGAAGAGTGATAGTCCTCTACCAAAGGCTGGTCTCTCTCACCAATGGCTATATCTTTTCCGATGTCTAACCTCTAACCACTTTCCAAACTATCCTCCCTTCCAACTCTAAATTTCCTAAATCTAGGAACAATTTCTTAGCGAGTCTTTAAGGAAGAGAGATCTTCATCCCTCCAATTTTGCACGGATCAATAACATAAAAATAAATGATAGAAAGCTTAAGGCACTGGTATTTCCAAATTCAGATCAGCATGGAGTCACCACTAAGGAATTTCACCTTAGTTGTGCAAGAATGCACTAAAATAATTATGTCAAATGTTTGCTAGTACTGACAACCTTGTAGGGATTTATAAACTAGACCTTCTTCTTCTTCAATCAACCAAACATAATGCAACAAAAGTGTATGAACTGCTAGTACATGGAAAAAGGGCAGGCTGAGCTTGAAACCTTTGCTTTAAAACTTGCAGATCTGAAACATAGGATGATATCTTGACAATGCAACAGCTCAAATACTTGAATACACAAATGCTCAAACTCTTCAAACACTTCAAAAACACCAAGGAAATCGAAGAGGTCCCGTAACGTAGCCACTCATGTTTGTATCCAAATTTGTTCTCCTTTTTAGTATGAGTAGCACCACAGTTATGTCATGGAGCTTAAAGACATATTAGACCATGTTGTATTTCAATGATAGCCAGGGATATGGTCTAGCTAGCACTCAGGTTTGTGGAGAAATGGATAACACTCCAATAGGACTTGATCTTGTCCTGGTTGTTTTAGGTTGTGCCTTGCAACCAAGGTAAGAGGACCTATTTTGTAACCTTGTAATGATGAAGGAGATGAATATGTCCTTATTTTTGCTTGAAATTATATGATGGAGACCTTGCTGAAAACATGATCAACACCCCAGATTTGAACTCTCACAAGTTGTCACTTCTCAAAATATGGGTATGTTCTCAAAACAAGGCAAAGGTTACTAAAGACATTAGAAATCCCGATCATTATCCATACTTTTGCAAATGGATTTTGATCTTTTGTGGGTATACACATACAAATAAGGGATAGTGCATGATAAGATCTTTGTTGCTAGATGATTTTAGTGGGAGATTGATAAGATAAAAAGGGATAGATTAGATCTTTGACAATCATACAATATATGAACAACTATTAGATGAAATGCCTAAAATAACCAGGATGTTTTTTCAACCGGAAGAGGCATAGATGGAAACCCAGGTTGCACTCTTCATACAATATTTGAGAACTCACCACAAAATCTTAAAGTAAAGAACTCAATTAAACACAAAAACCCATGATCAAACCACATAAAGGTACCCCAAAGGCTTATAGGAATCTCTGCGATCAAGGAAGGTAAAGTGATTTTAAATTTGTTTATCTCCTATTCAAATGAAGGCTCTTCGAGTATGAGATTACAAATGCCACTTAAATATCAACCAAAAATGAATATCCTTTGTGACTTCTAAATATTTTCAATGTAAGAATGCAATAAGAACAATAAAATTTATTTGCAGGCATTTAAAATTGATAACAAACATCATATTGCCCAAAAAAAAACATAGATTTAATTCAAAGCTTGCTAGATTCAACAATAGGGGAGAGTTACATGAACAATCTCATAACGTGTGGTGGCTATACACTTGTAACAAACCCACATACATAAAATTTCCAACACATGAGACATTAACTTTGGTTCTTTGGCAGATTTCTTAAGAAGATGATTTTTTTCTCAATATTTTCTCATGATTTTCAACTCCCGACCATTCACAATTTCTCCAAAATGCATAATATATCTCATGCCACATTGGAGTCTTCCTTCCCATGTAAATAATATTCTATGGGATCAAATTTATTACAAAAGCCTCATGATTCAAAGAAAGTGACATCAAACAGGGAAAAACAACGTGCGAGGTTGCAGTATGCACAAAAAATCAAATTATTACACAAATTTGGATCATTATCCACCCCAGGGGAACATTTTTATCATTTAGGCATGCAAACATCTTTTATTCATAAATTTTTACCCTTTTCCCTTTTCAATTTTACCTCTGTAATTTCCAGATCTGACTTTTACATTTTTGACGGACCCAAGCCAAAATTACATCAGAAAACACCATAGATAGACGGATTAGGTCATAAAAATGTTGATAATGTTCATAGAAGGCCAAGACAACCCAAAATCATATAAGGTTCATTGAAATTTGATGAAGAAACTTGATTTCCAAGCTTCTTGGAGATCCCATGGCTGCCAAAACAAACAAATGCACAACATCCATTGATCTCATTCTCCTTTTAATATCAGCCCTCCACGTGGAAAATGCCATTTAAAAATAAGCTTGAAATTACCTTTTTAACCTTTGAATAACATGGGACACATGTCAAAATGTGATTGGATCGGCCCCATACCTCCAAAAATGCATTTGTGACCTTTTTAAAGTTTTGGAAAAGATTTCAAAATTTCCCCTCTTCTCTCCTAGATGCGCCACGTGTCCATATATGGGCCCCATCGAAAATTACAAGCCAATTTAATCAAAATTGCCACTTTTTTATTTTGGGAAAAATTTCACATTTTTCCCATAGGCCCGCACCCCAGTTTTCTCCTTTGCCATGTGTCCATCTTCTATTCGCTACGGGTCCAACCTTTCCCTTTCTTCCTTTAAACCCTTTTCAAAAATTCACAAATTTCAATGTTGACCCGCGCCACCCTTTGACACTTTAAAATGTGCCACGTGTCCACCTTGGGTTGGTTGCAGAGGCATGCCTCTCATTTTCACTTTAGCTCCCTTTACCAAAAAGGTAAAACTTTACTTTTACCTTTGATAAAATTTGACTTTTATCACTTGAACCATAAAACATCCAAATTTCTTTAAGTCCCCTCACCATCCATATGCCCTCCGTGCCATGTGTCTTCTCCTTATTCAGTTTGGGCCTTCGGGAAAAATTTGAATTTGAAAATTTTACACAATGAAAACAAAATTTCCTTTGGAAAGTCTGCTAATCCTCTAGCCAATCAAAATGTGCCACGTAGGCACCTCAATGTAGAAGGCGGAGCCGCGGATCAAAATTTTCCCTTTTGCCAAAATTTCAAAAATGATAAGTTAGAGATATTTTCGCCGCTTGTCAACTAATAGGAACTGCCATGTTGCCATTGCATACGAGAGAATGAGTTTGATGGGAAAAAGACGCCCGTCTAACCATCAAAACGTGGAAAATTTAAAGGATGCCCTAGAAATCAAAATTTTCAACAAGGATGGCTGATTTCTTGATTTTAAACCAACTGAAACATGATTTGTCATTATTTTCAGCCTTGGGATTGGAAATTAATTACATATAATTTAGCTTTGATCAATTTGATTTTTTTGCACGATTTGACAAAGGGAAAATGACACAACCCAAAAATTTGAAAAAACTATGGCACAAAATGGGCAAACTTGGAATATTTGTTCGAATTAGGGAAAACAATCAGTTTATGGGTATCTTTGAAGCACTCAACTGGAGGGGCTGAATTTCTAATCACCAATTAGAGAAATAAAACGCTTTTACGAGAAAATACGGACATGAAAATTTAGGGCATACAATGCAAGCTCAGAAATGGCACTAACACTTCCCATGATTAGGTTCTTGGTAATTTTAATTTAATTGGAGGACTAGGTGATCGACAATACACATCCATGAATGCATTACTTTGGCCAAAGTTTTCTACCATGCGAGTTATAGCTAAACTCCGAGACAAAGACACACTAGTCTTATGCGTTTAAGTCTTCTGCCACCTCACAACTATCCCTTTGACATTTATCTAGATCTTATAGTTTTTATTTACTTTATTTCCAATTTAACCTATCTTTCAAGAGTTTATATCGAGATAAATACCAAAAGCTAACTAGGATCATTGTGAGATAAGCTACATTTGTTACACTAAAATGTTTCTATTTCAGCATTTCGCATGTACTTACCCCTTAATATACCCAATGGATCTTTTTATCTATTTATCTTCCCATTTAGTTTCTCTTTTTCTAATGCTTGGTTTTATTTAACCTTAAATTACCTTTTACAATGATACTCTTCCATTCTCTATACAATAGGATTTACAATCTTATCATATTAATACCAAATTTACATCGAAAGGCTGAAATAGGTATATATTAAAACATGTATATTTAATTATTCCTTTGATTAGCTATGCCACTAAATAGATTATTTAATTTAGAAACTAGAGACAATTGATTATTACAATAATTGCCTAACTATCGAGTTCATACATTGATAAATATCAAATAAATAAATTTAACAATTTATGATAAGTAAGATTTCTTACTTCTAGTATTTATCATTTACTCATATTGAGATATTATTACATACAAGGTAATCATCTCTTTAATAAAATCATAAATTACATATATCGTTAAGGTGAAATATATAAATATTACGGTAACTCTCACATATAGTGAGGTTTGAATATTAACAATGGGTCCAAGATCCCAATAAATTTAGTCAAAATTTTGGGATATCATCCTTCTACAAATTGAAATCCAAGTATCTCATTTAGATCCATGCTATAATAAAACTTCACAAGACATGAGTTTCCGCATATCCAAACGTGATGGCTAATTGTCCTACAAGACTAGAGTAGTGGTATGTTGTCAGTTCAAAATGAACTGACATGAATATTGCCTCCATTTTCTGATGCAATTATTTAATAAAATATGAAATGATATACATGTTATTTTATCAACAAACATATGGTAATACAATGGAGAATGTATTATTACATGTTTTTCATCAAGATACAACTATGAATGTACAAAAATAGAATAACCAGTTTCTATTTTAGCAATCATGTTTCACTCTAATCACAAGGATCAAGACATTATCAAACCATAATCATTCAACATCTAAATTCTAATTAAACCATAAGCAAATCATGCTTCACATGGTACAGATTCAACTATTATTTTCTTACCTTCCAATCAACAAACAACTTAACAAAACTTTCTTGAAATCATCATTTCCAAATACCAATTAGACATATTCCCTCTAGGTAATGAGCAGCTCTATAAAATGCATAATAACTTTTTTAAAACAATCAAAATACATTTTTATATATTTATAGAACAGTCCAACTAAACAAAGTGTAAAAACACCTCTATTAAATCATTTTAACATGTTCTTCTACGTAACCGACAGATTAACTAAAAAAATTAACCCACATACCACAAGATGATAATTTTGAAGTCTATTTGCATAGAATAACAACAATAAGTTTCTAACACTTCTAGTAATGAAATCCTTTAAGAAAAACTAAGTCATCTTACATAGATTGTTAACACTAATTTATTTTTCAATCAGGTAATAAAATTATACCTACAGGTAAATCAACTTGTATATATCCAAATCAGTTCATTCCAACATTAATTTCTTTTCTGTTTAGAAATTATTCAAATTCGGAAGCAAATATATCAGGTAAAATTATGAAATAGTTGGTAAAAACATTTTTCACACTACCAAGAAATTTCTTTGCTTGTACAAATAAATTATTATTTGACTATAATAAAACCCAGAGCCAAAATCAATTTGGGGTTTCCAGAAATCAAATTTAAATAGAAAATAAAATAAAATAAAAATTGATTAGGAACACCCATCTGTGTTTTTCTAGGTTTAGATAAAACCACACAAAGGAAACTTGAGAGGATATAAAATCCATCAATTTCCTTTTTAGATTTCATTTCCAAGAAATTAAATTAGAAGTTGTCCACAAATTCATTTAATTGCCATTTAAATCGAGAATGTGTATTTCCTCATTATTTACAAATAATTTTGCAGAGAAGGGAGAAGATATTCATGCCTGAAGTAAACCTAGAATTAACAACCTTCTACTCTTCCAACTCCAACAAGTTGAATCCTTCCTTCTTCCAAAACTCACGCAGGTATCCCAGAAGGGAAAAATGAAAACAAACAAAGGAGAAATAAAAGAAAATATAATGAAGAAACTATACTATAATGGAGAATTTTTGAGCTTCCTAATTTTTCTTCATGCGTCAATGCATGCCACATACTTAGTGTCAAATGAAGGCGTGTCCCTTTCAAAACTCTCAGATTTTAAATATTAAAATATTATTATTATTATTCTTTTTAATTTTTGATTTACATGCCAAATCCTTTTAGGATTTAAATATATAATTTCATAAATTAATAATGCATTTTTTTAATTTTTATTTTGATTGATACCTAACTTTAATGGTAAAATTAATCATCATAATATAATTCCACATATTTCCAACAATATTTTATTGTACTAATTATTCAAATTCCCATGTTCCATATAAAACATTCAAACAATTGAAAAATCACCCAGTCCATAAATAATAATTTGAATATTCTCATAAATCTAGTTTGATATAGCATTGTCAAATAAAATAGAGGCGGTATTCCTCACAATCATAGAAAAAGTTGAACAAAACAAAAGATGACCAAACCAATTAAAATAAAGTAATCGGAATACAAAGAACTGAAATATTCACTATCACTTATGAACTGCTTTTACCTATGATTAAGGCCTAATCATGTTTTAGGAAAGATCATCGAGGTGGGCGTGGGGTTATTTGTTACGTAATTTCATGCCCCGCAATGAAGCCGTGGGTCATGATATGATGAAGCAAATGAATTTTACACCCAAGGATGATCTCATGTAATCCTATTTAGACTTAACAAAGTTAATTTAACTTACAAGAATTTTTGGGATTTTACAAATACTTTGGGATTCACCGAATAGCTCCCCTACAAGAGAGAGTGTCAACATGCCAAAAAACGTGTCGAAAATATAGATCCAAAATATTTCAAAAATAAGATAGATATAAATGTATATACCCATACATACAAGAATTAAACACCCAAAATTTTAGGACATCGAGCTCAACTGAAATTGTGTCCATAAGTGATTACAACACCCTCACAAATTTGACACTTTATAATTGAGTGCATGTAAATACTACAATGAGTAAAAGTACCTTTTAAATTTGAAATATGTGTATAAAAATTTCACCAATGCGTAGATCTCGAAAAAATACACAATTTCAAACAAACGATCACCTTAATCTAAGCTACGAGATCAAAATTTATGAGCTCTTAAAGGTTTTGTTATTAAAATAATATTTTAATGATAATGTTTTTTGTAAAAGGTAAATGCGACACCCAAATGTCCAAATGGTAAAAGAGTGCATCCACATGATATAGGCTTGTGACCAAAGGATAAAATCCTACACCTAAAACCTAAATGTCTAGAGGGTAAATCATTACATCCGGAGGGTACACATCTATATCTAATGGATAAAAGAATACACCCAGAGGGTATAAATTTGCATCCACTTTGGATAAAATATTACATCCAAAATAGAAATATCCAGAGGGTAAAAGAATGAATCCATAAGTTACACGCTTATATCCAATGGATAAAAGAATACACCAAGAGGGTACAAATCTACGTCTAGTGGATAAAATTTTGCATCCAAAACATAAATAGCTAGAGGGTAAAACAATGCATCTGGAAGGTACACGCTTATATCCAATAGATAAAATAATGCACTTTGAGAGGGTACATATCTATGTGTTGTGGATAAAAGACTACATCTAAAATAGAAATATCCAGAGGGAAAAAATGCATCCGGAAGGTACACGCTTATATCCAATGGATAAAATAATACACCCAAAGGGTATAGATCATGTCTAGTGGATAAAAGACTACATCAAAAATAGAAATAGCCGTAGGGTAAAAGAATACATCCAAAAGGTACATGCTTATATCCAATGGATAAAAGAATGCACCGAGAGGGTATAAATTTGCGTCTAATGGATAAAAGAATGCACCTAGAGGGTACATATCGCATCCAGTTTGACTGTCTCAAAACATGGTCAAGTTTACAATCAAATCTAGGGTTTTAACACCTTTAAAATCTAATGGTGCACTTTGCATTTTGCATAAAAATTCATGTTGCGAAAGTTTCTAATAAATTCCAAATACATGAAAATAATAAAATCTTGCTTGCAAAGAAAAACTTATAGATGAATGTCTACATCATCTACCACTCGATACTATGAAAGGAACAATAAAAAAATTATTCCAATCCATGATCTCGTATGATAATAGCATAACACATTAGATTTGTAAAATATAATAGCTAAAATACCATATATAGAAATCCATCATAATCCATAATGCTCAATATATAACAAGACAATGACTTGAATTACTCAATAATAAATATGGACATATAGGAGGAGGAAAGTGTAACTACTACCTAAATCAATGTGAATAACTCCCAATAATTGATACTAGTAGTTAAGTTAACTCCAGAAGACTAATAAGCTAACTCCACATAAATGAGAAGCTAACTCAACACAACTAGTAAGCTAATTCCACATGTAATGCCCGTTTAAACAACCACTTGAGACCTAAGAAATAACCTAGGGTTAGCTAGAAAATTATGGGATATTTTTTTTATTGAAATGTCTACAACTAGGTTATAAGACATCAGTTTTCACTAACAGGTTCCAGAACAAGACCCAAGTAATACATCATATGTTTAACTAATAACAAGTTCACAAGGTTCAAATTTTAGGGTTATATGTTTTAGTTAGGTTCAGGGAGTAATTTACCCCCATACCCACTCTCTAATAGGCTCAGAGTTTCAACTAGATTTTTCTCATACTTAACACTTCCAAAATTTCCCTAAACCATTCCCAATGGATAGGAAATTTTCTCACCTTTTCGGTGATATAAAGAAGTCCTCCTAACTCCTTGTAGAACTCAAGATATGAGCGGGCGGAGTTCTTAGGTCAAATTTTCCCCTAGGGGGACACGTGTCAAGAGGTGGGGAAAATGCCTGAAACAATTCAGGCGGGTTGCAAGGTGACTTAGGGAATTTTCCCATTACATGGGCTCAAAAGAAAACATTCTTTCGTGACTCCTCGGGTCCCCTCGGAGGACATGTGTCGATTCCTGGCATAAAGTGGAAAAAGGGAAGGGATTGGCGGAGCGGAGAGGGAGATTGGCGAATTATGCCGAAAGGAGGAAAAAGGGAAAAAGGGGAAATGTGGGTCCACATGCCCGTGAAGGAAGGGAATCAAGAGGAAATTAGAGTTTCAGTCTGTGGGGAGAATTTTTGAAATTTTCTCAAAGGTTAAATACAAAAATAACAAAGGGGGTTCCACCCTACCCGCTGCCACCACCCCCAAAGTGCCACATGACACCTTCTCATTGGCTGCAGGTCATGGGGTCAAAATGGAATTTTTTCCCAAGAGTTTCAAAAGGGAAAAAGGAAAAGAAAAATCCACACCTCCACTGCTGCCCCGTGAGGACATGTGGCACCCTCCGATTGGTTGTGGACCATTAGAAGAAAAAGGAGAATTGTGCCAAAAGAAGAATTAAAAGTTAACTTCCAAAATTCTCTCGCACATCCGTCGAGCCACGTGTCAGCACGTGATTGGTCGTGGGTTAGCGGGAATGTGGGAAAAATTGGGAAATTTTTCTAAAGTCCAAAACTTAAAAATTTTAAGTTCAAAAGGGTCCGCCCTTCCACCGTGCCATGTGTCAGCATGTGATTGGCTGTGGGCCGGGGTTGTGGGGAAAAATGGGAAAATTTTCCCAAGGCAAAATTTTCAAAAAGGATAAGTTTAAATTCAGTCCACCCTCCGAGATGCCATGTGGTAGGTCCTGATTGGTTGTGGGATGGTGGGGGCCACAGGATTTTTGGGAAATTTTTCCAAAGTTAAAATTTAAATTTTTCTAACAGTTAGATTTATTTGTTTTATTTTTTTGAGTGCCAATTTGAAGTAAAACTTCAAATGGCCATAACTTTTGATAGGAAGCTCAGATTTGGGAAAAAAGGACTTTTCAGAAATATCTCGATGCCCTCTTTACACAAGAGTCATAAATTTTGAGAATTGATGAAGTTTGAGAGGTCAATTTTGAGAAACCAATCTGCAGGGTTTTAATTAGTGAACTGGCAGTTTTCAACTTCTCAATTTAGTTAAATTAGATCTCCTCCTTCACTCAACATGTCAAAAAGACATGGAGGATTGGTCTAGGGAGGTTTTAGAGTGTTTTTAGAGAGTAAAATTTTTCAATTTATTCAAGGTTGTATTTTTCCAACAATAGACAGAAAAATGACTGCAAGTTTCAAATTGGATTTTATAAAGTTTTGAAGGTTCTTTCTTAAATGTTAGGGTCAATTTGAATTCCTTAGGACTTACTAAGCCTAAATTTCAATGTTTCATATCTTATTGCTTGGTGTAAGTTTGAACTACTCATTTTTATAAATAAAAACAAAATAGAATTTCCAGAGTAAATTTTATAACCGTGATCTTTTCTTTTAAGTCTGCATGTCAATTTTATCATTTAAATGTGTGAATAGTTTCTAAACTAGTCTAATACATCTACTGGATTTAATTAACCATTCAATTCCAAGTTAAAATTACAATTCCTGATTTCAATTTTAATATAGTTCCAAGTATGCAAAAATAATATACTTCCTTCCTACGCATTCTTCCTTTTTCAAACAGCAATTTCAATCTTAACAACGCAAATCCAAATCCAATACACAATACAATTTTGAAAGTTAAAGTAATCCTTTATTCATTTCCAATACAACTTTACAATCTTCTCTTTTCCATTTGATTTCTAAAATACAAAATACAATGCATATAACATCTTTTACATTTCTTTTCCAAAACAGAGAGTAAAATAAATCTCCTTTACATTTCACATTCCAATCTTCAGTATTACATTACCAAAACAAATGTCTTCACATTGCAATTATTTATACAACTCATCCACTTCAAAGTGGGAAGGGTTACAATGCACTTGCACAAAATAAGGGACTGTCAAACTATATTCCTCTTGCTCCAAAACAACAACATGCTAGTTTCTCCATCTTTTCATCTTGATCACAACAAGGAAGGGGGAAAGGAAACGCTCTCCACCCAACCAAGACATCCAATGAGAAGGGAGAATCCATCCTTCCTCATTGGCCCCCGAGCCCCAACCATATTGAAATAGGAGATGAAAATCAACTCATGGCAACAAGGCTTCCACAACAAACATGCAGTATTCTTTCACATGCATAATACAATAAGAAACATAGTCCAAACAAAATAAGCAGTTCACAACTACATTTGAAAACATTCACACAAAACTTAGGCTTGATCAAGCAAGCCAAGAAGAGTAAGGAACTATGGGGAAACTACTTATGCCTCCCAATTTAGAAATTGGGCATCCACCAATGATCATACTACCAAAATAACATATCATATCCCATAAACCTTATGCCTCCCAACCCCTCCTTATGCCCCCAAAGTTTCTCCCTTATGCCCCCCCAAGAGTAAGAAATGCAAGCTATTTATTTTCCAAGGTGGATCCCAATCCCAAACTCCCTCCACAATAAAACTAATGCCATTGGCATTCCCTTATGCCCCCCATATGAAATCCCCATAGCCTTCTCCTACACCATATCCTAAGCAGTCTACCCAACCAGCCAACACACACATAACAACATTCACCATTTCATACAAGCATGTAAGAGAAAGAAACATTTTCAAAAGGCACAAGTTCCTACCTCTCCATAATGGAGTTTGTTCCAAGATCCAAAGCTCTCTAAAATTATGAATGCAGTCTAAAATCAACAATGCTAAAGCATGCAAAATGAATCCAAAATCCTTCCACAGAAAGCTGCCAAAATAGCAAGTAAAATTCACCCCAAGAGGAATAAACAAAGTTTCAACAACCACAAACAAGCAAGGAATTTGAATTTTAAAGGAGAGGGAAGAGAAGAGGATGATGTGGATCCATGTGGGATGCCACATCATTCTTCCTCAACCCCAAGAGGAAATCCAACATCATGCACCTAAACACAATAAATAAAAATGACAAATTTACTTACACACTCCAAAATAACCCATACTCCAAAAGGACTGAATTTAAAATATGTAAGAGAAGTGCAATAAAAACTTACAATTAGTCATTTCAAAATGCATTTAAAAGGCCTAAATTTAACCTCCAAACCATAGGTATGGTTGGTGAATAATTTTAAGAGCTGTGGGACCACAAGCCTCCAAATATAGCCTCTAAGGACAAATTCGAATTCCTAAGAGGATGAAGTGTCTTTCACTCCAAAATCTATCTTACATTCTCTTACATATCTCTTACACCTTCTTACACATTTCTTACAACATTACATTTAAGATCAACAACTTCATTAATTACATTCTTATGACATATTAATTTATTTATTTTTACACATGATTATCCACAACATTAACACAACATATAATGCTAAAGAAAAAGGTAACACCTCACAAAATAAACACATGCAACATTAATAAAGAAACCACATTAATAAATTACACAAACCCATGGTCACATATAATGGAAATCCCCCATGGGAATCCCTAACATAACACAACACACACACATGCAAAATAGTTGCCATGGTGACCTTGTTGAATTCACCCAAAATTTCAATATGGTTAGTCTCTAGCCCCCTACATTGTTGTGATATTTTAACCTGCAAAATGCAAATACCTTCTTCGGCCTCGTGGCCATATAAAAACATCCAAAATGATATAAACAACATCTCAAGATCATCTAAAACACATGAATCACAACAACATCAAGAATTCAACATTAATATTTTCAATTAATTAATCAACTATATCATCATCAATAATCTTCCATACTAGGTCTACTCAAAATATCCAATGTCACATGTCCAAATCAACATCTATAATATTTCCATGTCAAACAATAGTATATCATCATTCACATATAAAAATGTCTCTAGTAACCATCATGCATAATAAATGAATCTAGATCAATAATAATCACTGATCTAACATCTAACCATCATACTAAAAAAACGTAATAGTGTCCATAATAAGATCAAGAATATCAAGATCAGTATCTAAAAATGTCAAAGGGAAGTGGGAGCTACACCACACAACTAGTACACCTAAGAAAGCTAACCCAAAAAGTGTAGGGATAACACAAGTGTAAGAACTATCCTATAAAATAAATAAAATGATAAATAATAAGTTACACTAACATAACCAACTCACCCAACTAAGTTGGTTGGCATGGAGTTGGTGGTAATAATGGAACCCCATTTTCTGGGAAGAGCCAAAGGCTCAAATGTGTAGAAGCATGAATTTAGTCAATCATCTTCAATTAATCAAATAATAGGATACATTACAAATATATAGGCCCATACTATTCTAACTCCTACAAATATTTTTATTTTAGATAGGTTATTCTAACAACCTATATTCTCACCTATCCTTAAAATATCTCACACTATTTCTACACAAATTTAATAAATCACTTACATTATTTGAATAATATGCTCCACATATTAAATATACACACACACTAATTAATATTTAATAATGTGGGAAACTAACTAATGCACCCATGTTAGGACTAATTCCTAACATTCACCCCCTTAGTTCTAACATGGGGAGAGAACACTCTTGGAGCAGTGATGTTGGTTAGCCTTGTTTCTGGATTACTTTGTTGACATTTGAGATCCACCTGATTTGTTATTCCCCCTCAATTAAAAACCCCTTAGAGGTTGGTTTCCACCAATAATGCATCCAAAATTATTTCCCTTACATTTTTATTTGAAAATATCTACCTACCTCCCTTTTTGAAACAATATATATTTCCCTTTTATAAAGTATTTCCTTAATAGGATGATATACCCATTTAATAAATAATGCCTTCAAAAATTTATTTCCCAGTCTAGATGTTAACCAATTTAAATATATATACATATATAATGCATATTATAAATATCATGACTTTAGTTTGAAATAATTATAAATAAATGTTTTTACCCGATTAGGGTTTGATATAGATCTTAGGGCTCATTGAGAGAACAATTTGAGCATGGAGTGGAAAAAAGTTAGCATGATGCACCACCGATGAAATCACCATGGCTGAGAGATGAGGCAAGATCACCAATAGGAGGAGAAAATCCATAGAAGACAATTCGATCATGTGAGTCGCCATGCAGAGGAATCCGATCTTGGTGAGTAGGGGTATCATGAGGGGTTTGAAAGAAATTACATCACCGATAGAGTATTAATGCAAAGTCCTATGAATTAGTCCATGTTGGTGTGTGTGACCTACCTAGTCATCATCCACATCACATGGTGAGTCATCTTACCTTGCGAGAGTCATAGGTCTTAGGGATTCAAATGACAAGTGTCAGATTCTATCATAGAATCTGTCATTGTCATTTGCGTCAGTGCATCATAGGAGTTACATTCCTTATTTGGAATTGTAACTCCTCCTTTAGTGGTGTCATATGTGTTAAGTCACATCATATGCATCAATGGTGTCATAGGAGTTACTTTCCTTGTTTAGGCATGGGGTTACACAACACCCCTATTTGTACTTCCTTTTTCGATCTATGAGCATGAGCAGACATGTTTTCTTATTTGCATATTATTTACATTATTCGAAACCTACTTATTGTATTAAAGCTATTACCATCAAAGTGTAACTTTTTGTGGTATGTTGTTTCGATATTGGTTCTTGCATAACCATCTTTCATGGTATCGAGATGGTTTCGGTAAAATGTGCACTCTTCGTTTATCGCTTAATTATTACTTCTAGTTTATTCTTATTTCCTCATGTAAGTTTTTTTATTATTACTTTGGAATCATATTGCTCACCTCGCATTGAGGTTTTAGAATTTGAAAATTTTAGGGTATTTTGGTTGGTTTAGATTATCTGTTGTTGAGTTCATGATTGCTTCTATTCTCGTGAGCTCAATTTTGCTTTGGCATAGACCTGTGGTTCATTGTTGTCTTGAGGTTACCATTGCATGGACGTTTTCTACATGGTTAGTTATTTCTCATGATTTGGTCTTCTTGGATCATGTTTCAACCTCCACTCCTTGTGATTTGGGGTTACCTACTCGTGCATTGGTGGAAAAGGCTCATTTGCATTTGTCTTGCCACTGCCGTGATCGAATTGGGGTCATTGTATTTGCCTTGTATCACTATTTTTAAACAACTTTATATTACATCTAACTCCACTATTTGGCTTAGCCTTCTAGTTTGGTGCTTGGATCTATGTGATTAGGTTATGTAGTGTGTTTTCTTCGTTGGTCTCGACAACACCCTTATTAGCATTATTCACAACTGGACCACTTTTTACCCGCACTGAGCTCCCGTATCAGTGTTGACTCCGATTCAACTTACATTACCTTCTTCTCGGTGGCTAGCTCAACTCTACATCTGGCATCTCTTGCATGTTTGTGTTTGGATTCAACATTGGGCACTCCATTTGTGCCCTTTTCAAAGCATTAAAATGTGCATTATTTCTCAACATTAGTCTCATGCTCTATTGACGGATTCGTGCATACTCCTCCCTACTCTACTCACATATTTCTTCATTGAAACCAATTGTGATTCATCTAATGTAAATAGGTTACATTCACCAGAAATTCAAACTCCTCAATGTGTGGGCTCTTCCTTGGAACTCTACTCCGATTGTTTTATCTCTGTGAGGCTCATTATCCCACATTAACGTTACATTCTACATGCTTAGCTCACAACTTGCACTTTCTCTGCTTGGTTTCAGTTACACTGCAAGGATCTCGGTGGTTATAGTCAACACGTGGCTTAGTTGGGGATATACATCTCCACCACACGTTCCTCAACTCGGGTAGATGTCCTAACTTGCTCAGACCTTAGATCAGTGAACATATCCACACAGAGTTTACCATACAATTCAAGCACCTGAGTCAACATTTTCCTTTTTAAAATTGATTATTAGTAATATCAATCTCACCTTTTGATGTCCTAAGGTTAAAAATGTTTATTTGGCATTGTAAATTTATTTTTTGGGTTTTTTTGCTTGTATTATTGTCCTTCCTTTGAGTGTCAAAGATGGAGGACAAGGTCCGGGGTTGGCAGGAGGCTAATCCCCCTTGCAATAAAAACAAACCCTATCTAAAATTTGATGCCATTTCTAATGAGCATACATATGAAACCCTTTGCATGCATTTAGGGCTCTATTTTAATCCATTTACAGGGATTATTGGCATTTTCCATCAGTTGTGGGAATCATTTTTTTGTTATAACTTTTGACTCGTTACTCAGTTTTGAGCACTTATTTAGTTAAAGTTACATTTTTTACACTCTAGATGATGGGATTATAATTTTGTAAAATCACTATTTTATAAAGTGCCACATTCTGGGGGTGTCATTGTATTGCTTGTATCAGCTCATTTCAAATCATCTTGAGTATTTTTCTATCCCTTTTATTGCTTGTGGACTTGTGAGCATGTCCACCACAATCTTACAGTAAAGGGATTCTTTTGTGCGACGTGAGATGCTATTTCTCACAAGGCCTTCTCTTCCCCTTCTTGTTTTCACTTGTTCTTTTACTTGCTTATGGTGGTGAACTATTTCCCTCAATGAACCTTGATTGTGGTCTCTACTCTTGCATGTTATTACGTTGATTACAAGGTGAGTGACATACTGGTTCTCGACACATAGTCACATTTGATTGTAATCAATGCACTAAGCTATAAAGTGTCACAGAAGGGGGGGGGGTTAAACTAGTATTCTTTGAAGGATCCTCTCGTCATGGCCATTGAATTTCATCACTCCATTGTTCAACTAGGACTAGAAACTACCTACAATGGAAGAATGGAGTAATCAATCATTACATTATGTACAACTTATTACCACTTCTTTTGGGATGACACTGAACCTATTCACCACATTCATCACCAAAATTGGTTGAACGAGAATGACATGGCATACGGATTCTTTGTAGTACTATACTAGAGAACCTTTAATGTTGAATAGAGTTCATAGAGTCTGCGCACCAAGCTTGGAATTTCATTCAAAATTTTCATGGAGACCTTGATCCTCCTTCATCTAGTTATGGATCTGATGATGATCTTGCATCCATGGAGGAAAGTGAGTTCACCGATACTTTTTCTTATGAAGGGCCACCCACACATATTTCTTCATGTGATGACAGTTCCACTGACACAAACTCACTTGGTTCTACTTTTGATGATGAGGATTGTGCACCCAGTTCTAATGTCAAGAGTATTACAGAGGACTCTTCTCCTCCTCTCACTATTCCAGAGAGTTTTGACACATCCCACATCTCATCAGATATTGAGCAGTCTCCGATATAGCCTCATACAATTCATCACACCCGCCTCTTTTTCATCTTCGTAGGGTTTGAGGCCCCTTTGACTCCTCTTCTTTCATTGGATGACTCATACCTATCTGACATCACTCTACTATTTGTTGAGCCCCCTCATTGGGATGATTATCTTCCTGACCTTAGTCATCTTTTCGTAGAGTACACTTGTGATGTACTACAGGTTCCTCATCCATCTACAGGTGTTTCAGAGGATTTCATCATCTTTGTTGTTAGGAGTATCCCTTCTCGGACTCCTACCAATTCCACTTTTCCAGAGACCTTCATTTATCCACCCTTTTTTTCGATCCATTTATACATCGATCCTTATTGTACGGGTGTCATTTTCCCGTCAAAATTAAGCTCAAGCCTCCCCTCATACGTGGCCACTTCTGGTTGGACAAGGATTGGTGGGTTTTCTATAAAAACTTAATGTTTTTTTACTTTTGGAAAATTTCACAAATGTTTCCCATAACCCCGTAGGTCCCAAGAGGAGGGACACGTGTCACGCTCTAATGCAAAGGTGGAATGGAAGGTGGGTGGGGAACTTACGTATTTTTTTCCTTTTTGGCAAAAAGGGAGAAAGGTTGAAGAAGGGGTCATAGGTCTCGCATGGAGCAAGGGGTGGACACGTGGCAGGCATAGAGGAGAGTGTGGGTCAGTGGGCTAGTGGGGGAAAAAGTGAAATGGTTCCCTTTTCTGCAAAAAGGACTTAGAGAAAAAAATTAAGCCGCAGGTCCGAATTAAGCAGAGGGAGACACGTGGTGGGCGTAGAGGGAAGTGTGGGCCGCTAAAGGAAATGGGGAATTTTTTCCCTTTTTGCAAAAGGACTTAGTATGAAAATTTGAGGTGTGTCTTCATGATAAATTAGAAGGTGACATGTGGTAGGGAAGAAATCAGAGGCACGGGCCCGTGGAAGAAAAATGGAGAATTTTCCTTGGTGAATAAAGGGGTTAAAACATGAAATAAGCCCGTGGATTTTTAGTGATAGAGAGGTGGACACGTGTCAAGGGTAGAGGCAGAGGTGTGGGCTCATGGGGAAAAAGGTGAAATTTTTCCAAAATTCCAAAAAGGGTGGAAATGTGTAGAATTGAGCCATGACTTCAATGGGGCCCACCATATGCCACGTGTCAGCACCAAAATTCAAAGGTGGAGGGGTGGAGAAAAAAGTCAATTTTTTCCATTTTTTCAAAAATGTTAAAAGGTCAAAAAGTGATCCCAAATCCATTCCCAATTGCATTTTGACATGTGGAGGGCCCAGATTGAAGGAAAAAAGGGCAAATCAATGGTAGCTGTACATTTTCATTTTTGGCCGCCATTTTTGCTCCAGGAAGCTTGGAAATGTGAATTTTGCATCATTTTTCATCAATTTTTGGCAAAATCATGTCATTTTTGCCTTCAAGGATCAATGGGATCAATTTGAAATTTTAATTTGTAGATCTAGGGCATTTTTCAAATGAATTTTTACTCGGGCTCGAGCAAACACATGAAAGATCAAATCCAAAGTTGCAGAGTAAAAATTTGAAAGGGATAAGGATGAAATAATGAAATGAAAGGGATTTGTATGCTTGGATAATGAAAAACATTCCTCCACAATGGATAATGATGAAGGATTTTTAATGATTCACCATTTTTGAAACACCTAGCAACTTTTGTTAAAAATTTGTTAAACGTCCCTATCTGCATAATCATGTTGGAATTTTGTAAAAAACTTGATGCTAGGCATATTATTTTCTTGGGAAAGAAAGATAAAATGTAATAGAATTTTATATAATGTATGTTTTGAGACATGCAAGAGGTTGGAGAAACTTATAATTTCACAGGAAAACAGGGAAAAATCCCATTCTCTAAGAAACTTCCCGAAAACCATTTCTAATTCCTTTTGCATCGATTTCTATCATGTTGAGTTGGTTTCAATTATAAAGGCATAAAAATATCTGAGATTGTTATTATAACATTCCCCTCCTGATAAATTTGGTCATTCTAGATTATTTTGTGTTGTCTCTTGAAAAATTCGCATGCACTTATGTCTCGAATGTTTTCAATTTGTGTTTCTAGTTCTGTTGCAATCTTGTCTTTAAAATCTCTCTTGATCATACATGGTCTCATTTCTTGTTGATATTTTAGTGGCATTTGTAATCTCACATTTAGAAGAGCTTTCATCTTATAAAGATATAAATATATTTAAAATCACTTTACCTTCCTTGAATTCTCGAGATTGTTTGTAAGCCTTTAGGTGCACCTTAGGTCATTGTAAAATAGAGGTTTTTGGATGCTTTGTTGATTCATCTACTTCAAGCTTTTGTGGCGGTTCTCAAAGATTGTGTGGAAGAGTGCAGATATGGGCTTCCAATTTTTGCACATATCCTAGTTGAAGGAGTACATTAACCCCTTTGAAACATTCTCCGTTGTTTAGGTCTTACAAAACTCTTGCAAAGGTCCTCAAAGAATATGGAAAATTCTGGTTAGTCTTGTCTAAAATCTCCCACCAAAAATTCATTCAAAATAAATAATCCTACCCCATAATACCCCTGAATTGCATTATGTGTCAACACTAGAATATAATCCATCTACAAAAATGCATAGAGAAAATCAAGATTATGCAATGTCTTTAGTAACCCTTGCCTTGCTTTGAAAATATCTTCATAATCTGGCAGTGACAACTTGTGAAATTCAGATTTGGAGTGTTGATCATATTTTCCCAAGGCCCTTTCCATACTATTTACACAAATTGAGGGATATCTTAATCTCCTTCACTATTTGAGGGTTACAAAATAGGTCCTCTTACCTTGGTTGAAAGGAACAACCTAAAACAATTAGGACAACATCAAGTCCTATTTGAGTGCTATTCATATATCCACAAATTTGAGTGCCGCTTAGATCACATCCTCAGCTACAAAATGACACACATCATGATCTATCTGACTTCAAGCTTCATGCCATATCTCTGATGCTGGTTAGAATGAAAAGGAGAAAAAATTTGGGTACCAACAATACCTAAATCATATCAACTACAATAGGATATTATTTATTTATGAAATTTATTACATTAAGTTGTATTAAATAGTGGGTTGATCGCCACCGAGGAAGTACCACACTTCTTGGATCTAGCATGATTTAGGAATCTCACCGACATATATTGTTTAAATCTTTTTTATGGTCTTGTTTTGTATTTTAGGTAGTTCCTCCTAGCCAAAAGGGCTCACACAATCAACATTGGATCAATAATTGAACGCGTGCACAAAATCTAGTGGACCATCGCAACATGTATTCATCCTTAGACTTTCTACCCTTATTTGTTTCACAAATCCATAAAGAAAATGGTGAAACATTTTGGCACACCTGGTGGGACCCATTAGGGGTTCTTTTGTATTTTATTCATTCCTAGGTGAAATTTGTGTGTTTTTTTCCCTTTTGAAAAGCTTCCACATTAATTTTCTTCTTTGGAATCTTCCCCCTATTTATATTGTCTAAAAGCAATCGTGTTTTTGGTTCTATAAAAAGAACACTTCTTTCTTTCATTAGTATTGCATTAGTGAAAGAGAATCCCTCTTCATGTTCATCACTTGCTACATCAAATATCACATTTCGATTTAGGTTTAAAACACTTACATGGAATTCTGATTTGTTGCATTATATCTCACATTAAATTTGAGGGCAACCTATACACTTGGAAGTCATACCCAACTTATGATTGGCGTAATCAATCGTAGAAAGCACATTCTCTCTTATCTCTCTTTATCAAACTACAAAAATTGAAATTTATACATCTTCTTAAACAACATATTACCCAGAAGAGACTATCAATGATCACATGATTAGAGGATTGATAGTGGGCACCCAGATGGCTATCTCTTTCCGAGTTAACCATCGAGAAAGGCCCACCCCAACAAAACCATAACCTGAAACCTCACCTTTATAATTTACTTCTTCATAGGAAGCCTTCCCAACCAAAAAATCTGTTCTAAATTCATGAGTTAGTCTTTAAATAACATAAGCTAAACACACTAAATTCACTTATAGGATTACATGTTTTTCTTATCTTTGTTCTTGACTTACGTTTTGAGGTGTGAGGTCATATTCTCCATTTTTATTTCCTTTCAAACTCCATAATCATATTTGGTGTATTCCAATTGCTTCTCAATGTGTCAAGAGTCATTTTTACCATATTTAGACTTCAGGTTGGTATCTCATTCAAATTTAATTCACAAAAAGAAAATTTTCTTCATTCTACATATTTCACAAGAACTAAAGATCGGTCACTGGATCATTGTCACTTTACCTCCGATCGCCATCGGTTTATCTCGACCAATGTTTGTTCCTATGCTTTTGGTCAGTTTACCTAAAGAGCACTCATCTCATCTTCTTCTCTATTTAAAATCTCTAGACATCACCATATCCTCTACATTATGATATTATTGACTAAATATAGCTTCCACAATTGACTTTCCTTAGTTTCTGTCTCACTTTCTCAAACTTCTTCTTTCCCACAGTAACCGACATCGATTCATCGTGACCATCATAATTCACCCAATAACCGACATTGGTTGGTATGACCAAAGGTGTCATCCTTATGTTTTTATTTTTAATAAAAGAACCTTCCATTTCACCTCTCATAATCAATTCTTTTCCATCCTTGTTGTTCTTTGTGTCACTTGCAGAGTACAATTCATCTAGTTTATTCTAACTCACATGGTGTTGACTCATAGTCAATCCAACGCTCTTATGCTTCACACTAGCTTTCAACCACTTCCACCTAGCCCATCACCCCCTTCTATCTTATCACCCATGGATCCAACTCAACCTATCACCATTAATACTGGTGACAAGGAGTTCACAAGACTTCTTGACCGAATCCCACTACCCTCCAGTACTACCTTGCTCATTCTTCTACCTAGGATTCCTTAGGTCAGTTAGTATACAACATGCCCGTATCTATCCCTCCTGCTCTCTCCCCACATATGCATCATCTATCACGATATTAGCACTACCATAATCCAATTTACTACCTATGGTGTATTAGCTAGGTCCCACAACCGCTATAACTATAGTGTCTACATCATCTATCACACTTGCAAAATTAGTTGTCCCTTCAAAACTACCTTAAGCATAGCCCCATATGCACTGTTACCTTATATATACCTATTATATCACAACCACCACCGTGTCGGTAACTTATACCCCTTTCTATAACCTCATCCTTTCTACCCATGAGTCTTTACCCCCAATCACCACTAGAGTTGTTACGACTACCCCACCCACTTACACATACTACCAACAATCCCTAACCTCATATATCCCTTATTGTGGCTATGTGACACCTATATCTATTCCTCCTACATAATTCTCATACTCAACACCACCATACACTAGCATACCACCCACCTCATACATTTAGCATCAACCCCTTTTTCTGTAGGGGGCACCCATTAATCACAACCTACTAATGACCTCATTAAAATTATGATGGAAAATATGAAGACCTTAGAAGAATTTGTTTTGCTCTCTGTAATTATTTAACTTATGATGAAATATATAATGATCATATCCATCCATCTATTCACATTCATCCCTACCTTGTGCATTAGGAAATTCCTAAATTCAATCGCTTCAATAATAAATAAGACGCACAAAAACACTTACGGTCATTCAAACATGGGCGCTATCTAATCACCCATGATGAAATTTTTCTTCTATGAACCTTCCCAATGTCCTTGACAGGACCATCATTGGATTGATATAGTGGACTACCTAGACATTTCATTTATTCCTTTAATCAAGTAGCCCAAGCTTTTTTAGACCATTTTTCAATCAATTTTATAAAAAAAGTCACCATGACTGATGTCTATTCAACCCGATGGTATGAAGAAAAATCTATCACATATTTTGTTACCCACTGGCGGAGTCTTATCAACAATTGACGTTCTAGCTACCTCAGACTGAACTTATTGAGTTGTTCACTAGAGCTTGTGCTAGAAACATCTCACCAAATCTATAGGTACAAACCTTCTAAACCTTTGATGAAGCATTCACCATGGCATGAAAATTGGAAATTCATGCCATTGAAGAAAAGAAAATCTAATTGAAAAACAAGAATTCCCGTTCAAATCAAATGACTCTTCTTCATCTTCAAAACCTCAAAATAACTATTCAAAGGCCAAAGGATTTTCCAACATGGTATTCCTCAAGGTAGTTCCATCTCATCCTTCTAATCAAGCCCAACCTTTTTCTAATATTTCCCTTGTCCAGAATTTCAGCTCCAATGGGAGTAGTGGAAGTACACTTCAATTGGAGAGCCCTATTCTTCAATCTTGGAAAAGCTTCTTAAAGCTAGAGCCATTACACTTCCTCCCATAAAACCTCATATAGGTTTTGATCCTACCCATCCTATGCATGCATGGTATAAAGAACATGACTACTGTAATTACAATCATGTTAAAGGCCATAGTGACGGTAACTACATAAATTTTAAGAACATTGTCCAAGAGATGATAGATAATGGAGACCTTGTCATGGACAACCAAAACATGCAAGAAAATCAAAAATTATACATGTTTAAAAATTCATTCCCTAACCATAAACTATCATCTAATAAAAATATTGAACCTTCATCCAGTGATAACAATGTTCATGAAGTCCATGTGGTTTTTGATATCGTACTGACCATTCCTCAAATCCCACCTATTTTTGTCTATTGAGGAAATTTTTGCATGATATCCTCTACCCAAAGAGCATCATACCTCTTCTACTCCTTTACCTATAGAGGAGTCCCTCATCTCCCCTTATCTCACGAAGAACCCATACTTTCTACCGATGTCATTTCACCATCTACCTCACAACCTACCGAATAGTCAACACTTTTAATTATCCCATCCACAGGAGAATCATCATCACCTTCTCCTCCACTAAGGGATAAGTCTACCTTACCTCATTTACCATCTCTCATACCCACGGGAGATTCTTCAAACATGCCACTAGCTACTGGGGGAAGTTATCCCCAAGCATCCAAGGATCCCATTGACATGATCTCAGCTCTATCACCTACAGAGTCTGAGGCTTTCCAATTCCCTATCTCATAGAAATATTTTACAGGGATTACCACCAAACCAAATACATCTTCTTCTTCAGTAATCCTATTTTCATGATTGGATGATTGCTTGGATTATGTTGATAATTCCATGCTTTGGGGACATCTTCGGTTCCTCTTTTTGACCCAAATGTAAATGTTTCCTAAGGATACTTCCATGATCTACCCAAAGGTATTTTCAGCAACTAGATTGACATTGACCATGCCTATTGAAATGAATTCTTCTTCATCATCCCTACCTACATCCAAACCTCTACCCATAAATAAAGTCATTCCCAAACCTAAAAACCTACCCACACCTATCTCCTCACCGTATATATACCCATCACTAGCTTGGGTGTCATGTCGACATCAAGCCTTACTCACCCACTGTCAAATTGGACTTAGCGACATTGTCCTAAGTCCACACCAAAATTATCCCTCCCTCTAAAAGTAAAACCTAACCCTCTAGGCCACATACACTAGTCTCACCTACCACACCTTTGTCACCTTCCCCCTTTCATCCATCCAAAGGCCCCATCCATCAACCCTGATCAAATAGTATCATACCCAAGGTCATTCAAAATCTTAAAAACCTCTTCTACATGAAAATCATTCATTACACCTCATTTACCCAAAAACCAAACACCCTAACCTTCATCCATGCACTTCTTACCACCTATACCTCCACTAGTTACTATAACCCCAACTTTACCTATACGACTTCAACCCATACCACCCACCCAAAATTTACCAACTACTTCCACCATAACTTGGTTGTCCCCATGGGTAACCCATCCACTTCCTCCATCTTCTTTCCCTTCTACATCTCGTACCCCCATGTCACATTTACCCAAGAATGTGCAACCCAAATATAATAACCCATTACTCTCCAATAAGGTAGTCAAACCAACAAAACCTTCGAGTGTTATCTCTCCTAGCATACCTTTACCTAAATGGGTGCCATCATAACTTAAGACAATACTACTTATCAAACCAGTTGACCAACCCATTCCTCCTCCTATAAATCCTCTTCCCTCATGATCATCCACACTTTTACCCAAACCCATGCTCACTTCCCATTGTGATCCATTAGCAGGGTCCTACGCCAACATTTTAACCAATCTCTTAGAGAATTTCGTCATCACATTACCACCACTTTGACCTTATGATCCTCTCAAACCCAAACCAAAAGGGTTTGATGAAACCAAGATTTGTGCCTATCATCATGTGCTAGGACATGATGTAGAAAATTGTAAGGCCCTAAAAACTATTCTTCTCCAACTTTTTCTCTTGAACAAAATTTTGACGATGATGATCTTCTAGATGAGGACCCTATTCTACCTTCACCAATCTCCCCACATCCTCTTCCATTACCTATTCAGTGACCAATATCTCCACCCCACAACCTTTTTATCCACCTCCAAAATTTGAGATCAACATGGTCTCGTATAAGAGAGTTAGCCAAACCCCCACCCAAATGTCAGTGTGCCCAAATTCTTTCACAAAAATATTGTCCTTCATTCTATTTCCCATCATGTCACTACACTTATCATATCTCAGCTACTCCACCCCATATCAATATGGTTAGCATTACTACTCGTTCCCAAAATAACAAAGGAAAAGAAAAAACAATTAGCTAATCAACCAACCCCGTGCCTAATATACCATCTACACCCACATCCAAAATCACCATTTGAGGACCCATATACCCTATCTCTGATGGGGTCACCCATCACAAAATGATAAAACAATTACATCAATCCCCTCTAAATATTTCTTTGTATGATCTCATCCAAACTTTTGAATCTCATAGAAAAGCCCTTATGGAGGTTTTGTAATCCATTGAAGTTTTACCTAATGACCCCACACTAGTGGCCTTCATTATCACCCCTCAACACATGGCCTTGATTACCAAATCATCTCCTTCTTCTACCCCCTTTCCCATTCCTCAAGTCACCACCCTTAGTTTTGCTAATGAGGAGATTATACCTCTCTAGTCAGATGATCCTGATCCTGCCCTTTATATTTCTTTCTATATCGATAACATATGCATACAACACATCATGATCGATAGTAGTGCTAGCATTAACATCATATCCTCGCACATGTACAATCAAATGCGCATCCCTTCTAATTATATGCATAAAAATGAGTTATGCTATGCTCCTTCAATGATGCCATCACCTCCACCCTTGGCACCATTATTCTCCATTTTTGTGCCCTCACACTATCCTAGAATTATTCTGTCTTAGAGGGAGAGTTCTAATATAACCTATTGCTTGGCAAACCTTGGATTCATGTCATGGGTTGTGTCCCTTAAAATTTACACTTGTTGTGTAAAATTTGAATGTGAAGGACATAACTATACCATCCCTACCAAACCATATCCATTCAAAACTTATAACATGTTGTACCAACCTAACGATGTACTTGTACCAGTCAAGGCATCTACCACTATCCCCACTTCTCCTTAACCCATAACCGCATCCACCAATGCTGTCACCACCTCTCCCATATATAACTCTTATATTCTTATTGTAGCCATAACCTATGTAGTTGACCCATCTACTTCCCAACCAACTGATTCCCCTCCTATCCAATCATCTATCCCCACTACCCGTATATCGAATACTAATCCTTTAGAAGGTGATTTTCAATGCCTCACTCTAGGTGAGTACCGCCTATATAATATCGATACATTCCTCACTCCACAAGAGTATGGAAGCTGCACCAACACCCTTGTTATGACTATCACATTGGTGAGGTTTTCCCTTATGGTCCTCCCCACCTTCACACTAATTTAATGTATGGGGGACTTGATACTGCCACGTATTCACCTAAACCTCCATCCTAAACATGACCATTTTCATCCGACCTCCAATCTCTTACTAACCACCGCTTTTCCCAAACTTTCCTTCATCGTTGTGCATGAAAAGTATTTGGATTTGGTTTTTATGAAAAAGGTCACCATACCATTATTTGATGTACCACCCGTGAACACAAAAATTACAAAGTGGCATTAGAATTGCTGCACCACCTTCCAAGAAGTCCCACATTGACATTATTGAGGAAAACAAACCTTCTCCAACCCATTCACCAACATCACCACCTTTACCCACGAGTCCATAGATCCCGAATCTATTCTTCCTAAAAAAATTGTAAACATGATTTCCTGGACTCTAACTTATCAACATGATGGTGAGGCCCCCTCTTCCCTTCCCTTCCTATATTAGGACATGATCGATGATGATACACCTTTTATTAACTTTGTTCAATGTTAGGAAAATGATTCTATACTCACCTACCTTGGTGTGGAAGATTATTATATTCAGTAATCATTACCTTCTGAGACATAAACCATTTTGAATGATTCAACCATTAAAATCAACATTAACACTCAAGATGACCTGAACATTCTAAAGATAGGACAATCTTTAAATACTATTGAATATGAAGATTTTACATATTTCCTCGAGGACCATAGCAATAATTTTGCTTGGTCCTATGCTTATATGCCGGGTATTGACTCAAACATTGTGGTCCATAATATCATTACCATTCCTGATGCCAAACCCATAAAACAAAAGCTGCGGAAAATGCATCCTCACATTGATCTTCTCGTCAAAGAATAACTTTAGCACCTTCTCTCATTTTCTTTCATCCTACCCATTGACTATACCCGATGGATTTCTAACATCATTTCTATAAAAAAATCCATAGGGGGACTCTACATTTTCATGGATTTCAGTGACCTCAACCTAGCTTACCCCAAAGACAATTTTCCTCTACCAAGCATTGACCAACTAGTTGATCTCACTTTGCCGACCATGAGATGCTATCATTCATGGATGGTTTCTCGAAGTTACAATAAAATATTACTCACTCCAGGAAGATCAACACAAAACTACCTTCATCACTCCTTGGGGACCTTATACTATCGATTAATGCCTTTTGGCCTTAAAAATGCTTTGGTGCTACATATCAACGAGCCATGAATTATATCTTTGATGACTTCATGCATCGCATATTGGAAGATTACGTAGATAACCTTATTTTCAAATCCAAACATCAGGCTGAACACCTAACACTCCTTAAGGTCATCTTTGATCACCTCATCAAGTATTGTGTTCACTTTCAACCTAAAAAGTGTGTCTTTGTGGTGCTTTCAGGAAAAATATTTGGTTTCATCATTTCTTTGTGTGGCATAGAATTCAATCCTACTAAAGTAAAGGCTATTCTAAAAATTCCTCTACCTACTAATCTCCATCAACTTCAAAGTTTGCAAGGTAATTTAGAATCTATTTTCATTTCATTTCATAGCTTTATGATTGCTATCAACCATTTCATCATCTCCTAAAAATGATGTCTCATTCAAATGGGATGATGAATGCCAAAAATCCTTTGATGCCTTAAAACAATACCTTCTTCAACCATCGATGCTCATTCCTCCTAAGGATCACCAGCCCCTTTACCTATAAATTTTTTCTACTGACCATTCCTTAGGTGCCATGCTCACTCTTCATGATGAGTAGCACAAGGAAAAAGTATTTTATTACATAATTTGTACCATTTTGGACTACAAAACTAGGTACACCCAAGCTGAAAAACTTATCTTAGCCTTATTTTTTTGCCACTAAACTTCGTCATTACCTACTCAACCAAAAACCTTTCTTGTCACCAACACTAATCCCCTACATTACATGTACACCAAACCATACCAACATCAATGTGTTGCACATTGGCTCATTCTTCTTACAAACATTGACCTTGAATTCATCCATCAAAAGTTTTTCAAAGCCAAGCCATCGTTGACCAACTAGAAAACACACCTCTCTCTGGGGATAAACCCTCTAACTTTGATTTCCCAGGACGAATCCATCACCACCCTCTTTATGGATGATACCACTTACCAAATGACCTTATTTTTTTTATGGTTCTAAATGTCGGTGTGGAGGTGGTGTAGGTGTTATCCACATTCCTCTTAATGGTGAACCTATACCTTTATCTTTAAACTAGGATTTTATTACACTAATAACATCACCGAATATGAAGCAATCGTATTAGGAATTCAAACTACCATCTCCCGGATATTAAATCAATTAATATCTTTGGTGAATCTTAACTAGTTAGAAACCAATTCAATGGTATATATCGATTAATCGTAACAAAATACTAAAAAGTACAAATGTCATATTGAAATAGTTTTTACTACCTTTAACCATTACAAAATTCAAACCACCCCACATTCTACCAATAAATTTTTGGATACCATGGCCTGCCTAGATTCTTAGATACCCTCCTCTCCTACCAAATCCAAAATCTTTGTCACAATATAAATAGTTTAATCACCCTCTTTTTTATCTCAAGATGTCAACTCCATCGAAACTGCACATCTCGACTCATGTGACCTTTGGTATAAATAGTTTATAGACTACCTTTACCTTTCCATTTTTCCTCCCATCTCACTCATAATGGAGAATGTGCCTTTATTAAAAGCATCTCTCACTATTTCATCATGGGTGGTATCCTTTATAAGTGTGGCTTTAATGATATCCTCTTGTGATGCCTTACGAGTTATAAAATTCCTTACACCATCAAGGAAATTTATGATGGAATTTGTAGAGGTCACTTTAGTGGTTTAGTTGTTGCTAAACGCATTCTTCACCCGGCTATTATTGGCCAACCTTGAACCATGACTAATGTGACTATGTTAAACATTGTGTGAAATTCCAGCAACATGCTAATCTTCATCACACACATAGTCATGCCTTACAGGTCGCGTGAGACCTTTGGCCTTTCTCTCAATGAGGTTTGGATCTTGTTGAAGATATCAATCCTCATTCTTCACAATGAAATGGATTAAAACCACTACTGAATACTACACTAAATGAGTAGAAGCCATTCCCCTCATTTATAAAAAAAAAGCTAAGAAAATATGTGAATTCATTAACCATCACATGATTTGTCACTTTGGTGTCCCTCATTGGCTCATCGGTGATAATGGAAAGTAATTCAAAAAAACCATACAAAATATATGTGACACTTTTGGTATTTTATTTAGTTTCTCATCACCTTATTATCCATAAACAAATGGCCAAGTAGAATCAACCAATAAAACCTTGAAAAAAATTCTTATGAAAGTAGTTAATGATACCGGGAAGGATTGGCATACACACATTCCTTTCACCTTGTGGGCTTACCACACTAGTATTCACACTTCAACTACTTCCACACCTTTCTCTTTGGTTTATGGTACTGATGTTGTCTTTCCTCTCAAAGTATAGATTCCATCTCTCCACATATCACTTCAAGACATTGTAAACGATGGTGACTTTTGCTAGGACCGTTTGACATAACTTGAGTTATTAGATGAGCATTGTCTTAATGCTCTTGATCATCTCCAAATCTACCAAAAATGTATTAAACATGCCTATGAAAAATGTGTCCATGAATGAATCTTTTAGGTTGGCAACCTCATCTTGAAGGAAAATCAACATGTAACCAAAAAAAAAAAAAAATGGGGAAAATTTGCTCCTAATTGTATTGGAATCTATATCGTTACTCATGCCTATGGATTAGGTGCTTATCATTTGTTTTCACTTGAAGGTAAAATCGACCCTAAGCCCCTCAATGACTTGTATCTTAGACCATTTTATTATTGAAATCAAGTCCTATATTTCTTTCTGTCTATTGACCACTCGTACCTTGAGTGTCATTCAACTTCCATATTACCCATTTTGAGGGTTGAAGACTAAATAAGTATTATGTGATTACCCGTAACCTTTCATCCTTATCTTCAATATGAGTATTGCAGCTCTACTCATGGATACTTTTCATATTTTTCAAAGATGGAATCCCATGGTTGTTCGTCACTTGAAACCATCTCTTTCATAGTTAACCTCTTTGTGCTATGGTTTTGTCTTGTAAACAAGAAGCTAATTTTACTCTATAGTCTTTTCCATGACTTAAATATCCAAAAGCAAAATGGGATTTAACTCCTTGAGTCAAAATTCCAAAAAAAATATGACTCCCTCAAAACAGACATATATTCTCTCTATCTCATGGCTATAAATAGTCTACTCCCTCAAAGGACAACTATATATATTCATTACGAAAATACAATAAAATGTTAAGAAGCTTCCCGCATCGACTAGATTTAGGAAGACCTTAAGGAGATAATATACTCATCCCATATATACTTCTGCATCGATCGAGTCTATAAAAAAAAACAAAAAAATGAAGAAAATGATAAACTTTTTGTATGGACTTGCCTATTTTTAATCATGGGTTTCTTTCCAGTGAACATGTTGTCATACATTAAGTTACACTAAATCACCCATTTTCACCTCATTACCTTTTCACCCTAATTTCCTATCTATCATGCAAGGAACTCACCGTAACTACAAAATTTTGTGATCCCGTGACTTTCTCCACCCTTAGAATAGTCCATTATGCAATGCTTTTAGGGTCTTACATTCATAAGCCCATATTGGGTATGTTAGACTCATTAGGGTTCTTATCAATTACGTGACTCTTTACCACCTCTTACCATTCACTTTATTCATTACTTATTGATTGATACCTTATATAAGACCAAACCATTAACACCTACATTTTAAAACCTTTCCACTATCACCTAAGACTCAACCATGACCATCACCTATGACCCAACCATGCTATGACCTAGACTCAACCATGCCCATCACCAATGACTCAACCACGCCTATGACCTAGACTCAACCGTGGTTATGACCTAGACTCAACTATGCCCATGAATTAGACTCAATCATGCCTAAAACCTCCAAACCCATTCCTTTAATTCCTCATATTATTCCCTAGCTTATGGGATAACTACATCATCCCGATCCCACTTTTCACAAGAGCTATGTAGGAAGCACTTTGAGGGCATGGGGACCTTTAAGTTTAGCTTGGCCACTCTTCACCCTAACCTATTTCCCCCAATTTTCCTATTCATATTCTATCTTAGTTTCCATTTTATAAAACACTAGTAAATTAATACAAACATCCATATCTACCATTTTACCACACCATAAAAACATCTAATCAATCATTCCACATTACTATAATATCACAAATTTTGGAAGTTTACACCATAACATACATATATGATGTAGCCTATAATTTAGCAATACAAACCAGTAAAGCACCGACACATCACTTAGCCTAGAATGGGAACTCACCCAAAGTGCGAAAAGGTACCAAGCCCCTCTTTAGGGTTATTGTTTTAGGATGTTAGCATGATGAATACTTTAATCATTCAGATCTATAACTAATATATCTTTCATACAGTGTATATTTAGACCTAGATCTAGAACATAACAAACTTTAACAGATATCCATAATGGAATCAAGCATGTAATACTAAATTATAACCATGAGAACACCTTGTTTCAGTCCATAATCTCCATTATATTAATTGTAGTAAATACACAGAAGATTCATTACAATAACAATAGTATACAATCATGCACATAACAAATCTAACAGCATAATCTCACTATACCCTAGTTCTCACATGTATATATATGATCTCCCTCTATCCATATCTACTACATAGTTTACTTCATATTTATATGGGTGGGGACTTTCCCTTCACTACTTATCTAATCCCAAAATAGGTCGCATACTAGTATTAGCCACATGCCGTTATAAAATAGGATTACATGTAAGAGTGTTAACAATAGATCTCTCTTTTTCAACTATTAGTTCACATTCTATCTTTAGTCTACATCCATGTAAATTGTTTCATAGTTGATCATCCAAAAATAGCTAATGTGTGTCATGTAAGTCTCCAATTGGTTTGAGTGCTTTGCATGCTATCTCCAAAAATAGATCCTCATCATGAAAATAGATAAGTCATGAGTCTGTCTCTATTCTGGGCATGATCCTATTTGACACTTTCGTGCCTTTGAATACACTTTTTCTCCCACGTGAACCTTTTTTATTTTCTTCACTAAGTGCTAGATTTTGACTGATCAACATTACCCCACACTAGTTTCATTGCCACCCCGACAATGGTTGTCTCCAAAAAGAATCAAAGAATATGAATAGAAGAATAGAAAGAATTTGGATAAATGAAAGAATGCCTTCAACTTGCAGTATCTTCTTCTGTAACCTAAATAATAAATTCTAGATATTCCTCTTTTATCTCTTCCTCTAAGGTCTGTTAGTAATTGAGCGCAACCTTTGTTTTCTCTGGAATAGATATTGTAATTGAATCCAATTCATCCCTTGTAATCTCTCATTTTTCATTCTATAATACTAACACAATGTTGGACATGCCAATCATTCTCCCTTCCAACAAGTCCATATTTTGAGCGATGAGTTTTCCAAGCTCATCTAGCCTTTCCCTGTGAGGTTCCTAAGTTGTTGTAAGGGCCTCATTCTTCTGCTTAACAAGTGCTAACCATTATGTGCAGCCCAATGTCTCATCCTTCATGGCCTTTAGGACCTCATTGTATTCTAAAATGGTCCTGGTCCTTATAACAACCTTTTACCTTTGTATAAATATTCATTGTTGATCTTCCTTCTTGAGTTCCTCCTGCAAGATTTGAAGTAATCCTTCATATGATGCAATCTTCCGCATCACTAAAGCCTTTTTGTGCTCTACTTCCTATGCTAAATCCTTTGGCTCAGGCATGCATAGAGGTTCATCTTCTAGCACTAAGTACACCAATGTAATCACATAATGTATTGTTTGAAGGAAACATCTTATGTACCTTTGGCTCTAAGTGTGGCATAGACTTCATGACATTGTAACCAATATCCTCTTCCATGTTGATAAACAAAATTTTCTTATTCTGTACCAAATATTTTTCCCATTTTAGGCACATTATCTCCTCATCCTTAGTCTTTATCTCCTCCCTTAGCTAATTGTGGTAGCTTTGTCCATATTCCAACATGAAAACTTTGTCAATACCTTCACCAAATTATTTCTCACATGTTCATCCTGGCATAACAAAGGGCTTTACTATTATGTGTCTAGCCTAAGGTGTATTTTTCAACCTCCTAGACATGCATGACTCCTCACATACATCAAAGTCTAGCTCATCCATGTGTGTGCATCGACCATGAAAATTTCTTCCTTGTGTGCATTGTCACCATATATTCATCCATTAAATCCCATCCGATTAACTCCTTTTGTGCCATCGTGCTTTGAAAATCGGCGCATGAGATAATTTTACTGTGTCCTCGGTGTAGCCCATGGCTAGTGGAATATACTCCCCACTTATTCTTCTTGATCTAGGCTACTTAGGAACTTGGGCTTCATTATTTGGAAATTGTGTTGTTATGTCTTGAGTAGTCTCTGTTGTTGTCTCTTTTGCCCCTTTTTCTTCCTCTTCTCCATCCTTCATTTCCTCATCTTTTTGTTCCTCTACGTTCTCTAGAGGTGTAGGAGAATTGGGTGCACTTTCCTTCAACTCTTCCACTTCCTCATTCAACTTTAATTTCCTTCTCCTTTTCTCAGTTGTCTCCTTCTATGGAGAGATTTAAGGTGATCTACACACTATTTGTGGAGTAGCACCTTGGGTCCTTGTCCTCCTAAATACTCTCTTGAATCGACGCTCTCCTTGGACTACATCCAAGTCCTCTTCATCTTCCTCTTGTGTTTGAGGTGGAGTAGTTACACACTCATCTTCATCCTTATTTGGAGGTTTTATTCTACCTCTATGTTCCAAACCACCACTATCCTCATGCTCCTCCTCTTCATCATCGACTTGAATTGTTTCTATGGGCTTGGGTGTTAGAAAATTTTCCATTGTATGCTTACCCTTTGGTGGCCCTGGGAGTGCAAAATCATTCTCCACATACTTAGCGTTCTCCATCTTGGGTTTGAGATTTAGGTACACGAGCCCTACTCTTGTTCCCCCAATGCCAAGCTTAGAGGTTTCATGCTCATAATATATTAAATAAGTCTTTCAATGTATGTATAGCACCCTAGATATACATACTTATTCCTCAGTGCGGTAATCACATTCTACCTTGTCTCCGCATTAAAGGTTAAGTGGCATGCATCGAGAACCAATGAATTGATGCTTGGAAATACCTTTCTTTGAAGGCATATGAAAATTTGCACCATGGGCACCAAGCCCCGTCCTTTATCGCAAATCGTACAATGCAAAAATGTTGGTATACTGCAAACTGAAATGCCTTACCCACCACCAAATGAAAATCCTTGGGTATGTGCCACTCTTTATCAAATGCCACACGAGTCTATCTTACCACATTTCCACCCTCTACTTGAATGGTTCACTCATTGATCCATTGCACAAGTACTTTCCAAACCTTTCTGTAGGTGACTTGTGTTCCGTGGGGTACTCCCAAATCTTCTCCTTTGGACCATCCGAACCCCAATCTCAATGAATAATAAGGACAATAACATAGGGCCAAAACTTATTTTGTCACTTTTCTATGCTTCTTTGATGATTGTCTCTCCTATGTGATCTTGTTATCTTGTTTTTAGTGATTTCAACTAAATTGAGATAACCATAGAATTTTTTTGACAAAATCTCCTAAAAATGCCATTTGAAGGAGATCTTTAGGTTTTGGGTTTCCATCGAGATGGAAACATGTCTTTTACATGCTTCATTTCAATTGTCTTATGAAACCCAAAACATGATTACATTCTAGTGTATCAGGTTTTCGGAACTCAGGAGCATCGAAACATACCTTTCAAAAAGCATGCTTCATGTTGCTTGTTTCTCGAAACCCAAAACCTAAACCTTTCCTTTGTATCAGGTTTTCAGAACTTGATAACATCAAAACATGTCTTTTTGCGTGCTTCATGTCTGTTGGTTCCTAAAACCTGATTTGATAAGAGAACCTTTGTATCGGGTTTTAGACGTGCTAAGTATGATGACATGACATTAATCTCAATTTGTCATTTAGTTTTCACACATGTCAGAGGAGGTGTAATTAATGCTAGGGATTTATAAATAGTTCAATTTTACATGTCATTTTTACCTAGCATATTTTCGCTACATGGATTTTTCATACATGCTCCTTCAACCTCCAAACCCAACTGAATCTCTTGATCGATTTCATGATCTGTCTTCGACCATTTTTGAATTTATTGAAGGTATTTTTCTCTTCTTATCATTTTGGGGTCTTTGGGGTTGTTTTTGAAGTGTTCATTTGGCATTTTTCCCTCTTCTCTTTTTCTTCCCTCTAGGTTTAGGGTTTTGGGTTGTTTTCTTCATTTACTGTTGTATTCCCATGAAACCTCTTGTTTAAAATTCATCTTGGGTGTTTTCTTATTTTTCCCATGGGATATACTCTTTAGATTTTTGAGAAGAATCTAAAAATACTAACTTACAAGCTTGGAGGGAATTTTATGTGTTCTGACATCCCAGAAACCTGACACCTTTGTTTCAGGTTTTACAGGGTGTCCAACATCGTTTGGCTTCCGCAGAGTGTCAGATTTCTCCAAGTGTCCGACATCTTCCAACTTCCAATTGTGTTGGGTTTTGCAGAGTGTTCATAATTATTAGACTTCCACTTGTATTGGGTTCTATGAAGTGTTCAACATCACCTGAGTTCCACCTTTGTGTTAGGTTTCATGAAGTGTCCATTTAAACAATTCAATGTTGTAAACAAAGTAAATCCTATTGTTATTTTAAATGATTTAGGTATCTCACTTAAAAACACAATAAGAAATAGATCTAATCTAACAGGCTAAGCTAGAATAGAATCCAAAGGTCAAATGATTGGTTACGGTCTCTCTGCGGAGTCGATAAAGGTCTCGGGTAGATCACAGGTGAATGAGGGTGAGATAAAATTAGGTGGGTAGGTCTCTGTTTAGGGTTGTGTGGGAAAACACAGAGACCGGTGTCGGTCAGGGGTGACCGATGGTGGTTAGGTATAACCGGTGCGATTACTGTGAGATCTGGAAATGTCACAGAAAAGGGATTTTGGTCTCCTTTGTGATTACACAAAGGACTTTGGTTGGTCGGGATGAGGTATTGGGTGATTGGAGTAGGATTTTGTGAGGTTTTAATGGGTATATGGAGGTGAAAATGTGGAGAAGGTCAATAGGGAGCAAGATAAACAATGGATGATAAAATGATGATGAAATGAAATAACCAGGAAAGTATGATGTTGTACTTACTTGGATTTCATTCTGAAGGCTGTGTGTGAGGATGGAGGTGCTTGATGATGGGTTTGAAGGTTGCAAGTGATCACCAACTGAAGAAAATCTTCTGCATGGGCTGCATGTACACTCCTCTTTGCTTGGATAGATCAGATCATGGTTGGGATGGTTGTGCAGGAGAAGATGCTCAATCTCCTTCCTTGGATGTGAGTTTTCATTGGAATTTTCTCTCTGAAGATGTGTTATCTCTCTGAGATGTGTTCTTGCTCATCAAATTTTCTCCCAATGTTTTCCAACTTTGACTTCCAACTCCAACCTTGAGAATAAGGTTGTTTTGGGGTTAAAAGGGTAACCGATGGTGGTCCGGCTTAACCGGCGATGGTTAGGGGTAACCGACGTCGGTCAAGGTGGGATTTCCTAGGTTTACTAAACTAGGGAGATCCTCCTATTTCCTTGATCTCATGTCATTATCCCATGGATTAGACTAGGAGCTCTCTTGTGAGCATGCGGGAATGTGGTTAGAGGGAATGTAGGCATTGATTTTTAGGGTTTGGGTAAGTCTTAGTTAGTTATGGGAACTTGCTAAGAATAGGTCTTAGGTTGAGTTGGCTTGGTGAGGTGTCTAAGTGAACTGTATGTGTGGATATTATTTAAATAAGATATTTAAATAATAAATATAGTGAGGATAATGCATTAATTTAATTAAATTAATTAAATTAATATTAGTGGGGTGAAGGGGGGGTCATGGCTAGGTAAATGTAATAAAGGGTGCTTATATGTCGAGGGACAAAAGGGGAGTGTGACCTAATTTTAGTGTCTACATTTTGCCCCTTTTTGTTGCGTAGCTTGTATTGGTAAGCGATGCTAACAAAAATAAGATGTGGTTGCCCCATGTGTGGGTGAAGGTGATCCCCCTCAAACCAGGAACTGATGAGGCGAGTGGCAAGGTGAAGCGGTGAGTGGTTTGATAAAAAGGTAAATGTGAGGAAAAGGCAAGTGGGTATAGGGGAAAAAGGGTGAAAGGTCTACTCGGGAAATCTAGGTAATGGGTCAGGGTCACAGGTAGCAACAGTCAAACACACACACACGTATAAACTAGCACACACTACTGGGTTGAAGAGCAGGAAAACTCTACATCATCTAAGGTCGATAGGTTTATCCAAACAAGGTTGAAGTGAATCCGGTATCCAAGGTATAGGATATGGTCAGAAAACACAACATAGGTTAGGTGCAAGAATGTTTAGGTATGTTCGGTACACACAAAGGTAGGGTCGGGGATAAATGGTCATGGAAATAGGCTAGGTAAGGTCATTAGGTCAATCAACACAGGTAACAGTGCCACAAGGTATAGCGAACACATGAGGTCAAAGGTCACTAGCGATGGTCCAGGTCCAAATATCTAGGTCACGGCATGGGTAAGGCCAGGTAGGGGTAAAATAATGAGTCCCCAAAGGAGGAAAAATGGAGGTAGTAAATGATGAGGTCAGGAAAGGTAAGGTAATGGGTTGGGTAAAGGTTGGATGGGGTAAAGGAGCAAGGTAAAGGGTGGGGTAAAATGGAAAAGTAAGGGCAATGTGTAGGTTAGGTTGACCGATGGCGGTCATGGATAACCGACGTCGGTATAGGAAAACCGATGATGGTGAGGTAGGGCATGAGATTGATGCGGTCGAGGAAACGATCGGTTAGGTCGGGTTTTGTATAAAAACAAAAAAATCCACATTTTTATTATTCATTTGTGATTTGTGAAGTGAAGAAATGAAAAAAAAAAAAAAAAGTGAGAAAAGTGTCTAGAGGAAATGGGACAGTGAGTTGGCTGTGTGATTTGATGGTGGTTGGGTTGGTGAGTAGTGGGTCCATGGATCAGGGTGAGAGAGTTGATTGGTCGGAGGTTGTGGGTAGATATTCGGGATGGCAGAGGCTGGAGAGGGATCGGGTGGACCACCCGGCACATGTGGCCAGAGACATGCCACCAAGATGGCAGTGCGGTGTGACGAGAGAGTAAGCACCTAACTCTATAGTGTTAATTAGATAGAGTAGAGGTTGTAATAGTTGTTATTTGTAGGGTTTTGTGGGTTTTTTGTTTTTTTGGGTGGGGTGGGAAGTTAAATGTGGGTATGGGGGAATAATGGGAAAAAAAAAGGGGGGGGGTAGTAAATTGGATAGGTGGGGTGGGTAGGGGTTTTGGGGTAGTGTAGGTCATTGTAGGTGGGGTAAAAGGGACAGGTGGGAGGGTTTTAGAAAAAAGGGGGTTTGGGAAGTCACGGATTTTTCTGTGACAGTGACCGATCGATCGAAGCTTGGCCAGCGTTGGTTGGTTGGGTAGAACGGGATCGGTCACCAAATAGGTGGTGACGATGCGGTTACATGTAATGTAACCATGGTTGGTAAGAGAGAACGGTATCGGTCACCAAATAGGTGACCGATGTTGGTTTAAGGGTGACCAAAGTCGGTTAGGATGAACCGACACCGGTCGGGATTTTAGGCACAAGGGTCCAAAAGGGATGTAGGTTAGGTGGTTGAGATGGGTAAAGTAAAAATAGGGTGGTGGGTAATGATAATTGGTGAATATGGTCATGGTAAATGTAGATTAATGTTGTGCTTGATTGGATGCAGGGGAGATCACAGTTACATATGCGGACAGGGTTCCACTGCTACTGGTGACATTACATGGCTTAGCGACCCCCTTTGGAGCTGCAGCACATGGAGGTAGTGGGCTTGAGTGGTATTCATGCTACTGACATGTTTGTTTGGTAGCCTAGTTTGATGGTCACACTCATCGATAGATGGGACTCCATGTGACCAACACGTTCCACCTTCCGATGGGTGAGATGACTATCACCCTGGAGGACGTGTTCCAGATTTTGAGGTTACCCATATTGGGGGCCCAGGTGTACTCTATCTCCTCTGAGGCCTCGAGGAGGAGTGATCGGGATATATTTGTGAGGGGGGTGGAGGCTGAGATTCCATAGCACCCCGATTTGAGCTATGGCGAGATGTACCTAGCCCATCTGGATGAGATGAGGCTAGTGGTTTTATTGATGGAGGTAGTGTGTTTATGCACTACCTAGATGTAGAGGGTGGATGCTTTCCCAATCACTGATGGGGTGCTCCATGATATGATGGTGCATGAGACATGCTTTTCTAGGCACCAACATTCTTGGTGCAGCTATACAGAGTTGTGGGCGTATGGGTGGTTGCGTAGGTTTAGCTTGTGTTGTACATTTATACTTTATACTACACTTGTTGGCCTATGAGCACATAGTCTATGTGTTTGACCTATAGGGATGCCCCGAGTAGATGCATTCCCAGTGAGATGTGTGTGGTTGGGATATAGGAGATGGGTGCCGGTTGTAGGAGAGTGGAGGTCGGATAGGCCGACATATGATGTGGCCCATTTTCGGTAGTTGTTGGAGGGGTTGTCTGGAGTGGACATTATCTAGAGGCCATATGTGGGATTCCCCTCATATAGGCACATGCATGAGGAGCTAGCTGAGCTCTAGCTAGAGAGGTGGATATAGGGTCACCATGTTGGGGAGGATGAGATGATCCCGGTAGACAGGGTCTGATGGCAGTTTGGGCTTGTACAGGATATTCCTCCCCCTTCCACAGTATCGAGAGATGATGTGGAGAGGCCTCTACCTCTACCACAACCTACAGTGCCTACAGGAGAGGAGGAGCAGCCGTGGATCGTGGATTGATGATGATTGATGATGGATGCACAGATAGGTATAGGTAGTGGTGGGTGGCTCAATTATGAGCCATACCACCTAGACAGGGTAAGCTAACTTAGCTACCATTACAGTGTAGAGAGATGCCCTACGGGGTAGGTAGTAGATGCGATCACACATAGATAGGTATACTACAGACATAGCTAGAAGGGTCAGAGGTAGAGGTAGTAGAGCTACGAGTACAGTGGCTAGTCTGCAGGCCCAGATGGTGGAGGAGAGGGTGGAGGAGATGGAGGAGATGGAGATAGAGATGGTCAGGTGGCAGCCTTACTGGCTCAGGTGGCAGGTTTACAAGGCTAGTTGGCCACAACCCAGACACATAGATTGGGGCCTTACAGGCCCAGATATAGGCACAGGGATAGGGGCACCACCACGAGCAGGGGCATAGGGCGGGCACCACCAGGGGGCACCACGAGGCGTAGGGAGTGCTGGTCCCGGTTCACGAGTAGGCGGGGGGGTACGAGGGGCCGAGACCTATGGGACCACCATAGACCATGCCTATATCTAGGTTACGGGATGCCCTAGGTGAGGTGAGATATTATCAGGACCAGCTCATGGCAGCCGGGATAGACTTCCTCTCTTACGAGAGTACAGGGCACAACAGGCATCCAGTGAGAGGATGAGATCCCACACACATAGTGTGGAGAGCACAGGAGGTCAGCGAGCTCTGAGGCCCGATCAGGAGAGGCCACCAGCACAGTGACCAGAGCTAGGTGATGTGCCAGCAGGGACACAGGAGGCCGAGGGTGCAGGTGACACGAGATGGAGGACATCCGTGAGATGTCTGATATGTAGCCACCCAATTTTTGATGTATATTAGTGATTATTTTTATATATATGCTGGCCTGCGTGCCAAAGATAGTTGTATTTTTATCACATACCGGCCTGCGTGCCAAAGACAGTGAGGATGTATGAGTGATTTTTTGTATATTGTGAGCATATACTTTGTGTGCCAAATTTTTTATTGATTCATTCATTCTTTTTGTATATATATATGAGACCGGCTGCGTGTGATGATGACATTTTGTATTGTATATCATGGCTGCGTGCTGACATTTTTGAGATGATGGCCATGATGAGATAGGCATGTATTTTGAGATACACATTTATTGATTTATATGATGAGATTCATGGTATTTTGTGATGTGTTAATATGTTTTATGAGATATTGGATGTATGGCTTGTGTTAGATGAGATATGGATTTGTTACTTTAATGGTTTGAAATGGATGATGATGGTTAGGTTGAGTTAGGCATGATGGAGTTAGGTTGGTTTAGGCATGGATTGAGTTAGGTTAGGCATGGATTGTTAGGTTATAGGCATGGTTGAGTTAGGTTGGTGGATGGTTAGGTTGGTTAGGCATGGATTGAGTTAGGTGGTTATAGGCATGGAGTGGGTTATAGGCATGGATTGAGTCGGGTTATAGGCATGGATTGAGTTAGGTTATAGGCATGGATTGAGTCGGAGTTAGTTATGGTTATGGTTAGGCATGGTTGGGTTAGTTGAGGCATGGTTGAGTTTATTATAGGCATGGTTGAGTTAGGTTATAGGCATGGATTGAGTTAGGTTATAGGCATGGATTGAGTTAGGTTATAGGCATGGTTGAGTTAGGTTATAGGCATGGTTGAGTTAGGTTTAGTTATGATTCATTATTTTGGCAATGAATGATACTATGGGTCATATGTGAAATGTTGTATAATCTATGCATAGTGATGATAGAGATGGTAGGTGTAATAAATGTATGTTGTGGTAAGCAACTTGTTATGTATGTGGCTTAATTTCCAATTTTGTTAGAAAAGGGAACTAAGTGAAATGTGATGTAAATGGTGAGTTAGGCATGGTTGATGAATTGTTTTAGGGTAGAGAATGGCCAGCTAACCTCCAAGGGCCCCATGCCCTCGGAGTGCTGCCTACATAGTCCCGGTGAAAAAGGGACCTCAGGCCGATGTAGTTCTCCCATGAGCTAGGGAAGAATATGAAAATGAGTTGGTAGGTTTGTGGGCATGTTGTGGGTTTAGGTTTAATAGGTGTGGGTAGATTATAGGTAAAATGATGTAGGTGAAGGTGATTATGGTGAAAGGGAGGACTACCCCAAAGGTAAGCGTCGAGTACCAAGTCCTGTATAAGGTAATCAAAATGTAAACAAAGATGGTTAAAAGATAAGAGGGGGCAATAAAGCCACCTGATTGGGTAGGATCATACCAGTAGATCATACCTTGGAGGGGGTGATGAACACAAGACCCAAAAGGCATTGCATGATTAATGGTTCTACTGATGAAAGTAGTCACAGGATCACCAAATGTCGAAATTCCAAGATGTCCCTTGAGGTGATTGAGGAAATGAGAGTGGAAATGGTAAGGTGGGTGAAAGGTAGTTAATTTTATATGTTTTGAGTGATAGGGCTTTTGGGCAAGAGGTCCGAGGTCACAATGGGCAAGTCCATGACTAAAAAGTTTTTTTTTTGATAGACTGATCGATGTGGGAAGTCTATATGGGATAAATAATATGGTACTCCTTGAGGTCTTCGTGAAGCTGATCGATGCGGGAAGCTTTGGTTTCTCTCTTTTTTTTTTTTTTTTTTTTAGCTTCACATAGTTGTCCTTCGAGGGAGCAGTCTATTTATAGTAGCAATTTTGTCGAGAGGAAGATGTCCTTTTGAGGGAGTCATCTTTTTTATTAGAAGTTTGACTCAAGGAGTTTGGTCCCATTGTGAGGTCTTTGAAATCATGGACAAGACCAAGGTGAAGGATAGGACTCTTGTTCAAAAGGCAAGGTGGAATGACCATGGGATCTCATCTAAAGGTAGATGAAAAGTATCCATGAGAATCATGCTATGTGCAATGTCATGGTACACATATTCAAGAGAAGATAACAAGTGATGGGTACTCACATGATTCTTTTTAATCATTAGGGAGGTGTATGGAGTGGATAGCACTCAAGGGATGAGCTGTAAAGAGACAAAAAGGGTGAGGTAGGACAATGAGTCAACAATAGAATGGTCAAAGATGCAATGCGTTAAGGGGCTCAGGTTTGGTTTACCCTCAAGTGAGGATAAATGATAGGCACCTGATCCATAGGTATGAGTTACGATGTATGGTCCAAGCCAATTAGGAGTGAATTTTCCCCATTTACTTTTTTCTACTTTGGTTACGTGTTGATTTTCTTTCAAGACAAGGTCACCGACTTGGAAGGTTCGTTCATGAACACGTTTTCATAAGCACGTTTGATACGTTGTTGGTAAACTTGAAGGTGATCCAGAGCGTTAAGATGACATTCATCTAATAACTCTAGTTGTGCTAAGCGGTCCTGACAAAATTCATCATCAGTAAGCATGTCATGGAGAGAAATGTGGAGTGAGGGGATCTAGACTTCGAGAGGTAGAACAACCTCTATACCATAGACCAACAAAAAGGGTGTGGCCATAGTGGAAGTGTGAATACTAGTGCGGTATGCCCATAGGGAAAAAGGAATGTGCGTATGCCAATCCTTCCCAGTATCATCAACCACTTTCATGAGAATTTTGTTGAGGTTTTTGTTAGTGGATTCAGCTTGGCCATTGGTTTGTGGGTAATAAGGTGATGAGAAACTAAGTTGAATGCGAAGGCATCACAAAAGTTTTTGCAATGTTTTGTTTTTGAATTGTTTTCCATTGTCAGTGATGAGGCGATGAGGAACACCAAAGTGAAAAATGATGTGATGGTTAATGAACTCACATATTTTCTCGGCTTTCATGGAGATGAGTGGTATGGCTTCCACCCATTTTGTGTAGTATTCGTAGCAGTTATGATCCATTGATGGCATTGGGAAGAATGAGGATTGATTTCTCTGACAAGATCCAAACCCCATTGAGAGAAGGGCCAAAGGTCACGAGTGACTGTAAGGCATGATTGGGTGTATGATGAAGGTTGGAATGTTGTTGGCATTTCACACAATGTTTGACATAGTCACAACAATCATGGTTAAGGGTTGGCCAGTAATAGCCTAGGTGAAGAATACACTTAGCAACAACAAGGCCACTAAAGTGACCTCCACATATGCCATCATGAACCTCCTTAATGGTATAAGGAATTTCAGAAATTGTGAGGCATCGTAAGAGAATACCATCAAAGCCATGCTTATAGAGGAGTCCCCCCAGAATGATGAAATGAGAGACCTTTTTAAGGAAGGCACGTTGTCTGTTATGGGTGAGATCAGGAGGTAAGATGGAGAGGAAAGGTAGTCGGAGTATTGTTTATACCAAAGGTCACTCGGGTCAGGGGTGTCATTTCTGATTGAGTAAACATCATGAGGTAAATAAGAAGGTGAATGGAGGCATTGTATGGTGACAAATATTTTGGAATCGGCGGGGGAAGTGGGTATTTGGGAAGCTAAGCAGGCCATGGTATCTGCAAATTTTTTGGTTGAACATGGGATGGTTTGAAGGGTGTAACGATCAAAGGTGGTCAAAAGTATGTCTACATGATGTTTATACTTTTGAAGTATCTCATTATGACATTGGTACATACCATTGACTTGGTTTATGACCAATTGTGAATCACCAAAGATGTGGATTGATTTGACATCTAGGGCATATGCGGCTTGGAGACCTAGTACTGAGCGCTTCGTACTCAAACAATATTGTTGGTGCATTCAAAGTCTAGTTTGAAAGACAAAGGCATGGGTTCTCCATCTAGAGGAATGAGGATAACACCAGCCCCACCCCCACACTTGACACTTGGAACCATCGAAGAACAATGTCATTTGGTAAGGGGTTCGTCCAGGAAAGAGTAGCAATTGACTCATCGGGAAAGTCAAAATTAGAGGGTTGATCCCGAAATAGGTGCATCAGCCAGTTGGTTGGTGATAGCTTGGCCCTTGATGGACTTTTGGTGAATGAATTTGAGGTCAAGATCAGCTAAAAGCATAAGCCATCATGCACGATGCTTATTTTGATAAGGTTTGGCATACATGAAGTGTAAGGGATCGGTGTTGGTCATGACATAGGTTTTGTGGTTGAGTAGGTAATGGCGGAGTTTGGTGGCAATGAAAAACTAAGGCTAAGAAAAGCTTTTTTGGATGGTTGTATCGGGTTTCATAGTCCAAAAGAGTATGGCTTATGTAATAAACCACCTGCTCCCTGTGTTGTTCATCATGATGAGCGAGCATGGCTCCCAAGGAATGATCGGTAGCTGATATGTATAGGTAAAAAGGTTGATCATCTTTAGGTGGAATGAGTACGGGTGGTTGGAGAAGGTATTGTTTTAGGGCCTCAAAATCTTTGTGATAGTCATCATCCCATTTAAAGGAGACATCCTTCCTAAGCAGATGATGAAATGGTTGACACCGATCAGATAATTGTGAAATGAAATGGTGAATGGACTGTAATTTACCTTGCAGGCTACGGAGTTTTTTAAGGTTAGTGGGTGGAGGCATTTCTAGAATGGCCTTGACTTTAGTAGGGTCAACTTCTATACCATGGAGGGAAACAATAAATCCCAGGAGCTTTCCTGAGAGAACCATGAAGACACACTTTTTAGGTTGAAGGTGGATGTAATATTTAATGAGGTGGTCAAAGATGGTTTTGAGGATGGTGAGGTGCTCGGCACGACATTTAGATTTGGCCAAGATCATCCACGTAATCTTCCAATATGTGATGCATGATATCATGGAAGATGTAAGTCATAGCATGTTGATATGTAGCACTAGCATTTTTTAAGGCCAAAAGGCATGACTCGATAGCAAAAGGTTCCCCAAGGGGTAATGAATGTGGTCTTGTGCTGATCTTAGGGGCAAGAAAAATTTGGTTATAACCTGAGAAGCCATCCATGAGTGAGAGCATCTCGTGACCAGCGGTGAGGTCAACTAGTTGATCAATACTAGGGCAAGGAAAGTCATCTTTCGGGTAGGCTAGGTTGAGGTCACGAAAGTCCATGCATGCAAATGTGAGTCCCCTTGTTGCTTTAGTAATAGGGACAATGTTAGAAATCCAATGAGGATAATCAATGGGTAAGATGAAGGAAACGAAAAGAAGGCACTGAAGTTCTTCTTTGATGAGAAGAGAAATGCGAGGGTGCATTTTCCTCAGCTTTTGTTTGATAGGTTTGGCATCGGGAATGGTTACGATATTGTGGACCACTATGGTGGGGTCAATACTGGGCATGTCTGCGTAAGACCAAGTGAAAGCATGGTTATGATCTCGAGAGAAAAGAAGTGATGGCTTCTGTTCAGTAGCATCTAAAGATTGTCTGATCTTTAGGATGTGCGGGTCATCTTGAGTATGAATGTTGATCTCGATAGTCGATTCATTCAACATGGTTTGTGTCTCAGAGGGTAATGACCAATGAATATATGAGTCTTCTACACCAAGGTAGGTGAGTATGGATTCATCATCCTACATTGAATGATGTTAATTGTAGGTGTGTCATCATCGATCATCTCGGGGATACGGAATGGAAGAGTGGAAGGGGCCTCGCCTTCGCATTGATAAGTCAAAGGCCCCAAGGAAATGGTGTTTATGAAAAAAAAAAAAAAAGTTAGGGGGATAGATTCAGGATCCATCGACTCTGTCGGTGAGGGTGGTGATGAAGGTGGAGTGGGTGAAGGTAGTGATGAAGATGAAGGTGGAGGAGGGCTAGGGTCTTCAATGAGTTCAATGTGGGCCTGTTTGGTAGGAGGTTTGGGAAGCCGATACCACTACGGTCATTATGTTTGTGGGTGGTACATGGAATAATGGTATGGCGGCCTTGCTCATAAAATCCAAAACCAAAACCCTTCCACACAAGTGTGTGTAGGAAGGTGTGGGTGAAATGGTGATTGGTAAGTGATTGGAAGTCAGTGGAAAATGGGTGGGGTTGTGATGGTGGTTCAGGTGTGTAAGTGGTAGTATCAAGTCCCCCATAGGTGAGACTAGTACGAAGATGAGGAGGACCATAAAGGAGGCATTCTCCTATATGGTGATCATAGCGAGGGTGTTGGTGAAGGCTTCCATACTCATGTGGAGTAAGGAATGTGTTGACACTATATAGGTGGTACTCCCCCAGAGTGAGGCATTGAAAAACACCTTCGAAGGGATCAGTGGTTGGTATGTAGGTAGCTGGTATGGATGATGTGTCGGAGGTTGATGCGGAGGTGGAGTTAATGGATTGGGAAGCTAATGGGTCAGCCATGGAGGTTATAGCAGGTAGGAATGGAGGAGGTATGTGTGGTGAAAGTAGTGGCGGCTGTATTGGTAGGTGGAGGTGTAGGTGAAGTGGTATTGGTTGTGGAGGTAGATGGCTTGATAGGTATGAGCACATCATTGGGTCGGTAAAGCATGTTGCATGTTTTGAAAGGTGATGGGTCAGCTGGAATGGTATAAGTGTGTCCTTCATGTTCAAACTTTACACAATGATGCAAAGTGGAAGGAACACAACCCATGACATGGATCCAAGGTCTACCAAGCAACAAGTTATATTGGAATTCCCCCTCCAAAACATAAAACAATTCTAGAATAGTGTGGGGGCCCACGTGAACATGAAGGATGATAGTGCCTAGTGTGGAGGTGATAGCATCATTGAATGAATGCAACATGACCAGGATGTTTATGCATGTAATTGTTCAGGTATGCACATTTGAGAAAATGCATGGGATGAAATGATGTTAATGCTAGCACCTCCATCAATCATCACACGGCATACCCATATGTCATCAATGTGGATAGAGATGAAGAGGGCTGGGTCAGGTCATCATTTTGGTGTGGCACGATCTCCTCCTCTGAGAAGCTAAGGGAGGCCACTTGGTGAACAAGGTGAGGTGAGGATGAAGGTGGTAATTTGGTGAGAGAGGCTACATGATGGGGTGTGATAATGGAGGCTACGGGTGTAGGGTCATTGGGTAAAACCTCAATAGATTGAAGAACCTCCATGAGGGCTTGATGATGGGATTCCGAGGTTTGGATGAGGTCATATAAGGACATTTTGAGGGGATTGGTGTAATTGTTTGAGCATGGTGTGATGTGTGATGCCATTAGAAATGGGGTATGTGGGGCCATGGATAGTTATTTTAGGTATGGGTGCAGATGGTATGTTGGGTATAGGATTGGTTGGTGGGTCAGTTGCCTTTTCTTTTCCCTTCTGCGCATGTGTAGTGACATGTATCATGTTGATTTGAGGAAGTTGGAAAATGGAGAAGGTGTAGGGTGAGTGGTATAATGACATGAAGGGAAAAAACCTACTGGAGGAGAAAAACCTGTGAGGTCAGTTGGGCGCAATGACATTTGGGTGGTGGCGTGGCAAGTTCTCTGATGTGAACCATGTTAATTTCAAATCTTGGGTGTGGCTCTAGGATATGTGAGGGTGGAGGTTGTGGTTGTTGAGTGGGGTGTGGGAATGGGTGTTGGTGAAGCGGGATCCTCATCGAGAAGGTCATCATCATCATCAAAGTTGGTTTCTAGTGGACACAATGGATAAGGATGGTTTTGAAGCCTTGCGAGTTCTCCACATCATGCCACACACACGATGGTATGCACAAATTTTAGTATCATCAAACCCTTTTGGCTTGGGTTTGAGGGGTCATAAGGTCGGAGTGGCGGTAATGTGATAACAGAAGTCTCGAGGAGGTTGGTTAAAATTTTGGCATAGGACCTGTAGTGGATCACAATGGGAAGTGAATGTGGGTTTGGGTGTAGGTGTGGTTGATTGTCGAGGAACTATTTTTGAAGAGTAGGAATGGGTCGAGCTATGGGTTTAGGTGCCGGTGTGGTTTGAGGTATCGGTCGGGTTCATTTGGGTAGGGGTACAGTAGATGGATGGGTAGGAGGGTGTGGGGTTGTTTTGACTACCTTGTTGTGGGGTAGTGGGGTTTTGTTTTTGGGTTGCACCTTCTTGGGTAAAGGTGATGTGGGTGTATGAGGTCTAGAAGGAAAAGTAGATGGAGGAAGAGGGTGAGTTACCCATGGATAATGGGGTGTTGTGAAGGTAGATGATGTGGGTCATACTTGGGGTGTGAGGGACAATGACTGAAGTGTAGTGGGTAGTGAAGCAATAGCTGAAGGTATTGGAGGTATTGGTGGTAAAAAGACTACAGTGTGGGTATAAGTCATGTTGTGTGCCTGGGTAGGTTAGAGGTTTGTGAGGAAGGAATGGGTTGTTGTGTTATTGGTTTATGGATGGGTGAAGGGTGCTTGACCATGTTGGGCAGCTGAGGTCTTAAGGTAGATGGGACAAGTGCGGGTGTGATTGGTGTGGTCGGGGTATGAGGTCGATGAGTTTGTTTCTTTGGTTTGGGTGTCGGAGTAGGTGTGGTTTTGACATTGGAGGATGTAGCTAAATCTAGTTTAATAGGTGGATGAGTAAGGCTTGGTGGTCGGGGTGACCCCTAAAGTGGTAATAGGTTTAGTGGAGGAAAATGTTGTGGGTATGGGTTTGGGTTTAGATGTAGGTCGGGTTATGGGTAAGGGTGTGGTGTGAGTGCTAATGGGTATCATGGAAGGGGTTGTGACAATGGTGGTTGTATTTGGTTTGATGGGTCAAAATGTGTTTGGGTAGATAGTGGAGGTATCAGTGAGGGATCTCTGCATCTGTGTTGAGACGGGGAGTAAGAGCACCCCCCCATAATAAAGCCCTATCCACATAATCTAAGTGATCGGCCAAACATGAGAATGACACATCTGTGGGTGGAGTTGGTGAGGACCTAATGGGAATTCCCATAAAATGCATCTTAGAGATGGGGAATTGGCTAGCTTCAGCTTCCATGGGTAAGAGAGCCAAAGTAGGTCTGTTGGATTTTGGGTAGCTGATGGAGAATGCTCACAAGAGCAAAGGTATCTCAACTGGGTCTATGATGGGTGGAGGAGATGATGGGAGCTCCTCTATAAGTGGAGGAATGGATAGGTGCTCCTGTGGGTGGAGGAGGTAATGGGTGGGGTGGAGGAGGTAATGGGTGCTCCTCTATGGGTGGAGGAGGTAATGGGAGCTCCTCTGTGGGTGGAGGAGGTATGGTAGGTAAAGGTTCTCTAAGTGGTGAAGCTAGGGGTGAGATGGTCTCAATGTTAGTGGAAGACCCCTCCATTGGTGATGAAGGAGATGAAAGGTGTTCCTCTATTGGTGAAGGAACAAGGGAGGTTGGTTCCAATGTGGAAGGAGGATTTTGGGCTAGGATTTCCTCTATGGAAGGGATGTGAGGTAATTGAGAGGTGATAGGTACCTCGTTAAAGATAGCGTGAACCTCACGGGTATGGGTATCATGAGTGGATGTCTCACCGGTTTGATTGGATGAAGGGGCATGGTTGGGAAATGGTTTTTGAAGATTTGTAGATTTTGGTTGGGGGTGGCATTGGGATTATCCATAGTTAACTCACCTTTCTCGAGCATTTCTTGGACAATATTCTTGAAAGTGATGTAGTTTCCATCACTATGACCCTTTACTCGATGATAGTTACAGAAATCATGTTCTTTATACCATGCGGGCATGGGGTGAGCAGGGTCAAAACCAGTGTGTGGTTTTATGGGTGGAAGGGTGATGGCTCCAGCTTTGATAAGCTTTTCTAAGATAGAAGAGTAAGGTTCCCCAATTGGGGTATATTTTCATTGCTCTTGTCTGAATTGAAAAGTCTGGACATAGGTGAGAGATTAGATGAGGGTGTAGCTTGATTCGATGGATGAGCTGGGCCGGCCTTGAGTACCACTACATTAGCGTGCCCTTAGCTTTTGAATAATTGGTTTGTGGTTTGGAAGAGGAAGAGGTATCATTCGACTTGAATGCCAAATTCTTATTGCGTAATTGGATTTTCTTCTCTTCGATGGCCCGAATCTCTAACTTTCGTGCCATAGTGAATGCCTCATCGAATGTTTGGAAGGTTTGGACTTGCAAGGTCGGGAGATATGTCTAGCGCAAGCTCATGTGAAGAGCTCGATGAGTTCATTTTGTGGCAGTTGGAAGGTAAGTTGATTGATCAAGTTGTGCCAGTGAGTGACAAAATCTGCGATAGATTCATCCTCATACTACGTGTGTGTGGAATATAGATCGGTCATGGTAACCTTCTTGATGATATTGATAGAGAAATGATCCAAGAAGGCTTGGGCTACCTGATTGAATGAGAATATAGAGTGTTTAGGTAACCCACTATACCAATCTAATGCAGGTCCAGTGAGGGACATGGGAAAAGTTCTCAAAAGCAAGGCATCATCATGAGCGATCAGATAACACCCATGTTTGAATGACCACAAATGTTGTTGTGGGTCTTCTTTGCTATTGAAATGATTGAATTTAGGCATTTCCCAATGCACAGGGTATGAATGGATAGGAATGGATGGGTGAATAGGCTCATTGCAAATCTCATCATAGGTGAGAGTGTTGCGGGAGCTAGAAAACGATGCCTCCAATGTCTACATCTTGTCCAACATCAATTTAATTAGGTCATTGGTGGGTTGTGATGATTGGATGCCTCTTGTAGCATGAGAGGTTGGTTTTGGGCATATAATGGGGTGGCACTCCAGTGTATGGGGCTGCCATGTAGGGTGGTGGAGAAGAAGGTAGTGAAATAGGGGTACGTACCCAGAATGAATAATGGATGAAACAGGAGGTTGTTGGTAGTATGTATATGGGGGTGGAAGGGTCATGTGGTAACCCTAGTGGCAATAGGGGCTAATGATTGTGGAATGGAAAGAACCACATTCTAAAATGGGGTAGGGGTCACCAACACTGGAGGTGGGAATGTAGCTACAGGTATGTATGAGACATTAGGGGTGGATGAGGTTGTGTTTGGGGTAGTCATTGAGGGTATGGTGGATGTAATGGGTGCCACAGAGGTAATAGATGTGGCAGTCATAGTGGGTATAGAACCTAACTATGAAACAACTGGGGGTAAGGTGGATGTGGGAAGCATGGAGCTAGATGGGGCCGATGCGGAAGTGGGTGTGAGAGTCGGGGGGATAGATATGGGCATGTCATATATCAACTAACCTGAGGCATCTCGAGTGGATGAGTGGGAAAGGTAAAACTACAAGGTGGTAGGGGTTACAGTCAGGAGTCATGTGAACTCCTCATCTCCGGTAGCGATAGTAGTAGGCTGGATGGGATCCATGGCTGGTGATAAAATAGAAGGTGGTGAAGGACTAGGTGGGAGTGGTTGGCAACTGGCATGGAAATACGAGGGCTCTTGCTTGTCTTTGGGTCAGCACCATGTGAACCAGTATTGATCAGGTAGGGCTGCTTCTCTGTAAATGATATAGAGAACAACAGGAACACAGTGAATCTGGTGATAAAAAAATGGATGAAGTAACAAATGGTGGTGGAATGTGAAATAGGCTAACGATGCGGTTAGGGAAAACGATGTTGATCGGGGGGTAACCATTGCCGGTCACTTATAGAAAATGGATAGTGAGTAAACAACGAGGTAGAAGGTAAAATCTGATAGGTATGCCAAATCTGAAGATGTTTAAAATGTCAATGGGAATAATGATAGTGATAGAGACTGTGAAAAGTGGAAGAAAGTGAAGTAATATGTCCTTTTGAGTAGGTTAGCAAAAGGACTTGGAACCGACATCGGTTGGGTATAACCGATGGCGGTCGAGTAACGTAATGATGCGATGATTCTTGTGAAATTGAAATAGTGATGAAAGAAAGTGGTTGTGAATTAAAATATGATGTAGAATCAGACCCAAAATTCTAGGAATGATGATGATATGGCCCAGCACACTCAGGTGAAGCCGAATACACCAGCTATGATGAGGAGCATGCAAGGATGAACAAAAAAGTGATGAATGTGATCTCTCACCTCAAAATGCAAGCCAAGAAAAAACACTAAGAAAATGTGATCCTAGGAGTGCCTTTTCTATTATGTTTGTTTAGCTTATGCTATTTAGGGACTGACACATGAATTGTGAAATAGAGTTTTTGGTGAGGATGGCTTCCTACAAAGAAGGAGATCTAAAAGGTGAGGTTTCAGGTATGTTATGGTGGGGGTGGGCTTCACTCTGAAGTATGACTCGACAGAGCAGCAGTGGGTGCCCACTGTGTTGTGATCGTGTGATCACCTACAACTTCTTCCAGGTAGGATGTTGTTTAAGAATGTATGTATTTTGAATTTTTGTGTGGTTTGGTAAGACTCAAAGAAAGAGAAAAGGATAGAAGTGCTTTTCTATGATTCATTTGTCAACCATCAGTTAGTCATGACTTCCAGCGTATAGGTTGCCCTCAATTAATGTGAGCTAATGCAATAAATCAGAATGGAATGCACTTGTTTTTAAACCCAAATCAAAAATGTGAAATTGGATGACACAATAAGATGAAGAGGAAGAGGGATGCTCTTTCACTATAATGCAAAAAAACATGAAGAAATGATTCTTTTAATTACACCAAAAGAAAAGTTTCCTTTAGAGCAAATAGAAAGAAGAGGTGGATTACCAAGGAAGAAAATTAGTGTGTACACTTTTTAGAAGGAAACAAACACACAATTTTTTTCCTAGGAATGAATGAAATGCAAGGAACCCCAGATGGGTCCCACCAGGCATGCCAAAATGTTTCACCTTTTTCTTAGATTGTTTCTTTGAAGTGTTGATGAAACAGATAGGGTAACGGGCATAGGAGGAATACCTGTTCAAATGTCGGTTGATGGGTTGTTGCACACGTATGACTTCCAATCCATAGCTGATCATGAGAGCTTCCTTTTGGCTAGGAGGAACTACCTATAATGAAAACAAGACCACCAGAAGGAATTAAACAATATGGGTAGTGAACTACCTAGCGTAAGCTAGATCCGGGAAGTATGATACTTCCTAGATGGTTGTCAATCCACTATTTTAAACAATTCAATGTTGTAAACAAAGTAAATCCTATTGTTATTTTAAAATGATTTAGGTATCTCACTTAAAAACACAATAAGAAAAATAGATCTAATCTAACAGGCTAAGCTAGAATAGAATCCAAAGGTCAAATGATTGGTTCTGGGTCTCTGCGGTCGATAAAGGTCTCGGGTAGATCACGGTGAATGAGGGTGAGATAAAATTAGGTGGGTAGGTCTCTATTCAGGGTTGTGTGGGAAAACACAGAGACCGGTGTCGGTCAGGGGTGACCAGATGGGTGGTTAGGTATAATGGCGGTGCGATTCTTGTGAGATCTAGAAATGTCACAGAATAGGAGTTTTGGTCTCCTTTGTGATTACACAAAGGACTTTGGTTGGTCGGGATAGTGTATTGGGTGATGGGAGTAGGATTTTGTGAGGTTTTAATGGGTATATGGAGGTGAAAATGTGGAGAAGGTCAATAGGGGGCAAGGTAAACAATGGATGATAAAATGATGAAGAAATGAAATAACCAGGAAAGTATGATGTTGTACTTACTTGGATTTCATTCTGAAGGCTGTGTGTGAAGGATGGAGGTGTTGATGATGGGTTTGAAGGTTGCAAGTGATCACCAACTAAAGAAAAGCTTTTGCATGGGCTGCATGTACACTCCTCTTTGCTTGGATAGATCAGATCATGGTTGGGATGGTTGCGGAGAGAAGATGCTCAATCTCCTTCCTTGGATGTGAGTTTTCACTGGAATTTTCTCTCTGAAGATGTGTTATCTCTCTGAGATGTGTTCTTGCTCATCAACTTTCTCCCAAAGTTTTCCAACCTTGAGAATAAGGTAGTTTAGGGGTTAAAAGGGTAACCGATGGTGGTCTTGGCTTAACTTAGGTGATGGTTACGGTTAACCCACGTCATTAAGGTGGGAGTAAACTAGGAGATCGTCGGTCATTATCCTAGGTGGGATTTCCTAGGTTTACTAAACTAGGGAGATCCTCTTGATTTCCTTGGATCTCATGTCATTATCCCATGGATTAGAATGGGAGCTTCTTGTGAGCATGTGGGAATGTGGTTAGAGGGAATGTAGGCATTGATTTTTAGGGTTTGGGTAAGTCTTAGTTAGTTATGGGAACTTGTTGATTTTGAGCTTGCACCATGTTTCCCTAATTTTCCAAATCTATATGTGCTCAAAAATGTTTTACCCTTTGAATTTATGGTTTGAATTTCTTCCCCTCCAGTTCAAATGCTTTAAAAATGCTCACAAGCTTTTTTTTTTGCCCTAATTTGGAAGAATAATCCAAGTTTAACCTTTTTTATGCCCTAGTTTTTCCAATTTTGTGGGCTATGTCATTTTTCCCTTTTCCAGATCATGGAAAAATCAAAATTGATCAAATCATACTTGTGTGTAATTGAAAATCCTATCCCAATGTCGAAAATGTTCAGAAATCATGCTTCAGTTGATTCAGAATCGAAAAATCTACCATCCTTGGTGAAAAAATTGAATTCTAGGGCATCCCTAGAATTTTTGTGTTTTGACAATCATACGGGCATCATTTTCCCATAAAGTTCATCCTTAGAAGGTATTGGCAATGTGGCGGGTTTTATTAGCCTAGGTGCGGCGGGAAGCATTATCACTTTTCATTTTTCACCTTTTTGACAAATGGGGCATTTTCGGGCCCAAGGACCCATTTTTCCAAATTTTCCTACGTGGCATGTTCTAATTGGTAGGCGGGATGGCGGGTGGTTGGATTCCCTTAAGGTTTTTAGACCTTATTTTGAAAAAAATTTAAAGTCAAAAATTGGTCCGAAGCCCATGACCCGATTCGGAGTGAACACGTGTCCTAAAAAACAAAAAGGGAAGAGTAGTCCGAGGGCGACTTAGAGTTTTTAGCTCTAATTCTCTAAAGTTTCAAAATAAGTTTTAGCCTCGCTCTAATTAGAGGAGGACACGTGGTAGCATGGCAGGCGCAGAGCGGGTCGGCGGGCCGGTGGAGGTAAAAGGAATTTTTCCCTTTTTCGCAAAAGAGTTTAGAACAAATTTTTTTAGCATGCCCTTGCAAACGAATCACCGGTAGACATGTGTCCATGGAGGGTCGAGGGGAGTGCAGTCACAAAGGGAAATGGGGATTTTTTCCTTTTTGGAAAAAAGGGCTTAAAATCAAAATTTTAAGTGTTGGCTGCTAGAGAATCATTGAGCAACATGTGGCGGTGGAGAAATTGGAGGCATGGGACAATAGATGGAAAATTGGAAATTTTCCTTAGCAAAAAAAAGGGAGTTAAAATGAAAATTGGGCCCGCGGATTTTAGCAATAGAGGAAGCGACACGTGGCAAGGGAGAAATCGAGTGTGCGGGCTTGCGGGGCAAAAGTGAAATTTTCCCAATTTCCAAAAAGGTCAAAATGTACAGAATTAAAGTGTGATCCCAATGGGACCCACCATGTGCCACGTGTTAGCTCCAAAATTCAAAGGTAGAGGGGTGGAGAAAAAGGTCAAAAAATTTCATTTTTCAAAAAAATGTGGAAAAGTAAAAATGAGCCCAAATTTGTTTCCAATCATTTTTTGCCACATGTCCGACCTTATCCAAAAATTAAAAGGGTAACTCAAGCTTATTTCTAAGTCTGCATCTTCCACATGGAGGGCCAGGATTAAAAGATGGATAAGATCGATGGTTGTTGTGCATCCATTTGTTTTGACCACCATGGGAGCTCCAGGAAGCTTGGAATCATGATTTTTGCATCAAAATTCATCAAATTTATAGTGATTTTGTGTCATCTTGGCCTTCCAGGATCATTGGCATCACTTTCATGGCTCAATATTTTTATTTGAGATGTTTTTGAAGTAATTTTTGCCCCAGCCCAAGCAAACACGTGAAATGAAAAAATCAAAAGTTGCAAAGGTAATATGAAAAGGTGAAAAGGTGAAAATGATGAGTAAAAGGTGTTTGCATGCCTCAATGATGAAAAACATGCCTCCAGGATGGATAATGATCCAGATATTTGTAATGATTTAATCTTTTTGGGAACACCTAACGGCTGCGAGTGTTTTTCTGTTTGATGTCATTTTCATTGAATCATGAAGAATTGTTGTAACAAAATTGATCCCTTGGCATATTATTTTCTTGGGAAAGAAGGATCAAATGTGGAAAGAGATATATAATGCATGTTTTGAGACATGTAGGAGGTCGAAAAAGTTGAAAATCATGAGAAAATTCTGAGAGAAAGCTCATTCTTCTGAAAAACCCACCAAAGAACCAGAATAATTTCTTCTGTGTTGGATCTTCATGTATGTGAGTTGGTTACAAGTTTATAGCCATCACACAGCTATGAGATTGTTCATGAAACTCTCCCTTTCTGATGAATCTAACAAGCTCATGAGGTAATCTATGTTTTTCTAGGCAATATGATGTCTGTTATCATTTTTTAAAATTCCTGTAAATAGTGTTCATTGTTCTTGTTGTAATCTTGCATTGAAATTCTTTAGAAATCACACAAAATCTCCATTTCTTGTTGATAGTTTAGTGGCATTTGCAATCTCATGTTCGAATAGCCTTCATCGATAAAGAGATAAAAAAATTAAAATCACTTTACCTACCTTGACTATAGAGATTACTTGTAAGCCTTTGGAGGTACCTTAGGCATGGTTTGATCAAGGATTTTTGTGTTTAATTGAGTTCTTTACTTCAAGATTTTGTGGTGAATTCTCAAAGATTGTGTGAAGAGTGCAACCTGGGATTCCATTTATGCCTCTTCTGGTTGAAATAATATCCTAATTATTTGAAGCATTTTATCTGATAGTTTTTCAAGTATTGTAGAGGTTGTCAAAGATCTGATATATCCCAGTTTGTCTTGTCAACACCCCACCAAAAATTCATTCAAACAAACTAATCCTACCCATACTACCCATTCATTACATCGTATGTCAAAAAAGGATTTAACCCATCTACAATAATGCACAAGGCAAATCAAGATTATACAATGTCTTCAGTAACCCTTGCCTTGCATTGAAAATATCTCCATGATCTAGGAGTGACAACTTGTGAAAGTTAGATTTGGAGTGTTGATCATATTTTCCCAAGGCCTTTTCATACTATTTGCATAAATTGAGGGATATCTTCATCTCTTTCACCATTTGGGGGTTAGAATATAGGTTCTCTTACCTTGGTTGAAAAGGCACAACCTAAAATAGTGAGGGTCAAATCAAACCCTTTCAAAGTGTTGTCCATCTCTCCACAAATCTGAGTGTCAGTGAGATCACATTCTTGGCTACAAAATGACACACATCATGATCTATTTGAATTCAAGCTTCATGTCATATCTTTGATGCTACTCAGACTGAAAAGGAGAAAAAATTTGGGTACCAATAGGGTGGATGTATCAATTCATGGTCATTATAAAGAATAAAGAATAAGGGATCGATTGGAGCAGTCTTATAAGTAATGAGATTAATTCCCAGATGAAGACAATCTTCTCTACTAGCAAGTTTTATATGTCATCATATGTCACCTATGCAGCAACCGACATGATAAATTATCCAAGGTTGGATACAAAGGGAAATAGGGAAATATAACACATATATCGGTACTTTCCTTAGTTGGCAATGAAGGGTTCCGAGGATTAATTCAAAAGAGTGAACAATGCCTTCTTTTATGAAAATATATGCAGGATGAACCTTGATCTAAGGAAAAGAAGAGTATCTAACAAAGCATGGGCCAAATTATAAAAATGGGGTTGTATCTTCTTGAAATTCAAGAAGTTCACATACCTTCGGGTGGTCATGTACCCAGTGATCCTTTCCGATTGCCCAAGTTCCCAGGTGATAAGTTGATCCTGATGGAGTTGGTTAGAAAATTGTTGGATTTTCACAAATTCCAATAGAGTAAGCACAAGGCTGTCATCTCCTTCCCTATTTCCATCGGAAGGTACACGTGCTCAATAGTGGTTAAAGCCAAGAATGTGGTGCACGAGCTGTAGGACAAGTTGAAAAATTGTATGAAGAATAGAGATGGCTTTGATTTCGAGGAGTCCTTAAGTCATATGGGACCTTATATCTATATGTGCCCAGTGTAGAAGACATTTGGGTTGATCTTCGGGATGAATTTGTCATCGAAGAAAGGAAAATAACAGTTAATACTTGAAGAGATTCGGATGTTAGATCTATCTGACATCCTAGAAGGCGCCATGGATAATGAAAGTGTCCTTGACGCCTCGTATGATGGGTTGAATGAAGACCAATATGTATTCCCATTCATTGATTGGTCCATTCTTTGAAAAGCTTCTATCATAGGAAGAGCCACTCAAATTCTTTCTGTACTAAGGCATGGCTCATTTCTTGGGGAATGAGTTATAAAGAAGGGAGTTTTTCAAGCTAGCTACTTTGGAAGTGAGACCCTCTAAGGGAAAATAGGAAAAGGATAAGAACCCTTCCAAGAGGCCAATAAAGGTTAATTTTTTTCATAAAGGGAGAAGAGCAAGGAACACATCGGTGGCCACTCTCCCATAAATGGTTGAGGTTATTGATTCACCTCCATCACCGTAAACTAGGAAATCTTCCTTCAGAGAGAAGAGTTTGTTCAACCTTTCATTCCCCTTTTGGTTGATAGTTCATTAGAGGTAAGTCTTCCTCTTATCTCTCAAGATCTAATTTAAGAATCATTACCTCCCCATTAAACTTCCTTTGCTTCGAGTTTCTTCACCAAGTTCCTCAAAGAATGGAAAACATCTTCTCTAGCCTCTCACCTCTCCCCACTTGACCCAAGTTAACCATGGATATGCCTCCTCCTTTTGTGCCTTCATTCCCGAGTCCATTTCCATGGACACTACACTCACATGATCACCACTCCATAAGAAAACCTTCCTCCACCCGAATATGTGACCATAACACCTATGATGGGAGAAACTTCTTCCAGTATGGCTCAATGGTTAATAGATCATAATCCAAGGAATAAAAGGTGGTAGTTCCCTACTAGCCTTTGATTTCAGTTCCCTCAAGGTCACTCCTACTAAGTCTCGCGCAAGAAACCCAAAAAAATTTCAAGGATTTTAATGGATGCCTCAAATAATAAGTTTGTGGAAATTTCCACTCCCGCAAAATGACAAAACCAAGGATGATATAATGGTAACCGATTATAAGATCACAAGGGTTGATCTAGGAAAAGTGACAACATAGGGAGCACAACCGGATGCACAAGATGCCATGAATGTGTTGTGCCAAAAGCTAAAGGAAACAAAGGAAAATAGAGATGAGCTAAAAGAAAAATTAGAGCAGCTGACATAAGTAATACTCAAGCTCTCAAATCCTCCTGAGTCAACACCATCATCTTCTACTCCTATCAGGTTTGATTTCTCATCGGTACCCATGATTGAGAAGATTAATGAGAAGGGGAGAATGGTTGATGAATGGATCTAGAGGCTACTCTTGTAAGGAAAAGAGATCATAGATGAATTTGTGGAAGTCTATAAATCCTTGGAGGATATAAAGAAGGATGGCGAGAAAATGGATGATGAATTTTCGGCAGAATTCGGGAACCTAGAGTTAACTTTTGAAGCTCTCAATACGCTGAAATAGGTTCCGTCCCACATCTTGATCAAAGAAGGAATCATTCCACATGGGGACAAGCATTTTCAACTACCAAAGCCATTAGATTTAGAATAAATATTCTCAATGAATCTTGCAGCAAATTGAGGTAATCAAGAGATCAATTGGTTGATGGCACAAATGACATAGAAGAAGAGATAATCAAGATTTGTGTTAAAGTGTTGAATGAAATATTGAGTATTCTACATATTGATGATCTTTACAAGAAGATCCAAGAATCAATTCAACACAAACCAACTGATGGCTTTAGCCTAGAAATCATTGATAGGTTCGTGAAGATTGAACATTCTTTGGAAACACTAAGGAAAATCAACAAGAGATTAAAGAAACTTCCTGGTAACGTGAACAATACACAGGAAACATGTGAAGTCCTGAGTGACCATTCCACCATGCACGATGAAGATGAGATGCGGGGCATAATCCCGAAAGTTCCGGGAATTTTGGGACAAGCGGGATTTGTTGGAAGAAGACAAGGATGAAGAAATGGAATAAGCAAATGTTGTTACATGTCATTTTAATCCTGAAATCGACATGTCTTTTTCATTTTCATTTCATCATGTAGAAAGCAAATTTTCACTTGGTCTCCTGCATGAGAGTCAAGAAAATAGGACTCTCATTAAAAGGACTATTTTCTAGGGTTTATCCTATTTTCTATTAACTCCTTTTATTATAAATAAGGGATACTTGTGTGTTTTAAAGGGTTGAGATTTTTGGAATATTGAGAACTATTGTGAAGAAGAAAAACTTTGTGTTTTCTTTTAATCATTTGAGGAATAGAAACCGATGTTATTTTTGCAAACTTTGTGTTGTGAGATTCATCTCTCTTAAGATATTGTTCTTATGTTTAGGATCTTAAGCTATTCTTTGTTTAGCATTCTCGATTATTTTAATTGTTTCAAACATTACATTACATTTGTTATCTAAAGCTCGTATGATTATTTCATGCTCTGTGTTTACTCAAAAGAAAATATGTTCCTCTCATTTCCTTTCCATTGTGTTTCTTCCATAATAATAATTTCCTTTCGACCCATTCCATTTATAAAAACAACAACATCTTCACCTAGTGTGGATATGGATTTTGGGATTCTATCCCAACCCTAATGGTTAGATTAGTGTGAATATTGTATATATTATTTTTGTTGTGTTTTAGATTAGTAATAAATAGGCAGCCTCACTTGTCTTTGAGGAGGGATTTAATCCCATGTACTATGGTTAAACCTCATATTTTGGCTTGACAAAATATCCAACTAGTAGATCTGTAATGTTGTAGACCACTCCTTCAGACATCTTCTTAGCGGCATGTAACCACATTGTGTTTACACGTGACCATTTTCCTTGGTCATTTATCTTTATCACAAGATGTGTAACTTCCTACACTACTGGGTACTTCTTCCACTTATTAGTTTCCATGTTGTGTCGACCCTTGGTATACCCCATCTCCTTCTTTGTCTTCAGGATTGTGGATTTATTAGTTAAATCATTATCCAGGTCCAACCCTGAGGCCCTTAGTTTTGTCATAGTTGAAATGAAAGTAGTTGTGATTCTTACCCTTTGTTTGGAAAAATAGAAGAAGTCCTCATGGAATCTTCTCATCAGTCACTGATACAATGGTTCATACTTTCAAAAATATGGTAGCTCATACAATGATAGACTCCATTCTACTTTAGCAACTTCTCACCAACGATCATTATATACTGGCATATCCTCTTCCATGTGCTTTTTCATTTTTGTGCTCATCAATACATCTAGCTCCTTATTATTTGATGTTCAATGGTTGTAGTTGTTGATTTTACATTAGCAGATATATGGGAATCCCATTCTTGTCCCATAATCATGCCCTCTAGATACTACATTTCTGAAAAATTACTCTCGGGAGCAATCTCTTCTTCCACTTCAACCTTCTTCTTCCCTTTATCTCCTGTTGTGGGTGCTTTCTTTGGTGCCATTTGAAAAATCTCTCTTTTCTTCCCTCTATAGTTGAGAAAGTCAAAACCCTAGCTTAAATCTTCATGCCCTAGTGGAAATCACGTGCCCTATCTTATTTGTAATGCATATGATTCTCTCAAACCCTTATCCTATGGGAAAACAAGCTTCTCAGTAGCAGAACCCTTCTCCTCATGTCGGTTTCACACTCCACACACCTGAATACAACAAGATTGCTTGGCTCATTTGCACTTAACCATTTTCAAATTCTCTCAATTACAATAGTAAAAATGAACTCACATCCCGTCCTTATATAGAATTTAAAAAATTTAGTGCATTGATTTCTCCTCCACCTACCAACAATCCTCTCATTAATTGACCATTTTCATTATTTTTGTGTGGTACATCTTCACGCCCAAGCTATAACCTTCTAGCACGCCCTCCTACCTTTTGGTTGTAGACTTCTCTTCAGTGTGCTTTCATGCACCTGAGTACCTCATCACTATGCCTTCCACTAGTAGTCTTCCGGCCCGCTTACCTCGCATTATACTTGTTTCTTCACTCCTCTCTATCTATGGTCCTTGTGTCCAGAAGATTTTTTTAAATTTTCCAACCTTGAATAGCACCCATAGATAGTTCCTTTCATGTGGACTTATTTCCATCAGTCTTGTACCTAAATATCAACAACCTACCCCACACTAAGGGTATGTGTAGTCCTCTACGCATAAAAATTCTTCAAATAGTAATTAGCTTCTGGCGTGTAAATGTGCTTATTACACAAACACACCAACTAAATTGAAAAATCATAGCAACAAAGAAGGAAACACATTAAGGGAATGCAGAATTGAAAACCTAATCTAAATGAAAACACTGCCTTATTACAAACACTAAGAAGACTTATTTATAGTAGGGCTTTAGCCTACTCCCATTGAAGTAACTGGGTAATCATATTCCATCAAGGGCCTCTAACTGACAAGCACCTGATTCAAGTATGTGAGTGATAACATACAGCCCCAACCAATGTAATTTGAGTTTTCCTAGATGGCACAAAAACTTAGAATCATAAAGGAGCACCATCTATCCTATCTCAAGTGTTTTACCCTAGATGTGCCTATCATGCCATGCTTTCTGCCTGGCCTTTTCTTGTTTTTGACTCCAATTTGCTATGGCTCATCATTCATCCAATTTGATTAACTTTTCAATGCATTCTTCTAATGCTTTCTCATCAGAAATACCTCTAGTGCATGCAATATGTAAAGAAGGTAACATAAATTCCATAGGAGAACTTCTTTTGCACCAAAGAATAACTAAAATGGTGTGGCTTTGTTCAAAATTTTATATGTTTTCCGATATGCCTAGAGTATTACGAGATACTTTATCATCATAATCCTTTCTTCCAACATCACATATTTTTTCAATGTCTAGCTCAAACTTTAATTGAAATAGGATGATAGGGTGAAGTATTATGGTGTGTAATCATGAAATCATCAAATAGAGATCTGGTTGTATCAATAAGAAAATGTGTTCCCCTATCACTGGTCAAACTTAAAGGACATCCATACCTTGTAATAATATTTTCCCAAAGAAACCTAACTACTATGGCCATTGTGCGCCTCTTTTATAGGTGCTCCAATTCGCCCACCTTGTCGAGATAATATATGTAAGTTATGATGTAACGTGATCCAGTTCTACATGTAACTAGTGAAATAGGACCCACAAAATCTATAGCCCATTTCTCAAATGGTTCTGCACTAGTAATGGGTCTTAGAGGCATTTCATCTCATTGACCTGGTTTCCCAAGGTGTTGACAATGATCACAAGCCTTACAAAATTCCTTACAATATTTATATAGGGTCTCCCACCACAATCTAGCAAGTAGAATCTTATGCACACTAGCATCACCAACATAGTGGCCACCTGCAACACCACAATGAGCTTCTTCCATAATATCCATGTGCTCATGTTCCAATACACAACGGCATAATACTTCATATTAACCTAATTTTTTTAGGTCACCACTGATTAACATATAGGGAGTTGCATGCATAACAAGCTATTTCTTCTCTAAGGATTTCATTCCTTCTAGTGCCATCCATATTCATAGAAAGACAAAAAAGTCCTCTAGTTCTAATGGCACTTGTGGTAACTTGTATAACTGTGCATCTAGCATGGTATCTTCAATTTCCTATGCTTCTTCTCCTGGCTGTATTCTAGATAGATGGTCTTGTCCAGAACTACTTTTCCCTAGTTTCATCACAACTCAAATCAAATTCTTGAAATAAGAGCACCCATCAACATATGAACCCTTTAGAATAGGGTTGTTTACCAAATACTTCAATGTAATGTGATATGTATAAAAATGAATGGTGTAGCTAGTAGGTACTAAAAATTCTATGTAGTGCATAAATCATTAACAAAGCTTTGCGCTATGTAGAGGTGTAATTTTGTTGTACAGGAGTCAACTTTCTACTAGCAAAACAAATAGGATGGTCTACAATACCTTCTCTAGGTTGAGTCAACACCGCATTAATGGTAGTGTCAGAGGTGTCAACATGTACATGAAAGGGTTGGTCCCATGAAGGAAAACATAGAATAGGTGTTATAGTAATTTTTTCCTTTAACGTCTCGAATGCATGCTATTGCAGTTCTCCCAGAGAACGTACTTTTCCTTTTCAGTAACTCTTCCAACAAAGTGTGGAAATTTTGGCATATCCTTTGATAAACTTCCTCTAAACTCCTGTATGACCAAAAAATCTGTACACCTCACTCTAACTAGTAGGCTTCCTTAGGCCTATAATGACTACAACCTTGGCAGGATCAACCAATAAACCCTCCTTGTAGATTATGTGTCCTAACAGTATACCAAACGGTGTAGCAAATATGCACTTCTTGATGTTTAATGAGATACTCAATTGTTTGCATCTTTGAAATGCTAAGCATAGATTATCACAATGATCCTTAACTAATCCATTCACCATCCAATCATATAAATATACTTATAAGAATTTGTGAATAAATTCCTTGAATGCTTGAACAACTATGCATGAAAATACAATAGGCGCATTTTTCATAACAAAAGGCATTAGAGTATAGGAGAAGCTACCCCATTCCATAGTAAACATAGTCTTTTCCTTATCCTCCTGGGAAATCCAAACCTGATGATACCTAGAGAACCCATCCATAAACAAATATATTTTGTGCCCTACAACAACTTTTAGTATTTTCTCGGTCGGCATAGGAAAGGGATCAGTCACACATGCATCATTCAGCTCCCTATAGTCCATGCAAATCCTAATCCATCCATACTTCTTAATATTGATCACCATTGGACTAACCCATTCTAACTCATCAAGGGGCTTGATAATTCAAGACTTCAACATTTTGTCAATTTCTTCTTTGACCTTTTCACGTAAGTTGGGGTTCATCCTATAGGGTCTCTTTCTAACTGGGTGCACATCCTATTTAATTTTTATCTTCATCTCCCCTAATGATTCATGCACACCTTTAAGTTCATGGTACCCCCTAGGGAATAAGTATTGGTAATCCCTTAGTAACTCTATTATTTTTGCCACTTCAGAGTCGACCAATAGTCCCTAATTACAACTTCCTTAGGCTCAACCTCTGATCCAATATTGACCCTCTTTGTCTTTATAGGTTCATGATAGGCGTGCATGGTCATATTTTCTCTATTTAATACCTCTTTCCTACCCGTTGAATGATTTACATCTAGATTTTTACTTCTTCGTCATCCACTAAGTAGACCATTTTTATTTTTTTCTTCTCAAGGAAAGTGTGTTAAAGTAATGTTACACCTACTGCTTTTTCCAACAAGACATGCTCTTGAGTCTCCTTCATCCAAGAATAACTTCTAAAGGATTTCTTCAACCATTGAATTATCTCCCATAGTTAAGCACTTTATGAATTTCAATGCTTCTTCCACTTGAGGCTTTGTAGAGAAGATTTCAAACATCTAGGTTATTCCCGCATATACATACCAAGCACATGTGCATCCTTATAAAGTGGAATAAAACTTGTGCACCCATAGTGAAGGTGGTAAAGCTTCCTACCCTTATGTCCAGAGTCTCTCACACTTCTAAACGTGGTGCTTTGAATAGGTTGATTACCATAATAAGTATAGATTTGAGTAGGTGCATTTCTCTTGAGGAACCTAGTAGCAAGAGAAATCCTAATTTCATTCCATCCTACAAGATTATCCTTGTGGGCCATCCACCACATGCTACTATCATATGTAGTGTATATGCTAACATATTTATTCTTTCTAATGGGTTTATCCACTATTCTTCCATGATGCATAGGAATATTATAGAATCTCCTTCTTTGGTGTAACAAGGCACTGATTTGTTACCTATTCTCCTGACACAACACATTTTTCTTCCTCCAGGAAATATGCTCTTTACTTCATGCCCTACCAACTCATAAGTGCTATGATCCCAATCATCACAAGAAACACTTGTAGTATCGCTAATAGATTGTGTATCCTCCCATTGAATTATTCCTTATTTAGTTGGATCAAAAATCTATGGGTCTTGGATGGCATGTACATAAATTCTATTTAGATCTTCTTCACTTAAGGGCTCAACATAGGGCACAAAATTTCCATCTGTTAAAGGGATAATAACTCTCCTCATTTTTTTCAAAATTGATATAGCCTTTATTGAACCAAAGATCAACATTATTTTCATAGCACCAAGGATGCCCCAATATATCCGGGAAGCTATTTGACTCTACCAAGGTCTGAAACCTTAAAGTCTTTAGTGAACTTGGCTCCTTATATGGTAATGAATGCATCTTTCAAAACTCCAATGGGAGTGGCCTTAGTTCGATTAGCCATGAATAATATATTAGAGCATAAGCGTAATGGCGGTCTTCCCATTTGTATCCATGCATATAAGATAATAACATTGACTTTTGCGCTTGTATCAATTAATATATTACTCAATAGCCACCCATCCACAACAACATTTAGAGTGATTTCCTTGTTCTAATCTAGGCTATGAGGGTGAAGATTTGCATGTAGGATCTACATTCTAGTCTCAATACTTGTGTGCGAGTGTTTCCCTTTAACCATTCCCCTAAGAATGGAATGATATTTTCCTGCTCAACATTTTACACACTTCTCTTAAGTCATCTCGTATTAGTTCGAACATCTCTCGATACTTTATTTTTCTCCATATTCTATGATTTCTCTTTTAAGTATTGTATCTCAACTTTAAGATTCCTAAGAACTTCCATGGTTTCCTAAAATACCTCCTTTTTATGGGAAGGATCTGGTACCGTACATGAATATATTCCTCCTTAGTTATGGTGGGATTCTACTTTGCAATGCTTCCTAGTTTGTGTCACCTCAACATGGGTCATGATCTTCACTTACAGCTCCTCATACTCTACCTCCAACTTAGGCATCCACTGATTTTCAACACCGCATTGTATCCTAACCATTCCTACACCTTTGTTTTCTTATTTATGTTGCTTACTAAGATGATCATATAAGTGTGGGCACTCCTCATAGCTATGGTTCTTTCTAAAAAAATAACATGTAATATTCTGAGGACATTCATGCCTGTAGTGGTCAGGATATTCACATGTATAACATCTTCCATAGGGGAACTAACTTCTTCCACTACCATGGCCTTGTCCTCCAATCCACCATGGTATCATCAATCTCTACCATGATCGCCTTCAAAACACCCTTCATTCCAATCATAGTGTTCCTATTTGTCATCCCATTCTTGATGCTTGTTCTTTCTTTTAGAGTTATCTGAAACTCCTATTTGTCATACACAAATATCTATAGTGTCACTAATATGACCAATCAACTAGAATTCTTCCATATCATAAGTTGTGGACATATATATTTTATAGTAGCTTGAAATGTTCTTCCTTATCACATGTTGTAATAATGGGAAGTGGCTAGCATCATGGTTTAAATGACATATCTCACAATCCAACAACAACGAGCGTACTTGATCTACAAGGACAACTATCCTTTATGTGACCTTCTACTTCACAATCTGTACACCAAATCCTTGTGCGTGTCTCATGTGCTGAATTTTTGATAGTCTCTCCAACTATTTTTCCATAGCTTCATCTGTGCTTCTAAAAATGGGCTTGCCCCAATATCTATACTTCCAACTTCCACAAAGGTGTGTAAGGATTCTTAAGTGCTTTACACAGTTAGTGTATGTCTTATGTGATAATGCCCTTCTAAAAGGGGTAATTAGGCCCCCAACGAATCACTTTGTGCATGTCGTCTTGCATGTATATCATAAGAAAGAATAGCTAAAAATGTTTTAAAATGGGCATCATACTCTCTAACAAAAGATATCAATAGTGTCTTGATTAATATCCTTGAGTACACTTATACTCTTCTGTTTAAACTTAGGGATGTGAAACTCTTTAAAGAATGCATCTTTTAAAGTCAGTATAGTCTATACAAGTCTAATCAGGGTCAAAAATTTTGTACCAACTATGTGTGCACCCTTGTAACATAGTAGAAAATTGGCTTGCCCTACGCTCAGAATTCATGATTCCTTTTGCGTGCCATATTATTTCAAACATATGCACATGTTTAGTAGCATCTTCTATGCCCCTATAGTCTAAAAGATGAAGATACATCTCCATGTAAATATTTTGGGGTTGGTGCAGACCTTGCCCACCTGATCCATAACCTCCTATGTTTCCCCCCGCCTCCGAAACCATCCTCGATCCACCAAAACTAGAGCTACCTATACCTCCCGATCTTGAACTCCTGTAGTTCTTTATCGGACTAGAAGATGCACTTCCCTTTGTCCCAACAGTAGAACTAAACTGTACCCTGATAGTTTGTGAAGTGTTACCACTTCCAAGAGTTATTCCAAAAATTGATGTGCCTAATTTTTGTGTAGATGATACACCAAAAAGGTAATCCCATATAACAAAAAATCCATTTACGTTTCCATCACAGTGCCTCTTATAATACTCGCTCCTACTCTCCCACTACTTGAATTAACTTGTTGATTGTTTGTTGTACTAGATGCTAGAAAACCAAGCACAAGGGAAAGGTTATTAGGTGGATTCAAATGTATGATCAAAACCCAGGTTGTCTCTACTAGCGTGCTTCTACATGAGGCCGAGGAGGGTTACCTATCATGTTTTCCTAAATGGGGGAGTTCCTAAGGCTCGGTTCCACATCTTCTGCATGAACTTCAACTCATTCCCAAACTATCTTCCTCCACAACTCTAATTTCTCTGCAACCTCCCACCGCATCTCTATCTCCCTCTCACGTGCCTCATTATACTTAATCCACATTTCCTCTCTCTTCCTTTATGTTGCTAGGTCTGCCATATTTTACCAAACCTTCTCTCCCCCTTGCGCATGGTGTGGTTTAGTTAACCATTGATTTACTCTCCAAATTAAAAGCTACCATCGAATCTTGATTTCCAAAGGAATGCCTTACGGGTAAGTTCCCCTTCGATATCATAAAAATAGAATTAAACTACCTCTCGGACATGAATAAGTGGAAATTGATTGCTCCAAGATATAACCTGTTTAAAATGCCACGGAACCACGTATCCAAAACTCGAATCCAAATCAGATCAAAATCATAAAGGACCTAAAATTCTTCTTATGTCCGGACAAGTGTGTGACACCTAAAATTCCACTTAGATGTATACACAATCAGCCACTCGTACAATACTCTGGAAAGATAGCAAAGAATCTCTCATATAAATTGTCATATATGTTCTGCTCCACCCACATGCATGCATTAAACTCGATCTAGTGTTGAACCACCATGCATATTCTTCTTCCGATCATGTATCCACTCCTCAACACTTGGTAAGGTCAATTAGTATGTCTTCATCGAAACCATCTTTAAATCAATCAAAAGAGGTCCCCGACAATGGAACCAATGATGCATCCTAGAATTCAACAATACAAACCCGGATGCACTGGTACATCACTCAGCCTAGGCCGAGCACTCACCCGAAGTACACAATGGTATAAGGCCCCTCTTTAGGGTTGTTATTTCAAGATGTTAGCATGATGAAGAATTTAATAATTCAGATCTATAACTAATATATCTTTCATACAGTGCATATTCAGACCTAGATCTAGGACATAACAAACTTTAATAGATAACCACAATGGAATCAAGCATGTAATACTAAAATTCTAAAAATGAGAACACCTCATTTCAGTACATAATCTACATTATATTAATTCAAGTAAATACATAGAAGCTTCATTACAATAACAATATTATACGCTCATGCACGTAATAGATCTAGCAGCATGATCTCACTATACCCTAGTTATCACATGTATATCTATGCTCTCTCTATCCATATCTACTAAAAAATTTCCTACATATTTATAAGGGTGAGGAATTTCCCTTCACAAATTATCTAATCCTAAAATAGGTCATATGCTATTATTATCCACGCGTCGTTACAAAAACAAGGCTTATGTGTAAGAGTGTTAACAATAGATCTTCCTTTGTCAACTATCGGTTCGCCATTCTATCTTTAGTCTGCATCTATGAAAAGTTCTTCATAGCTTATCATCCAAAAATAGTCAATGTGTGTCCCACAAGTCTCTAATTGGTTTGATTTCTTCTTCGCACGCTATCTCAAAAAATAGATCCACATCATGAAAATGGATAATTTCTAAATCTGTCTCTATTCTATGCACAATGCTCTTCAATTCTTCTACACCTTTAAATGCACTTTGTTCTCCCACACAAACCTTATGTGTTTTCATCACTAAGTCCTAGAGTTTGACTGATCAACAATATAACTCATCATTTATTTCCCCTATTACCAATAACTTGGAAATTCAATCAAAACTAAAAACACAATCGACCATGCCTAAAATGATCGACTCTATCATTCCTAAATTGAACTAACTCCATCATGCCTAAACCAACCTAAATTTGTCAAGCCTAAACTGAATCGACTCCATCATGCCTAAAATGACATGAATCCATCATGCCTAAATTGACCTAACTCCATCAAGCCTAAACCAACCTCACTCCATCATGCCTAAAATGACCTGACTCCATCATTCCTAAACTGACCTGACTCCATCATGCCTAAACCGACCTGACTCCATCATGCCTAATCCACCTATTTTCCACCCATATACATATAATAATGAAAATTTTACAACACAAGTACATCATCCATCCAATAAACATCATCAACTATATAAATGGGAAAGTCTATGTATCAATACATATATACACAAATACAAATAAATACCAGTATCTCAAAATCCCTCATATACAACCTCACCATCTTAAACATGCATGCCAATATATAGTAAAAACTGTAAAAAAATCTCATGTACAGCCTCACTATCATCATCACATAGGCTAATATATATCAAAAATAAATAATCAAAATGATGACATCAATCATCAACCCATATGATGTCTAGGCCAGAGTCTTATCTATCTCCTCCTTTCCTCTAGCTCAGTGCCCTTCCATCATCTCTCTGCCCTCTATGGGTCTAGCCCTTTCCTCTACCTAGCCTGTAGTTGGGTTAGGCCTCTTTGAACTAGTGGCCTCCTCCTAAACTTTGTCTTTGGGATCACCAACCCCCTATACTCTCTTTACTATGTGTGAGAGATCTCATCTTCTCACTTAAAGCCTATTATACCACTGTACTCCACATAAGAAAGGATGTCTATCCCAATAACCGTCAAATGATCCTAGTAGTATCTAGCCTCATTTAGGGCATCCCTGAATATGGCCATTAGTACTATCTGTGGGGGTGTCATAGGTCTCGCAACAACTTTGTGATCTCTGCCCTATTATTGGTGGCCTTGATCCATGTACCATGGGACCTTGTCCTGCTGATGCCTATACCATGAAAACCTTTCCCGAGCTTGAGGTGATGCATATTCTATGACTTGGGCCTATAAGGTCACAATATGAGCCTATATAGTGGCCAACTAGCCCTATAACCCTACTACCTATGCCTATAGGGTGGTTACCTATCCCCCATTTCCATCCTCACCTTATGCGAGTACATGTCCCTATGTAATTTGGGCCTTTAAAGCCACCACTTGTTCCTTTAATGTGGAAACTTTTGCCTCACACCCTATCAGTTACCCCTATAATACTGTGATCTGGGCCTATAAAGTGGCAACCTACCCTTGCAAAGTATCCCTCTAAACTATAAGGGTAGCCAAGTCTAGATAACCTAGCCTCGGTGGTGCCTCATGTAGCTACACCGCTTGCTGAGCACTACACCGTATCTATATGTAACTCTAGAGTTATCAATATGCTAGTCCATTTCCTACTCCTCCTCCCCTTTTGGCACCATCATCTATGCTAGAGACACAGATGCCTCTCCATGTCATCTCTCATGTACTGAGGAAATGGTGGAGGTACATCCTAAGGTAGCCCAAACTACCATCTAAACCTATCCATGGATATCATATTGTGCTCTCCGAAATGACATCCCTCTATCCATCAGAGTAATTGAAGCTCATCAAAATTTGTTGTTATCTTCTTGTATGAAGGGAAGCCAACATATGGCCTCCAAATTATGTCCACTCGAGACAACCCCCGAACTTGCCTATAATACTCCACATCATGTGCACCCCTTTCTTCTCTATTCTCTCCACCAATAGGTACCCAATGCTTGTACCTAACTCATACCAAACCCACCTCAAATTCATTGGGTTAGGGAAAGCCAACTTGATAAACACATACAATGTGCTCATACGTCAAGCAATATAAAAGGAAGTTACAATACAAACTAAATCTCCACAACCTCCCCAGTAGGACCACAAGTCCTATACAACTACACCAAGAATGATGGTGTTCAAGAAAAATGGGTCCTATCCTCCATCATGTCATGGAGAAATCCCATCAATTCCCAAGGTAGTCTCCCACCCTCTACATCCATGTAAGTAAAAATAACACACTTCCTCCATGATTAGGACTACTAACATCATCTCCTCAGGATGGGCCGCATACTTGTTTCCATAGCTTAGGCTTGTGCTATATAATGTCATCTCTACCATCCCTTCTCTAAACACCATCAACATCAACTCCTCTGATGCCTCTAAAGAAATAGAGTAAACCTACATCCCCACTATCAATAACCGTAAGATCCTATACAAATCCTCTATGGGGATTGTGATCTCACCCATCGGTAGATGAAATGTGTTGGTCGCTGAATCCCATATGTTGATGAGTGTGATCATCAATATCAGCTCCCAAACTATGTGCCTCTATCATCTGATCCTAATAAGGTTGACATCTATAATGTGACGCCACTCCTCTACCATCACGTTCCTCGTACAACCGATAATAGAGGTGGTACCCTATCTCTAATCCATAATTGGTCCCTAGCTTGCACCCAACAACCCACACCATTATTAAATATTGACCATGCCTAACATATCACTTACCCGACTAACCTATTTTGGAAATTCTTATTATTTATTTCCCCACAACCCTAATGACCTACCCCTCAACGCGTATCATATATACCTTTTACCCTACCTATTCTCAACATACTTACATTTATACCTCACTACCTCTCTTTCTCTTTCCCTCCCACCATAACCCTTTTTGATATATTTTTCCTCAAAAGACAATCGGCCTCGGTCGGTAGTGACTGGTATCATTCAATCATGACTGGCATCAGTCACATGCTATTTGACCAATGTCAGCTATAGTTTAGTGACGTTAGCCACCTTTGACCGACATCACCAATGTTGTGCTAACTAAACCCATAAAACCCTCCCCCATTTTTTTAAAAATTTGACCATACTAACCTATAAACCTACCCTATCCTACCCAAACCTCCACTAGCTTTCCCCTACCCATATTTGACCCACATGGACTTCCTACCCTTCCCATTTCATCAATTTTACTTCCAAATTCAAATTTAATTCTTACGTAAAACCATTTCTACCCAAACCAATTTATACAAACTATTTCAACTAAAAAACATTGAATGGGATCAAATCTTACCTCATCTCAGTTTCATCAACGTGGTGGTATATCCAACCACTGTACCGGTGGCCCACCTGATCTTTCTCTTTCCTCTACCATGCCCCAATCCACCCCTCATCTCCACCCAATCACAATCAAACACACCATTGTCATGAACCCGTCTACTAGAACCTATCACCAAATCGTAATCTCCACCTCAACCTCATACAATGCCTTTTCCTTCTCTCTCAGAAAGGTACGGAAGGTCAAACGGCTTTGTTTATTTCTCTAAAGTCACAACACAACAATGATTATGTAAAATATGAATATTTTATTTTATAACCTAACTGACTGACCGATTTCGGTCATATTTTTTCCTAGAAAACTAATGTCACACCCTATAACTGGCATTAGTCAAGCCTTGAAACTATTTAACCTTATTAAGCTTCATGTTTCCTATAACCATTAGTGATCACACACCTTTTATCATTCCGGACACCTATGGAACCATACCTACGAGCCCACACTACCCCTACATTTCCTTTGTTGTGTCTTGGGATTTGTTATTTTACCTATACCTTGGCCTTACCCATGCCATGACCTATTTACCTAGACCTAGCCTACTTGGTGTGACCATTGACCTTATGTACTCATTATACCTTTTGATGTTGTTACCTATGCAATTTTATCCTAACAACCATACCTTGCCTATTTTCATGCCATTTATCTTGACCAAACCTTTGGTATACCAGAACATACCTAAATGTTCTTGCACCTGACCTACATTGTGTTTCTAGACCATATCCTATACCTTGGATACCTAAATCACTTCACCCTTGTTTGGATAAACCTATCGACCTTAGATAATGTAGATTTTACAAGATATTCAACCTGGTATCGTGTTGCAATCTATATGTGTGCATGTATTTGATTGTCATTACCCATGACCTAATTTTAACCTTGACCTATTACCTATTACCCGAGTTGACCATCACCCTTTCCCATAGTACTCATAACCTTACCCACCTATCTTCACCAACTACACAGTTATCAAACCACTCATCGATTCCATTTTACACCTCATCAATGCCTAGTTTGAGGGTGAGCACCTTCACCCAAACATGTGGCAATCACTTCCTATTTTTGTCAGCCTCACTTACTAATAAAAGCTACATAATGAGAAGGGGAAAAATGTAGACACCAAAATTGGGTCACACTCCCATTGGTCCCTTTTCAAATAGCCAACTTAAACATATTCACCTAACCATGACCCTTCTACCCCACATTAATATTAATTTAATTATTTATAATTAAAGTAATACTCATCCTCACTTCATTCATTATTTAATTACTTTAATTAAAAATAATTTCCACCTCACTTAGACACCTCATCCCACCACCTCACCTAGACACCTCATCACAAACCTATTTTTAGCATATTTCCCTTTACTAGGACTCAACATTCACTCACCATAACTAACTAAGACTTAGTCCTACCTACCTTAATTAACTAAGACTTAGTTTAACCCTAAAATCACATGCCTATTCTTCCTCTAACAACATTCCCGCTTATTTAATTGCAAAATTCAATTTTGATCCACAAGAATAAAGAGAAATGGTCAACATTTTGGCCAAGATATGTCATTTTTAGTAAACCTAGGATTTCCCACCTTAACCGATGCCAGTCAACCCTAAACCAATGTCTACATCACCCTAAACCGTGGTTGGTTACCATATATTCATTTTGGTAACCTTGTTTTAGAGGTTGGCCACATTCTTGATTTTTGGAATGAAGGATATCTACATGAAAACAAGAACCAGAGCCCTTTTACACCTCTAGACAGCCATAACCAGCACCAAGACTAATCCAAAGGTATTTACATTCATGGTAGCATTCTGGGAAGCACTTCCATGGCACCGAGAACTATTTCATAGATCAACCATCATCAACATCTAACCATCAAACCTGTAACACCAGTAAGTGTGCTTATAACCTGCATGATTTCATCCTTATTCAGTTTATAAAGTTTTTTGACTTCTGTTTATAAGCCTCCATTTACATTTTTATCCCACCAATCATACCTCCTTATGAACCCAACCATTCCACCACCTACTATAATTTTATCACCTATACATGATTCCTGAATATGTCCAGTACTCCCAACAACTCGATAGACCTAATCATTCTCCTTACCATCTCTGTTGAATCTAAAGACAAACCCCAAAACCAAGTTTCATTGAGTTTCTATTATCTTGCCTATACTGGCGCTAGTTATCCATGACCGTCATTGGTTATCTCTAAACCTTCATTAGTCATACTTGACCATTGTCAGTCTTTGTATTTGGTAATCCTTCCAATAACAAAAACCTAGTAACCTACATCCAAGTAACCCAAGCTACCCATAATCTGATCCTGACCTGTTCCAACATCTTGGCTACCTAACCTACTTCTAGATCTGATCATAACCTAGTACGTTATATTAAATTTATTTATTGTATTTAGATGAGATACCTAAATCATATCAACTACAATAGGATTTTATTTATTTATGACATTTCTTACTTTAAGTTATATTAAATAGTGGGTTGACTACTCCCAAAGAAGTACCACACTTTCTAGATCTAGCACACACTAAGCAACCCACTGACATATATTGTTTAACACTATTTTGTGGTCTTGCTTTATATATCGTAGTAGTTCCTCCTAGCTAAAAGGAAGCTCACATAATCAACATTAGTTAAGAAGTTAGAATGTGTGCACAACCTCCAACCAACCATTTCAATAGGTAGTCATCCTTGGCTTTTCTACCCTTATATTTTTCATCAAATCCATAAATAAAATGGTGAAATAAGTACTCAAGTATGTGCACATGTCTCTATGACTGGGAATGTGTTGGTCTTCAAAATTGTACCTTCATCTCAAATCTAGGAGAACTAAGTTTTTTGAGACAATAATGGAACCGTCTCTAAGTTTTGGGACCTTGTGCACCTAAGACGGATCTCTAGGGAAGGTTGGTTCCTCTACCTACCTACCACTCCTAATGCTAAAAGTAAATCCTAGACTAAAAATGCCAAGGGACCAGGGATAGAAGGATGTGTAGGAAGGGGAAATCCTAAGCTAAGGAAGGTGATGGTGCCAGGGAAAGGGTTGATCTCTCTCCATGAGAAGTGAAGGAAACAAAGAGGGCATGTGAGAAGAGGGTAGATGATGCATGCCATATATCAACATGTGGGCTTGACCTTCCAAAGCATGCACAACACATGAGCATGAGGACCACAAATGGGAATATGCACAACATGCCAAAAAATGTAAACAAAGAGGCAAGATGTAATGAAAATGAGAAAGGGAAGACAAGAGTTCCACAAAACATGATTTTATTGCTTAAAGGATGCACAATCATTTACATTCATGAAATGAAATGAGAATACATTACATATACAAATTAAAGGTTTGAAACCTATGGGAATTTGGCCACCATTTCGGCATGGTGTCGTTACAACAAAGAGGGATCCTTTTTGCAAAGAAGAAATTCCCTATTTATAGAATAAGAAGGAGCGAAAAGAAGGAGAAAAGGAGGGAAACTCATATTCAAATTTGAAACCACTAATATCAAGTGCTAAATTCCTATAAATCTATCTATAAGGCTATTAGATGCACTTCCCCATATCTATTTCACATGTGGAAGAAGGAAAAAAATAAGATCCGATTAAAATCGGTGGTTGAGGTCGACGTGATGTGTGCATTAGTGATCGAAAGATGTTTCCTTATTTTCTACCTACCAAATATTATCTAGGTTTTAATTCGAATTGTCTCTGTAGCTTGTGTCGAACTCTCTAACAATCCCATGAGTGTGTTGATCTAAGCATTACAATAGAAGTTATGGCTATCAGAAGTCTACAGGTTGATTTGACACACAATGACATATAACACGCATTGATTAGTGAGGAAATCAACCAACTATTCATCTATTTTTTTCAGTTATACCATATGTCATGCACTAGTTGGTTATCCATATTTGGTGCCCTATTGGAGTGCTTTGATAGGTTTGTGTGTACCACACTCAAGTATGATAGATGACATTGCACATTGATTGGTGTAGAAGACGCAAGGCATGGAAGTGAGAGGAGAAGAGGTGCACATGTAAAATATAAGCATGAAAAGGTGTAGAAGAAGGGCACACAAGAATGTGTACGTGGAAGAAACTTGCATAGTTGTAGGAGTAGATAAGTATGCAAGAGGGCATAAGCATTAGTAGAGAGAGGCACGTAGTGGTAGAAAGAAAAGGGTCATGCAAAGGAGTGAGTTACTTAGCCATTTGGAATGAAATTTTGTAGAGGTCTGCACAAGGAGTGTGTGACAAGATAAGAAAGAAAGGAGGAACACAAGATAAATGCACAAGAGAAAATGGAAAAGGATATTAGAATGTAGAGGGAAGGGGAACCACACCAAAAAGTACAAGATGAAGAAAAAGAATGGGGATGCAAAGGGATGAAGGAGGAAAGGTACATGGGACATGCAAAATAACTTTAATTGTGCCAAGGTGTTAAAAGAACAATCTTGAGTGCGTGCAACTTGAAATGTGAAACATCATAGTCGAATGAAAATATAACTTATCTAGATAACTAGGAGAGTTATTTGGATGATATTTTTGAAACTTTTAGGGGGTCATCTACTATTAGATGAAGAGACCAGTAGCCTTAGAAGCATATATTGGGCATGGAGTCAAGCCCTAAACTTTAATATCTTATCTATAACTTGAAGAATACCCTGGAGTCACTTGAAGCTATGTCTAAACTCTGAACTAAATTATTTCTCTCATATGAAGATATTTTGAATTGGATTGATGAGAGTCAAAGCTATACATTGACCATTAGAACTGCCTCTGTCAAAATTAAACCGTCATCCCATGAAGCAACAAAAAGGGGCACATGAATGTAATAGGAAAGAAAAAGTGCCAGAGCGAGCATGCCAAAATAGAAACACAACACTATGTATAAAACTAAAAATCATACATGTCCTAAAGGGAACATACAGAGTGTGCACAAAAACTTTTGTTACTAAAAGAAAACCTAAACTAGCCTACTCCAACAAAAGGAAAAGGGTGTTCAATTAAAACCTACTAAGGAAGGGAGAAGTAGCTTCCTTCCTCACAAATCGCTACCATAGAATGGATTTGGAACTAAACATGGTCAAAACAAGAGTGAAAAACCAATTTGCAGATGGTGTTTCACCCTCCTCAAAGTATCAACAAATAGAATATATACCTCTTGAAGTTATTTTTCTCTTAGATCCGGGAGGTGTTGTTGCTGACCTTTTACACACTAAATCTCAACCTCACTTTTTAGAGTGAACATAACCAGTGAAAACTCTATCTTTGGCTCTAGAATAGAAAAATATCAGATCAGGAACAACCCGATCCTTTTGATTTTCCCATTACTTTGAAGCTCAATACCACATATGGGATTTTCTTTCAGACTCTCCTTCTGAAGGTGACTACTTGTAGGTTAGGTTGTGTAAATCAGGGCACATGAGGTTTTGTCTCTATAAGAAACTTAGTATCCTTCAAGACCGCACCCTCTGAAACTAACTGATTTTATTCTGCAATAGGTGCTCGTATGATTTCATCTTCCCGATCGAGAGTTACGTGATTCATGTCATTATTCAATTGTTGTGTAGTCATAAAACATAATGACATTGGTTGGGAAAGGCACGTTGACAAGGGGCTATTCATTTATGGTACAATTAGATAGAGGGGACTTGGAAGAAGGTGGGAGGATGGGAGAAGAAGGAATGGAAGGTGCATGTGAAATAGGATTGGAAGCGTGCATGAGAGGGATGATGATAGAGAAATAAAGGTCAGAGGATGGAGGAGGGGAATTCTCAATAACAAAAACATGTAGGAAGATGGGAACACATGCAATGGGATGAGATGAAGGAAGTTGGTGTGAAGGAATGGAAGAGTTGTAAGATCGTAGCATAGGGTTGGCCCATTGACATGGTTACCACACATTAGATTTGTGAGCTTGCATTAACTCTACCCACTTTTTAATCTAGGGCAACATCTCAGTAATAAAGTGTAGCTTCTGTTGGGTGCTAAACCAGCCTAGTACAAGGTGGAAAAGGGACCTTGTAGACAACATTAGCTAACTTTATGGAGAACTTGAATCTGAGCTACATCATTTTCATCTCCATATTTTTCATCTAACTTTGAAAATCAGCTTCTGCTATGGAGTTACCACCATCGTCTACATAAAATTGTTCTTCATAAACATTTTAGTTAGAAAAAAGTGGGTTGTATGCTTTTTTAGGATAATGGGGCTTATACAACTGATTTAGAGGAGGATTTTTATACTTTGTGTGGATGGAGAAAAATAGCTCTACTACTGTAAATGAGAATTCCATAAAGGGAAAGAAGTCATGATTGCATAACTTAAAAAGAGGAAGGTGAAACGATGGAAGAAGGAAAATGAATGGAAGAAAGGGGAGACTAGTCTCAGTAAATGAAATAATGGAGTTGTCGGTTGGGAGACTAGTGCATTTGGATTAGTGGAGTTGTTAGATGTGTTAAAATATGCCTCTAAAGGTTGGATCTCATCAAAACACATCAAACTTGTTGAGATGAAGATGTAAATATCATCACTCTTGTCCCACCGTGCATGCTTGAAACCCATTGGTCATCAAAATTGTACTGCATCTTAAATCTAGGAGAACTCGAGTCATTTTATAAAATAATGGAACCATCTCCAAGTTTGTGGGACCTTGCACACTTGAGATGGATCTCTAGAGAAGGTTGTTTCCTCTACCTACCTCTAATGCTACTGCTACTCCTAATGTTGAAAGAAAATCCTAGACTAAACATTCCAAGGGACCAGGGATAGAAGGATGTGTAGGAAGGGAAATCCTAAGCTAAGGAAGGTGATGGCGTCAAAGAAAGGGTTGATCTCTCTCCACAAGTAGAAAAGGAAAAGGTGAGTGCATGGGAGAAGATGGTGGATAAATTTTTCTATATATGAACATGTGGGCTTGTCCTTCTAGTGCACGTGACACATGAACATAGGGACTGCAAGTGGGAATATGCACAACATGCTAGAAAATGTAAATAGAGAGGCGAGATGCAATGAAAATGAGAAAGGGAAGACAAGAGTTCCACAAAACATGATTTTATTATTTAAGGGATGCACATCATTTACATTTATGGGAGGTAATAATACATTACGATACCAATTCAAGGTCTAAATCCCATAGGAATTTTACCACCATTTAGGCATGGTGTCATTACAACAAAGAGGAAGCCTTTTTACAAATTAGAACTCTGTTATTTATAAAATAAGAAGGAGAGACAAGAATGAGAAAATGAGGGAAACTCCTATTAAAATATGTAACCACCAACAACAAGTGATAAATGCCTACAAATCCACCTACAAGGCTTTCAGATGCACTTCCTATGTCTATTTGGTGTGTAAAAGAAGGAAGAAAGAAAGATATGATTGAAATTTAGTAGTTGAGGTTGATTAGATGTGTGCATTGATGATTAGAAATATGTTTCCCTATTTTTTTCCCTACCAAATCCCACCTAGATTTGAATTTTAATAGTCCAACATGTAGCTTGTTTCAACATCTCTCTAATAAGCCTAGGAAAGCACCGATCGAGCACTATAATAGAATTTATGGCTGTTAGAAGTCTACAGGTCACTCTGACATGTAATGACATGTGGCACTCCCTAATTGACTAAGGAAATCAACCAATTATTCATCTATTTTTTCTTTTCTGCCACATTTCATACACCAGTTGGTTGTCTAGATTTGACACCCTATTGGCATGCTTTGATAGGTTACGTGTAGCACACTCGTGTCTAAGATGACGTGGAATGTGGACTGATGCATAAGATGCAAGTCATGAAAGTGAGAGGAACAGAGGTTCACATGAAAAATATAGGTGTGTAAAGGTGCAAAGAAGGGCACACAAGCATGTGTGTGTAAAAGTAAGGTGCATAGTTTCGGGACTAGACAAGTATGTAAGTGGGTGCGAAAGCGTCAATAGAGAGAGGCGTGTGGTAGTAGAAAGAAAAGGGGTGCATGGGGGAGCTAGGGACTTAGTCATTTGGAAGGAAATTTTATAGAGGTGTAGACAAGGATTGTGTGATAGGATAGGAAATAAATCAGGTGCGTAGGAAAAAGGCACAATAGAAAATGGAAAAGGATAGCATAATGTAGAGGGAAGGGGAAGTGCACAAAGAAAGTGCAAGATGAAGCAAAAGAATGGGGATGGAAAGGGATGAATGAGGAAAGGTGCACAGGATGTGTGGAAGAAATGAAACTATGCCAAGGTGTCAAAAGAACAATATTGAGTGTGGGCAACCTGAAATTTGAAACATCGAGTCGAAGGAAAATACAAGTTATCCAGATAACTAGGAGAGTTATTTGGATAACGAATGATAAGGGAAAATGTTAGTATTTTTCCTAGATCGATCACCAAGGTGGTTTGAATATCAAATGGTGGAAAGTATAAAATCACCATAAAATACCAATAGTAGTCAACCTATTATAGGTATAGCTCAAAAATATAGTATACCCCAGAGAAGTATTCTTATTTGAGGAAACATCTACACCTCGTGGAATCGGAGAATACAAATCTACAAGACAAGTTTGAGACTCAGGAAAATTTCTTGGAGGATTAATCACAAATTTACATTGTGAATTGAAATCTAAGAAAGATATCCTAACAAAAATGTGGGATGGTGCAAAGGTAGAGAAGAAAGGTATGCCCAACAATAAAAAGCGTAAGTGATTCAATTAAATTTCCTACCCATAGAAATTTAAATCCTACTTTTATGAATTTAAAAGGTACACTAGAACTATAGGATCAAAATTATTTTTAAAATGGGATATAAAGGAAAAGGCCTTGGTATGAATAACTAAGGTATAGCTAACCCTATCTAAGAGTAGCTGATCTCATCAATGATACGAAAAACTCATCGACACCAAACAAAGTCCAAAAAGAGGTGAAAATATTAGAGTGATGCAACAAAAGGTAGAAACCCCAAGTGCCACAAGTCTCAAGGATGGAACTTATTTTCTAATTGGAGGATTATTTCAAAGGACATCATGTTAGCTGAAGATATCTCTTCAAGAAAATCAGGTTACGGATCTAGGAGTGGAAGAAATAGAATATTTTTGTGAAAAAATCCTCCTTAGTGGGGAGGTGTGATCTGGAGGTCAATTCGGTAGATGGAGTTTCTAAAAACTTCCAAGATTCTTGTAGTATGGTATTGGACACCGAGAGATTTATGTCACCTTCAACAATGTGAGAAAAGGACTTAGTTTGAGCAAGATATCATCTACAAAATATTCCAATTGAAAGATCACGAGATAAGGGTAAATAGTGAATTACACTATGACATGTGGAAAAAGGAAATCGACCAAAAGTGAAAACATTAGTTTTGAGAGTATTATATTTGATGTTCATTTAAAAATGGGTGGGCCCCATTATTTTTTTGGGCTGGGGGTCCTTAGCCCCGCTATTATATGGGTACATTTTCCGCTAATAATCATCAGTTTTTTCACAAAAAGGTTGGAGGATTTATCACATGGTGGGTCCTTAGTCTACCATATGGCCTCGCCACCATTTCTCTCCATATTTCATTGAGTTGAATGAACCAAGAATCAAGAAACTCAATGGGCTATACACATTTGGTGAGCTAACCTCTCTACACCGATGGGTAAGATAAACTAACAACTCAACAAATCAACACAACCACTAGCCACCCAACTCGGTAAAAGGAAGAGGTTTACGTAGCCCAAGCCATGAACATAATGGGAGGTCAAAGCCTTTAAATTTTTTTATCTAATCCATTTCCCAACACATGTAGGATAAACCCCTCACTCGCAACAAAATGACCCAACCAAAAGTGGAGGAATTGGCGTAATGGGAGGAAACATGGCAAGTAACAAGGGACATGTGGTGATCAAAGGGGTTGGTTAATAATGGATGTGGTGCAGTAGTTAATAAATTAACCACAAGATGGGATTTTGAACCCTAGATTTGACTCCCCAAGTTTTGTGGCATAACCAACTCAACCAACCGAGTTAATAGGCATGGAGTTGGTGAATTTGGTATTTAACCACCAAATTTGGGTCTACCTAAACCTATAAAAGGCACCCCTTGATTAGAAAAATACATAGGCTTTATCCATTCAAAGGCAAGAGAGTTATGAGAGAATGCCTTAAGAGATAATGAGAAATTATTATGTGAAGAAGACCTATATTATTATATAGGAATTTGAAGATTAAATCCCTATATTTTTATTTTAATAGGAAATTATGGAGATGTGAGACCTATCTAATTATATAGGCCATGATGAAAAAAATCATATTATTATAGGTAATTATAAAAAATTTAGGAGTTATTATTTTAACTCACCGACATTGTAAAGGCCAATTTAGAGCATGAATATTCTTGTGTGGGAACTGAATATGTCATCTTGAAGTCAAGGATGTAAATCAACACTAGATAAGTACACTCATAAACAATCTATGATTCTTAGTATGCTTTAGGCGTATCACCAAGTTAGTTTCTTGAATGCCATGGAGGAGAGTCGTAATCATTATTGAAGGTCTAATTCTTAGTACGCTGAGCATATCACCAAGTTATTTGCTTGGATGTTGTGTAGCAGAGTAGTAATCATTTTTGAGCTCATTAAAAATGATGGGTATGATCTTAGCTCAATGTAGAGGTTGTGCAATGATTGATTTAGTTAATTTGAAAATCTAGAGACGTAGGCATTATGCTAAACTCTTTTATTAACCCTTTTGTAGTGTGGTTCTTATTCTTACATTACATTATTTTAAATTTGATTATTTTGGGGTGAATTTGGCAAAGAATAAATTTCCTATAAGGGTCTATACGTCACAATTTTTTTTTTTGGCCGGTTTATAGATCAATAATAACCTTTTCATACCTCATACCGCAATTTCTTGTCTAGTCTCTATTACAAACATGCCCATATTTCTAATCTTATAACCTCTAAGTATTTATTCCTGGAACTCACCCATAATGTTCCAAAAAACACATCAATAATTATATTACTAACATTTATCAATCATATCAATACATAAGAACACATTTCTTCTTCATAGAGAAATAAAATTTCAATGATTTCATGGCTTAATTCAATGAAAATATGTATTATTTTGATATTTATTACAATATGAAATCTTCTTGAGCCATCTTGGCTCCTTCTCATATGCTCAACACCTTTAATATTCCTTTCAAAACATAACTAACTCTAGCCATTCAAATTTTTCCATATAGGATCATGATGACTAAAGTAGTTTATGTTATCACCAAATTACAACATGCTATGAGTTATTAACATGTGCGTTTACTAGGAAATCAATGTAATGGCGAGTAACATGGAGTTATCTCAAGGCATGAGACCTTTCAATTGAGACAAATATTTAGAGAAAGTAGGTTTTCTTCCTAATCTAATGCAATAACTACTCCTAATGAAGGAAAATATGCTATCCAATCCTATCCTATGAATTCCAAGGAAAAGGGAGAGAGGAGACCATAAAAATGAATAAATGCTACAATAAGGGAGTGATAAATTCAAGAAAATGGTTATTGAGACACTCTCTAAGGGATGAAATTGCAGGAAAATGGAGATAGAGAGGGTATTGGGACACCACAATCTATAAACACACATTTACACTACCATTTCCATGAAACAAAACCATATAGAGCATGAAAGAAACCATTAAAATGAACAAAATATCGTAAAATATAAATGCAAAGGTTAGATAATGTAATAAAACAAAAAAATGTGTTGTAAAATAACAATAGAGATTGATTGTATTGCTTCAGTGAGTGACACAGTCATTACATCAAGAAAAGAGGGATTAATCTCTTATAAAAATCTCTAAAATGGGAGTCTTGAAGCCCAAAGACACCTATAACAAACTGTAGAGTGGAGGAGTAGATATAAAAATGTCTAGCCCTTTAAAATGAGCTCTCCTTACAATATATATATGTTAGAAGAGAAAGAGAGAAGGAAAATTGAATTATGGACTTCACCCACCAATAAGAGTCATTAAATGACTGCAAAACATCATGGAGATCCCTGCAAACCCATTCCTTCATTGTACCATTGCTTGAGGGAGAAGAAAATTCCCATACTTCATTAATTTTGGTTGTTTAGCTACCTAGAATCGTGCTTTTTTAAATTATTGGGGAAATTTTACCTTTTTCACATATCTAACCTATATAAAATTAAGAAATATAATTTTAGTGTTGTAGAGAGGATGTTGAGAAATTTCCAAACAGCAGTTGATTTTGTGAAAATTAGACCTCTGGGTCAAAATTTATGGCCGTTTTAAGTTCAACATCGGGATGGTCAACAAAGTTCCCATGCGACTCCACAATCCACATTTAATTCCTTTTTCATGTATATCGTGGGTCTATCATCTCAATAGGAAGAATTACCTAATGGAACCTTTTTCTTAGGGGCCTCCAAATTTTGACTTCTCTATACTATAAAAACCCCGCTCACCTCCTTCTTTGTGTGACAATTTCAGGTGTGCGGGGAACTCACATCCCCATGGTACTTATACCACATGAGCCCCGAACCTCCACTTTTTCAAAAATACAAGGGAATCAATTTAACTCCTTATAAAATAGGCCATTTTGGGTCTTGAGAGAACTCAAGCTCCAAAGGAGCTTGTACCACTCGGGCCTTCCAAATCTAATTTTTTTCTATTACGTTGTTTCTTTGCATTTCGGACATAAGTCAAGGGTGATGAACTTTAGTTCCATCTGCAATTGTTCCATCGGTAGACCTCAAACCTAGAATACATTAAAATAGGTCTCTTTTAACCTTTTCTCAAAATTTTCCAGATTTTCACTAACTAATTTTTTTCTTGGATAGGGGAGTAAGAAAAAGTAAAGGAGTGCCCCAAAAGCCATTTTTTCTATTTTCACCATTTCTTCTTGTCTAATTCCAAGAGGAATCATGTAAGCTATCAAATTTTCCTTGGGGTAAATTTTGGATAAAAATTTGGTGACTCAATGGGATTACCTACCTACCAGGTGAAGTGATACTTGGTCTTGCAACATCTATTGGGAATGGGGTCAACCCGATAATCTGAAATCTGATTTGAAACCTCAAAATTTGATCCTGAATAACTTGAAGCATTGTTTGGACTTGAACTTGACCCACCGCTTGGTTTTCCCATATTTTTATAAGAAATCCTCAAATTTTGAGTGGAAAATCATTTTGAGCTAAAATTTACCTTATTTGTTGCAAGTTATTCTAAAAATGGAATTCTTCACCCTGAACCTTTCTAACACTTCCTAGAGCTGAATTTGTTCATAGTTCCACAATATTTTCAACCGAACTAGATGTAATGAGTGAGAAGGAAGGATTTGAGGTTGATCTTTTATCAAAACCAAGGATAAATTTGAAAGGAACTGAGGAATTCTTCCATTGAGACCGAGAACATGTAAATTGCCATGAGGTTTGTCATTTTAAACACATCAAGTTGACTCCAAAACTACTTTTATGATTTTGGAAGAGACATGAGATGTTTAAGCCATGACTGATATGAAGAGATAAGAGAGTGAGAACACTAAACTCTATCCATTATCTAATTTTATTTTCACCGCATTTGAGACTTATTGAGGATAACAATTGTTTCTTACTGACTTGAAATTCTTACTACAACATATTATCCCTTGGAAACATAATGAGTTGGGTAAAGAGACCACTAGAAGAAATAGAACTGTGAAAGATCACTTAGAGGAATTAGAAATCCTAAACTAATATGTACAAGGTCAAAATTTACTTTAATAACAATGTTTAAGATGGATCCCATTGACTGGAATCAATAGTTCTTCACCATCCAGATTTGACAACTGGAAATCATTATTACTCTTGCACTCACTCGGTGATCATGTAGGGACCACTCCACATAACATCAAATTTATAATGCTTACAGTATTTTCCTTTCACATCCCACTTCATGCACAAGTCACCTTCCTAGAAGTTCCTAAATTTAGCTTTCTTGTCAAAGGACCTCTTAATCAAAGCCTGGTCCTTTTCTATGGTTTGCACTTCTTGATTCCTCATTTCTTCAAAGTCTATCAATTCAGCATACTTAACTTCCATGGGTTCAAACTAAGATATATCCATTTAATTGAGGAGATCCAGTCTTTGGTAACTCAAGAGATATGGGCAATCTAGCTTCAATGCCATAGACTGTGATTTGAGATTGATATGTCATGTCCTAAGATTTTCATCCGAGTCCTTCGATAATCCTCAAGAGATTATTGTTGGTAGAATAAACTTTCCCATTACCACGGGGGTAATAATTAGAAGAAATACTAAGATAAATCATGTTTCTAACAACCCACTCGAGATCTTGGTGCTAAGGAATGCTAGAGAATTATCTGATATAATAGTGGATGGGACACCAAATCTATTAATAATTCCTTCGTAGAAGTCTAGTATACAAGACTCATTTTCCTCCTTGAGTGCCACTACTTCATTTCACTTTGTCAAACAATCTGTTGTTGTGATAATCCACTTGTGGCCTTGGCTTGAGTTTGGATTGATGAACCCAATGAAATACAATCCCCACTATATGAATAGTTGATCAAATGAGATTGGGTGGAGTGGAAGTGTTGATACCTTCTCTTTTCCAGTGATCAAATGCTCATTTCTTACACTTCTTGATCCATGCATAGTAGTCACTAAACATTATGGGCCAATTATAAATAATCTTCATGATCTTCAAGGTTGTTACTTATGGAGTGAAATGACCTCTAGCTTATCCATCAAGGTACTCATGTAGCACTTTCTCAATTTGATTTGTTGGAACACATATTCAGATAACTCCATTCACATCTATCTTGAACAAGATACAATCAATGAGAAGATACATAATGGATTGGAATATAAAATACCTTATTTTCACTTTGTTCAAATCCCAAGGAATAGGCATGTCTGAAGTAAATGTATCATTTCCTAGGTCCAACAAGGAGTGGGCATACCATCTACATATTTTTCTTGATCATAGTGGAGCACTAGGAAAACTTCTCCTTCATTATTTAGCTCGACATGTTGATTGGAAGCTAGTTGTTCACATAAGCCTTTTCCATGGACCAATTTGGTTACCTTAATTTATATTATATACTCCACAACATAGGTAATCTGAATTTCCATTTTATTGTTCATGTCCTTGTTTAGGAGAAAATCCTTTACTCTAGCATGAGAAACTAACAACTGAATTTTGTTGTTTGAAACCAAGTGTCTGAACTTCTTCAAACTCCTTATAATAGTGAGGACATGCTTCTGAATGAATGAGTACCTCACTTCATAATCCTCCATGATTTGATTGAAGAAACCAACTGGCTACTCGGATCCTTCCTTGTTCAACTTCACCAATATTGCAAAGATTGTATCGGAGCCACAAAAAGAGTAGAGGATGAAGTATTTTGAGAAGTTTTGATTAATGAGAGTTGGAGCTTGTGAAATTACTTTTGTTATGGCATCAAAACTCTATTTTCCTTCCATTATTAATTTTAAATCCATACTCTTATTTAGCATCATTTTCAGTGGTTTAACTAGATTGGAAAAGTTAGGCACAAATATTTTGAAAAATTGATTCTCCCTAAGAAGCTTTGGATAGATTTCTTGTGACTTAGAAAAGGAAACACCAAAATGGCTTCAAATATCTCTAGATGAATGGTTAATCCTTCCCTTGAAACAATGTGACCTAGTAGCTTTCCTTCATATGCCAATAATATACATTTCTTTGGATTGAAAAATACTCCAAATTGTTTGCATCTCTCAAATACCTTCCTAAGATGAAAGAGGTGATCAACTGCATTCTCAGAGAATACAATATTATCATCTAGGTACATAAGAACCATCTTATTTATCACCCCTTGAACTCCATGTCCATTACTATCTAAAATGTATCTCTAAAATTTGATAACCCAAATGAAATCTTCCAATGAGTGTATGTACCCAAATTTGTGGTGAAGGCTATTTTGAATTGATCCTCCTCTTTCACCATGATTTGATTGTAGCTTGAGTATCCATCTAGGAGTGAGAACCTTTTCTAATATAGATACTACTTGCAAGATTTTCTCCATAGAAGGAAATGGATAATGGTTCTTGAGATAAGATCTATTCAAGTCCTAGAAATCCACACACAATTTGATTTCCTCATTTCTTTTCCTAACTAGCACCAGATTAACAACCCATGAAGAGTGCTTGATCGGAAAGATGATACTTACCTCAATGAGTTTATTCAATTCCTTTTTCATGAGAGGATCAATATGAGGGTAGACTCACATTTTCTTCTACGTAATAGGCTTGGATTCTAGATTTAACTAGATAGTATTTTGGGCAAATATTGAATCAAATCCTCTCAAATATTCATAACTCCAAGTAAATATATTCGGGAATTATTAAAAAATTTGAATGAAATCATATTTTTGTTGATGAGTACTTACTTTAACAATTTGGAGTACTTTACCCTCACCTACTAAAATGGACTCTAAGTCTTCTCCCTTGACCTGAATATTATCTTTTTCCCTCTAGAATTGATCATTGAGATTGAAGATTGACTCAAGAGTTACCAAACCTTTGAGAAGATTTTTCATTCTCAACTAGATAATATGATCACCATACTACTTGATCCAATTTATATTAATGTTTTGAGTAGAAATGAGCTTCTTGATAAATTGATGATTTACTAGTCACTTTCAAACACTTACCAACTTTTGATATTATGCTGAAATATAGTGGCTTCACCACTACTTTGATATGAGGTTGTGGCTTATTTTTCTTGATACTTTCAACCACATTAATTTCTGCCCCAATTGTTGTAAACATGTCCACAGACTCATTCTTCTTTCTTGGGATGGAATCAATGTTAAAGGATTCAAAGTCTTTAATGATATCCCATACCCAATGTTTGTATGTCTTTAGCAAATCATTTTTAGTAGTGTTTATTCCTCTTATCTAATTTACAATCAGCTCACTATCTCCAAAAACTTGTAAGTTCTTGATATTTCTTTTTCTTACCTAGTGTATTCCACGGATCACTTCTTCATACTCAATCATGTTATTAGAAAAATTGGATTGGGCTGGAAATATGAGTAGTACTTTCTACATTTGAGAGATATAAGCATTAGTCCTCATCCCGTACCTTGCTTGCTCCTCGAACTATCAAAGAAAATCTTCCAAAAAAATTCTCATCTTTATCATCTGGTTTGGAGATGTTAGGAAGAGGTGTATTTTATTCATGTAAGAAATAAATACCCAACTCAGCTTCCTCTATCTCTTTGTATGGATCATAGGTATGTCTCTTATAATCCCATTCATCTAATGTCAAATATAGAATGCCTCCAACTTTAGTATCTATCTCTAGAGTACTTTAGGAAATCTTCTTGATCAAAAGATGAGAAATTTACATTAATAGGGCTTGACACATAAGGTTCAATGTGATAGTTAGAAATTGGATTTGATCTCGGTAGTAGTTTTAGCTCCATACATTGTTCTAAACAACATGTGGGACTAATTATATGATAGGTACCCACAAATTTTATCTATGAAATCCCTTAATAAACATAAGGTGAAGAGTGGAGGCAAGTCAATTATAGATACATTTTGTTGAATGGTGGAATTTGGGCATGCATGCAATGTAAGATTCAAGCCTTTGATACTCCAATATTTTTCATTGTTGTTCCGTCTAATTGTACCAATCCTTTAGAGAGCATTTCATATTTTAAACCCTACTGATTCATAATTTATTAGGCATTATTTAGATGCTTTCACCTGATTATATCATGTAGTTACGTATAAGGATGTTTCTAATGATCAAATACACATATATTTTTGGAGGTTTGACATTTCATTTTGGGTGACTTCCTTCCTACTTTGAGTTGTATTTGTAGAAATTTTTCCTAATATTTGGTTGCATGATTTGGGATGGATAAGTTTTTGTGGCTTCTTGCCATAAATCCCTTTGTCATGGAATTGCCAATGATTCCCACATAGAGATTATTACGTTAGTGCTCAAATGTGCACCCATGTCTAGGATCTCGAAAAGGGCTGAGGTGTTGGAGACCACGGTGGAACTATCCCCAAGTTTTGGGACCTTGTGAGCTTGGGGTGGATCATCGAAGAAGGCCGGTTCCTCTATCTATTTCTCTTCATATCTTGCTACTCCTAGTGCTTTGAAAGGGGAAACTAAGCTAAGAATGCCAAGGGACCAGGGAAAGAAGGATAACATGAAGTAAACTACACTAAAAGGTGATAGCACCAGAAAGAGGGATGAACACTATTTGTTATGAGTGATAATGATAGGGAATGCATGAAAGGAGGATGGAGTACGCAGTAGCACAAAGGTGAAATACGCATTCACCAAATCGTTCTCATAGAACACAACCAAATATGGAATTGTAGGGGACCTGAAGTAGCACAACCAGCACACAACGTAAAAGAAAAGGTAAGAAGAAGGAATGCAAACACGTTAGGACAAAGAATAGTCACAAAACAATGATTCTATTACTTCCAAAAATACATAGAACTATTACAATGATGAAGGAGGCCAATATCCACATGTAAGAGCTATACATAGAGGTCTACAACTCAAAATATAGAAAATATGGCTTCTTTAGCAAAATGCGTAAGGATCCAGAGTGTCTAACATAACAAATGAGACTTGTTCTTACATTTATAGATGAATCCATGGGGAAGAAGGGAAAACGGGGAAAACATGAATTTGAAACACAACCATCAACAAGAAGCATTCAATGTTTGCAAATCCACTTGGAAATCTATGAAATATGCTTCCATATGCCTATTTGACATGTTGAAGACAAAGGAGGGCAGATCATACCAAATTGGGTGGTTGGAGCAATCAGATCTGCTCATCAATGTTCAGAGAGATGTTTTCCCATTTCTCACCTACTAGATCCACTAGAATTTGAATTTTGAATTTCGGCACTATAGCTGATGTCAACAACTCTCTGAAAAGTCCACATGTGCACCAATCTAAGCTCTATAGAAGAATATATGGCTGTCATAAGATGTTAGAGTTGTTGGTGTAAGAAAAATACGTGGTATGCACTGATTGGCTGAGATGTCGGCCAAATGTACAACTATTTTTTATTTCGACATGTGTCAATCATTTATTTTTTAAGGATTTGGTGCCTTGTTGGCGCACTTTGACTGGTTGCATGTGACACACTTAAGCATGTCAAAAGATGATCTAGCATAGAAGGGTATGAGGGAAGGGTGTGTGGAGAAAATAAAGGAAGGCATGGAGGGGTGCACATGATGCACATGGGGAGATGAAGAAAATTAGTGAGCAGAGAATGTATGGTTAAGGTGAAACTATTACAAAGTAATGGGTGTGGCGCATGAAGGGCCAAGGACTTAGTAGTAAGTGTGAGGTATGCGGGATGGGAAGAAGCTGACTAGGAAGAAGGTGAATGCACGGAAGGTGGGCACAAGGGAGAAGTGGAAGGAGAAGAGGAAAGGGGCACGTAGGTAACTACGACCAAGGGAATGTGCCAAGTGATTTTGAGTGCATGCAATTCTTCAATGAATAACTTAGGGCCAGAATGTGTATGCAAGTTATCCAAATTGATAGGATATTTATTTGGATAACAATTACATTAAATTTCTTCATTTTATAAATGATGTTAAAAGGAGATGGGATGTCCTTTTTTTCCCTTCTCTCGGCACAACCTTTTCTTGCACATGAGTTGCTACAATAGGTACTCTAGGCAGGTTTTGTGAGTTTGGGTTTGAATTTGAGCTACCAACTCCTTGAAATGTGGTAGTTGGCATTTGATGACCATCCCTATTCTATATTTCTTTTCTTATATCTAGTTTTCATTGCCACGCCCTAAGAAAGAGAATGATTTATCCTATAGAAATCTTCAACTTGCTAGTTCACAAGTGAAGTCTCACTTAGAGGTGTTTCTTGAGTAGATATTTAATGTTGATTTTTTTCTTGATTAGACTCTAGAGACACACAAATATTTTTCACCATTAAGGATTAAATCATATCACCATTGAAGCATGTTACTTGGTTATGGGGTTATCCATAAGGGAAACACCATTTGTATTCTTGTGCTATGTTGTTATGGATTGGAACTAAGGATCGGATGTCAAAGATGCATTTGGATTATATGGCTGAAATGGCCTAACAATAGGAGTTTTTCCTTGGTTCTGGTTTTGATTTATAGCTTGAGCTGGAGGTCTATTTGACTGATATGGAGGCCTATTTGGTTGGGCTTGAGGATGATAAGGTCTGAAATTTTGGGTTTTTGACTATTAATTCTTACCAACTCATTTCCTAGGTTCTAAAACTATTTCATGACATCTTGAAGATAAGTTGAGGTGCTGCAAGGAGAGATAGAATATTCATTAGAATTCTATTTTTGGGAGTTGGGACATGAGCTAGTGTAGGTGCTTGACTAGAATTAGGATTCCACATTTACGGATAAATATTCATATGTGGCCTAGGTGTGTGCATGACTTTTTTAAACTAATGCTAATATAAGTAAAAACTAACACCTAAATAGCCTTAATTAGCAAAAATTAAATAACATACTAAGCACCATCAAGATAAGAATTAAACAAGGTTAGATACTAACATTTCATCATATTAAAAACTTTGAAACTAACAATGTTAAGTGCCTAAATCCTCTATTCTCTAACAAAAAATAAATGAATGGACCTATGTAGGCTCCATGGTGATAAAAAATGGTTTTCTTTAGTCTTCCAAGAACCTAGGAATGAGGGCTTGTCAAATTTGGGCTACAAGACCTTTTTGAAACCTCCCATATGACATAAGCACTTAGGAAAGAGGCTTAAGTCTCCAAGATGATGAACTCTTAAGAAACCAAAGGAAATATTTTAGTCTATTTTTCTATATGCTTTGCATTTGTCTTCTCAAAAGTTTAGGTGTAGGTATAAAGGTAGAAGGAGGGATCCTTATATAGTCCAATGAATAAAGGAAACACTTCATCCCTTTGCATGTGGGATAAAGGTAAAACATGATTAGGAATGGATAAGGTTTCTTTATAAAAGGTAACGTTACTTTAGAATGGTTTAATTTATGCTTAGCAAGTCATGGGAGTTGGGGGTGCTTTAATTAATCAAGGTGATTAACTAATAGGTAGATGTAAGCTTATAGAAGCTATTTAGAGGAATATTAGTGCTAAATATAAGCAAGATGAGCTTGTTAAATGAAAGGGAAACACCATTGAAGCATTATAAGGGGATTAAATCAATTAAAGATTGATTTATTGGTTAAATGAAAGGGAAAGCTAATTAATTAATAATAATTAATTAGTCTAGGTAGAAGAGGTGATTAATTAACGAAAGGTCATTAATTAGGTTGGTTGTTGGATAGGTGACTTAATTAATTAGCTTAGTGTAATTAATTAATGAAAATATGAGGGAAAATGAGTGTTATTGACAATATATCACCAATTTGTAAGAAGGGCGATAATTAGCACAATTCATGTATTCAAATTACTCGGCATAATTATGGGTGTTTACATTTTCCCGTCTTTGTGGTGGTGTAAGTGATGCCACTTCAAAGATAGTAGACGGAAGAAATTTTGAAGGGATAGAAGAGAAATTAGTAGAAGGGAGAGATGCCCCTTGAGTGTCGATAGGGTGATGAAGGAAGATGATTGACAATCAAAAAAAGGTGGGAGATAGATAGAAGAATGGGAAGGGCGGGATGCCCCGATAAGATGGAAGATTATGGGTGAGAGGAAAGCGATGCGAAGAAATATGAAGGAGGGAAGAGAAGAGCTTAGCCTCTAACCACTTGTGTATTGGAACAATTTTGATGTCATCATATTGCCATAAGAGTTATGTCATTGGTCCTTATGAAAAATATAAGCATATGAAAAGGTAGAATGACATGAAAATCCATACTATGGACAATTGTCCATTCCTAAAAATACCAACCCTATGCAACATACAACAATGCAATGTAATATGAGAAGGAAACAAGCTCATTTAAGAGGGAAAAAAGTACGAATGCACATATCCAACCCAAAAATGTTCAAGATAGTTGTATAAATGTTTTATTATCAAGCTGAAGAGATCCACATGTTCATGATTGAAAAAAGAGTTAAAAATGATGCCCCGAGAAAGGATATATGCAAGGGGAAATGATAATGGACATTGGGTCCAAGTAAAAAGTGTTGTGCACAACGAAACAACACTAGGCAAAAAATGTGCCCCAGAGTACAGACGAAGCAAGTAGCTAGCTTTGGGAATGGTTGTGAATCCGGTGATCTGTGAGTTGTATTAATCGGGGAAGATGTGAAACAAACTAGTAGGATATGGAGAAAATACCATGCGCAAGACACAAGTTTCAGCCATAATAAGCAAGTTACCATTTTTGTAGGTTTTTTACTTTTTAGGATTTTGTTTCCCTATTTTTGGATTTTTGACGTGATATATATATATATATATATATATATATATTGTTTTGTTTTTTTTTTCTAAAATGTGGTGGGCGTAGTAGAGAAGAAGAAAATAGAATGAAGGGCCTAGGTGCAACAGAAAGTGCCCTAGGTGGAAGAAAGAAGAAACAAGTGACAAATAATGTCCTTGTTTAGTGGAAAAAATAATAAAATAATTATTTTTGAAAAATAATTATTTACGAGAGTGTGAATAAGAAGAAAAATCACCTAGGAGCAATAAAATTTCCCTAGGGGAAGAAAGGGGTATTGGACAGCAAAAATGCCCCAATATGGTGAAAAATAAGAGAAAAATAATTATTTAATAAAAATAATTATTCCACAGTGAATAGAGGAGAAAACGGTGGTTGAAACAAGCCTCTAGGCCATCATGTTGGTGAAAAAAGTTTATATACCCCACCTGGGGGTAAATCATCGCGACCAATTCATTTTAACCAAACACTATTGAGATTTTACTATGAGGCTCTGATAGTAATGAGGATGATGGTGATTGCATGAGACCAATTGAGGTGAGTAGATGTAATCCAAGGGTACCAAGAAGACACCAACAACGATGCCTTTTGAGTATCTAAACATTTCTTGTCAAATTTTTTCATTAACGCCTAAAATTAGTAATTATGGCTAGGAGGTCGCATCGGCATGCATGCGCAAAGGCACAGTGTCGATTCGGGGTGCATGCATCATAAAACACACGTGCACACATGTAGGCACATATTCCACATAGCCAGACACATGCACACACACGTGCATGCACTAGAAAAGGGAGTGCACACACAAAAATAATGGTGCACACACTTTGGGGTCACATGCGCGAGAGCTAAATGTGTGGCACACATGCCCAAAATGGCGTGTAGGCACTTTGAATGATGGCACATGTGCCAAAGGGGAGGATCACATGCCTAAAAGGGTGTGCAGGTATCCTAGAATGGTGGAGGATAGACAGAAAAATGCCAAAAAAACTGATATTTTTGGGTTAACCTTAAAATGATAGATAGATTTTTAGAAGAAATATTAGTAACTGATGAATGGATTGAAATTTTGTAGAGATAATTGATGGTATTGTAGATGTGGGAGTGGTACTCCCGTATTGTTGAGTTAGAGGGGAGCATGTGTTGGTGAGACTGATGGGCTCTATCCATACTTCTCGAGGTAGTGGGGCTAGGCCTCATGTCTCGAATTCCATATATCACATTAGATCATGGTTTCACCGACTACACTAACCGAGCAATGGCATAGTGAGAGCCAGTGTTTTAGACTACCTATTGGGGAGATGAATGTGACCCTAGAGGATGTATGGTGGATTCTTCATGTGCCGATCATAGGCACTTTGATTGAGTACAGCTCTGATGTAGGGTAGATTAGAGTAGCTTGTAGCAACCTTTTCGACATAGATGACATACCGCATGATGGTATGACCATTGCTTTACATGAGTGTATTTCTGACCCGACATTGCATCGGGGCCCTTTTACATCATGTCACTTATCAGTGGGTTTTTTCTCACTGATAAGATGGGGACATCCTTCTTGAGAGGATTATTACCATTATTTTAGGTGGTGGTGAGCAATATTGTTGGGGGTAGTGCATACTAGCACACTTATACTGGGATCTACATTTGATTACTTACCACGGTCAGAAGACCGTGGGGCTAGCCTCATTGTTACATATTTGGTCATGGGACCACATTGTGATCGAGATGCCCTGTGGGCACTTTACATGTTTGAGACCCAGAGGAGCCATCTTACATGGCGTGGGTATCAATAGGTGGTGATGTTTGAGGCCACCTAGGTAGCTTATATAGATACCGGTGAGAGTTTGATGAGCTGCCAGAGATAGACATTATATGGAGACCTTATAGACATATCCAGTGGCTAGAGGATGCCATAGAGCTTAGTGTGTGCTTAGTAGAGCACTTTATCCTTGGTAGTCATAGCTATATCATAGAGCTGTATAGAGTTGACAGGTGCTAGTGGCAGCTTGGCATAGTACATGGGGTTCTACAACCTAATATATGGTATGCCCACAGAGACTCAAAGAGGCATACTATGGGGCCTCGCATACTAGTGGCCTAGAGCCAGGGTGAGTTTTTCATAGGTGGTCCCATAGGCATGGGACCCAACATGATAGGTCGGGACCTAAGTATGACTATAGATTATTTGACTTGGTACGCCACTGTCTTACCCCAATACCTCACTATCTCGGAGGAGGCCTAGGTAGTAGGTGCTTGACCGCCCATAGAGATTTGGCATGGTTCTGAGTGGAGAGAGAGAGTAGTAGGTCCTGATCTAGAGGATCCATTTGATGGATTACCTCATGATGATCGGGGGTGCCCCACAGTGCAGGGGACCAAGGTCATAAGATCTAGGACAAGCAACTTGACACAAATTATGAGAGCTAGGGTCCTTGAGCATGGCCTACCATCTAGAGTGCCATAGATACCAGCTTTAGTGGCACGGTCGGTGCTGCACAGACAACCACTTTACAGTAGTAGTTACAATAGGCCCTAGCCAAGAGAGATTAGGCTAGGGTAGAGAGAGATGAGGCCTGAGGCTAGTGTGTGACAGTGATAGCCAAGCAAGATCAGGCTTGGACATAGATTGTGACTTTATTATCAGAGCGAGATCAGGCTTGGGCCCAGGCTGGCCCAGGAGGTGATAATATTGTGTAATTCTAATAGATTTGATAGATGGCCTCCCAAATGGCCCAGGTGATAGGTTTTACCCGGTATACATAGGCCTAACTATGAACCTTTGATATTAGAGTGAGATAGGCTTAGGGCAGAGCGTGTAGTGGGCCAGGATGAGCTTGCTTGAGCCTCAACAGAGATAGCATCCTACCGATGCACAAAGGGTATAGTGGTGACTACCCGGACTCATAAAGATCTGGCCACAATAGAGGGAAGGGCCTCTTATTACAGGTCCTTATATTTTGAGGTAGTTTTAGCTGAGCGGTGACCACCATCTTATAGTCAGTAGTCGAACAAGGGTACCCAGTTAGAGAGGCCTTAGGCCTCAGTGGAGCAGCCACGACTAGAGAGAGTTGGTGATGCTCATGCCATGCTACCTCCATGGGATAGGCTAGCTACTCCCTCAGAGGTGTTGGGTCAACCCTAATGTTGTGTACTTCCATATATGCCTCTTGATGAAGGCTATTCTTCCTTGATACATGTACCATTCTTTTGTATGCCTCAGATGAAGGATTTTATTCTGTTATAGATGTATCACCTTTGTACACCTCAGATGAAGGAATTTTTGCTTGATACATGTACCATTCTTTTGTATGCCTTAGATGAAGGATTTTATTTTGTTATAGATGTATCACCTTTGTACGCCTTAGATGAAGGCATTTTTGATGTATAGCAGTTTTGACACATGCCTCTGATGAAGGATTTTTTGATGTACTTGCCATGATGTATATCCATTTTTGATATAGATATACCACACATGTATGATTCAGACATTTTTGACAGGACATATGTGTATATGAGATGGACATTTGTTTATTGTTTCTCATGGATAGATAGTTGTGTTTATGATGCATTCTGATTTGATTTGACATGTATATGTATCATGATCTTGTTGATGTATCACATGTGTTTTGATTTCTAGATGATTGATCTTGTAGAATATATCAAATGTGTTTTCTTATATTATGTGCCATACTTAGTGGATGGGATGAAATGATGAGAAAGGTATGGGGGATAGATTGTGATATTTGCGATCCCTCTTGCCCCCATTTGATGATACGATATGCGATGACTAGCTTAGCATTCATGTATGATGTACACTTAGCTTTTTTTTTGATATATGATGTATAGATGATGTTAGACATGATGATAGTGATGGTAATGTGATTATGTGATAACAAAACACTACACCTGCAATAAAAAAATCAAATGCTAACAAAGAACACGGTGAATTAACATAATAATGCAACATGATTCAATAGCATGCAAAACATACCTCAATATGCACAAGTAAGAATAAATATAATCTAAGAAAGAAGAGATGAATTCAAGAAAAGTATTCCCAAGTAGTAAATAACACAAACAAACATAAAGCAAATATACAAGCAAACAAGCAAAGAAAGAAACAAGACAAAGCAAGTAAACATAAGTAAATGTTTTTGTAAATGTTGTTTTTCATGCAACAATTTTCTATTATTTTTGACTTATGGGAAACAATTTTCTATTGTTTTTGGCACTTTTGGATATTTTGAATGTTTTTGTAGTCTTTTTGAAACAATTTTCCATTGTTTTTGGTTTTTGAAACAATTTTCTATTGTTTAGGTTTTTTTGAAACAATTTTCTATTGCTTAGGGTTTTTGAAACAATTATCTACTTGTTTTTTCACTTTTGGATATTTTGAATGTTTTTGTAGTTTTTGAGAAACAATTTCTATTGTTTAGGCTTTTGAAATAATTTTCTTTTGTTTTTTTGTTGTTTTTAATGGTTTTCCAAAGTTATGCACAGGTAACCAAGAAAGCATGGATGCCCCCAGCGTTAGATGGGGAATATACAAGGGAAGAGGCCACACACATATGAACAAGAAGGTGAATTCATTGAATTGCCCCACGTAAGATGGGGAATAGCAAAAGACCATGCCCCTCATAGATGAATAAAAGAAGACAAAGCTAGATCAAGGCTTGACAAGATTGGGCTCACAAGGAATCTTGAAGGTAGAACTAGGGCTAGGCCAAGTAAAAGTACCCTCCAGATGCAAGATGTTTGTGAACAACGAATCCTCCCAAGGTTCCGAAACCGGTTTTCACCCCAAGACTTATCCAAAGTGCCAAAATTGCATGGTTTTAACTTGTGGATGACCTATTTTCTCTTTTTCTTTTTCTTTTTCTGATTTTTTTTTTAATTTTTATCATTTTACCATGTTTTTGATTTTTGCTTTTCTAATTTTGTGCCATTTTTAAGCATAGAACTGCTTAAGATGCATGGTGTTCATGGGCTCACGGAGCTCATCACCATTGGGGTGAGCAAGTTTGTATGCCCCTGTGCCATACTTGGCCATAATAACATAGGGTCCTAACTAATGTGGTTCAAAATTTCCTTTCTTTTCTCATTCTACTCTTGTGTTAAACTGATTCTCCTTCATGACTAAATCACCAACCTCGAACTAGTGAGGTATGATTCTCTTGTTGTAGTTTTTGGAGACTCTATTATGATATACTTTGAGGTGATTAAGAGTGTGAATGTGCTTCTCATCTAGGAGCTCTAATTCAACTAGTCTTGCTACCTGGTAATCCTCATCTTTATCCAGATAGTCCCTAAGAGAGATTCTCAGGGAAGGAAGTTCAATTTCTAGTGGGATGATAGATTCTGTCCCAAATACTAGAGAATATGGTGTCACACCTATAGGAGTGTAAATGGAGGTTCTGTAAGCCCAAAGAGTTGGGTGGATTTGCAAGTGCCAATTACGACCTATTTTACTGACCATCTTCTCCATTATTCTCACCAAAGTCTTGTTTGTGGCTTTGGCCTATCCATTACCTTGGGGGTAATATGGTGTAGACCATTTTAACCTGATTTGGAACTACTTGACAAAGACCTTTCACCATTTTATTCTTGAATGACTTCCCATTATCCATAACAATGGTTGCAGGAATGCCATATCAACAAATGATATGATTCATGATAAATTTAGAAATCTGAGCTCCTGTTACATAGGTTAAGGGAATAGCTTCCACCCACTTTGTAAAGTATTCAGTAGCCATGATGATGTGGGTATGACCATAAGATGAGGTAGGGGTAATCTTCGCTATCAAGTCAAGTCCCCATTTATAAAATGGCCATGGGGTAGTGATAGGTTGTAATGGTTGCGATGGAGCATGGATGAAGTTTCCATACTTCTGGAAAAGTACACACTTCCTGACATAATTACAACAATAAATTTCCATGGTAGGCAAATAATAGCCTACTTTCAACAATTTCTTGTCCAAAACCATTCCATTAGTATGTGCTCCACACAGCCCTTCATGTACTTATTTGATCGTTTGGATTGACTCACATATCAAGGCAATGTAACATTCTCATCGTAGCCATGATGATAAAGTGTACCTCCTAAAAGGGTGTAATAGGCTATTTAGAAAATCAAGATTTGTTTCTCAGTATGGGAGATATCGGGATGGAACATGTTGTCCTTGAGATAGGTAAAGATGGGCTCATACCATGGGGAATTAGGACCAAAAACATCACAAGCCAGCTAAGATTCTAGCATGTCATACATTGGTGGCGTAATTTTTTCACAAAGAATGGCATGTCATTATTCCTTGGAAGAATATGAAGCATAGTACCCACTGTTTCCATAGCATCTTTTGATCTATTCTACACTCATGGAGTTTGTTCAAATGTAATGCACACGAAGTACTCCTTTAGAGTATCCACCAGATTTTTGTAAGGTATGAGCTTGTCATCCTTAACCATGTATACAGCATTAACCTGCTTAATAATTAACTAAGAGTCACCCACAACCTTGACATGATGAATGTTCCACTTGATAGTGAGCTTCATCCTTATGATAAGTGCCTCATACTTTGTAATATTGTTTGTGCAAGGAAAACCTAGGAAAAAAATCTTGTGGTATAGGGTCGCTAGAAGGAGTAATGAGGACTACCCCTGCACCTGAACCATGAAAAGTAAAGGACCCATCAAAGTGTATCTATCATACGATAGATTCTTCAATGTATAGCAATGAGGCATCTGGCAGATCCATATTTAAAGGTTTAGTGCCTTACAAAGGTGCTTCTACTAGTTGGTCAATGATTACTTTTCCTTTAACCAACTTCTGATGTACAAATTCTATGTCAAAATCACTTAGTAGAATGATCCAATTAGCCATTCTACCCATGAGGGCAGGTTTAGACAACAAGTACTTGAGTGGGTCAACTTTGGATATTAGCTTGGTTTTGGTATTCAATAGATAATGGTGAAGTTTTTGAAAAGTAAAAACAACGGCTAAACAAGCCTTTTCAATTTGGGGTTAGTTGATTTCATAAGCGATGAGAGTATGACTGAGATAATACACTACCTTTTCTTTGTAACCCAGGTCATATTAGGTGAGCAGTGCACCAATAACAAATTACGTAGCAGAGATATAAAGTAAGAGTGGCTCCCTAAGAGTTGGAGGCATGAGGATAGGTGGATTGGCCAAGTATTGTTTAAGCAAAGCAAAGGCCTACTATTGCTCGGTCCCCAGATGAAGGTGACATCCTTTTTAAGCAAGTGGGTGAATGAGTGGCACTTATCTGCAAGCTGGGAGATGAAGTGGCGAGATAGCCTGGATTTTCCCTGTAAGCTATGTAGTTGCTTAATATTCTTAGGTGGAGGCATTTTAGTAATAGTAGACACTTTAGCAGGGTCTACCTCAATTCCTCTTCTTGATACAATGAAGCCCAACAATTTTCCTGATAGCATGCCGAATACACACTTCTTTGGGTTTAGCCTAACCTTGTACTCTCATAGGTGCTCAAAGATACGCCATAAAATGACAAGGTGATATTCTCTTGTCTTATACTTTCCAAGGATGTCATCCACATAGTCCTCCATGATATCATGAATCATATCATGAAAAATTACTGTCATTTCCTATTGATAAGTAGCTCCCACATTTTAAAGGTGAAATGACATTACTTGGTAGCAGAAGGTACCCCAAGGAGTCATGAAATCCATTTTTTGCTGATCCCCATCAGCAATCTTGATTTGGTTATACCCTGAAAATCCATCCATGAGATATAGCATCTCGTATCCTGCTGTGGAATCCAAAATCATGTCAATATTTGGTATCGAAAAATCATCCTTAGGGAAAGCCTTATTAATGTCTCTAAAATCCATGTAGATTCTGATCCTGACAGGATTTTTCTAGTCGGGATGATGTTAGATATCCATTTAGAATAATCAATAGGCCGGATGAATCCTACCACTAGTAATCTTTCTAATTCTTCTTTAACCAGTAAGGCTACCCTTGGGTGCATCTTTCTGAGCTTCTATTTGATAGGCTTAGCATCTGCATGCACAACTAGGTTGTACATGACTAAATTTGGATCTAAGCCTAGCATGTCTTTGTAGGACCATGTAAACACATCTATAAACTCTCGTAGTAGCATAGTGAATGTCTTATGTTCTCTAGCTGAGAGTGAAGCTCCCAATTTTACTATCTTTGGGTCCTCTTTTGTACCAATATTGACATCGATGGTTTCCTCAACTAGTAATTTTGACAAGTCCTCCATACGCATAGGATTGGGAGGAAGGTTGAGATCTTCATCCAAGAATGTCTCCATGATATTTTCATCCTTGGCATGGTCACTTTTATTGTCCCTTGATTTTTGCACCTATTTTTCAGCTAGTGCCTCAAAGAGGTTTTCACTATGCAACTTGGACTTTGATTTTTTCCGAGGCTTTACGTTGGAACTTTTTCCCTCACTTTTTCTTAAGTTTTGTTGACCACGAAGCTCAGCCTCCTCACCAAAGTAAGCATAGGTATCCAAGTCAATATAGAATCCATTTTTGTGGTCTCTGATGGGAATTGTATCCCTTATGTTCATGAACTATGCGATAGCTTCATCATTCTCGAATAGATCTAGTGACAAGTGACATTGTTGGTCCCATTCAATAAGGGAAGGGTAAACAAGGTAAAGGTTTGGTTCCATAGGGGTTATGGTTAGGACAACATTGTTCATGAATAGGTTTGTGGAGGAAATATCCTCATATTAGATACAATGGGAATCTATATCGCTATCTAGATAGTCAGAGCTATCCTCATGTTCAGAACAAGTAGCATCTTGATCATTGGGGTGTGCTCCATAAGGGTGAATTCCAATGTCGTATCTCTTTGTTTTAAAATGTAGAAGAGGAACTATTTCTCTCTGTCCTTATTCATTTCTTCCACATCATAGGCCCTTATAGCCCATGGAGTACATCATCTTATAGGATTTCTCGTATTCGGGGTTTAATAACAGGTTGGCTAAGTATCCTCAAGGACCCAAGTTGTATGTGGATGTAATAATTTTTCTTTAGCCAACAAGCCTCAAGGTAAGGATGACCCAATAGTGTGTTCATTTCTAGGTATTTTGAAGCAATAGTTGGGTCAACCTCTGTCTTGGGTGATAATCGAGGTCTGAAACCTAGAGGGATTTACGCACATTATATTCTCCATAGCCATATTCAAGGATTTTCATCTCTCATGAATCAAAAGGAGAGGTTGATGTAGATGCACCATGAGCGCAAGAACTAAGAGAATATGAATCTATCCGTGATTCCATGGCCTCGATTTGAGAGGGAAAACTATATCGGTGGAGGGACATACATATGTGCCCTTACGTACAAATCTATTGAGAAATCTGCAAAGTGAGCGAAGGGCTCTGAATCTCCATGTATTGTAATGGTTTGTCCCTCATGCTTTAATTTAATGCACTTGATGGAACATTGATGGCACACCTATATGGCATGAATCCATTGTCAACCTAGAAGAATATTATACAGAAGTTCCAAGTCTAGGACATGAAACTTCATTTGATGGCAAGTGGGACCCACCTCCATGGGAAACATGATTGTACATGTTGACTCCCTTTCTACGTTGTTGTAAGTGGTGATAGTGATGATATTTGATTCAAGATCTACCTCAGTATGTCCTAGTTGTTTAACCAACTTTAGTGTGCAGATGTTCAACCCTGATCTCGTTATCCACAAGCACTTGTTTGATCTTCTTGTGGGTAACAACTACCTCAATGTACAAAGGAAGATTATGCATTGGATTTTCAGTAGGGATCTCCCTATGGTTGAAGGCAATATGTTCATTTGGTACGATGTTTGCCACTATGGCTTAAAGATGTGTAGGATCGACCTCTAATGGCACTCTTGACCCCTGAAGAGTTTGGTAAAGAATTTCTTTGTGTACATTGGATATCTTAAGAATATCTAAGATCAAAATCTTAGTAGATGTCTTCTCAAGTTTCTCTAAGAGGTTATATTTACCATTTTGTGGGGTTGATGGAGAAGGTTCATGAATCACAAGGTGGCATGCCTTGTTACCATGGTGCACTCCTTTCCTTTGATTCAGATGGTGTTGACATGGTCATTAGGAGAGAGAATACATCTAATAAGTGAATCATAATGCTTGTATTTTTTGGTGTATAAGTATTTCACCACTTTATAACATTAGGATGAATCTCCTCGATCCGTCTTTGAATTTTCTGATTTATCATGATTGGGGAATGGCTCTTTATATATCCCCATCTTTTCGTTGGGTGTCTGAGTTTTACCTGGGTTTTCCACCTCTATCTCCCCATTGTCAATGAGGTATTAGATATAATGACGAAATCGCAGAAATTTTTCTCGTGTTATGTTCATTGACATGATGCATTTCACAATATTCATGCTCCTTGTACCATGAAGGTTTTGGAGCATTTTCATCAAATGGTTGTGTCATAGGATATGTCATCATGTGAGCCACATCCAATTGTTTTAGTATAACCGAAAAAGGTTCATTAAGGGAGGTGAACGTTCTTCATTTTGGTGGTGGTTGAATTGGTCCTTTGGTTAGTTTAAAAGGTTGACTAGTTTGGACCATTTGTACACATTTAGAATTAGTGATCCCATCTCCCACCACATTTTTTTCAGTGATCCATGGGTTTAACATTTTGATTATCTCTAGATTGGGACTTGAGAGTTCCTTTAGCAATGAGATATTTCTCTATCTGAACCCCTTTTTCAATGACCTCCTCAAAAGTGCAAACACAATGCATTTAGAGGTGGAAGGCTATGTTCGGATTTAGGTTGGGTACAAAAATACTAACCAGCTTTTTTTCAGGGAAAGCGCAAGGGAAGCGACTAGCTATCCCTCTCCACCATTGTAAGAAGGCGAAAGTCTCATTAGGGTGTTGTTTGGCACCACATAAATCTACCATGGTGACATCACTCTCTATGTTGTATGAGAAGTGACGCAAAAACCTTTCTACAAATTCTAGCTAAGTGAAAATTGATCCCCGAGGTAAACATGTAAACCACTCCAAGGCTTGACCTCCTAAACTCTTGGGAAAAAGTCTTATGAGATAATTGTCACTATAGGACACCTCTTCACATGCCATATAGAAATATTTTACATGATCCCATGGATCTCCCTTCCCTTTATATTTTTCAAATTTTGGCATATCTAATTTCTTAGGAAAGGGTTGAAGGGTCATAGTCTTGTCAAAAGGATAGGGACATAATTCTTCATATTGATACTTTCTAATGTTCCCTATATTACTCTCTTGAAGGCTAGTGAGTGTTAATTTCATAGAATATACCTCTTGTGTGAGTAATTGTTCTCTAGTGGGAGAAGTGGGGATATATACTCGACGATACCCTGTATCATCTTCTTCTTGATTTTCTCTATGGAATTCATTGATCTTAACCTTAGGCCTTGAATTTTGAACATTTTTTCTTGCTTCCTTCTATACATGAGAGGTTAGCAAAGCTAATTGTCAGCTTAGGCTACTAATCTGTTGTTGAATTTTGGTTTCTTCTTCTAAAGGTTCCTCCTCTTCCTTGTTTTGTGGAGGTTCTTCACCATTCTCATGTCCCATCGTGTTTTTACATGGAAATTTGATAAAGGGTATTTTATGTCCCACTATCTTATTATTTCCTACATTAGAGGTAGAAGCATGTCCATGCATCAAAATATCCTCCATGTTGATAAGGGGTCGTTCTTCCTCAGTAGCATTATTCGTAGGTGGGATTGTTTCACTTTCAGTGGGAATTTTGGCCCCTAATTCTATGACTCGTGCTAGCACTCTATCCTTATTTCTAAAAATAAACTCATCTAATAGAGTGGGTTCAAATTTGAATTCTGCATGTGGGGATTCCAATTCATTACCACTATGATCGACCATATCTTCTATCTCTTTTTCCATAGAAAAAAAGGCCCTAGATCATGTCCAATGAAAGGGTTTGACCCTTGTCTATTAGAGGCTTCCCAAGCTTGCACTTGTTGTTCCTTGTATGTTTGTTTCTTGAGTCCTAATCATGTTTTGGGAGCCATGATTTGTGATAGTTTCACTAAGGTAAGTTGTAAATGTGTTCAAAACTTTGTGACCACACCTAAGTGAAATGCAAGATAAATTGTCAAGAATATGAATGAATAAAAATGTGAGAATACCAATGTGATAGAGTGATAAATCACTAGTGACACAAATTTTTGGTATCTAAGCCTATCAAATGAAGTACTTCCTAAACTACATCTCAAAAAGTAGTTTAGTGTTGCAAGATAATTAACAAGATGTTCTCACTTATGCCAAGTTCAAGATGATGAACAAGATGTAAGTAAATACAAAAAGTTAATGCAGACTCCTAACAAGATATACTAAAAGTGATTTTGGATTTGATTAAGACCTATATCCCAAAAAGTGCCAATTATAATTCGTGAGTGACACAATAATATCACCAAGATATGTTAACCAAACTTTGTGAGAAAGTAAGGTATTGATATCAAGCCGTTATTGATATAACACACACAAGTGGTAACATGTAGCACTCTTCAAAATTGAGGTAATAATAGAATCGAACCAAAATCTAAAAGTATAGCTAGGAATAGTTAAAACGCATGCGGGGTAACCTTACAATATAGATATTTAGGTCGAGTTTACAAGAAATAAGATGTAAATATCAAAATTGTAGTGATACGATACAAACAAGGTAACCCTTCTAAGTAAGTTCAAGATGATGAACCACGCGTAACTTCTGAATGACGATCTTGAAATGGGTATCAAGATCACAATGGCCACCAATGATATGGATACATCTCTGTTCACTTTAGATGTTTAACTTACCCACCATCAAACATGGATGGGCGTGAATGGAGAAAAAAGTGGTAGAAACAATCAATTGGTAACACAGAGGTAGTCACCCTTCTTTTGATCAAGATAATGTCAAAAGAATGTGAAGGAAGTAAATAAAAGTGGGGATGAAAAATGTTGGCCTCACTTTGGCAGAGTTTCGCCTCACCTTAAGGAATGTCAAAAACTAAGTGAAAGTAACATGTCACATGTTTCGCGATGAAAAGATGGTTCACAACTCAACATTGTTTTAGAATGGTCAAAGTGGGCTCCTAGCCAAAGTATATTTTCCTAGGTGGTTCTCTCGTCCTAGGTGTTACAAAATTTTCCACAAGTGGGGTGATTTACCTAAATAGTCTCGACTATCTTGGGAGTATCTCAGATTTTCCCACTTTAAGCACAGTGGGAAGTAAATGCATCCATTATGTACTTAAAATGGTGTCATAGGGACAACTTGTAACACTATCTCACAAAGGAATCACTAGTCGTAGGTAGTGCAGAGTGCTTCCTATTTCATCTACAAGGTTCCCTCTTACGTAGAATACTTTGGGGTTCCTGGAACCACCCCCATTGTTGTAGCTTAAGGTGTTATGCCAAAGGGGTTATGTTCCAGTTGAGCGGAGAGGGACATACCCTTTTCCAAAACCTGCAATACAATGTTTTGAATATGTTGTTCTTTTTATCTTGTTTAATTAGGTGTGGTTTTCTTCAACACCTTTTGGCAACCTGTATAACAACTATATTAGTAGTTTTTGACTTTGTTTTGATTCCTCCTTTCTTTGACAAGCATGGTGTTTTGGTCATGTATGACGATTTTTAGTAGTTTTCCATCAAAAGAGTAAACATCATTTTTGATTCTCCAGATCGTCTAAGGATGTAAGAGAAGAGCATATGTGATGTTTCCAAAATCAAAAGATATCAAATGGAAAAACACTTTAATTCAAATACACCAAGTTAACCAATTCTAATTCAAATATTCCGAACAACCTCAAAGCATCAAAAGGATCTAATAATCATTTCGATTCCCAAGATCACCCCAAGGGATGCAAAGGAAGAACATACATGATTTAATTCAAATAAGTAAACATGAAAAGTTTATCTAATCAAGTAAAAGCATCTAAAAACACCCTAAAAATTTGAGTATGTGATTAGATAAAAACCTACAAGAATGTTAGCACCTCAACACATTAATTTCAAGAAAACAAAAGACACTGCACACTCGCTTTGGCATCTATGCGCGGGTTAGGGTGTATATGCCACTTTATGTTTTTTCCAATTTACAAGCAGCACTTATGCCACCTGAGAAGTGTGTGTGCCACCAAAAAGACGTGTGCACTACCTTTGAAAAAAAAATAGGCTAAGTTTCACACAGAGTGCTTGTGCTACTAGAAAAGCGTGTGCGCCACCGAAAATTATGTGCGCGATTGCTTTATAAAATAGTCATGGATTCTAATAGAATGCTTACACCACCAGAAATGTGTCTGTGCCACCAAAATAACATGTGCACTCGGGTTAGGGTGTACGCGCCACTTTGATAGGTTTTGAATTACAGTGAAGGTACCGTATGAAAATGTGTCTATGCCCAGGTTAGTGCATCTATGTGCTGGTTGGGGTATGTGCACCAGGGTTAGTGTGTATGTGCCAGGCTTGATAAATAGAGAATCAAGTTCTGATAGTGTGCCTGTATCACCAAAAAAGTACCTGCACTCTCAATAGTGTGCTGCACCACCCCTGTAACCAAAATATGGCAAAAAACACAAGAAAGCTCACAATACTTCAATTTTTGGCAAGTTAGTATAAAAATGACAACAACCCATTAAAATGATAGCTACTAACAAGAACTTACACATATAAAATTAGCAAAAATTCCAAGAAAATGTACATTAATTACTACATGTGCATATCAAAAGTTAGCCAAAACAATGAAATTTAAACTAAACATGCCAAGGGACTAGATCCCACCAGGCATGCCAAATGTGTGCATGAGTTGTTTTTAAAATAATGATAATATAAGTAAATACTAACACCTAAATAGCCTTAATTAGTAAAAATTAAACAACATACTAAGCACCATCAAGATAAGAATTAAACAAGGTTAGATACTAACATTTCATCATATTAAAAACTTTGAAACTAATAATGTTAAGTGTCTAAATACTATATTCTCTAATAATAAATAAATGAATGGACCTATGTAGGCTCCATGGCAATAAATTGTCTTTAGTCTTCCAAGAACCTAGGAATGAGGGCTTGTCAAAGTTGGGCTACAAGACCCTTTTGACACCTCCCATATGACCTAAGCACTTAGGAAAGAGGCTTAACTCTTCAAGATGATGAACTCTCAAGAAAACAAAGGAAATATTTTAGTCTATTTTGCTATATGCTTTACATTTGTCTTCTCAAGAAGTTTAGGTGTAGGTATAAAGGTAGAAGGAGGGATCCTTATATAGCCCAATGGATAAAGGAAACACTTCATCCCTTTTCATGTGGGATAAAGGTAAAACATGATTAGGAATGGCTAAGGTTTCTTTATAAAAGGTAACGTTACTTTAGAATGGTTTAATTTATGCTTAGCAAGTCATGGGAGTTGGGGGTGATTTAATTAATCAAGGTGATTAACTAATAGGTAGATGCAAGCTTATAGAAGCTATTTAGAGGAATATTAGTACAATTTAGGCTATTAGAGGGGATTAAATCAATTAAAGATTGATTTATTGGTTAAATGAAAGGTAAAGATAATTAATTACTAATAATTAATTAGTCTAGGTAGAAGAGGTGATTAATTAACGAAAGGTCATTAATTAGGTTGGTTGTTGGATAGGTGACTTAATTAATTAGCTTAGTGTAGTTAATTAATGAAAAAATGAGGGAAAATGAGCATTATTGACAATATGTCACCAATTTGTAAGAAGGGTGATAATTAGCACAATTCAAGTATTCAAATTGCTCAGGCGTAATTATGGGTGTCTACACTAAGTGCAAGTTTACCATCTTGAATTAAGCAATTCTCATCTCTAATGGCTATGTTATAGGCTCGTAGTAATGTTGTCCCTCCCATATATTATGTCATCATAGATATATAATAATTTAGAGATTTTAAGAAATAGAGGAATGCACCTTTAGCAGTTGGTCTTACGAAAATTGGAATCCTATCCCACGTCCTTTGGAATACGAAATTGAAGTCAACCATTTGTTCATTTAGTGTTATTTTGATCATTGTCGGCAGCTCAAAGAGATAAATTATCAGCCCTTTATCCAAACTGGTCACAGAGAGTCAGCACAATTGATCCCAATTCTGAATTGACCTTATTCTCAAGATTTTGAACCACTAAAAATATTTTCCTTTGAAAGAAGAATCTAAAATTTTTACTTCCATGTCCATCTCAATAATCTCATATATGGAAAAAACATTTGGAATGTCCTGGATGTGATCAATTAGGGTTGTGTGATTCTCTTCAAGAAATAAGGAATGTGTTTTAATGTTGCCGCTAGAATTGGGTTCTATGTATTGAGGAAAATGGACCACTAACCATAAAATGAACATATGGGTTTGATGGCGGTTGTTGAGCCATTCTAATTGGTCTTATAACTTTGGTTGATTAAAGAAAATTCCTACCATGTGGAGGTGTTGAAAGAGTTCTATTTGGTGGAGATGGAGATCTTTGAACTTGTCTTCCTCTTCTTCCTCTTCCTAGAGATAGCTACAAGTATTCAAATATCCCTTCTTCTCTAGTTCTTGATCATGTTTAGATTATTCTCATTAAATTGAGGTTCTGGGCTGCTAAAACCACTGAATTATGACCACGGGAGTCGCCGATATGTGGAAAATGAGCCTCCAAGGGATATGATTTTACCAAGACACATATACAATCATGATAAAATGGAAATATTGAAAAATTATCCCACCGAGTGTGCCGAAATGTTATCACCAAATTTCAGCACCCTCTAAGTTGTTAGCATGTGAGTTTACTGGGAAATTAGTGTAACCGGGTAACATGGAGTTATCTCAAGGTCTTGGATTTTGCAATTAAGACAAATATCCAAAGAAATTTGGTTCTTCTTCCTAATCTAATGCAACAACTACTCATATTAAAGGGAAATCTTATTAATCATATTTAATGAATTCTAAGGGACCGGGGAGAGGGAGAACATACAAATGAATAAACCCTACTCTAAGGGGGTGATAACACCAAGAAAAGGGTGATTAAGACACTCTCTAAGGGATGAAAGTGTAGGAAAATGAATATAGAGAGGGTATTAGGTCACCACAATCTATAAGCACATATTCACACTATCGTTTCCATGAAAAACAAACTATATAAAGCATGCAAGAAACCATTAAAATGCACAAAATATCTTAAAATGTAAAAACAAAGGTCAAATAATGTAAAATAACACAAGAAAGGGTTACAAAATAACAACAAATCTTTATTTTATTGCTTTAGTGAGTGATATCATTTATTACAATAAAAAACATAGTGTTAAATCTCTTGTGAAAATCTCCAAAATGGGAGACTTGAAGCCCATAGACACCTATAGAAAATTGTAGATTGGATGAGAAAATAGAAAAATGTCCAATCCTTCAAAATGATCTCTCCCTTACAAAATATAGAAGCTGTAAGAGAAAGAGATAAGGGAAAATCAAATTATGGACTTCATGTAAACATGGACAGAAGCTTGTAAATTATATTAATCTAAATCAACCAAATTACATATGAATGAGTTGCAATACTTATAGGTATTGTACAGATGAATACAAACAAATGAGAAGTTGCAACAATGCAATAACCAATTTAAAATATAGTAGCTTCCAATATTACATCCGGGAAGCACAACAATAATATTGTTAAAACAATATAACAACACTGTATTGTTTGTGTGTGCATGTGTTGTTTTCAAAAAAATGCTAATATGAGTAAAGACTAACACCTAAATAGCTTTAAATTAGTAATAATTGAACAACAAACTAAACACCATCAAGATAAGAATTAAACAAGGGTTAGATGCTAGCATTCATAAGTACAAACTTTGAAACTAACAATGCTAAATATCTAAACTCCTCTATTCTCTAACAACAAATAAATGAATGGACCTAAGTAAGCTCCATGGCTATCAAAATAGTTGTCCTTAGTATGCCAAGTAACCTAGGAATGAGGGCCTATCAAAGTTGGGCTACAAGACCCCTTTGACACCTCCCATATGACCTAAGCACTTAAGAAAGAGGCTTAACTCTTCAAGATGATGAACTCTCAAAAGGGTAAAAGGAAAGCTCTTAGTCTTTGCTATATGCTTTGCATTCACTCTCTTAGAAAGTTTAGGTGTAAGTAAAAAGGTAGGTGGAGGGATCTTTATATAGCCCAAAGGATAAAGGATTCAACACATTCTCATGAATGTGGGATAAAGGTAAAACATGATTAGGAATGGATAAGATTTCTTTATTAAAGTTAACCTTACTTTAGAAGGGTTTAATACATGTTTAGCAAGTCATGGGAGTTAGGGGGTATTTTAATTAATCAAAGGTGATTAAATACTAGGTAGGTTTAAGCTTATAGAAGCCAATTAGAGGAATATTAGTACGATTTAGGCTATTATAAGGGGATTAAATCAATTAAATATTGATTTATTGGTTAAATGGATGTAGACACCAAATTTGTGTCTTACGACCCCCCGTGCCCCGCATCTCATTTCGCAACCTAGCCTCATCACCTAAACCTTACACAATTATTTATTAATTACCTTATAATTAATAAATCCACATCTCCAAACCTGCCACCTCATTTCACCACCTCATCATGACCTAGTCCTAACCCTAAACTAACCTAATTAAGACCTATAACTTGGTCTACATCCACACCCATGACTAATTACTCCTCACCCGCACCAAAATCAACCTAATAATGACATGACCAAGCCCACAACTAATTCCTCGGGAGAAAAGGAGGGAAATTTGGCTATTTTACTAAAAATAGCCCACTTTGACTTAACCGACATCGGTTCTACTCGGCCGTCGTCGGTTACGTGAATCGCCATCGGTTCCTCAGTAAATGACCTCCCCAACCAAAAACAAAGGATCTGGAACCTGAGAATTGATTGGAAGGATCGGGAATTCACTTGGCTGAGTAGAGACAAGTGAAGGAAAGAGAGGAGTTTACAGAGAAGGACATCAAGCCCAAGACTGCAACTGAGTAACCAGAGCCCAGTGACACTCATCCAAGCATTGGGAGTGAAGATAGCTCATCTTGGATTGTCAGATCATCCTACCTGAATCCTGCCTTCGTCATCACAGTCCTTGGACCTGTATCTTCATCAGGAATTAGTAAGTAGTATCTTGTATGTTCTTTTAATAACATTTCTTGGACTTCTAAATCACAGCAATTCTAAGTCTATTCCTAGATCTACTACCCGGTAACACCCTCCATCTAACTATCATTCCTCTACCCCTACACTGCCCCAAGAACAGCTCCCATACCCTCTGAGCCTTCTCCATCACCCCATTACCTATCCCCAATCATTTACTAGCCTTATAAATACCATAGCCACCTCATAACCAACCTTCACTAAAATCCCCTAAACCACTACCCCTACCGATATCGGTCAGCAAAAACCGGTACCGGTGATAGTGACCGGCATCGGTCACTGTGATTCAAAACCAAAACTAGCCCTTTCCTCTATTGTTTTAACAAGGTAATTAAATTGTAATTTTGCAATAACTTCTTTGTTAGAATTTGTGTTAATTCATATTAGCAGGGGAACTGACCACCTTCGAAAGGAAGTCTAATATTTCCTGGGCCCAAGGCAGTTCCCTCATTTATTGTCTAATTAGAATCTGGTGGTCTTGTATTCTTACTTGCAGGTAGTCCTTCCCAGACAAAAAGGAGTTCTTCGCAATCGATCTGATCTCTCTCTACGGTACACGCACACCCTCTCAACATTCAACAGGTATTCCTCCTAGCCCTAACCCTTATCTGTTTCTCAAGAGAATGAAAGGATAGAAGCAACTCTATTCTAGGAATGGAAGCATTCTGTGCGAAACATTTTGGCACGCCCGGTGGGACCCATTTTGGGTTTCTTTCTTTCTTGCTTGCTTTCATATAGGGAGCATACTTGCTATTTTCTTCTTCTAAAATATTCACAAGATATTTTGTTATCTTTTGGTAAAAGAATTTGTCTTGCTTTCACATCTTTGCATTAGTGAAAGTCATCTTCTTTGCTTCATCGAATATCATTTTCAATTTGGGTTTAAAACACTTGCATCACATTCTTACTTGTTGTTTTCAATTCTAGTGAATGTAGATTAAGTAACAGGTTGTACACGTGGGGGTGATATCCATGGTATTGACAAGAAATTAATCTTACTTTCATTGCACAACACATACCGAATCACATCATAATTAACACAACAACTCAAACATTCCCCCTTTTCCGCGGTATTCCTCCGCCCGATTGAGGTAACCTTATAAGCCAAAATAAACTTGACATTTCCCCTAAGTCTTTTGTTTAGGATTGACATCATCTTACATCTAAGGCATAAGCCCAAAGTGATTAAAACTAATCCTAGGTTTAGTCTTTAATTTGCTTGTGCATCTTGTTTGTTTTTTGTTCTGTTTCTCTGTCATACACTATTTTCTGTGATCACTTTAGAATAGTTTGGTAAGCATACTAAGCACTGTTAACCCCAAATCAGAAACTTCCTATAGCTTCTTACACTGGTCCTATTATACCGACATCGGTTAACTTACCAACGCCAAATACTGGCTGACTAACATCGGTTATCGGCGATGATATCGGTTACTGTCTTTCACAGTTCCCAAAACCAGCAACCCACCAATTCCAACACTTTGTTGTTGCTTCTGTTCCTGATAGATTGCATCCCTATTGTGTACTCTTGTCCATGGTTGTTATCACTCGGAAACAAGCTACAGCCATGGTTTCACATGCCTGCTCCGTGCCTTTGCCTGAATCACCCCCTTCACATCCTGTGGGGAATCCTACGGACACCAGCGAGGTTCCCAAAATCCCTGTAGGAGATAAGGAATTTTGAAATTTTTGGATGCTAGTACTAGCGCTGTACAGTAATATTTGTCTCATGCCCTTGACCGTACACTCGATGGTCAACTCCTTGTTGGTATTCCTATTAGTATAGCCGCTCACTTAGCTCCTTCCCCACCTGATAACTCCGCCTTGCCTTCTTCATCCTTAGCCCCGTCACCCAACTCAGTGACTTCAGAGGTTCTTACGACATAGATTGGCTTTCCTTTTGTTAATCTGGGGCCCTACATATCATTACCGCTGACTGCTCCTACCTCGTTTCTCTTGCAGACTGCTCCTTTCATAACTTGCTCTCTGCCACCTATTCACACAAGCTTTCCTTCTCAAGCTCCGACCACCTTTTCATTTCCACACACGTATCCGGTGACTTCAACATCTTATATAGGACACCCCTATTCGGTCACCTCAACATATTTGTCCTTAATACCTTATCAACATTTAACCCCACCGTTGTCTAGTGGTGGCACTTGGCCCAATCCCCCTCCGTTTATAGCAACCGCACCATCATCTCATCCAACCAATGATTTAATCAAACAAATGATGGACAAAATGCAAAATCTGGAGGCTTCTGTTTGAAGAAGCCGTAGCACCCTGACATACGAGCAAGTTTTTCAGGAGCCTATGCATCCTTCTGTCCCCCTTCATTCATATCCTCCTCAATGGGAGTTACCAAAATTCACTCGATTTAATAGTAAGGAGGATCCTCAACAACATTTGCGATCATTTAGACATGCCTGATATCTGATTGCTCATGATGATGCCAACTACTTCACACCTTTCCCATGTCCTTATCAGGACCCACCTTGGAGTGGTACAGTGCTTTAACCCAGCACTCAATCTTCTCTTTTAACCAATTAGCCCAATCTTTCTTGGATCATTTCTCCATTAACATTGCTAAGAAAGTATATATCACCGACCTCTATACCATCCGACAATTTGAAGACGAATCTATCGCAGATTTCGTTGGACGATGGCGGGGCCTTATCAACCAACTTACTTATGCCTTGCCTCAGGCTGAACTTATCGAACTCTTTACGCGGGCCTACGCTAAGCACATTTCTCCTACCCTCCAAATTCAAACTTTCCACACATTTGATGAGGCCTTTACTATGGCTCGAAAACTAGAGATTCGAGCCTTAGAGGAAGAGAAATTGCGGTTGCACAACAAAAACCCCAATTTCCGAACCCAAGACTCCACCAACAAACCTAACACCACCAATTCTCACGCATCGACTGCTTTGAAATCAAAAGGAGTTGTCCATGCGGTGATGGTCAAATCCCAAGCACCGTCTAATACCCCGCCAAAAACCACCTATAAGTATAAAGCCGAGCCCATCAATTACACTCCCTTGGGAGAAACTTATGGTGTGATATTGGAAAAATTGCTCAAGGCAGGAGCTATTACCTTACCTCTTGTTAAACCTCACTCCGGGTTTGATTCCACCCGCACTATACCTTCTTGGTACAAAGAAAATGACTTCTGTAACTTCCACTGCGTGAAGGGACACAGTCATGAAAATTGCAAGATGTTGAAAAACATAGTGTAGGAAATGGTTGATGTAGGGGATATAGCCCTCGATAATCCTAATGCCCCTGCTAACCAAAATTTGAAAATATTCAACAAACCATTCCCGAACCACTCATCTAACAGTAACATAAACCAAGATATCTTAGCCGAGGAGAGTGTTCATGAAATCCATGTAGTCTTCGACTCCCAACCAAAAGCCTCTATCAAGAAAATTCTGAATCAAGCCTCTTCACTAACGCAGGAACCCGAACCCCCTTCACCACCATCAAGACAAGACGAAATCCTTTCCGTTCCTTTACCCATAAAGGAATTAACCACCCAGAGTTCTCTTCTCACAGAGGATCCTTCTTACACCACATCTCTGCAAGACCGTGAGCGATGTTATCTAGCTTATCTATTTCCAAAACATCTCCTTCTACCACTCTTGTTGTACAAGAGGAAGGCTCACCACTTTTTTGTAATCCTTAGATGAGAAACCCCTTGAACCGACATCACCAAATTCTTTAATCATGATGGATCCTCTCAAACATGCCCTCCTATCTATTATTTCTTCATCACCTAAATATTTTCAGTGACCGGTTGACCTCTTAACGCCCATTGATACAGTACCTCATTTACCCCCTGTATCACACCCACAGTGGACCGGAATCACAACCCACCTTTCTTCCATACAAAAGTTCCTATTTACACGTGAGGATTGTCACCCCTCAAAAGATAGACGAGTCCTATGGGAACGTTTGAGTACACCATATTCTACTCAAATGTAGATGACCGATCCAGATGCCTCTACCATATACCCGAAGTGTTTACAAAAGCTTAAAATGCCTATGTCCTCATCTTCACCCCCCTCATCTCTACCAAATACCTCATCCACCTCTATTGACCTAACCAAACCTTCCCCTATGCTTGGGACCTCACCAATACCCAGTCTAACACACCCACCTAAACGGTTAGATTTATCCAAAAGTAAAGTTGTCCATCCACTTAGGAGACAGGACCCAATCTCCTCAAATCCAACCTATGTCTCTATCATAAATAAAACCATCACCGTCACACCCGCCTTCTATATTGGGACCTCATCCCTCCACCTTGTATCAATACATCATACCTCCTGCGTTTTCTTTAAAATGACCTACACCTTCTGCACCCATACAAAGATCCAAGGGTATATCAACACCGTCACCCCAAGTATCCTAGTCCACCTATCAACCCTAAAAAAACTCCATCATCAAAGGATTTGTTTATCATTACTCCTCTTTCTCTCGTGGTTGTTTTTACGCTACCACGTCATCTGACCAGCTAAACATAACTTCTGCGCCGAAGAGGTCACGTTTAGTTAAATCCAATTATCAAAACCCCTTGGCTAAGCCGCCACCCATACAAATCAACCATACCCAGTCATTTCTAAAACCTACCCAGTCAATAGCCTCATTTTCCTCTGACTTTGACCCGCTCAAAGGGTCTTACGCCAAAATCCTTGCTATGTTGGTGGAGAATGCGACCATTTCCCTACCCCCACTTAGACCCTATGATCCATCTAAACCTCGACCTATAGGTTATGATGAGTCTAAAATCTGCGCTTACCACCGCACACCAAGACATGATGTAGAGGGATGCAAAGCGTTGAAAGCCATACTTCGTCAGTCACCTCTCTCGGATAAAAAGGTTAAGAAAGACAATTTATGAAGGGAGAAACCTTTAGCTTCAATCCCCTCTCCTATACCACCTGTCCCCACCTCACCAAGATCTATCATTATTACAACCCCACCACTTGAAGACCATGACTTATCCCTACTGTCTTCCTCCTCTCGTGTTCACGAGATCAACATGATTAGTGTTGCTACTTGAGGGCGTAAAATAATAGGAAAGCTAAAGAAAGCACACTGCGGCCTCTCTTTCTTCGTCCACCATCTCGATCGCACCACCACCTAAAGTGGTTATTCATGGACCTTCCTACCCCGTCTCTAATGGAGTTGCCAACCGAACCATGATCAAATAGCTTCACCAATCACCTATAAAAATGACACTGTATGATCTCATTCAGACCTCTGAATCTCATCGACAAGCTCTCGTTAAAATCCTTCAAGGTATAGAGGTATTACCTAATGAAACCTTGCCCATTACCTCCATCTTAACACCCAACCATGTTGCTTCTCTCACCAAACAACCTACCACTTCCGTCCATGTATAGAGCAGCTGTTGTCGGTTTCTCAAAGACGAAATTGTTGAATTTGGTGCAGAAGATCCTGACCCCACTCTTTTCATCTCAGCTTACATCCGGGACATTCGGGTGCGTCGTGTTATGATTGACAGGGGCGCTAGCCTAAACATCATCTCTTCCAAAGCCTTTCAACAAATGAATATCTCCTCTAGCTGCATGTGTTCCAACCCCACCATGTTGCGTTCATTCAAGGATACTATTACTTCTACCTTAGGCACTGTGATCCTTAACATTCATGTAGGGCCACATACCTTACCTGAAATCTTCTACATCCTTGAGGAGAATTCCAATACAACATGCTGTTAGGCCGCCCTTGGATCCGGGCTATGGGATGCGTTCCCTCCACCTTACATAGATGCATAAAATTTGAGTACGAGGGGAAGTCCTACACCATAAAAGCTGATCCTCCCCCCTTCAAAACCTGCAATATGTTATATCACCCTAATGATGTGCTTGTACCAGTCAAGACACCCATTCATCTAACCCAACCATCCACTTCAACCACACCTCTACCATCCACCTCAACCACACCTACACCTTCAACCAATGAAACCGCCGTCCAAAAATACCACTTCCTTTCCCGCGGACAACATCCCAACCTCAGACCCCTTAGTAGATGTTTTTCAACGCCTTACGCTGGGGGAGTATTGCCTATATAACGTTAGCTCTTTCCATACCCCACAGGAGTACAGATAGTTACATGTGCATCCTACCTACGACCATCGTGTGGGGGAGATAATCTCCTACGAACCACCTAATTTCCGCACCAACCTAACGTATGGGGGTGTCGACACATCCTCTGTTACCCCTGAACCTCCCCTTGGTGTGGTTCCCTTCCAATATGATTTTCAATACCTGACAAATCATCATTTCACCCTCACCTTCTTGACTCATTTGTGCTTGGAAAGGTTTTGGTTTTGGTTTTTTACGAACAAGGCCGACATACAATCATTCCCATGACTACATGCAAACACAAAGATCATAGTGGTCTTGGATTTCTGAAACACTTACACTTTGAAGAAAATTCATGTCGGTTGTATCCTAGAAGATGATGACATCACCCCTACCGAACCATCATCACCTATTTTTCCATTGTCACCCAGTCGATAGACCACAATCTATCCCTCCTAACTTTTTTTTCATAAACACTATCTTCCTGGGTCCTCTCACTTATCAACGTGATAATGAGGACCCATCTTCTCTTCCCCTTCTGTATCTAGACATGATCGAAGAGGATTCACCTTCATTAATGTTGTTGAGTGCTAGGATGATGACTCCATCCTCACTTACCTTGGTGCGGATGACTCTTATATTCAACGTGCCTTACCATCTGAAACTCAAACCATGTTGAATGAGTCGACTATAGAAATCAACATCCACACAGAGGATGATCCTCACATTGTGAAGATCGGAAAATCTCTTAACGCATCAGAACAAGCCGCCTTTACTACCTTTCTCCGTGCCCGCAACCAAGCTTTCACTTGGTCCTACGCTGACATGCCAGGAATTGATCCTGACATTGTTGTCCATAACATTACCCTGAAACCCGATTCCAAACCAGTTAAACAAAAACTAAGAAAAATGCATCCACGCATTGCCCTCTTGGTCAAAGAAGAGCTTCATGACTCCTTTCTGTTTCCTTCATATTACCTATTGACTATCCTTAATGGATCTCTAACATCGTACCTGTTACTAAAGCAATGGGGGACTTTAGATATGCACGGATTTCCGAGACCTTAACCTCACTTGCCCAAAGGATGACTTCCCCCTCCCAAGTATTGATCAACTTGTTGATCTCACTGCGGGCCATGAGATGCTTTCTCTCATGGATGGCTTCTTGAGATACAATCAAATTTTGGTAGCCCCGACCGATCAACATAAAACTGCCTTCATAACTCCTTGGGAACCTTCTCATTATCGTGTCATGCCATTTTGCCTTAAGAATGCTTTGGTGCGACCTACCAAATGGCTATGACTTACATATTTCATGATATTATGCACACTATCCTTGAGGATTATGTTGATGATCTTCTTGGAAAATCTAAACATCACAAAAGTGAACATCTCGATGTTTTAACCATTATTTTCAATCACTTGTTACAATATTGTGTTCATCTTCAACCAAAGAAATGTGTCTTTGTGCCCTTTCTGGAAAACATATTGGTTTTATCATCTCTTTGCGTGGCATCGAGGTCGATCCAGCTAAAGTCAAAGCTATCCTAGAAATGCCTCCACCTACTAACCTCAAACAATTGCGTAGTTTGCAAGGTAAACTCCAATCTATCTGGCATTTCATCTCCCAACTCTTGGATCGATGTCAACCTTTCCATCACCTCCTTAAAAATGACATTATCTTTCAATGGAGCGAAGAGTGCCACTAAGCCTTTGAGGCTATCAAATCCTATCTCTTGCAGCCACCTGTGCTTATCCCACCTCAGGACGATCGCCCTTTCTACCTTTACCTTTCTCCCACCGACCATGCTTTGTAGGATCCATGCTCACACATCGTGACTCGAACATCGAGAACAAGCTATTTTTACATAAGTCGTACTCTCGTGGATTACGAGACTAGGTATACACATGTAGAAAAGTTGTGCCTAACCCTATCATTCATAGCCACCAAACTCGACACTAACTCCTGAATCACAAAACTTTTGTCATCACCAACGCGGACCCCATTCATTATATGTACGCCAAACCAAATCTAAACCAACGCATCACCCAATGGCTTATGCTCCTTGCCAACCTCGACCTTGAATTTGTACACCGAAATCAATAAAAGGACAAACTATTGTAGACCAACTCATGAAGCCCCTTTACAGGGAACAATTTACCAATTTTAATTTTCGTGACAAACTCATTGCCACTCTTTCACTCAGTGAGGAGTCGTATCCAATGACCCTCTTCTTCGATGGATACAAATGCCAGTGCGGTGGAGGAGCCGGCGTTGTTCTCATTCCTCTTGACGCTGAGCCTATGCCTCTTTCCTTCCAGCTCGATTTCCCCTGCACTAATAATACAACAAAATACGAGGCCCTTATTTTGGGTCTCCAGGTTGCGTTACACTTAGGTGTCAAATCTATCAATATTTTCGGTGACTCCCAACTGGTAGTCAATCAAGTTATGGGCATCTACCAATGTAAAAATGAGGAACTTCAAAATTACAAACATTACGTGGATTCACTTTTGACCTTATTTACTCATTATTCTATACAAACCATTCCCCGCTCCACTAACAAATTTGTGGATACTATGGCTTGCTTAGCCTCACAAATTCCTGCCTCACCAACTGACTCTGACATATTCTTCTGGGTCTAACAACTCTTTGCCCCATCTTACTCTGCCCCAGATGTTTGTATGATAAATAATGTGTCTCGCTAATTTGTAGGATACAGGTATCACCAATTTTACGACTATCTTACAACCTCTGTTCTCCCACATGACCTTACTAGTAACGAAAACGTGCTTTTATTAAAAGTGTTTCTTGTTATGTCATCATGGGGGACTCCTCTATAAACGTGGCTTTGATAGCATCCTCCTTCGATGTCTAACCGGTGCGGAGGTCACCTATACCATCCAACAAGTCCACGAAGGTATTTGTGGTGAACATTTTAGTGGCTCGGCCGTGGCCAAATGGATCTTTCACCTAGGATATTATTGGCCTACTCTTAATAACGACTGCTATGAATATGTTAAGCGTTGTGTTATGTGTCAACAACATGCCAACCTTCAACATACTCCTAGCCATCCGCTACAGGTCGCATGAGATCTTTGGCCTTTCTCACAATGGGGTTTAGACCTTATCGGTGAGATTCACCTGCCCTCTTTGCAACGTCACCGTTGGATAATCACAGCAACCAAATATTACACTAAATGGGTGGAAGCCATTCCGCTCATTTCAACCAAAAAAAGAAAAAATCGTCGAATTCATTAACCATCACATTATCTGTCATTTTGGCGTTCCTCATCGCTTGATAACAGATAATGAAAAATATTTCAAAAATAAGTTGTTACAAGACCTTTGTGAAAACTTTGGTATCAAACTTAGCTTCTCATCACCTTACTATCCACAAGAAAATGGTCAAGCTGAATCTTCTAATAAAACCCTAACCAAAATCCTCATGAAAGTTGTTAACGATTATGGAAGCAATTGGCCTGATCACATCCCCTTTGCCCTTTGGGCTTATCGGACTAACATTCGTACCTCCACTAATGCCACCCCATTCTCTTTAGTATATGGTACTGAGGCTGTCTTGCCTATTGAAATAAAAATACCCTCCCTAAGAATATCTCTTCGGGATATTCTTACCAATGATGATTTCCCCAAGAGTAGTTAACCCAATTAGAGCTTCTTGACGAGCATCGTCTTACAGCTCTTGACCACCTTCAAATCTATCAAAAATGCATCAAGCATGCTTATGATAAGCGACTCCATGAGTGTACCTTTAAGGTTGGTGATCTTGTCCTCAAAGAGAATCAACATGTAACCAAACTAGAAAAGAGAAAATGTGGAAAATTTGCTCCTAATTAGATTAGGCCCTACATTATCACTCATACTTATGGATTAGGCACTTACCATTTATCTTCACTTAATGGTAAACCTGAGCCTGAACCCCTTAATTTCTTACATCTTCGACCATTCTACTGTTGAATTTAGTGTTATATCACTTCTTATCTACCTTGCGCTCATCCCTTGAGCTCATTTACTACCTCATACACTTTTGTTCCATGCATCTCAAAATAGAATCAAGCTCACATGGTTTGGTCATTACCTCCTCTTAAAAGATGCCTTCCCCTTTTTAGTCTGGTCCATGACTTAAAAGTATCAAAATAACATGTTCTCAATTGTACACTTATGGGATATTCTTGAGTCAAACTTCCTACAAAACTAGATGCTTCATACCAAACGGACATCTAGACCTCTAAGTTATACATAGACTGCTCCCTTGAAGGATAGTTATGTGCAAAGTCACTTCTACTATTATAAATAGACTACTCCCCAGAAGGACAACTTATACACAAAATCAGTATTCTGCTACTATAAATAGATTTGCTCCTTGAAGGACAGATATACAAAGTCAGCCTTTATCAGAAGCTTCTCACATTAATCAACTTCGTGAAGACCTCAAGAACAACAAAATACATATCCCCTATGGACTTCCCGCATTGATCAGTCTATATCCAGAAAAGTAAAAAGTAGTATTCCAAAGAACTTTTGAGTCATGGACTTGTCTATTTAGGTTTGGTTCTCTTTCGTTAGAATAATCACCTTCTAATAAGTTCTCGGCACCCCAGCTATACCAGCCACCTCACCTCACCATTCGTCAACACAACAAAACTCAAGGGACGTGACGTATATCCAATATATTGTGATAATACGACTCTTTTCACCTATCGACTTCTCGCCTATGCAAGGCACCTAGGGATTCAAGCCCCTCCTATGTTAATATGTGGTTTTTTTAGCTCTTCTCAACTACGGGACATTTTGCCTCTTTTACTCGACTCTAGGATTGTGTGTTGACCTTAATCAGGACACGATTCCCTACTACTTGGGTAAGCTAAATTTCATTTCACCTATACCTTCACCAACATTTTCAGTCCCTTACCAAGACCGACAATGTTACCCTACCAATATCAATATTTTTACCAGCTAAAAAATTACCTAACCACAAACAAATTGCCTTAATTCACCTCTCCTAGTCCTAAGGAGAACTACATTGGTCTAAGGCCCCTCCTTGCTTTGTGTAATGGGCTATGTAGGCAACACTTAGGAGACATGGGGTCTCCCAAGGTTAGATCAACCATCCCCTACCATAACCTATCATGTGTGGTATATATAAATCTATTTGTGTATTTCTATTCACTCACATTCATCTTTATCCTTTTTCAAAACACAACCATTCTTATTATTATCATAACTCAAATCAACATACATATTTATTTTTATTTTGATGTTAAACAAATACATCTTCTCTATCATCGACGCGCAGGTCGGCATCCTTATTTATTCTTATACTTTTATGAAATTCACTTAGACCCTTGTGCCTCCTCCCGAATCAGGTGGTGATCATGATCGTCGATGCCACTCACTTGGCCTCTCCATCCTCAAAGGTGCCACTGCTATTGGTTCCTCCCACTGATCTGCCAACATCTCCTGTAACATACGAATACATCCTCTCATGTGGAGGAATCTTGCCTCTAGTCTCTCCACTCGTGACTCTGCAATTGCTAACCATCCTGTTGTCTCATTCACCCGCATTTGGAGCTGATGAACTAAACCCTGCAGATGATCTCTCTCCACTGTAATCAAAACTATGTCAGGATGATCACGTACACCTTGCAGCTCTGCTACCCACCATAATCTATAGGCCTCTGTCACTCTTGCATCCATTACCCTGCGATCGGCTACTATCTCCTCTGGCCCTTCTGGAGGTGTTGGTCGGGGTGGTGAGAATGCTTGCCTCGGCATCAATCCTCATGTATGGTCTATAAGCCATAGGTATATCCTGAACAAATCCAAATTGTCACCGCACGCAATCTAGAGGAATCCTATCATACTCACTGGCTGTGCCCCGCCCTCAATCATCCACCTCAATCACTCTACACCCCTCAACTCCTCAGCTATGTGCTCCATCACCATATAGTTCCCGTAAGGTCTCCAACAAATATCTACAATCGTCACCATCTCCCATACCTGCCTATAATACTCGATGTCATCTATCACGGCCTGGGATCTCGCCTCTTGTTCTATCTGGACCCATCGTCTGAATCCCAACCTCTGCACTCCTGTCTCTCCCGACTGGATGGGTCGGCCTATCGGTCGCACACAAACAATGTGCTCATAGGCCCAACAATGTAATAAGTATGAACAATCCAGTGTCGTCCTGTGTTTTCACCTGCAGGCCCATAAACCCCTGTATAACTCCGCCAGATATGTGGGTGCCCATGCGAAAGTCACGCTCCTTTCTATCATTTCCCAAATAACACTCATCAATGCTTTTGGAAATCTTCCCCCCTCCACCCTCGGTAATGCATAATACCCCACCGCTATCATTAATACCACTGCCAACCTTGTTTCCTCAGGGTGTGTTGCATACATTGTACCATAAGTGAATGTCAAACCTCACTGTGTCAAATCTCATGCAGCTGAACCAAATACTATTGTTATCACTCCCCGCCCCGCGCTAGGCAACGCCTGATACACTTTCTTCCTGTAATTGGGAGCCTCAAAATTCTAAACACATCTTCCAACGTCACTATCATCTCCCCTGTTAGCAGATAGAAGGTATTCTTTTCTAGATTCCACCTCTCAATCAACACTTGTAACATAGCATGATTGTGTGCGATTCATGAATAATAGCGGATTCCACTTAACCCCACACAGTTTATCAATGCCCATTCAGCTGGTGTTACATCCGCTCGACGATTCATGATGACAAAGCTGCACACTATCATTCATCCTCAACCCTACCTCTGCCTATATACATCAAAATGACACACAACCATTCAATAAATCAAATCCCCAAGTGTTTTTTCTCACATTCTGGAAATTCCTACAGTAACCGGTATCGGTTATAGATAACCGATACCGGTTTACTAACCGATACCGGTTATCTCTAAACGATATCGGTCACTGACACCCTACTTAAAACCACCACCTACGATAATTATTTTACTCGTTTACTCCTCTCTCTACCTATAAACATACGTGAACACCCTGCTTACCTACCCCATAACACTCACTCTATCCCAAAACCTTGCCTATCACCTTTTTCACGTTTCTTTACCCTCTTACCTTTTCTCAGCCTATTCATCAAAACATGCAAGAATTAAAATACAACCAAACAGTTACCTCTCGGGATGCAGCTGCTTGGGGTGGAACTTGTCTTCCCTCTCATCCCTGCTTATTGGATGTTTCTCCTCGTCTAGCCATGTTCATCACCCTCTTCAAATATAACTTGCCTTTCTACCTTCTTAATCTCAGCCCACACTCACTTTACCTATCTCTTTCCTCCTTATCACTCAATTCTTTCATGCAATTACTCGTCAAATAGCGTTGCATTCACATATTTAATTTGTTGCATGACTCTAAAAATAAGACCTTAAATTTCCACCCAAGATTTTCTATTTTTAGAAAATCTCATTTTGGCATAACCGTATCGGTTATCTAACCGATATCGGTCCACCACACACCCTGCTTAAAACCACCACCTACGATAATTATTTTTCTCGTTTACTCCTCTCTCTACCTATAAACATACGTGAACACCCTGCTTACCTACCCCATAACACTCACTCTATCCCAAACCCTTGCCTATCACCTTTTTCATGTTTCTCTACCCTCTTACCTTTTCTCATCCTATTCATCAAAACATGCAAGAATTAAAATACAACCAAATAGTTTACCTCTCGGGATGCAGCTGCTTGGGGTGGAACTTGTCTTCCCTCTCGTCCCTACCTGCTGGATGTTTCTCCTCGTCCAGCCATGTTCATCACCCTCTTCAAATATAACTTACCTTTCTACCTTCTTAATCTCAGCCCACACTCACTTTACCTGTCTCTTTCCTCCTTATCACTCAATTCTTTCATGCAATTACCTGTATCAGTCATCAAACAGTGTCGCATTCACGTATTTAACTTGTTGCATGACTCTAAAAATAAGAACTCTAAAAATAAGACCTTAAATTGCCGCCCAAGCTTTTCTATTTTTAGAAAAGCTTGTTTTGGCATAACCGGTATCGGTTATCTAACCGATATCGGTCCACAATCTCTGGCGTCGATTACCTAACCAATATCGGTCACATGCCTCCTTTTTCTTAAACCTGGGCATTTTCTTTATTTTTGCAAATTTTTGTGGCGCCCACCTCTTTTTCCTGCAAAACAACACCATTATCAATATTTGTCATCAAAATCACATCAATATATCATCACAATTTCATCAACATCATCTAGTTACAATAAAACAACCATCAACAAAATACGTACGACATTGCAATATCTACATCAAACCCATCAGTATATACACCATTTGGATCTAACTCATTATCTATACACATTAAATTTCAAAAATCATCGACAAAACACATAAAACATTTTATACACACCATCTGGATCAAAATCATCATCTCTATATATATCAATGTTTCAAATATTCAACTTGCCTGCATGGGGCCTCTGTGATCTCAAAATAATACAAATCCAAAGCCACGCAGAGCCACTATCATCTGTCACAATCTCGACTCACTCGCAGCCGCCTCTCTCATGTCAAAAATATACTTGGTTCGCAGTCGGTATCAACTATACAACTTGTACTCGGCTCGAAGGCTGGTATATACAACAAGAATGAATAAATGAATCATATGTGGGCACGCATGCCTCTATATACATACCGGTTCGTCAGTAGGCGGTGTCTATATCAAAATCCAAAACCCCTCTCTGCTCCAGGAATATCTCATCTCTCCCCACCACCCTCAGCCCCTCTCCCTACTAGTCCCAGTGGTGGCTATCACCTCCTCCCTGTCACCGACCCCCACCGCGTGTGGCCATGCACCCCCTAGGATCTCGGCCGAGAGGTCTCGGCTCTGTGTGCCACATATGGCTAATAGTCAGCCCGGTACCATCAAGGACATCCTGATAATACCGGGCCTCCGCTCTCACCTCCATATAATGGGCCCATGCCACCATGGCTGCTGGGGCTGGTCCCCCGACTCCTAATAGTAGTGGCCCCGCCTACCAAGACACCCTATGCCTATGGTGGCACACTGCACTGCACCTATGCCTGGTGGCATGCGGGTGCACAGTGTCGATGCACAGTGGCTATGCAGTGCACTTGATACTCGTGGCTACACCGTGCTGTGGCCATTTACTTGGTGCCTTGGGTGCATGCCTCGAGCCTATGCCTAGGCTAACTACCCCTGTAATACCCCAATATGTGCACCGTGCAAAGTTGCCTATAATAATTACACCTGTCCTAGGAGGTGGTCCCTCTCTACTATAACAGCTGCTAAATCTAGCCGTGTGGGTTGTGCTATCCTAGCTGCTCTCTGACCTACCCACAAAACAAAAAAATCACCTGTCACTCCGACATCATCCACTGTATCGTCCGCCGGTCTCTCTGCTACCCAATCTGGGTCCACAGGCTGTGGTGTAGGTAGTGGGGCCTCTACATCATCCCTTCGGTACTAAGGGAAGGGAGGCGGCTCATCCTGTCCTAGCCCCAACTGTCATCGTACCCTCTCTAGAGGTATCCACTCATGCTCTCTAGGCCTCCGTCCTGATATCTAGAAAGTATATTGGATCCAGCGCATCTGTGCTTGGGCTCCTCCTCGGGGCTGATGGCCTCTGTAGGGCCTCCATACAATGTCCAATGCGGTCAAGCCCTCTAGCATATGATGGTAGTAAGCTACATCCCATCCTGCGAGCACCGCTCATGGCTGGCCCACGACCCTAACCACCTCTCGAAAGCCATACCTATATATCACTGTGGCTTTGGCTGCTTGGGCAGCCCTCTGCTGTCGTATACATATAATGTGCTCATATGCCCAATGATGTAACAAAAATGTGGAACAAATCCCAAATCACCTCACCCGTGATAACCCCACGACTCTGTAGTAGAGCTGCACATCGGATATCTTGGTGCCCAGGCATAACATGTATGCTCCTCCACCATGTCATGCAACACCCCCATCAAAGCCCGTGGGAAGCGGCCTCCCTCTGAGTCCAGGAGGGTGAAACATGTGATGCCTATCATCATCAACATGGCAAGTCGTGTCTCATGTCGGTGCACGTGATACATGTCCCCATAGGTAATGCTCGCGCTGTGATAAGTCAATAATGCGGCTGCATCCCCAAATACCTGAAGGATACTATCCATAGCCGTCTCCACATCTACCTAGAATACTACCTCCCCTACGATTGACAGTCTCAGGATGTGATATACATCCTCCAGGGTAATAGTCATCTCTCCGGTAGGGAGATGGAAAACATTGGTCATCGAGATCCCATCTCTCGATGAGGGAAACCATAAGGCTGTGGTCCCTATCCACAGCCCTATACCGCTGGACTCCACCAAGTCCCACCTCGTGCATAATGGCCCACTGCTCCGTGGACACATGTGGCCGCATCTGTCTCAATAGCGAGGGGCATCCGATCCCGTATCGTAAGCTGCTGACGTGCCTATAAAAACAACCCACTTCATTAGACCTACCCTTTACAAAAACAACTCCTTTAACCCTCTATACCCCCTTTTACCCTCCCGACCACACCTCGACTCTATAACACCCATCTACACCCACCTATCTTACCCAAAAACATCTACAATATCCCCTTTCCTTATCTCACACCCTACCAATCACCCAGATCTACTCTCGCCATCTAACTATGCCCCTACCAATTTAACACCTCCTAATTCATACGCAACACTTAATCTATCCTAACCGAACCAACCACACAACCACCCCATTTCCCCCATCCCAATCACCTTTCCTATCAACTCTACCCCCTCCCTCTTCACCCTAAACAACAACCAAACAACAAAACACAAACAACCAAACAACAAAACACAAACACCAACAACGAAACAAAACAAAAATAAACCTAACTAATGACCGGTACCGGTCACCCTTGACCGGCACCGGTCCCCTATAGCACTTGATATACACCGGCGCCGGTCGACATACGACCGACGCCGGTCTACCCACAACCCACTTTGCCTAAAAATTTCGTGACCGATGTCGGTCGCCTAGGGACCGACATCGGTCACTGTCCACGGCCGGAGCCAAACCCGACGCGGCCCCCAAAAACCCATTTTTGCCTATTTCTACCCTTTTACCCATTGAAAAACCCTAAAAACCTACCCACCCTACCACCTTGACCTAACTAACCTACCTACCCACTCCATTTTTCAAATAACCTCAATTTATTCATTATTTTATTCAAAACTTGGATTCCTACCCAAAACCCACATCTAGCTTAAACTCATTAAATTCACAAAGGTAAGAGCTCAGAGCCTACCGGTACGACTACACGTCATCGTGGTGGGATAGGTGGTGGTGGTCCAGCTGGTCCAGCACCTCCTACTCCTCCTGGCTATGCCATGGCTCCAAATCTCCTCAGCTGGGTTCTCCACCAATCAAATTCTGCCTCCTACTCACTGGGGTCTACCAACCACTCACTTCTCCACTCAAATAATGCCACCTCAGCCGACAAACTCAACAATATCACTAAAACACCTCAGACAACTAAATTTGGTTTTCAAATTGACAATGTGACAATGACAGGCCGTATTTTTCTTTTTATAGGTTTTTGACCTATAACCGATATCGTCATCTAGCGTCTGGTCATAGCTAACCGATATCGGTTTAATCCCTATTTTACCAAAATTTCTGCCCTTATTCACCAATCTCCCTTTCTCACCACATCGCCTATACCCTCCTTTGCTAAATAGCCTTTTTTGACTTCATTGGCCACATTCACGGCCGCACCCAACCAACCAGGCCCGACCCAAGGACCCGACCAACCAGCCCGACCCAAGGCGCGACCAACCATTTGGCCCGACCCAAGGCCGACCAACCATTTGGCTTTGACCCAAGGCCACAACCAACCATTTGGCATGACCCAAGGCGTAACCAACCATTTGGCTTGACCCAAGGCGTAACCAACCAATCAAGCCCACCCAAGGCCGTAACCAACCATTTGGCCCGACCCAAGGCCGCAACCAACCAATCGGGCCCGACCCAGGCGCGACCAACCATTTAGCCCGACCCAAGGCGCGACCACCCATTTGGCCCGACCCAAGGCCATAACCAACCAATCAGGCCCGACCCAGGCAGCGACCAACCATTTGGCCGGCCCAGGCGCGACCAACCAATCGAGGCCCGACCCAAGGCCGCGACCAACCATTTAGGCCTAACCCAGAGGCCGTAACCAATCCAATTAGGCCCGACCTAAGGTCGAACCACTTAAATACCTTGACAAAACCCACAAATTACAATTTTATCCACCCATCATGTAGCTTTTTGTTCATCGAGATCACTATTCGTGTTTTAGCATGATTAGGGTACTTTACTTGATCAGTAGACCAACTTTTCCTAGGCAGAGACCGTGATGTTTATCTCGACCAAACCAACCATTTGGTATTGCTGAACATACCTAAACGTTCCTGTACCTTACCCGTTATATCCCCTGGAGCTACTTCCTATGCCTTGGATACCAAGATTATATCACCCTTGTTTGGATAAACTATCAACCTTTGCTATGAATTGCTTGTTTACTCTTCACATCATGTACCACTGGTCACACTACTACATTTCAACGTGACATCCTTCCTTGAACTTACCCCACCATCTTACCATCATCTCAACACCATTTACCCTTTATCAACCCTATCCCTGATTTCACGTTACCTTAATCTATGATAGATTTGAGGGGGATTACCTATACCCTTAACGGGAGTAACCACTTCTTATTATTGTCGGTGTAGCTTTACTGAAGACAAAGCTACACGACAACAAGGGGCTAATGTAGACACAAAATTTGTGTCTTACGACCCCCGTGCCCCGCATCTCATTTTGCGCAACCTAGCCTCATCACCTAAACCTTACACAATTATTTATTAATTACCTTATAATTAATAAATCCACATCTCAAACACCTGCCACCTCATTTCGCCACCTCATCATGACCTAGTCCTAACCCTAAACTAACCTAATTAAGACCTATAACTTGGTCTACATCCACACCCATGACTAATTACTCCTCACCCACACCGAAATCAACCTAATAATGACATGACCAAGCCCACAACTAATTCCTTGGGAGAAAAGGAGGGAAAGTTGGCTATTTTACTAAAAATAGCCCACTTTGACTTAACCGACATCGGTTCCTACTCGACCACCGTCGGTTACATAACCGCCATCGGTTCCCTGTAAATGACCTCCCCCAACCAAAAACAAAGGATCTGGAACCTGAGAATTGATTGGAAGGATCGAGAATTCACTTGGTCGGCAGAGACAAGTGAAGGAAAGAGAGGAGTTTGACAGAGAAGGACATCAAGCCCAAGACTGCAATTGAGTAACCAGAGCCTAGTGACACTCATCCAAGCATTGGGAGTGAAGATAGCTCATCTTGGATTGTCGATCATCCTACACAATCTGCCTTCGTCATCACGGTCCTTGGACTGTATGTTCATCGAGAATTAGTAAGTAGTATCTTGTATGTTCTTTTAATAACATTTCTTGGACTTGAATCATAGCATTCTAATTCTATTCCTAGATCTACTACCCAAGAACACCCTCCATCTAACTATCATTCCTCTACCCTCTACACTGCCCCCAAGGACAGCTCCCATACCCTCTCGAGCCTTCTCCATCACCCCATTACCTATCCCCATCATTTACTAGCCTTATAAATACCGTAGCCACCTCATAGCCAACCTTCACTAAAATCCCTAAACCACGCCCCCTACCGATATCGGTCATTAGAAGTTGGTACGGAGTGTGATGGTGCATCGGTCACTTGTGATTCAAAACCAAAACTACCCCTTTCCTCTATTGTTTTAACAAGGTAATTAAATTGTAATTTTACAATAACTTCTTTGTTAGAATTTGTGTTAATTCATATTAGCGAGAGGAACCACCTTTAAAAGGAAGTCTAATATTTCCTGGGCCCAAGCGAGTTCCCTCATTTATTGTCTAATTAGATTACGGTGGTCTTGTATTCTTACTTGCAGGTAGTCCTTCCCGGATAAAAAGGAGTTCTTCGCATCGATCTGATCTCTCTCTACGATACGCGCACACCCTCTCAACATTCAACGTATTCCTCCTAGCCCTAACCCTTATCTGTTTCTCAAGAGAATGAAAGGATAGAAGCAACTCTATTCCGAGGAACGTTAGTATTCTATGCGAAACAATGGAAGGGAAAGCTAATTAATTAATAATAATTAATTAGTCTAGGTAGAAGGGTGATTTATTAACGGAAGGTCATTAATTAGGGTATTTGTTGGATAGGCAACATAATTAATTAGCTTAGTGTAATTAATTAATGATGATATGAGGGAAAATGAGTGTTTTTGATGATATGTCGTCGATTTGTGACAAAGATGATAATTAACGCAATTTAAGTATTTGAATTTCTTGGGCGTAATTATGGGTGTCTATAGTTTGGATAAAAAAATAATATGATTTATAATTAAATATAACCATATAAACAATACATATATTAATTAATATGAAATTCATAATTAATATATAGGTAAATAATAATTAACCTAACATTACCTCCCTTAATTTTGCATTGTCTCGAGGATGAGGAGAGGAACTCTCTAAATAACTCAAACTTGTCACGTGAAAGTGATTTTGTGAAGATATATGCTCGTTGTTTAGTTATTGGATAAAATTGAAGTTGGATGTTGTGCTTCAACACATGCTCATGTATGAAATGAACTGTACCTCAATGTGCTTTGTTCTCTTGTGAAAAAATGGATTGTGAACAAGTTTGAGAGCACCCTCACTTTGTTAACATACATGGTGGTCAATTTGTCTGTGGTATTCCAAGTCCTTCTAGTATGCGACGTAGCTAAAGTAATTCACGAGACAACTTCTCTTGCGAGAATGATACTCGATTTTATGGAAGAATGAGAAACAAAGTATTGTTTCTTGCTTCCCCATGATATTTGTCTAGATCCCATAAAAAATAAAAATCTTGAAGTGGATTTTCCATCATCAATATTTCTTGTATGATCTAAATCTAAATATCCATTCACGAAGAAGTTGTCATTCTTCTTGTATTCTATACCAAGATCCACTCATCCTTTGAGATATCTTAAGATGTGCCTTACTGCTTTCCAATGAAAAAATTTGGGTTCTTGCATGAACTTAGATAAATAGCTTACTGTAAAGATGATATTTGGTCTAGTGTAGGTCAGGTAAATGAGACTCCCAATCAACTTGCCCGATAGAGTGGCACTTACCTCAAGAGATGGATTTGAATGATATAATTGCAATATGTTCTATATAGGCGTAGAAATTGATGTGCAATCCATCATCCTAAATTTCTTGAGCGTTGTCTTGGTATATTTCATTTGAGAAACAAAAATTTTATTCTCTTTCTACCATACTTCCAATCCAAGACAATAATGCATCAACCTAAGATCAGTCATGTCAAATGATCTATTAATATATTTCTTCATTACATCGATCATCCTCACTGAACTGCCAATGATGACTAGATCGTCAACATAGACAAAAAAAAATCATAATCTCTGCCCCCTTGCATTTTGACATAAATATTGGGATCGTATGGATTTCTAACAAATCCATGTTGTACGAGATTCTCATCAATCTTGATGTACCATGTTGGGTACCTATATGAGGCCATACGGATATTTCCCGAGTCTACATACCTTTGCTTCTTGAGCAGTACTACATATCCCTCAAGTTGAGTCACGTAGACTTCTTCTTATGAATATCCATTTAGGAAGGCACTTTTTACATCCATCGATGAAATTTCCATCCATAATGTGCAGCTAGAGAACAAAAATCATCCCATCATTTTGATCTTAGCTATGGGATAAAATGTCTCCTCGTAGTCAATGCCTTATTTTTGTGCATACCCCTTTGGTACAAGTCTTTCTTTATACTTGTTCATTGTCCCATATACTTTGTATTTAATTTTGAATATCCATCTACATCTAATGGGTTTCTTCCTGGTGGAAGATCGATAAGCTAAAGTGTTAATTTTCATCACTAATTGATATTTAGAATCCATGACATCTTTCCAATATTTTGACTGTAGGGCTTCTGGAGTGTATAGGGCTCATCAAATTCAATTACTCTACTCATCAAAACAAAGTTAACTTCTTCTCTTGCTTTATTGTGAGTCTGTGGTCCAGGGGTGGATGTATCCAGTGGAGCATCCATTCTTGCATCTTGTAATGTGCTAGTACACCACTTGGGCATACGTTGAATTATTCCCATGGGTCGTGGTTCTATCAGATCAACACCATCATCCCCATCATCACTTCACTCATATGTGGGAATATCAATTTTAATTTTTACAACTGGTGAAGAATCTACATCAAGTGAGTCTAGAGGAGGAGACTCTACTTCATTCTTCTCAAAAAACTCAACATCTCTGCTAGTGTAGACTTTTCTAGTATTTGGATCCATCAATTTGTACCCAAGAGTCTCTTCACTGTACCTAATGAAGATGAGTTTCTGTGACTTCATGTCCAATTTTTTTCTTCTTGGGTATGTGCATACTTGATTTACACCCAAATACTCTAAGGTGTGCAATATATGGTTTCCACTTTGATCATGCTTCTTGTGGTGTTACTCCTTCAAGAGAAACTGTGGGAACTCTATTCAAAAATACATTGTTGTCTTTGCTACTTCTACCCAAAATGTCTTTGCAAGTCCAAAGTCATCAATCATGCATTGCACCATTTCCATGATAGTATGATTTATTCTCTCAACAACACCATTCTGTTGCGGTGTGTGTGGAGGAGGCATTTTTGATGAATCCCATGAGTTTGTAGATAGTATTTGAACTCATTATTGGTGAATTCCCCCTCGATCTGAGTGGAGAGTTATGATGTGACGACTAGTTTCATTCTCAACTGCTACTTTGAACTTCTTGAAAGTTTCAAAAGCTTCAATTATATTGTGAAGAAAAAAAATACACATTTTCCTTGAATAGTCGTCAACACATGGCATGAAGTAATGAAATCTAGAATGACTCAATTGCATTGGACCATAAAGATCTGTATGAACCAGGTCAAGTTTTCCATGAGCTTGAAATGTAATCTTACGGAATGAAGCTTTGTGTTGTTTTCTGCAAGTCGGTGATGACACTTGTCTATATCCTTTTAAAGAGATGGTAGCCCATGTACCATATTATGTTGACAAAGTATCTTGAGATACTTGAAACTTACATGACCAAGTCTCGATGCCATAACTGAGCTCGAGGTAGAGTTCTTAGCCACAAGTGCTTGATCATCTCTGTGAACAAAATCAAGTTGGAACATGCATCCCACATTGGAGGCTTTTGTAACTATTTTTGAGCCTCATGATTTGTCTCAAATCAAACATGTTTTCTTGCCAAAATGACTATCAAATTCAATTTTTAGGTTGTGATCTAGGAGTTGACTGACTGAAAGAAGATTCTTTGTCAACCTAGGGAGATATAATAAATATGATATTCTACAGTTGCATGAACTAAGGGGTAGAGAAATGTTCCCAATCCCCTAAATTGTATATGAAGAATCATCACCTAATGAAACATGGTTTTTGAAGACATGTCCCTCATTGAGGTAAACCAGTCTTTGTGGATGGTCATGTGTCGAGTGGCTCTCGAATCAACATACCATACATTACTAGATGACGTGGATGGTTCACTTGATCAAGAAGTGTACAAGAAGTCTTCATTATTTGAATGTTCTTCTTGCTCAACAATATTTCCTTGCTAATGGGGTCTTCTTTTCTAGTTCCCCTTTTTCTTCCCTTGATTGTGGTTAGAATGTCCCTTGTAAGATTTTTGTTGTGGAGGTCTAGAGTTACTAGATGAACCTTTCTTGTAAGTATTATACCAACAATCTTTTAAGTCATGTCCTCTTTTACAAATTGGAAATTTTTTCTTATGTTGTTTTCCCCGTGATATTGATTCTAATGTTGGGAATTTTGATAGGAATTAGGTTTTCCTTTACCTTTCCATTTTTGATGTAAAGAAAGTGCTTACTCCTCTTCATCATCCTTATTATGCATGGCCGTCGTATCTTACATTTTTAGTGTTGTGACAAAAATATGGTAAGAAGAGGGGAGTGCTCTCGAACAATGGGAATGAGAGCATCATCGTGACCACTTCTCTTAGGGCTAGAAGTGAATCCCTCAACTCTGCAACTCTTCTTAAGAAAGATTCAATTTTTTCATTCTTCTTGAACTTAATTGTATGTAACTAACTCTACAAATTTAGTATGACATTCTTGTTTTTAGCCTCATATACTGTGTGTAATTTATCCCACGCTTCTTTGGCTATTTTGATATATTGAATGTGGGGTTGCACATCGTCAGACAATCCAAACAAGATGATGAGTTCGTCCTTCTAATCTACTTTATCAAACTACCATTGTTATGGTGTATCGATAGTTAATCTGGTCGAGTACCATTCTCAATAGTCCAGATCTCTTGAAGCTCAAGTTATGTTTTAATTTTAGTCTTCCATGTAGAAAATGTGTTTCCTCGAGAGTAGTTATGAATCGGGAAGAAATAATTTTGGGGCATTAGTGCCCATTTTGCAGAAATCAGCGACGAGGTTTGGCTCTTATCACTCCAAGTATAAGGTCTCCTAATCTATATACCATCAGTATGATATATTGAACCTTTCTATATCGTACCCTTCCATATACCCGGAGGTACGTGGAAGAAGATCTCCCTTTCTATATACCTGGTGGTACATGAAAGAGGTGTTAACGTACTTGAAAGAATTCAATTTGTGGTACCAAGACAATCTTGAAAGGGGTCTATTCAATTATTGACACTGGCTCAATGAAATATCCTCATACATGTGCGTAACTTTGCTATATACTTGGATAATTTCTTAGTCTGGATTTATGTCATGCAATCATTCACAAATGGATGGGATGGATCATAGTGTGTGCCTTTGTGACCTTATTACTCCTGTTGATTTAAAGGGTCGATGCCAATACAATGTTGTTGCAGCTATATTAGACATTTAGTGTAGTAGTAGTCATGATGGCTTTACCCGTAAGCACTTCCCGGAGGCACTTTGTGTATACAAAGCAGCTGTGAATGAGATCTAGGATCTTGTGAGTGTTTCAAAACCAATTTTTTTACTATTTTTATTACAACTTTACGCGGTTTACGAGAAGTTACAATATTTTTGGTTGACTATGGCAACTTGTAAATTAGCATAATATATTGAACCATGAAATTACATTCACAAATTTAGAAAAATTGAATGGTGGGTAAATTTTTTTGTTTTATAGGCCTTGGTGGCCTCAGGAGCCCAATCGACACTTGATGCAAAAAAATATTAAAAAGTGGCCCAAAATGAAGTTTTTGGATAGTCTTCCTTTTGCAAATGTTGCAAAATTAAAAAAATAGGCTTAATAGGAGAATTGTTTTTACCCTAAATTAGGGTTTTTCTCGCTAATTTTTTTAGAAGGCTGTTTAGTTGTAACTAGCGGTTTAGAGGTGGTTTTTCCACCAAATTCACCTCCACATTTGGTGGTTCCTCCAAAAAAATTCCAAAATTCAAAATTCAAAATTTTATGTTGGGAGTGTGATTCAAACCCCACACCTCCCACTTCTAAGTCATTTCACTTAACCGCCTAGGCTCTATGAGCACTTGTGATATGAAATGAAGGAAAGTAATTTCGTATAAAAAAATATGGACTAACCTTTTGAAAATGAAAACATCGTTGAGGTGGAGCTCTAGGTGGACTGTGAGTTTGGAGGAGAGCTTGCATGTGGATTAGGGTTTGAATGCCAAAAATGGATCAAAATTCCTTTCTTCACACCTTTGTATATGTTACCACCATTTTTTCCTTTTCCTTTGTTTTCTCACTATTTTTTTAATTTCTCCACAAATTTGTTTTGCTTTCACCATGTTTTGGTTGCGAGGTTTGTGTGAGGAGGTCACAACTCATGGGGGACAACTTGGATGCATGGAAGATGAAGCCACGAATTATGTTTTTACGAGTCACGAGTATCTGTTTCTAGAATGTGTAGATCTATTCAACATTGGTGCATGGTCACTATGTGTTTTCTAATGTATTTTGATTGAGTCACCTTAGTAATGCATTGAAAACAAACAATATTAAATGCTTTCCACCATTTGTTGTGTGTAGGCTAATTTTTACAAGTGTAGGTCATTTCAATACATGGCTCCATGCTACCCTCCAACTCGATTGCCAAAAACTCAGACGTAGTTACACATCTCTCCCATGCGAGGCTATAAATTTACAAAAGCTAATTGGTGTCGATCGATGCATCAATGTGGAACAACTTGGATTTATTGCAAGGTCATCTAACTCACCAATGATTGATGCCTTCGATATGGGATTGGCCAAATAAACAAACAACTTGCCAGGAACTAGGAAGAAACACCTCCAAATTTGATAGTAGACATGCTCTAAATACTTCTCTAATATTAGAGATAAAACCCCTAATGGGGAAAAAATTAATAATTTTTTTAATTTTCTATACTGTAACAAATTTTTCTGAGTCTTTGGGAGCACCCAGTGCAAAAAAAAATTGCGTTCCAAACACTTGGAATGAACAGGAGGATGTGGGGAGGCAGGGATGGGGCTGGGAGGTTGTAGGAGGCTATACTGGCTATCAATTACTGTAAACACTTCTCCAATCTCTCTATCTTTGTTGCTCTCTCTTTCCACACCTTCTCTACTTCACAGGTCTAGATTATCACTTTGGTACTAAATGTAAACAGGGATGGAAGCCTGTCAATTATATTAATCTAAATCGACCAAATTACATATAAGCGAGTTCTGCGATACTTATAGGTATTGTATAGTTGAATACAAACAAATGAGGAGTTACAACAATGCAACAACTAATTTAAAATACAGTAGCTTCCAATATTACATCTAGGGAAGCACAACAATAATATTGTTAAAACAATATAACAACACCCGTATTGTTTGAATAAAAACAATAATATGGTTTATAATTAAATATAACCATATAAACAATAAATACATTAATTAATATGAAATTAATAATTAATATATAGGTAAATAATAATTAACCTAACACTTCACCCACTAAAAAGAGTCATTAAATGACTGCAAAACATTATGGAGATACCTGCAAACCCATTCCTTCATTGTAATATTACTTGCGGGAGAAGAAAATTCCCATACTTCATTAATTTTTGTTGTTCGGCTACCTAGAACTATGCTTTTTATATGCTTGTGATGTTTTCCCTTTTTCACATATGTAACCTCCAATTTTGTGAAAATCGAGCCACTGAGTCGGAAGTTATGGTTTTTTTAAGTTCAACAACTCGAGATGGTCAAAAAAGTTCCTGTGTGACTCCATAGTCTGCATTTAATTAAATTTTCCTTTATATTTTGGGTCTATTGGCTCCAGGGGAACATGTGACCTTATGGAACTTGTTCCATTAGGGCATTCAAAGTCCACATTTTCCACACTATAAAGAATCCATCCATCTCCTTCATTCTGTAGTAATTTTAGGTCTGCAGGGAACTCATGTCCCTCTGATACTTGTACCACACAGGTCCCAAAAAAATTATTTGTCTGCAATACAAAAGATGAGCTTTGTCTCCTTAACAAATCAGCCATTTTGGGTTTTCAAGGAACTTAATCCACTGAAAGGAACTTGTACCACCCAAGCCTTCCAGACCCAAATTTTCCACATTACACTTGTTTCTTTGAATTTTGGACCTAATTCGAGTGTGGGTAACCTTAGTTCCATCCGTAGTCCTCGGACCCAAAATACATTAAAATATGCCTTTTTAGCTTTTCTCAAATTTTCCAAATTTTCGTTAACTCCTTAATTTTTTCTTCGATAAGGGAGTTAGAGAAAAGAAAATGAGTGTCCCAAAAATCTAGTTTTTCTCTATTTTCACCATTTACTTTGTCCCAAGACCAAGAGGAATTATGTAAGCTATCAAAATTACCTTGGAGTTAATTTACGATAACGAGTTTCATAGGGTTTACTAACTTCAAATGGAGTGAAATGGTGAATTTAATGCATGAAACTCTATGGGAGGGATATAGACATGTTGTTTACAAGATAAGAGGTCATTAATGACCTTTAAATTGATTTATTCACTCAAAAATAAGACCATAATCCCTAAACACCAAAAGGAAGATTCAACTATTTAAAAAGTGATTTTGGAGGGAAACTTCAAAAATTCATCAATACATTTCCATGGAGGTCCAAATGGACATAAGACACCCTAAAACACCTAAAATGACCCTCAAAAACCTAAATCAAGACAAAACAGATGTAAAACCAAAATTTTATTTTATTCAAGATAATGCTCTTGTATCATTGACACACATTTCCTTTCCTATCCACCATCATGTGGTGCACATGGAGTGTCCTTTGCACTATTTGGATCATGCTTTATATCCTTATTTGGAGACTCTTTAGAGATTACAAATACTACTTTTTCGATACTCTTATTTCAACACCTACTTCATACGATGATAGATTTGATGATATAGATTTTACTGTTCATATTCTTGATGATGAGGATTGTTATTCTATTTTTGATGACAATATTATTGATGAGAATACCTCTCCTCCCTCTCCCGGCCACCCTTTAGAGAATGTTGAACATATTCCTTACTATCTCACCTTTTAAAACCCATCGAGACACTAGGAATGCATGTTCCTAGGTTCATACCTTCATTATATTTGCATTCATTCCATATTCATTGTATGGGGCATATTCTACTCCTACTAATCTTATAAAACAAGAAAAGGCAAGGTTTGATGATAAAGAGAGATAAAATATGAATTGATAAAAATCCCATGGTGGAAAGAAATAATGAGATAAAGGGTATCTAAAAATGTAAACTTTTTAATTTTTTGTTTGCAGGTGGTTCTTAATTTTGGGGTTTACATATGTAGAAGGGATAATTGTCGAGAAAGACTAAATTGTAAAAAAGTGACGTAACATTTCACTAGAAGAGATTTAGGACTTGAAATTTTAAATACACTTTAATGAGAATAGTGGGCTCCTAAAAAGTTTACCATTCAGTACAAAAGCTTGAGTTTTGAAAAAAAATAGATTTTGTATTTTCAGAGACTCTGAAAGACTAGTCAGAGTAAAAAATTAAAATGATGGAAGATGAATGGGTGAAACTAATTTGATTCTTTGAGAAAGTGTAAATAGGATTGTTAATGAGTCATGGTACATTGGTTTGTGTATTTTAGTATATGGATTTATTATTTACAAATTGTAAACTATTGAGAAAAGTGAATGAAAAAGTTGTTTTTAACACTTCTAAGTAGTTTTTTTGGGTGAATTGAAGCATGTATATACGGTGACTACATCAGGTTCCTAATTTATGTGATTTGATAATTTGCATGTTGGACACTCAATTCGATAGAGGATGATGTGGCACAATGACTCGATTATAAGAATGCAAAAAATATGCATGATAAGAAGAGGCGTGAAAGAGAAATTGAAGGACATGTGAATGTAGGTAACGCGTGTGGAAGAAATGGATGCATAACTATGATATAAAATTATGCAAGATTGATGTGGGAATTAAAATGAGAAGCATGTGGAAACAAGAAAGAAGGAAATATTTCACTTTTTTAATCACATATTTCCCAAAGCATTACCATTCTCGAGTACAGTTCGGTGATTCATGCCATGTTAGATGAGAAAGATATGCACAAGATGGGTGGGAAATGGAACTACTAGGTGGTTCATTGAACACATGAAAATGACAGAGAAATGAAAAACACTCGAAATTTGACATCCTTCAAAGAAATAATAGCTCAATATGAGAATGTGGGGAGAAATAGGACCCAACACCATTCTATAAATTGGAGGGGGTATTTTGATGGTTTCATCGGGACACGATTGAATGCTTCTACTTATCCATATAGATCTATATGGATTTCTTGCAGAAACTCAAAGTTGATCATGGGCGGTCGCCCGGATCTCTTCTCTATATATGGGGTTGGGCCCCAAGTAGAGATGTTATTGTCTAATCACCCAACCATCTCTCACCCATATATAGTTAGAATAGGTAGTTGGAGTGGGAAGTTCCTATCTAGATATGGGTCCCATAGATATCTTATCCAGCCGGGTCTAACCTAGTTTTAGGACCATGAAATTGACCATACACAAATCTTGTGGACATAAATGCCATATATGTATGTGTGACCCATTTATTACCCTCCCCCCTCTCTATATATATTATATGGCCCCCCTCACTATCTATTTCAATCTCTAAGATGATAGATCTCTATCTACGTGGCCATAGGTAGATATATCTCTATCTCCAGTCCCATCCCACAATATATAGATAGGGACCAACCCCCATAGTCTTATTCAGGCCCCATAGAAGATATGGATAGGCCCCCATCCCACCCATAGATAGTATAGATAGGGGCCCTCACTTTGAAAGCCGAGCTAATCGACAACTTAATTGGCCCTAATTTGAACCTAATTATATCGAGATACCAAAGCTGGAAAAAGAGAAGCTTACTATCATCCAAGCATTTAATTAAGGTCATCAAAATTAGATATATATATAGGGGCATAGAGATGGGAGATAGGCCCCGAGAGTGAAACAAGTAAGGAATGAGGTGCACAAAAGAGAAGGTATGATATGTCAAGGAAGAGTGTAGAAGAAATGTGTGAGGGACTTAGCCAATTTAGAAGGTAAGTCAAGTATGTGTGTGGAGGAAGCATGAGATGTGGGAAGGAAGGTGGGTTTACAAGGAGTGTGCGCAAAGGAAATATGGAAGGAGATAAGAATGGAAAAGGAAGGGTGTGGGGCATGTGCGGAGAGGGACTATGCAACTAATTGAGGTACCAAATAACAACTAGAGTGTGTGTAACCTACAATAATTAATCTTTAGAGCTAGAATGGGGATGTCATATTAAAAATAACTAGGTGAGTTATTTTGGACAATAGTAACCAAAATGTGCAAGTATCTACACACCACCTTTGGCACAAATTTTTGAGCATAAGAATATTATGGGGCACATATCCCATCCTCGCTATATGCCACAAGTGGTACGGTCTAGTACATCCCACTCCTTGTATGATAAACCCAATCCTAGTAATGCACTCAAATGGTGGCCACCACAAAACTCTGTCGAATGGATGTCCCTATGCATAGGATAAAACAAAAAAATGACGTTGGAACACCATAAAAATACAAACACCAACTTTCACATCTATAATAACTTGGGTTGAACCCAAGCTTCGGGATGCCGATGCCCAATAGAAGGTCACTAGACCATTCATGGGAACTTGTGTTTGGAAGGTCACTAACACCTTGACCCCTCTTGTCCAGTGTAAAACAACTTTGAAAATAAAAACTACAATTTTGTAAAAAAATCATCCAAAACAACTAATACCAACACATTTTTACAAAAATCACAATTACTAGCTCAAATTCCATACGTGACTCCACAACTTCTTCCACCATCTTGAACTAACTCAATCTTGGTGCTCTCACTTGACCATCTTCACATACCTAGAGCTCAAAATCACACTCGTGTAATTACCAAATGAAATACCTATTCACTTTGTTGCATCTTGATCATAGGTGTTGTCATTGATGTCAAGTGGCATTGATGGAAAAAGAGCAAGTGGTGAAGTTCATATCAATTAGAGGTTAAGTGGTAGTTTAGTTAGAGTTTGATCGATCTTATCGGTGGTGTATTGAGAACTCGGGTATATCTTAGGATGGAATCAAGATACTACAAAATTAAACAATGAGATGGTTAGTCACTAAAGGTAGCATACATTTTTGTATTCTTGGCTTAGATGTTCCCTAGGTAATATGTTATTGTGTCAGCATGGTTACAAGCTCTTATAGGGTGCTTCAAGTCATTTGGTGGAAGTCTTAGTTTAAACCGGCTCATTTAGGCCCATTTCTAGAGCCGATGAGGTGTGAAAGGTTAATAAATGTTATGAAAAGACAATTTTAGCATGTTATGATCCTAATAACCTTGTATAAGGTATGTATGAGAAATAAAAAGGTTTACTTCAGCTCTTGGAGGTAGATTTTAAAGTTCACCAAAGTTGGCTTTGAGAAGCGACAGATTTAGTTCGATGCAAATCAGATAGGTTTGAATATTACATGTATATTTATGATAAATAATCTCATGGAACATGTATAGGGTTGAGTTATGGTACTCCATGTTGAATTTCATGAAATTCTAAAGATTTATGTGAAAGTTGTGTAATATTTTCTAAAACCGGTTCTTTAAGGAGTTTCAAAATGAGATGCATGTCTTCTTAGAACCCAAGAAACAATATGGATATTTATTTGGATAAATCATAGAAGTAATTTTTTTAGATAACTTCAAGAATGAAGTGTGGAATTTTTGTAGGTAAAATGGATAAGTATCAGAGAAGATATGAGCATTTTACTAGAAGGTTTTCTCTCTCTCGGGATTGATTCTTGGATTTCTTGAGTTGAAATGAGTTTTTCTAAAAAAATTCAAATTTTGAAGTGGTGTATCTTATCATATTTTAATTAGGTTTTAATCCATGTCATATTAGTTACAAGCATGAACTTTAAATCTTATTTCTTCTAGCATATTCATCTCAGTCTTTGCAAGGACATTCAAGCACAAGTATGAGTTTTGGGAGGTACAGATCGATTTAGCATTCAAAAGGTAGTGATGTGATTAATAATGATTCTAAAATATTTCTAGATGAAAAATTTGAGCTAATAGTGCTTTTGGTAAGTCCCTGTAGTGTTACGTGATAATGTGCCAAGAAAAATGTGTTCATGAGCATGTTTGATAGATTTCTTGTTGAAAAAACCTCTCATGATTTCTTGAACATTATCATCCTACTCTTCTTGATATATAATTAGAAAATATGAATTTTATTCAATGTGGAAACTAAGGCAATATGAGAGAAATTTGAGTTTGTACCTATTAGTAGTGATAAAGTGAATGGTTCGCCTCTATGCAAGATACAATTATCATTTAAAGGCGGTGAAAGGATGTATAATGTTTACTTAACATGGTCAAAGGAGTCCAAATGCACTCTATTGATCCTATATGATAATCCAAGATCTCTCATATACCCTGAATCACTTTTTGAACTCAAACCTACATTATTTTGTTAATGTTTAAGTCTGTTGTACTAGTTTTGTTGGTTATGGGAATGACTTGTCATATTTTAATCTTGTTGAATGATTGAAGAAGATGTAAAATGGTCTCAACTAACCAAAACAAGTGAAAAATTTAAATTCACAAAAAAATGAGAGAGATTTCAAAATTTTAATGCTCCCATGTATTCTTAATGAGCCAAACCTTGACTCTAGGGTTTATAAGGAAAATTCAATCAAATCTTGAATTATAGCCAACCAAAAATTTGTATTTTTGAAGAGAGTCCTATTTGAGGGATATAATCATGTTAAAAATGGAATTAATCAATTTCATCGGGTATCAATCAAGAATTTGTTGTTAGTCTTCTCTAAAATCCATCCTCCAAGATTACATAGGTAAGGTAAGGCAACTTTTTCATGAAGAGTATCTCAAATATTTTTTTATAAGCTATTAAAAGATGGCAAAATGTTCAAGAGAACATGAAAGTGTGGTTATTTTATATTAAAGGATCAAATAGACACAACAAAAATGAGAAGTGCAAATAATTCCTACACATTTAATTGATAAAAGCCATTTTTTCAAAGGAATAGTTTGTCTCCATTGCAACGACTCCAAGAGGTTTGAAGGAAGTTGATAAAGCCTTTAGATTGATTAGTAGATTATGGAATACTTATTTTCTCATGACAGTGGTGTAAATGAAAACAAATCTTCTTGTCGATAGTCATAGTATTTGGCAAAGTTCAAGGTTCCTTATAATTTCTTAAGAAAAGTGAAATGAACTCAAATATTACATCAAGAGAAAGTTACAAATACGTCTAACATGTGTCAATGGCCATTGGTATTCGGGTATAACACAAAATCATAAAACTTTGTTAAATTTATAAGTAATTAGTCTAGTGGTGAAGTTGGAAGGTCTTGAGAAGTCTCAATTGAATCAAATGAGCTCTTGGAGGAATCCAAAGAGTCACTTATCGAGTTCTAGGCCTCATTTAGCTCAAACAAGCATAGGTAGAGTATTATTTTGGTTAAGAAAATTGAATTAGTTCAAAAGTAATTAAAATGACAAAGAGTTGTAAGTTGAACATTTAACCTTGGTGTGAGATGAGCTCAAGTAATGTAGTGAAAGTGGAAGATGGAAATACTTGAACAAGAAACGTGAGTTTGAATGGTTTACTTGCATGATAGAGGTTCTAGTGATGTGTGTATCATGTATTTAATAGATATAATTTGAATTAAAAATTTTACTTGAAATCATGACTAATTATTGAGGTCTAGAGGATGTGAAAGGTCTACAAGGGTGAAAGGAAGTGAAATGAACCAATACTTTTATCTGGGTTTTGAACATATAAGAGTTGAATTGTAGAAATTGTGATAATTTTGAGATATAATAAAATGTTGGTGAGTTTTGCAAGATATTAGATAGGATAAGTTATACGATGCTTGAAAGAATGGGTTGATATGTAACACTACGGATATAGGTATTGACTAAGATATGTGATAGGTATAGTGTGTAATCAAGAGTGTAATGAATAATTAAAGATGAATTTACTAAGATATATACACTTTTATGACCGAGTTAGAATGTTTAAAGATCTTGAAAATTGAATACCAAGGTTGTGATTCATATATGAATGAATTAATGAAGAGTGATCGAAGTAACGAGTTGGTAAACCAAGAAGGGTGGGTGAATACTTCAAGTATTTGGAAAGTATATCAAATATAAAGCTCAAGGTGTGTTTTGAAGCTTGATTGATACTTTTGAAACAAGTAAATCTGGTTTGAATCATATAAAAAATGAAACGTGTGGATCATCTTGAAAAATCATGGGAAATGAGGTCATCGAGGAATGAAAGGAATCCGGATATACCATCCTCATGTGTGTAGAGAAGTGAAACTTGTTGAAGCTTAATATATGAATGTTTTATATATATTAGAGCCTTGAATATGAATAAGGTAAGATGAATGTGTGAGTACCATATAGAAGAATTATAGATTAGTAAATACGACATGAAGATCTTTAGTGAACTTGTGTCGATAGAATAGAATTTGATTTAGTGATAAGAAAAGAAAGGAAAACTAGGATAATAATTGAGAAGTAAAGAATAGATAATATAAAGGTCATTATCAACTTTTTAAGATAGTAAATCAAGAGTGACCAAAACTCAAGAACAAGTCTAAGTTGTAGCTTAGCACATAGGGGGTTCATGACCTCCTATAAGTAGTAACTTACATAATATTTGTTGTAGATAATTAAATTCTAGGTTGTAGCTTACAAATGGTCATTAGATACCAACTAAATTATGTTGTTGGTTGTAGCCTCAAAATTTTAGTTTTAGCTCAACTTGAAATCATTGTAACTCATAGGACAAATTTTCCAAAGCTAGTTCTCTGGTTTTAGTGGGTTTTTTTCCTAGTTTGGGTTTCCCATATTAAAATTGGTGTCTCTATGTGTACTTCCTTGTTAATTTATTGTGTGTGGTTTTATGTGTTAATCATAGCTAATTTAAGAAATTCAATTTGAGAATACATTGATTCACCCCCTCTCAGTGTCCAAGTTTCCATGTTGATCGGACATAATATTGTGATAAGGAGAAAACACACAAAGAATGTGTGCATGGGAATAAAGAACACTTGAAGGCATGAAAGGATAGGAAAGGAAACATGTGCTAGGAAAATATATTTGAGACTTAGCCATTTTCATGGATGTGGGATATTTTTGGAGATAACATGTGGAGCACACATTATGATGGAGACTTGCGTGACACGCAAATTCTATTTTGGGAACGAGCGTCTGATAAGCACCATGCATGAGTTCAAGATAATAATAGGATTACTTCTTCCAATTAACTATAGGATTTCTGATATTAGCGCACTTGTATGTGTGCATGTTAATGTAAAGTTTCATATCTATTATCGGTATGTGACCTATTTTGAGAAGTGTGTAGGCAGTGAAGGGAAAGTCCCCACCCCTAGAAGTATGTATTGAACTATGAAGTTTAGTAGTAGTGAATTATTGTAGAGTTATGTTGTTGGATCTAATGCACACATGACTATGATGATACTTTGTAATGTAAAAAGCTTCTATTTATTACAATTTTTAATGTACTAGAGTATATTGGATGGATAATGGTTTTAAACATGGTATGCTTGGTTCTTGTATGGTTAATATTATTATAGTTATTTTTAATTCATGATTCTCTAAGATGTAGATCTAGTTAGGGACTGTGGAATGTTTATGGTTATTTATGGTTCAAAATATGTTGTATCTTCATCACATTAACATCTTGCACAAGTAACTCTAAATAGGGTCCTGGTACCTTTATGCACTTTAGGTGAGCACTCAACTCAGGATGGGTGATGTGCCAAAACACCTAGGTTTTATATAGTAGATTCTAGGTGAATCATTGGTTCTATTGCCAAGACCTCTTTTTCAACCTGTTTTTAGGATGTTTCATGATGAAGTCTTGGTTGACCTTAGTAAGTGTTGAGAAGTGGATAAAGTATCTAGAAGAAGTGTAATGCGCTCAAAGGTTCAACATTATATCTGATTTTAATGCATGCGTGTGGGTGGACCCAAATTTTTATGACTATTTTTATGAGATAGTCTTTGCTATCTTTCTGGTAGAAGCTGTACATGTAGCTGGTTGCTTATGCATCTAAAAGGAATTAGGGATATCGCACATTTATTTGGATATAGGAAGAATTTTAGGCCTTTTATGATGTTGATTTGATTTGGACTTGCGTTGTGGATACTTGTTTCCATGGTGTTTTGAATAGAAATATTTTGGAGTACTCAATTTTTACTTACTCTTTCCCAAAGGTAGCTAAGTTATAGTTTCTACATTATCCCAGGGGAACTTATTTGCAAGGAATTCCATTAGTAATCAAAATCTTGATGGTAACCACTGAACTTGGAGGAAATATCGATGGCTAGATAAACCCCACCACGTGGGAAGAAATAGGTTTGGTAAAGATGGCAGACCTAGTGACAAAGATGTAGAGAGAAGAAAGATAACTTAAGTATAATGAGGCACATGAGAGGGAGGTAGAGAAGCAACGTGATATTGCAGAGTAGATGGCATTGAGGAGAGAGATGGCTCATGAAGGATTTGAAGCTCACGTAGGAGGCATGGAGCCCGAGCATCTGGAACTCCCCATTTAGGAAAGCATAATAGGTAACCCTCCTCGATATCACATGGGAGTGTACCATCAAATATGACATGGGCCGTGGGTGTGCATCTGAATCTACCTAGAAACCTAGCACTTGCATTTGGATTTCCAGTATCTAGTATAACTAGTAGTCAGCAAGCTAGTTTGGGTAGTAGAAGAGTAAGAGTAAGTTAGATAGAAAGTACATATATGATAGGGAAAACCTCTTTTTGATGTTTGGAGGTACCTTTTTAGGTGCATCATTAGCATAGAACTCAAACACGCATAATTTTTGACTCACTTCTAGGAGTAGTACCACTTTGTAGACTATAGGAGTTTAGTTTTAGTAACACTTTTAGGACACATGGAAGTATATCCAATGGTCCACTTCCATCTACTAGTGGAGGTTTAGAAGGTATAGTTGGCTCTAGCTCTGGTGGATCTAGTGGTTCTAGAGGCAGAGGTAACATAGGAGGTTCTTGATCAGGTGGGCAGGGTCCACACCAACCCTAAAATATTTACATAGAGATGTCTTTTTTTCTTTGAAAGTATAGGGTCATAGAAAATGTTGTTGAACATGTGCACATCTATGAGATCTTGTGGCATGTAAAAGGAGTTACAACTTCTGAGTGCAAGGCAAGTTAGTTTGCAAGTACCTTGTAAGGATGCACACATAATTGGTACAGGAATTTTTACCCTGATCATACTTGTGTAGATTATGCAACATTAAAGGATGATTTCCTTAAGTAGTTTTATATCCCTAAGTTTGAGCATTAGAACATAAACGCACTCAAGGATATTAAGTAGGGAACTACTAAGAGAATTTGGGAATATGATGCCCATTTAAAGAAACTGTTGTTTAACCTTTCTTATGATATTCATGCAAGCCATAATGCACAATGATTTTTGGGGGCTTGATCATACCTTTCAGGAGAGCATTGTCACATAAGACATATATGGACCCATGTGAAGCACTTGAAGAAGATTTTCATCTTTGAAAGTTAGAAGTATTGACAACTGGAGTAAGACCATTCCTAGAAGCACATATTGCAGTTGGATACACAATTAGAGAGACTATCAACCAATTTAGCTCATGAGATGTGTACTAGGATTTGGTGTATAGATTGTGAAGTGGAAGGGTACACCAAAGATAATTGTCCTTGTATATTAGTGCACTCATTATTGTTAGACTGTGAGATATGTCATTTGGACCATGATGTCAACCACTGCCCATTATTAAAAGGCGCAATAAGGAAAAATGTAACTTGTTATTGTAGAAAACTTTGGTCCACGAATTGCAATACAAAAGACTACATATTGATTGGTTAGATTCATGATGCCATAGATATTGGTGTGCGATAAACAAGTATAACAGATAACTCTAAAGGTAAGAGTGAGCACCATGATCATGATCACACTCAAGTGTGCTATGATCGAAACAAAGGGAGCTTTGAAGGAGGTCATGGCAGAGGTCGAGGATACTATGGTGGGTTTGGGGGCCTAGGCCATGGTGGTGGATGAGGTGAGTTCCCTTGTGGAATGTGTTTTACATGTGGATATCATGACCACTATATACACAAATGTCCTTATAATATTACTTATTATTTTTGTGGGAAGAATCATAGTTATGAGGAATGCCCAGACTTATATGAGCATCTTAGAAAGCAATATAAATAGGAGAAAATAGGTGCAAGGATGGTTATAATATAGCACGTTGTGGAAAATCATTGGATGCCAAAGCTAGCACTAGAACCTGAGGTATTTCCTGTGAATATTACTACATGCGATGAAGGTGCACGCACTAGAGAGACATTACAGTAGAATCCTACCATCACTATGGAGGGAGTTTTACATGTAAGGTAACCAGTCCTATACATCGAAGAAGGTCTAGTAGGAAAATACGGAGGTACTCATAAATATTTAGGGTGAAATACAGTGTTTAAATGAATAGTCACGGAAGTTAGAACAAAGTCTAATCATATATTGATGACTTAAAAGAGGTATACGAGGATGTTACACAAAGATAATATCATTCCATTATTAGGGAATTGGCTAAAGGGAAACACTCCTAATGTAAGTATTGAGAATGGAAGACAAATCTTGCATGTTAATCTTCCCCCTCATAGTTTGGATTATGACAAGGAGATCACTCTGAATGTTGTTGTGGATGGGTGGCTCTTGAGTAATATATTTATTGATACATGCACAAAAGTTAATGGGCTTACTTTAGATGCATGGGTAAAGATGGGAAAACCTCTATTACGTACATCCTCTAATGTACTATTCATGGCCAATCAAGCTAAGGCCACTCCCATAGGAGTTTTAAAGGACACATCCATTACTATACAAGGGACCAAGTTCACTAGGGACTTTGAGGTTTTAGCACTTGCAGAAGAAGACAACTTCCCAACTCTACTTAGGTGCTCCTAGTGTTATGAAAATAATGGTGATTTATGGCTCAACAAGGTGTATATACATTTTAAGAACAAGGAAGAAAGAGTAATTATCCCTTTTACGGATGGGAAATCATGCCTTATGTTAAACCTTTAAGTGAGGAATACTTGAACAAAATTTATGTATGCGCCATTCTGGACCCAGAAGTACTTGAGCCATCTAAGGAAGGAATCATCCAATGGGAAGATGCATAGTCTATTAGTGATACTACAAGTATTTCTTGTGAAAATTTGGCACATGACACCTATGAGATGGTTGGCATGAAGTAATAATAACATTTTCATGGAGAAGTGAATCTCATTGTGTTAGGAGGATAGGTAACTCTATACCTTAGTACACTGGAGAAGGAGACCCTATAATATTCTTGTGAACCATGGAGAAGTAGTGGATGGATCAAGTGGAAAGAAGAAATATGTTATCGTATACCTTATGTGGGATAGTAAGCCTTTAGTGGATGGTTCACAGGGATAATCTCATAGAATGGAATGAAGTAATAATTTCTCTAACCACTCGGTTCTTTAGGAGAAATGCACCTACTCAAATATGTGTGTATCATGGTAATCAACCTATTCAGCACCACATTTAGTAGTGTGAGAGACTCTGGACAGAAGGGTAGGAAGCTTTACCACCTTCACTATGGGTGCACAAGATTTATTCCACTTTACAAGGCTATGCACGCGTTTGGTATGTTTATGCGAGTTGTATAGGGAGACTAGAAATTGGCAGGACTTGATTACATGAATGACCCAAACTTTTGACCACTTCTCTACTAAACCTCTAGTGGAAGAGGCATTAAGGGTCATAAAGTACTTAATTATGGGAGATAGTGCAAAGGATGGAGAACTCATTTAGGATTTATTTAAAGAGGTAGACTTAGGAGTGCATTTTGATGAAGTAGATGAGATAAATGCCAAACTACTTACGCATTTTTTCTTTGAGAAGGAAAAAGTTAAGATGGTCTACATAGTGAATGATGAAGAAGTAGAAAATATGGATATAGATCATTCAATAGATATGCATGAGGTGTTAGAAAATGTGGATAAAACTATGTGTTCCTATCATGAACCTATGAGGACCAAGAAAGTGAACATTGGCATAGATGCTAAACCTAAGGAGGCAATAATTGGGGATTATTGGACTGATTCTAAAGTGGAAAAGATAATTGAGTTACTATGAGATTTTTAGGACTTATTTCCTAGGGGATACCATGAGTTAAAAGGAGTGCATGAATCATTAGGTGAGATGAATATTAAGATAAAGGAAGGAGCACACCCAATCAGGAAGAGACCTTACAATATGAACCTTAACCTACTCGTAAATGTTAAGGAAGAAATTGACAAAATTTTGAAATTTCGTATCATCAAGCCCCTAGAGGAATCAAAGTGGGTTATCCCCATGGTGATCATTATAAATAGATATGGTCAGATTAGGATTTGTGTGGATTACGAGGGCCGAATGTTTCATGTGTGATTGATCCTTTTCCTATACCTTTCATAGAGGAAATATTAGAATGTGTTGTAGGGTGTGAAGTTTATTCTTTTATAGATGGATTCTATGGGTATCATTAGGTTAGAATTGCACATGAGGATCAAGACAAAACTACTTTCACCATTGATTGGAGAATTTTTACATATACAGGTGATGCCCTTTGGTTTGAAAAACATGTCAGTTGTATTTTTGTGCATAGTTGTTCAAGCTTTCCAATATTTTATTCACAACTTCCTACAGATTTATTTGGATGATTGGATGGTGTATGGACTTGTTAAGGATCATTGTGACAATTTTCTCCTAATGTTTGAAAGATGTATACAGTTAAGAATCTCTTTAAACATCAAGAAGTGTGTATTTTCTACACCTTTCATAAGTTTTTATGGCACATCATCTGTAAAGAAGGGTTATTAGTGGATCCAACTAAGGTTGCGGTTATTCTAGGCCTAAGAGCCTACCAGTTAGAGTGAGGTGCATAGATTCTTGGGTCACACAGGGTATTACATAGAATTTATCAAAGGATATGTGAATATTTCTACACCCATGGAATACTTACTAAAAGGAAAAGGGATGTTCTATTAGGAAGAATTGCAGCAGTGTGCATTTGAGGCATTAAAGGAGAGACTTACAACAATGCATATTCTATGTTTTCCTTCATGGAACCAACTATTTCATGTACATGTGGATTCCTCTAGCATAACCATTGGTGATGTGTTAGCTCAACTTGGAGATGGTATTATAGATCATCCTATCTATTTTGCTAGTAGAAAGTTGACTCTTGCATAGCAGAATTATACAACAATAGAGTGCGGGGCCTTGTCGATGATCTATGTGTTGTATAAATTTAGAAATTACTTACTAGAAACACCTTTTGTATTTATAATAATCATTTAGCATTAAAATATATGGTAAATAATCCCATTTTAGAGGGGTGCATATGTCGATGGGTGCTCTTATTCTAGGAATTTGATTTTACAGTTGTGGTAAAACTAGGTAAAAGTAATTCTTGTTGTAGACACCTGTAGTTTGATTAATACACTATTATTTTTAATGGTTCACTAATACTTCTTCCCTTTGCAAATTGAAGTCCCAACACCAGTTAGACCTATCTAAATCCCCTCTCACGACACATTTTTAGTCATTTTTCCTCTTATAAACCATTTAAACGAGGTTGTTATAGCCTCGTTCTAACTATATTAGCTTCTTATTCCCTTCTATATTGCTTCTATTATCTCCCTAGAATATCAATCCACTTCACTTGGATTAATTGATCCCTTCGAAACCTTACAGAACCCTAATTAATCTCTAAGAGAGATTAATTAGTCTAACCTAGGTTGAATACCTAAACATAGTCAAATCACACTTTGACTTGCTAAAATGGACTTTAGCCTTTGTCCCACATACACCCAAATCTCCCATTTCCCCAAACCAAAAACTATAAATAGGGTTATACCCCTCCCTCATTTCCTAAGAATTCTCTCTTCTTCCTAGCATAGATTATAGTAATTTGTTTAGGCTTTAGATTTCATTTCACTTTCTTCCATTGAGCTAAATAACATTTGCTTTTGTATTTCATAGCACTAACATGGAGTAAAAGAAAGATCCATTGGCCTTGAAGCCATTAATGGGGAGATCTCTTTCTCTTAAAATCATAACTAAATGCTTAGATCCTATTAGGTTCATTATTTTAAGCTTTCAAAGAATAAAGGTTAACTTCATTTTCTTAGTTTGCATGTTTATTTAAAATTAATGTATGCAAAGAAGAAAACCTTGGTCATTTCTTATCACATGGTCCATTGATCAGATTTTTAAAAAATTTGGGGTTTCTTAGAGATTCTTATGCTAAATCCATGGATTTTTACAACTTTTCATTGAACACATTTGGCACACCTAGTGGGACACTTATGTCCATCCTCCATTAATGGAGGTCTTTTAGGTTTTCAAGGTTCATTTTCAAGTTTTTGGTCAAATCACTTGTTATTTCCTCATTTTTTTTTTTCTAAACCTACATAAATGACCTTCATTTTACATGTATTTTGTGGGTTTGATATAGAAATAGGACACTTTGACTAACAACTAACTTGTTTGCTCTTGAAAATTTGAAAATCTATTTTTTTGCAAGTTTTTCATAGGGTGCACATAGGTGTAAAACAAGGGGCACATACACATTGAAACCCCAGCATACCCATTGGATCAGGCACGTACCTATCTAGAGGACTTCATCATTTGTAATTTTTCTCTCTACACATGCGCATGTGTCTGTAATCTGGGGTGTGTATATGCCTCTCTAGCCACACATGCGTAAATGGTCTAACTGTGTAAAAAAATTACAATTTCTTGTTTCAAGCTTGGGCGCGTACATGTCAAAACCTGAGCATCCATGTCAATATGGGCGTGTCTCTATCATGTTGTAAGCGTATGTGTTTTACTACATTAGGTTTCATTAATTTTTAACTGCAGGTGTACTTGTTAAGTACAACGTGTATCATCGGTTGGGAAGCACTGGTGTCGGTATAGGCACATAGGTGTCTGTATTAAAATTGGAAATTTTTATAGTCTACAAAATATTTTCTTCTGATCCATTACTACAGGTTTCTAGGACTAACAATTCTAAAAATAATGTTTTTCTTAAACATTTCAGTTTGCATAGTTAAAGTGTTTTGTTCTTGGCTTAAAATTAAATTTGTAGAAGTTTGCATGCTCTCTTCTTGCATATTCAAAAGAGATCTTGGAGATCAAAAACACTTATATAAAATTCATATCGATTGTTCAAAAACACTTATTTTATAAAGGATGAAGTAAAACTTTCATGTGATTTTAGTAGAATTTTTCACATTGCGTATACTCTTCCTTCATGCCTTTTGGCGATCTTAGGAATAAAAAGCAAAGTGTAAAATTATCTTTCTTGACATCAACCTATGAACTGGAAAATTACTAAAAATTGTTTTCTACAGGACCTAACGCTTGTCAAAGAAAGGTGTCGAAAAAAAACACAAAATAACTAATACACATGTTTCTTACAGGTTGCCAAATGGTGTGCCACTTAAAACCACATTAAGATAAGCAAGATAAAAAACACACCATATTCAAAACATTGTATTACAAGTTTTAGAAAAGGGTACGTCCCTATCTGCTCAACTGGAACATAACCCCTTTGGCATAACACCTTAAGCTACAATAATGGGGGTGGTTCCAAGAACCCTAAAGTAATCCACTGTTGAGTAACCTCATGGATGAAACAGGAAGTGCTTCACTTACCCACTTGACTAGTATGCCTTGTGAGATAGAGTTACCGGTTGTCCGTATGGTGACCCCAGGGAGAGCACACATGGACACACTAGTTGCCCTTTGTGCTCGAAGGGGGTAAAGTAAAGCCGAGATACTCCCAAACTAGTCATTATGACTTTTTAGGTAAATTGCACTCACTTAAAATAGCTTTATAGCACCTAGGTGAGAGAACTTATTAAGGAGGCCATTCTATCTTGGAGCCCACTTTACTAGTCCATTGTTGCATCAAACCATCACGAAGTGACAACTCATCTGGAATCTAAACCTTATTTGTTGAACAAGGTAAAGAACCCTTATGAGTTTTATTTTATTTTATTTCATCATGAAAATAAACTACGTCCCACCTTCACTTAGTTTTATTCTTTTCTTTAGATGAGGTGAAGCTCTGCCTAGGTGGCTCTTGGTTTATTTCCATTTTTATCAATACCCTTATGTTCTCACTACCCATTTTTGGGGTGAGAAAAGTGCATACATTGCACATTTTGATCGAGAGATAGTGCTCATCACTTTTTTGTCAGTTTACGCCCATCCATGTTTGCGGATGGGTTGTTAAACATCTAAAGTATGCATGTACACTTTTTTTATCTTTGATAAAGGTCCTTCCATCTTGATTTCAAGATCATCTTCACTATTGTATGTCTGGTTCATCTTTTGTATCTTCTTGAGTTGGTAGTTTTGTTCACATCCTAGATGCACAATCTCAATACTTACATCGTATTCTAATTTTGTGAGAAGATGGTATAAGTCCCCTTATTACACAGTTACACTACTCACATGATTAAAAACTCCTTGTTATACTTATCAGTTATTTTCAGTTTCAACATCATCTAAGTCTTCTTGAAAAGTGTCGATAACACCTTATATATATCATAATAAATTTTTCATGGTACTAACACCTTTATTTCTTGGTTAATGTATCATGGTAATGTTATTACACTATATCTATTCGCGACTTCCATTTTTCAGAAGGTTCGGCCTTCATCGGCATTCAAACTAGTTTTAGGTATACCTTGTCAAGGGACTACGATAGCATCACATCAGTTCTTAGGCCTTGTTAGGGTTCTAACTTGACCTAAATATTGATACATCATTGTTGCTATCTTTTTTTAAGGCATAGAATTGGTAACAACAAATTGAGTGATCATTACATTTAGGTGTGTATATGAATGTTCCTTGAAAAACAAAACTACATAACACTACATCTAGGATACAACAACTGTAATATAGTTCTAACATAACCTTGAACGTCTTACAAAATTCCATACACTTAGGGGTTACGCTAGCTACATACAAAAACCTAATAGTAATGCCTAAAATCATAAAAATGGTAGCCAAATCAAATGATCATGATATAGGAGAAAACCCTTTTGACACCTTCCCATTTAGTGGTCACAATTTAGGACCACTCTTTTCTCAAGTCAAGGATACGAGAGATGTTAATTGATCATAGTGGAGAAGATTCAAACTTTTCTGAAGAACAACAAAGGTTAGACTGAATAGATATGATGAAATCCTATATTATAATAAATATCAAGTACTAATAAGAGTCTTATCATTAGGAGCTAACCTAGGAGAGTGAAGATTCATCCTAGACATAGATAACCCCTTTGATGTGGGATACACTTCCACTTCTAGGAAACATAAGGCCGCTATCGAAGATGAACCATCATGAAAAACTCACTAGAAAGCTTCACGTAAAGTGAAACCTAAGCGAAAAGCTTCTCCTCCTCCTAAATTTGATGAAGAAGAGGACCCCCTGGTTGAGGAGGAGATCCTCCAAAAATAGATCTTGAAGTTCGAGTCGAAGCTAGAAAACCTAGGCTCTTGAAGAAGAAACTTATACAAATACAAAGATAAAAGCAAACTTAACGAGTTTCAATTTGATCCACATACACACTATACCTTTAAGGTAACTCAGGATCAAAGGCCAATGTCACCTACTAAAGAGAAACTCATTCAGGAAGAATTGAAATCTATGAAAGATACACTTACTACACTACAACAGGGAAATGTAGGCCAAAGTAGAACATATTGGTATGAAGAACTATGTCCTTACCCCTTAGATAAGGATATGTTACAACAACCTTTCCCAAAACACTTTACCATTCCCAAGTTTGATAAATATAAGTGAAAATGTGATCCTTGTGATTATATAAAAGACTTTAACATGGCTTGCCAAGAGGTCACGTATAGCGATAATTTCTTAATATGACTTTTTCCTCACATCCTAAGAGCCATGGGATTGGAATGGTTCAATAGCATACCTAAGGGCTCCATTACAATGTGGTCCACATTGGTAGAGAAATTTGTAAGGCATTACTCCTATAATATGGAGAGCAATATCACAATGAACAATCTATGTAACAAAACACAAAAACCTAATGAGAAATTTGTAGGGTTTGTCAATGATGGTTTTGGCTAGCTAAGCGTTTTCCTTATGCCTTACAAGAAAAATAGTTAGTGAGCATATTTATTCCTAACTTAAACCCAGATATAGCCTTTCACTTGCAAATGCATTATGGCTCAAACTTCGAAGAAGTCATAGAAAAAGGCAATCAAATTGAGAAAGCCCTCATTTCCAAGGGAATGCTTAAACTTGTCACTAAAAACAAACATGAAGCCAAATCCACAGACAAACCTAAATTCTTCAATAAGAATAAACATGTTGTTGGTGATGGCATTACAGACTCCAAGAGAGTCCAAGCCATACAGACAAGCCCACTTTTAAAGCTTTTGCAAGGACCTTGTCCAGAAGCACCTACCAAACGTACGTTTACATCCTTAACAGAATCCTTATCTACCATCCTAAAATAATTAGATGATGCAAAAATGGTAGAATATCCAACTACAATAGTACCATATCCGGAAGATGCTCCAAAACCGGTTTGGTTCAAAGATCATGAATATTGTGACTTCCATCATGTTAAAGGACATAAAACAGATAGATGTTTACAATTGTGCCAATATATCCAAGAATTCATATAATAAGGGAAGATCATTGTGGATTCTCCCCCTAATTCCGGTAAAAGTTCAAATAAAAAAATGGGTATTTATAAGGAACCTTTTCCTAACCATGCAAATAAAAAGAAAAGAAAACTAGAGCAAAGGAAACCCTCCAACAACTATAAGATTGCGTATGTGTACCCTACAAATGATAGTCCTTATGATTCCCTCATTGGATTTATTAGCTCATCTAATGAACAGATCAAAACCATTCATATTTTAGAAAAAGTTACGCGGATCATGACGAGACGTACCCACTTAGTCATACCGGATCCTATGCCTATCCCTTAGGAAGGTTGGTATAATTTAATAGATTAGTTAGAGAAAACACCTAATAGGATATCTATTCTCAATCTCCTCAAGATCTCTAATGCCCATAAGAACATACTGTATAAAACTTTGTAGAATTTAGGGGTTTCCACAGAGGTAGATCCCACGAACCTTCAAGCCATGATTGCATGCTTAGACACCAATGATCATATTACTTTTGATCATACTGTAATTTTGCATAACAACCCAGAAAATAACTTACCATTTTATCTTGAAGTGGTGGTTACCCATTGCAAAATCAAAAGAGTACTTGTAGATGGGGGATCTGGTCTAAATATTTGCACTTTGAAGCTGGTTAAGTAGCTAGGCCATTCAGAAACAGAGTTGGGAGCTAAGACTATCATGATCATGGCTTATGAAAATGAAGAAAGAGAGTTAGTAGGGACTATAGTGGTTCCCATGGAGGTAGGACCAATGTGTCACGACACAACGTTTCATGTCCTTGACTTGGACCTTCCATACAACATGCTCTTGGGATGCCCATGGATCCATGCCATGCAAGCTATTCCATCAAATTTTCATTAGTGCATCAAGTTATGTCATGAAGGGTAGGTGGTTACCATTTTGGGTGACCTGAACCATTCACACATTGTAGGGAATTACACAATTTTTCTCATGTAGCTTATGAATGTCCTTCTATGGATGTTGTTGTCCCTCTACAAATGGAGGCTATAAAAAAATGAATAGATTCAGAATCCCTCACGCCTTTCAATCAAGATTTTCCCTCATTGGTCAACCCATTTTCTTCATGGGAGGTAACATTAGAAAAATATGGCCTAGATAAGCCATTCACTCTTGAGCAGGCTCTGTTGATATCAAAATTATCAGTATCCCCCAGGACAAGGGGTAAGCATTATTTTTAGTTCAAGAGAACTCACGAGAAATGTTCTAAACTATTGGAAAAATTTGTCCATAGTGGTCTCCTGTCCCGAGGAGAAAATGTTAGAATACCCTACCAGTAGAGTGCCAGAAGGCACCATGGCTTCATGAAATCAAGCACCTCATTACATCAAAGGTCCCCGCATGATGTTTTTCATGGGCTATAGTGGGTTTGGATGTGGCATTAATGCATAAGGCCGAGTTGGAGCCTATCCCTATCCCTCATTTTAAAGCTGATAAACATAGACTTGGAATAAGGCCCCAAGATGCTCTACCTTCTGAGAATGACTCCACTTCTTCAAAACGTGTGGATGTTTCATCTCATTCTTATAGTGATGCAGATTCCCAATATAGCCTTTATGAGGATCTTGCCTCCATGAACCTATTCCTAGATTCGTCAGTTATTACCTCATTTGAATCCATGCCCGTAGATAAATATTTGGTAGCCCTTGTATATCCTGAACTTATAGATTAGGATCTACAACTTCACGTGCCCCCTGGATTTCTTTGAAAATGATGAGGCATTTGCGAGTTCATGGGACTCAGATACTTTATTACGCTAGAGACCATAAGAAAGTATTTAGGATTCCACTAGACACTTGTGCCTACTTCAGGGAATAAGTAGAGATGTGTGGATGGTTGAATAAGAAGGCTGTAAATAAAGGTACACCCACTTCTGAGAAACCAAGAAAGAAGGCTCAATGGAGATCCCATAGTGACAAACTCTTTGATAAACTCATAGACAAACAGAACGAAGAGTCTAAAGATGAAGTGATTTATCCATTTAAATATGATCATGAGCTACCATAGGAGGTCAATCTTACTCTTCCCCCTGATCCTACATGGATGGAAGATACTTCTAAAATTATTATTGAGGAAACAATCAATTTCAACATTGGCTCGGAAAGCAACCTAGAATAATAAAGTTGGGGCTTAACTCTCACTCAAGAAATTTTTTTTTTTTCTCTTAAAGATCTTTTAAAAGAATGCGCGGACATATTCATATATGCTTGGTTTAGACCCGAGCTAGTTGTGCACAACCTCATTGTACACCCGGATGCCAAACCAATCAAACAAAATTTGAGAAAGATGCATCCTAAGGTGGTCTTTGTTAGTCAAAGAAGAATGAGAAAAGCTATTGTTACTGATTTCATTAAACCTATTAACTATTTGTAATGGATCTCTAACATATTCCTAGCATAGAAAAATCTTGTGGGCATAAGGATGATTTTTCCTACCTAACATTGACATGATAGTTGATTCAATAGCTGGTTATGAAATGTTGTCCTTGATGGATGGTTTTTCAGGTTATAACCAGATACAAATTGTGGAAGAAGATCAGCATAAGACAACATTCATCACCCCTTGGGAATGTTTTGCTACAAAGTCATGCCCTTCAGGCTCAAGAACATTGGGGCTACTTATCAATGGGCCATGACAGTTATTTTCCATGATATGATAAGTGACATCATGGAGGACTATGTTGATGATATCCTAGCAAAATCCAAAAGTAGAAAAGAACACCCTAAAGTATTGAGGTGTATCTTTCAGCATCTAAGATACTATAAGGTTCGCTTGAACCCTAAGAAAAGTGGATTTAGTGTTTTATGGGAAAAAATCCTAGGGTTCGTTGTTTCACAAAGAGAGATTGAATTGGACCCTACAAAGGTTACAACTATCACAAAAATTCCAGCACCTACCACTCTCAAGCAACTAAGGAGTCTACAAGAGAAAATTCAGGCAATCTATTGCTTTATTTCACAACTTGTGAATAATTTCCACCCCTTTACTCATTTTCTCAAGAAATATGTCACATTCAATTGGGGACCTGATTGTAAGAAAGCCTTTGTGCTACTCAAATAGTACTTGACCATCCCACCTGTACTAATGCCACCTACCCTCGGTGAACCTCTCCTCTTATACATTTCCAATACCCAATTTTCCATTGGTGCATTACTTTCCTAATATGACTTAGCCCATAAAGTGAGAGTAGTTTACTATCTTAGCCATACCTTGATTGCATATGAGTTGAATTATCCCTAAATAGAAAAGGCCTACTTAACGGTTATCTTCACATACCAAAAGCTTCACCATTATCTCCTAAATAATAAAACCAAGCTCATATCCATAGTTGACCCTCTCAAGTTCCTTTTTATCCAAACCCACCCTCATAGGCCGAATGGATAATTTGATATCGATTTTGTGAATAAGAAGTCTTTAAAAGGACAGTCTTGGCCGATCAATTGGAAAAAGCTCCTCTCGAGGAATGGAATGTAGTGCCCACTTCCCTTTGACACTTTTAGATACTGATCTTGATATCATTGTTGATCTTATTAAGGAAACTATTATGTTTTGTTTTAGTAAGATGGTTAGATGTTAGATCGAGATTATTACTGATCTAGATTCGGTTATTATGCATGATGATTACTAGAGACATTTTTTTATATGTTGATGATGTATCTTTGTTTGACATGGACATATTATAGATGTTGATTTGGACATGTGACATTGGATATTGTGAGTAGACCTAGTATGGAAGATTATTGATGATGATATAGTTGATTAATTAATTGAAAATGATAATGTTGAATTCTTGATGTTTTTGTAATTCATATGTTTAAATAATATTAAGATGTTGTTTATATCATTTTGGATTTTCTGATATGGCCACGAGGCTGCGAAAGGTATCTATGTTTTGCAGGTTAAAATATCACAACAATGTCGGGGACTAGAGACTAACCATATTGGAATTCTGGGTGAATTCAACAAGGTCACCATGGCAACTATGTTGTGTGTGTGTGTGTGTTGTGTTATGTTAGGGATTCCCATGGGGATTTCCATTATATGTGACCATGGGTTTGTGTATTTAGTAATGTGGTTTCTTTATTAATGTTTTCATGTGTTTATTTTGTGATGTGTTACCCTTTTCATTAGTTATTATATGTTGTGTTAATGTTGTGGATAATCATGTGTTAAAATAAATAAATCAATATGTCATAAGAATGTAATTAATGAAATTGTTGATCTTAAATGTAATGTTGTAAGAGTGTGTAAGAAATGTGTAAGGGATATGTAAGAGAATGTAACATAGATTTTGGGGTGTGAAACACTTCATCCTCTTGGGAATTCGAATTTGTCCTTGGAGGATATATTTGGAGGCTTGTGGGACAAGTTAAACTTGTCCCACACCTCTTAAAATTATTCACAAACCATACCTATGGTTTGGATGTTAAATTTAGACCTTTTTAATACATTTTGAAATGACTAATTGTAAGTTTTAACTGCACTTCTCTTACATGTTTTAAATTCAGTCCTTTTGGGGTATGGGTTATTTTGGAGTGTGTAAGTTAATTTGTGTTTTTATTTATCATGTTTAGGTGAATAATGTTGAATTTGATCTTGGGGATGAGGAAGAATGGTGTGTCATCCCATGGATCCACATAATCCTCTTCTCTTCCCTCTCCTTTAAAATTTGAACTCCTTTCTTGTTTTTGGGTTGTTGAAACTTTGCTTATTCCTCTTGGGGGAAAATTTTTCTTGCTGTTTTGGAGCCTTGCTTGTGAAAGGAGTTTGGAGTCATTTTCATGCTAGTGTGTTGCTGATTTTGGACTGAATTTTGGCATTGGGAAGCTTGTTGATCTTGGAACAAACTCCATTATGGAGAGGTAGGAACTTGAGCCTTTTGAAAATGTTTCTTTCTCTTGCATGCATGTATGAAATGGTGAATGTTGTTATGTGTGTTAGCTGGTTGGGTAGACTTCTTAGGACATGGTGTAGGAGAAGGATATGGGGATTTCAAATGGGGGCATAAGGGAATGCCAATGGCATCAGTTTTATTGTGGAGGGAGTTTGGGATTGGGATCCATCATGGAAAATAAATATCCCGAGTTTCTTACTCTTTGGGGGCATATGGGAGAAACTTTTGGTGGGCATAAGGAAGAATTTAGGGGGCATAAGGATATGTGAGATGGTATATTTTGGTAGGTTGTATTGGTGGATTCCCATTTCCCATTGGGAGGCATAAGTAGTTCCCCATAGATCCTTACTCTTGTTGGCTTGCTTGATGAAGCCTCAATTTTGTTTGTACTTGTTTAATGTAGTTGTGAACTACATTCTTCTTGAAATGTGTTTTGAATGTGAAAATGTTACATGTTTGTTGTGGAAGCCTTTGTTGCCATGTGTTGTATTGCATCTCTTATTTCAATATGGTTGGGGCTCGGGGGCCAATGAGGAAGGATGTATTCTCCCTTATCATTGGATATCTTGGTTGGGTGGAGAGCATTTCCTTTCCCCCTTCCTTGTTGTGATCAAGATGAAAAGATGAAGAAACTAACATGTTTTTTTTTTTTTATTAAGGGAAAATAGTTTTGAAGGGACTATACCCTGTATACAAAAGGGCTCAAAATCCAGATAGTAAAGATGAGAGAAGCAGCCCAGAGAAGGGAAAAACAGTCAACCAAGGAAGGCTCAACAGCCAAATATTACAATATAGGAGAAAAAAGGATCTAAACGTACAAAGATCTAGAAAAAGAAGGCAAGATAAAAAAGAAACCAAAAGAGAAACAGCATGAAGAGCTCCGCCAAAAAACAGCTCCAGAACCACCCGATGACAGCCACATCGCAGCCAAAAATAGCATCACAACAGCCCGTTACTTGATGGCTCTGTCAATTTTGGTCTTGATAGCCTGCAGTGACATGAAGAAGGCAATGGCAGTGGCCTGAGAGGAGTCTTGCAAATCTTCTTGGGCAATTGCAATGTCCCTTTTCTCTTTAGGGCCCCATATGTCCTCATTAATCCCACTTAAACTACAAACACTGTGGACATGTTGTTCAATGAAATTATAAATGATTTTGAGGGCAGACAATATGCAGTCATTTCAGCTTTTAGCATTCCCCAATATACCATCTAAGGACTGTAGTTTCTTGAAGACTTCCCCAATAACCCCCTCTTCCTCCTCACTTTGAAGGATCCTTTTACCCTTAGCTCTTTCCATGTTTTTATAGCATCTTTGAGCTCTTGTATCTCCTTTTCTAATCTCTCCACCCTATCTAGCAATTCCTCCTCTTTGGGCTCCTCCACCGGCTTGCTAATATGTAGGAGGTTTTCAGCTAGTTCCAAGTCTTTGTGGCTCCTTAGGACCCGTTGGGAAGCAGAGATTTTAGCTTTGAGGCTCTTGCTTTTCTTGCTGGAGACAACATCTTCGTTCTTTATTTTTAGCAGGAGGGAGTGTGAGCAGTGTGGGTAGGTGGAGGTATGGAGGAGGGAGGTGGGATAGGATTCACAGGAGGGCAGCTGGAGAAATGGTGGTGAATCAAGAGGATAAGGCCCTGGTGCAAAGGGACAGCCCTAGAGTGGCTTTGAACTTCCCTTATAGATTTCTCCAGAGAGTTAATCAGATAGTGAGGAAAGCTGATAATGTTATTTCTATGAAAATGATTCAAAAAAATTAGATGCTTTTGAGGTATAGTCACATATCTTCCTTCAAGGGTAACATACCTTACCACCATTTTGGCCAGTTCATCAAAAGGTTTAGGGATCGACGCCACCTTGAGGCCAGCAGTCATGAACTCAAGATTCTCCCCCTCTTCCAGAAATTTCTTGGTTTCCACCTCCCTGTCTACCTTCTTATTAAAGAATTTTGTGATTTCTAGTGAGGCCCATGATCTGAGCTATGAGCTCTTCCATGATTTCCATTTTCATGTTACTATATTTGACTATTCTATTCTTCCAACCCTGGGTAAATTTGATAGAGATGTCTTGGTCGAAGCCTTGGATCCTTTCAATGAAATTAGATAGGCCCCCGATTTACAGGTAATCCCAAAGCTTTGTGTTCTCTTTCCACTCGGATTGTGGGTCGGTTCAGGTTTTGCATGGCATCCCCCATGTTTCCTCTACTCCTTTTCCTGTTCTCAACGGTAAAATAGCTACCAATGTGTGGGATAGGTGAACTTTGATTTTGGTATTTGAATCTTTCCTTCCCGTGAAAGCCGGTTTAATTATTATGCTACACTTGTTATTATTGCCCCGCTCCTCGGCTTTCCTCCTATGCCAAGAAATGATGACAGTCCAGCCTACACAGATCACAACAATCATCCAAATCTTTTGTGATGTCATCATCATGTACTTGGGGATCCGCACATTAGCGTCTAAAATACAACCATTAGTTATGATTTTCACTGCCATGTAGATCAATGATAATGGATTTATTGACATGAGCGGGCAGAACGTCCCCCCCAATCCAAGTTTGAAAGGGATTATTAACACCGAAGTTAGCCAAACTGTCAGCGACCCTATTTCCTTCCCGGTAGGTGTGGGTGATTTGGACCTTTTCAAATCTTTTGCATATATCAATAGCTTCCTCAATATAATCCTTGATAGACCAGCTGGGGTGTTTCTTTTTATTCAAAAGATTGATAATATTTAGAGAATCACCTTCAATTATGATATTTGGAATATTACAATCTCTGGCAAGTCTAATACCCCAAAGAGCCACCATGGCTTCGGAATAATGATTAGTCTGTCTGCCCATTCTCCCAGAAAAAGTAGCAACATAATAGCCTCTTTGATCCCTGATGATTCCCCCTCCTCCAGAGTCACCCTGGATTGCCCTTAGAGGCCCCATCAAAATTTAACTTGTGCCAATCAGTGGGGGGTTTAATCCATCGGACTATGTTTTTGTCAGTACCATTGTTATTTCTATTGACAGTGGCAATATTCCATTCAGTCAGAATGCATTCTTCATTCTCCGGGTAGAGTCTATTTTTAGGGGGTTTAAATCTAGCAATATTATCTTGCACAACAATGATAATTTCCTTATATACTTTGTTACAAGCTTGTCTATTGTTTCTAAAAATACTATCATTATGGGCCTTCCAGATTCTCCACATAGTGTGGGGCAGAACCAGTTGCCATAGCCTTTTCACCATGCAATGTTTAAATGGAGAGCTCCATTGCTCCCAAGCCTGAAGGTAGGTAAGGGGAAAAATCCATCTCAGATTAAATTTTGCAAAAACAAGCTGCCAAATTTTGGAAGCAATCTCACAATGAAGGAATAAATGCTTTATATCTTTAGCCTCTTGCTGACACATGCAACATCTATTTGGCATGATGAATCCCTTCTTGATGAGGTTGTCATTAGTTAGGATCTTGCCATTAATAATTAGCCACCAAAAGAAGTTCACTCTAGGGGTTAGCTTCGGCATCCACAACTTGTACCACTTAATTTCACTTTCCATGGATGCAAAGAAAGAATCATATCCTGATTTAACAGTGTATTCTCCATCAAAAGAATCTTTCCAGATGAGCTCATCCTTAAGATTTTGATTACTTATATGGATTAGGGAAATTTGATTCTGGAGAGATATAATATCAGCCTGAATATTATCATTCTCCACTTTTAGCTGCTTCCATTTTCTTTTGTTTCCATCCCTCTCAATGTATCCCTGGATTTTGTGCCCATACTTTGCAATTAATCTATCTTTAATATGATCATAAGCAGAAATCCAGTTAGAATCCATCCACTTATCAGTCCAGAAGTTTATGTTTTGCCCATCTCCAAGCTTCCAAAATACACCCCCGAGAGAGAGAATGTGTCTGCTGCGTAGAAGGTTGTTCCAGAAAATAGAACCACTCGGAAGGGACTGATCATAAATGAAGGAAATCTTGTTTTGATTTGAAAGATATTTGATCTTAATCAGCTCTGTCCAAGGTCTGTGCTCTTTTATAAGCCTCCATCCTAATTTTGCAGTAAGGGCAGTACTCATATGTTTGATATCTTTGATGTCTAACCCCCCTAGTCTCTTAGGTTTACAAACCTGTTCCCAAGCCACAAGATGATATCTGAATCTGTCCTCAGTACCGTGCCACAAAAAGTGTTTTTGAATCTTCTCAATACTGTTCATCACAGCTGTAGGCATGCTGAACATTGACAGTATGTAAATAGGAAAGTTTTGAAGCGTGCTTTTAACCAAAAGACACTTACCTGCACTTGAAAGAATGGCTCCTTTCCATCCAACCAACTTTCTTTGAAATCTCTTAATAAGATCATTCCATACCTCCACTGAAATCTTGCCAGTACTTAAAGGTAACCCTAAGTAAGTAGCTGGTAGAGAATTAATAGTGCATCCTAGAATATTAGCAATCTTTCTTTGCCTCTCCTCAGGAGTATTGAAGAAATAAATAGAGCTTTTGTCAAAATTAAATTTTTGTCCCGAGGCTTCCTCATAAAATCTAAGGACATTTTTAATGGCCTTTGCCTCAATAATAGAATCCATTAGTAGCAGTAAAGTGTCATCAACAAACTGCTAATGAGAGGAGATCTGATTACCAGTAGTTGGAGGGAAGCCTTTTATCATGCCAATGTCAATAGCTTTGGAAATAGATCTGCTTAAACTGTCAGCCATAATAATGAATAAAAGAGGGGAGATTGGGTCACCTTGCCGTATACCTCTATTACTGGCAAAAAAACCCACAGGTTCCCCATTAACAACCACAAAGAATCTAGAGGTAGAGATGCAAGAGTGAATGATTTTTCTGAATTTGCTTTAAAACCAAATTTGGATAGGACCTCATCCATGAATCTCCAGGAGACTCTATCGAAAGCTTTATGCATGTCAAGTTTGATGGCCATCCCTGCCTTTTTACTTTTATCCATAGAATGTATAGTTTCATGAACCATGATAATGCCATCTTGGATAATTCTTCCCTGGATGAATCCGCTCTGCTATTGAGAAATGATCTCCATGAGTATAGGTTGCATTCTAGTGGTGAGAATCTTTGTGAAAATCCTATAAATGACATTAACCAAACTGATAGGCCTGAAATCTTTGAAGTCTTTTGCATCCAACTTTTTCGGGCAAGCACAATGTGTGTATTATTTAGTTCTTTAATAAGATTTCCCGTTCTGTAAAATTCATTAACAACTTTCAAGAGATCTTCAGAGCATATTTCCCAACATCTTTGGTAAAAGTTAGCCGAGAAGCCATCTGGACCTGGAGCCTTATCCCCTTCTAAAGCAAAGATAGCCTTTTTTAATTCCTCAATGGTGACAGTTTTTGAAAGACTTTTAAATCTCTCAGTAGGTATTAGATTATTAGGAATGGAGTCTAAGAGGAAAGAGGCTGCTTGTTCATTGTAGGAGGTATCTTCAGTGAGGAGGTTCTTGTAAAAATTAAGTGCCTCTATTTTGATATCCTCAGGATCCTTAGTAATGTTTCCATTTCCTTTAGCAACCTCTGAAATTCTGTTACAAGCTCTATGTTTGATGGCTGTCAAATGAAAAAAATTTGTATTTCTGTCTCCATCCTTAAGCCAAAGGGCTCTAGATTTCATTCTCCAAAAGGTTTCTTCATGGCTGTTTATATTATGCAGATCTGATAGGAGTTTTTTTTCCCGTTGATGATCCTCTGGGTCATACCTTTCATGGAGACATTTAGCTCTAGCTCTTCTAGCTGTTGCTTAATTTCTTTCTTCTTTTCAAAAATGTTTCCAAAAACCTCTTTATTCCATATTCTAACTTTCTGTTTAACATTCTTTAGCTTCTGAAGAAGCCTGAATTGGGCCATCCCTGTGCCTTCCCAAACCCACCACTCTTTAATTATGTCCAGAATGTCTTCATGTTTGAACCACATTTTCTCAAATTTGAAATTACCATGAAAAGGTTTTATCCAATTGAAGAAATTGAGGACTATTGGATTATGGTCAGATCCCGTTCTGGGGAGAGTAGAGATGGAAATTCTGGTCCAGGATCCAATTTGCAGAAATAAGAGCTCTATCAAGTTTAACCTAAATTAAGCTCTCTCCTAATCTTTTGTTGGACCATGTAAATTGATTGCCATGAAGCTCTATGTCCATAAGATTAAGAGTCGAGATGAAGTCAGCAAATTCTTCCATACCAAGGGAGAATTCAGAACTTCCTCCAAACTTTTCTCCAGGATTCAAAGGAGTATTGAAGTCTCCCATAACCAACTAGTTCATGTTTTCAACCTTGCTTGGAACAAGGTTAAATCTTTCCATAGACTTCTTTTACCAGTAGCAGTATTGGGTGCATAAATATTAGACAGGATCTAACTATGATTATTTTCAAGGCTTTTAAAGATAATAGCTAAATGATTCTGGGTTGAGGAGAGTACCTTACCATCAACCATCTTTGTATCCCAAAAGATCGCTAAGCCTCCAGAAGCCCCTTGAGAGTCAACAACAGCAAAGGTAGCGTTCTGCCAAAAATGTCTTTTGAAGTCTTCAATTGCTTTACTTTTCATTTTAGTTTCCTGAATGAGAAGAATGTTGGGTTTGTTTGCTCTTTTAATTTCCTTAAGCATTCTTTGCTTAGGCCCTCCATTGAGGCCTCTGACATTCCAAGAAATAACCTTCATTAAAAAAAATTTGGAGATGCATTTGTCGGATGGCTCAGAATTCTTTGTGTACCATCTGCAATTTCTTTTTCAGTCTCTTTTTCTCTTGCTTCTCTCTTAGATGGCCTACCTTTTCTAAAGGTTACTCCAAAATTTGCAGTTCTTCTAGCAGTGGCCCTTGTGATTCTTGAGGTGGAAGCTTCCCAGCTTCCAAGCTGCTTTTCTTCCAGGCTTTTTGAACCTCTTTTCTTTCTTTTCACTAAGATGAATCCATCATTATCACAATCATTTTCCTTACTGATTGGGGTAATTTCCCCATCCTCCTTTCCTGTGGTAATATCAGCCTGCTTATCCATTTTAGGAGTCAGCTCCTCCACATCTGTGTCCTCTTTCTCTTGGTTTAGATCTCATGCAATGGATTCTAGATCCACTTTTCCGTTTTCTTGTCTCATTTTTAGTTTCTCCAATGAGCTGCTCCTTAGCAGCTCTTGATGGGCACTGATTTTGTCTTCCTCTTCTCCCATGTATGAGAGAGAAATGTTAACTTTTTCATTTTCTTCATCAATCTCCATGTTCAGCTTTACCGGATTTGGAGTCAAAGAGTTCAAAACTGAATCCACTGACATCTCCCTTTTGTTTTCTTCCTCATTCGGACCCAGATCTAATTCTTGTTGAGACTCAATCAGCTTCTTAGGTTTCCAAAGTTTTCTGTAAACTGGTGGTCTCTTTGCCTTAAATCCTTTTTTCCTTTCTTTTAGCTTGGAATGCCTCTCCAAACGCCTATTTCCAGTAGCTGGTTCAGATATCTGTTCTTTATCTACCTTATCTCTCTAATTTTGTCCTTGATCTTCAGGAATATCTGAGAAATCTTCCAGCTTTTGAACTGTATGTTCAGGACATTTGCTGGCAAAATTCCCTAATCTATGGCATTTGCTACATCGTAATTGAAAAGCTTCATATTCTATTTGCTTGATTCCATTCTCCAAATTTGGATTGTAGAACAATGTTATCGGGAGCTCCAGATCCATTTCTATGGAGACACAGAACCGAGCAAATGCCAGCCTAGACCTATTTCTCGTGGGCCCATCCAGGCCAATAGGTGAACCAATCGATTTGGAAATGTGAAGGAGGATTTCATCATCCCAAAGATGTAGAGGAAGCCCTGGGAGTCTACACCAGATGGGTATGGCATGAATATTTTCAACAAATGGATTAAATCCGGGTACCATTTTTAAAATAATAGTCCCATATTACCCAGACACCAGGGACCACCCAACAAGACCGAGTCAACATCAGATTGGAGATTAAATCTAGCCAGAAAAAACCTTTTGCCATAGTGGTGATTATCAAATCCCCTTTTGGTTTCCATCTACGAATGGCCCATTTCCTAATGGTGTCCACATTGGGTCGTGATCCCAAAAATTTGCCGACAAGTGCCAGATTGGTTTTCTCCAGAGCTCTTTGCAGACATCCGTCAGGCACCTGTAAGTGGGTCACCCCTTCAGCATCTTTTGTACTTTTAAAATCACATGCAGCCTGAGGTCTCGCATTTTTGTCAGGAGGAGTCTTAACAACTTCCGCCCAGGCTCTAGACCCGAAACTGTCACCAATGATCACATTTTTGCTTTTACCGGTTCCTTAGTGGCTACATCGCAGTTCTTTGAAAGACATTCAGCAGCCAGAGCTGCTGAAACAACACTTTCGAAACGCTCACGTAGCCCTTATGAATTTTCAAACTCGCAGCCCGCCATTTTCATCATCACTCATGCAAGAAACTAACATGTTCTTGTTTTGGAGCAAGAGGAATATAGAGTTTGATAGTCCTTATTTTGATAAAGTTCATTATAACCCTTCCTAATTTGAAGTGGATAAGTTGTATAAATATTTATAATGAGAAGGCTTTTGTGTTGGTAATGCAAGATTGAAAATTGGAATGTGAAATGTAGAGGAGTTATATTCTACTCTCTATTTTGAAAATAAATTTGATAGGATGTTACATGCATTGCATTTTGTATTTAGAAATCAAATGGAAAAGAGAAAAGATTGCATTAGTTCTCAAAATTGTATTGTGTATTGGATTTGATTTACTTGTTGAAGATTGAAATTTCTGTTTGTATAGGAAGATGTGTATGAGGAAAAAGAGACAATATTTTATTTCCCTTAAAAGGTGTTTGAAATTGGAAATTATAATTTTTATATGAACTGTTAAATGTTTGCGTGAATTTGATGAAATGTAATATACTTGCATGAAATAAACTCCCACACTTGGAGGATGGAAAAATGTTTAAGAACCTTTAATGTTTGATCTCTATTTTATTTTCTATATCTGGAAATTAGAATTTAACAAAGAAATGAGTAGTTCAAACTTGTACCATGTAATAAGAAATGAAACATTAAAATTTAGATGTAGCAAGTCCTAAGGAACTCATTTTGACAATAAAACTTTAAAAATATCCCCGAGAACTTTGTAAAATTTAAAATTGAACTAGCACAATAATCACTGCCCAAGGATGTAAAAAAATATTTCAATTGTAACCCTTATAAACTAATTGGATCTTGGAACCCTTCCTAAATCCATCTAAAACAAGTCTCCATGTCTGTTTGACATGACGAGAATGTAGGAATTCAAAATTGAAGAAAAAAAATATAAGTTAGAAATTTACCAGGTTGCTTTACAAAACCCTGCAGATTTTTTTCCCAAAATTGACGTCTCAAACTTCATAAAATTCTAAAATTAATGACTCCTATGTAAATAGGGCTTTGAGATATTTCCATAAAGTCTAAGTTTTCCCAAATATGAGCTTCCCATCAAAAGTTATGGCCATTTGAAGTTTTACTTCAAATTGGCATTTAAAAATAAATTAAATCTAACTATTAACTTTAATTTTTGAATTTAGAAAAATTTCCACAAAAATTCTATGGCCCCGCCATCCCACAACCTCGATACCTGCCACATGGAACCTCAGAGGGGTGGACCAAATTTTAAAACTTGTTTTTTTGAAAATTTTACCTTGGGAAAATTTTCCCACTTTTCCCCGCATCCCCGCAAACCCGCGGCCAATCACATGTTGACACGTGGCTAGGCGAAGCACAGGAGGTCTTTGGACTTAACATTTTTGTTCCCTTTGGAAAAAATTCCATTTTGCCTCCATGGCCCCACACTAGTGCCCTACCTTGGAAATTTCTCTTTCGTGCATACGCAGTTTGTGCAAGTTTTTAGACCTTTCTCCCCTTTTTGGCTAAATGCCTTGGGTTTTTCTACTACCCCTGTCACCCATACCCAACCATGGTTTGACACATGGCACCCTTTCGCCTTCAGAAAAGGCACATGTGAAATTCCTCCCTAGCAATTTTTATCCTAAAATCCTAAATCTTCCACCGCTCTCACTGTCCATTTTCTGTGCCAATATGTGAGTGACACATGGCATCACAGAGTCAAGCATAGGCGCAAACCAATTTATTTCCCTTGCGATTTTGGTGAAAGATACTTAAATTCTTAACCCGCTCCATCAGCCTGTCATTCCTTCTAGCCAACTAGGAGGTGACACATGTCTCCCTCACCGGGCTCGTGGGCATGCGAAGGATATTTGTGCTTTTGTGCCAAAGGAGGGAAAATACGTTAAGTTTTTCCCTGCCCCGCCGACCCACGCATGGGGAAAACTTTCCTCCCTAGGCCTACGGAGTATCCCTTGGGAAAATTTCTCCCCTAAATCCCATCAGCTCACATCTTACAAAATATAAGGAGTTAGGAGGACTTCCTTATATCACTAGAAAGGTGAGAAAATTTCCTATCCAATGGGAATAGTTTAGGAAATTTTTGGAAGTGTTAATTATGATAAGAATTTAGTTGAAACTCAGATACTGTTAGAGAGTGGGTGTGGGGGTAAATTACTCCTTGAACCTAACTGAAACATCTAACCCTAAAATTTGAACCTTGTGAACTTGTTATTAGTTAATGAAGGGAACATATATTATAGTAAATTGGTCTTGTTCTAGAACTTGTTAGTGAAAACTGATGTCTTGCAACCTGGTTATAGACACTTCAAATAAAAAAATATCCCATAATTTTTCTAGCTAACCCTAGGTTGTTTCTTGGGTCTCAATTGGTTGTTTAAACAGTCACTACTAAATTTGGTATCAAAGTGAGGGTTTAAAGGCTTATACCATTGGGCACACTAGAAAACTTGAGACATGAAAACTTAGACCTAGCACACTTTAAATCTAGAAAATAACTTAGCTAGAATTTGTATGTTTTAGTAAACATGGAAGTTGTTTAAACTTAGCAAAATAAACTGACTCTTGCTTTGGTCTGTGCAGGAGGCTCAGACAAAGTGAGAGGAACCTTCACAGAGACTCAGACTTACCACCAATTACCACCACCACTGGATTACGGTATGGCAGCCATTCTACCTCAGATTCTACAAAACCCTTCATGATTTCAATGCCACTCTACGTGGATGATTAGGAGGAGGACATGAAGTTATTCATGATAGAGCCCCTTCTGTTGAGGGTCGGGTATCTCCTTGACTCAGTGAGGAGCATAGAGGAGAGAACTCCCATGTAGAGTTAGTTAGAGTAGAGTCACCACCTAGGAGACAGGATGACAGAGTTTTAGAGCATAGAGAGAGGTCTCACAGCCCTAGGCTTAGGGATGAGCATGTAGAGAGACCTAGAGGCCGATAGACCATAGCATTGGATCACATTAGGGAGATCCTAAAGCTTCAGCCCTCACATTAATCAAGTGACATAGGTGGATTTTTGGTACAGGCATAGCTAGTGGGCTTGAGTGGTTGCTTCAATCTTTGTCCTTTTCTAGCAACATGAAGGCTCATGTTGCAATCCATCTACTGAGGGATAGAGTGAGAGTATGGTGAAGGATAGAGCACCGAGAAGCTCCATGTAGATTCTGAGACAATGATCTGGGAGATTTTTGAGGAGAGATTCAAGAGTAGGTATTTATCACATAGGTTCATATAGTAGACAATCGGTGAGTTCCATGACCTCCGATACGATTCTCTTCAAAGATTCGCAGTATGAGATGAGAGTAGATTTCTAGATCTACTCTAGTATGTAGAGTATATGGAGGATGAGTAGGTATGGATTCACAGGTTCATCTGGGGCCTAAATTTAGATAATAGAGGCACAAGTGCAGATCCACTATCTCGTAGACATTAACGAGAGGTCGTCGAGAAGGCCTACATTGTAGAGGAGACTCGGGGAAAGACCAGCAGGCTAGAGGAGACCGAGTACAGACCCACATTCAGCAGAGATGCGGGACGGTAGATCGAGGGGTTTGGTACCTCTTCCTCATGGTTACTAGTATACAACATAGTCATCCTTTAGGCCATAGTAGTAGCAACAATAGTCCCACCCACCTCATAGACCTCCACAGAGACTTGATGCATAGAGATGTTAGAGTATGGGGCCTCCTCCTAGGGGTCCCATCAAGACACAAGGTGGGCCTAGAGCTCGACCAAAAAGAGCTCCAAGAGAGGCTGCACTAGACCATGGTTGGATCATCGCATCCACAACACATACTTCTAGAGGTTCTATTCCTTAGAGAGGATCAGGTGGCTACTTTAGATCCGGAGTTACGGGATATTTTTGGAGAGATTGCCTCGTAACCCTAATAAGGGTAAGGCACCAATCTCAAAACCGATAGTTGGTGACATGGGATGCAGCCACATGATTTATGTAGTGGTTGAGAACCACTAGGTAGAGCATCAGAGCACAATCATTGAGACCATAGGTAGCATTGGTGGTATTCCTACCTCTATTTTTTTATTCTAGTTCTTCTAATTCTTTCATTACACCATCTTTAGTAGAGCGATGCAGGCTGGTGGAAAATAGGAAAGGTCTTAGTTGGGATGTTGAGATGGCTTCTAGAGTGAAGATCTCATTGGAATCCTTAGTTAAGGAGTGTGTAGTGTATTTGGGACCTTTCACCACTACCTCAAATCTTCGTATTCTTCCTTTGGGCTCGTATGGAGTCATTTTGGGTATGGATTGGCTATCTACACATAGGGCTAGGATGGATTGTTATCACAAGACTATATATTTTGTAGAGGATTTGGGAGTAGAGTCGATGTTCTTAGGGGTCGGAGACCTATTTCTATTTACACCATCTCGGCCTATGTAGCTTAAGTAGTGTGTTTGGACTTGGTTGTCGGATGTATGTTGTTACCATCGGTGATAGGTCAGAGGATGGGTCTAGTGGGCCATCACTAGATGATCATCCCATTCTAAGAGAGTTTTCATATGTATTTCTAGGGGAGCTACCGGGTTTACCACCCCTACGTGAGATTGATTTTCATATAGATCTAGTTCCTAGAGAAGAGCCTATCTCATGGGCACCTTATCAGATGACCACCCTAGAGCTCTATGAGCTCAAGTTGTAGCTGGAGGGTCTTTTGGAGAAGGGCCTTATCCATCCTAGTGTATCCCCTTGGGTTACATTGGTTATCTTTGTGAAGAAGAAGGATGGATCCTTGCGGTTGTGTATTGTTTACCACCAGCTAAACAAGGTAATGATCAAGAATCGTTATCCTCTTCCTTGTATTGATGACTTGTTTTATTAGATGAAGGGAGCCAAAATTTTCTCTAAGATTGATCTAAATTCAGGCTATCATCAGTTGAGGATTCCAGAAGTGGACATTCATAAGACCACCTTCGCATGAGATATGGGCACTATGAGTTCACAGTGGTGCCTTTTGGTTTGACGAATGCCCCTGTAGTGTTCATGAGTTTGATGAATGGGGTATTCAGGACCTTCTTAGATCGCTTCATGCTCATCTTCCTTGATGAAATTTTGATATACTCATGTATGCATGAGGAGCATGAGGGGCACACTCACTAGGTTCTTCAAAGGTATTTGTGAGAAGAAGAAACTTTACAGAACTCAAAGAAGTGTGTTTTCATTTAGATAGAGGTGTAGTATTTGGGCCATATCATTTCTAGGGAAGGTATCACAATAGATCCTTCCAACATTAGAGCCATTATGGATTGGCCAACACCCACTACACAGTGACTAATCTGTTCATGGGATTAGTAGGTTACTACTGGAGATTTTTTCAGACTTCTCTCGAATTACGCACCTATCACTTCCCTTCAAAGGAAAGGGAAGAAGTTTGTTTAGATAGAAATATGTGAGCAGGCCTTTAGAACACTGAAGGAGTGCCTCACTTTAGCACCCATTCTTGTAGTGTTGGATCCACAGGTGAGTTCTTCATTTGCACAAATGCTTCATTGGCAGACTCGGAGGTGTGTTGATGCAGGATGACAAAGTAGTAGCTTTTGAGTCACGTAAACTCAAATATCATGAGTTTAATTATCTAACCCATGATCTTGAGCTTACGGTAGTCATGCATGCTTTGGTTATATGGAGACATTTTCTTCTTGGATGGAGATTCACACTCGGGACTAATCATTTGAGTCTTTGCCAATTCTTCATGCAGCCCAATCTCAATGCTCATCGCAGCGTTAGATGGAGTTACTCTGTGAGTACAACACGAGAGATCAAGCATGTGAAGGGGAAGGAGAATATAGTAGTAGATGCTCTCATTAGATGGAGACATGTGGCTATGGACACCTTAGTGAGTATAGATTTATAGAGAAAGATTCTTTAGCAGCTTCCTCTTGACATCTTCTACATTGCGCTTCAAGCGAGATCGAGTTACGAGACCCCTTAAGGGGAAATTTGATGGTTTTACCTTAGAGGTAGATGGTCTTCTTAGAAACAGAGGCTAGATATATGTTCCTGAGATGGATTCTTGAGGTAGGACATCTTGGTAGAGGTACATCATGCACCTTATTCAGCCCATCCCGGGTAAATAAGATGTATGTCACATTGTGATTGTATCATTGGAGAGGACTTCGTAGAGACATGGCCAGGTTGTGTCATGGTGTTTAGAGTGCCAGAGAGTTAAGGCTGAGTATCAACATTCAGCAAGCCTTCTTTATCCTCATGTCATACCAGAATGGAAGTGGGACACCATTTCCATGGATTTCATTGTTGGGCTATTGATGTCAAGATATCACCATGACACCATTATGGTCACGGTTGATAAATTGACAAAAGTGGCTCACTTTTCTCTGGTGAAGACCACTTATATAGCTAGAGCAGTAGATGAGTATATTTGGATGAGATTGTCAGGTTGCATGGGATTCTACAGAAGATCATTTGTAATCACAATCCTTTGTTCACTTCACATTTCTGACTACCATACAATATGTTCTTAGGATGAGGATCAACTTCAGCATGACATATCACCCCGAGATAGATGGACAGGACCGAGTGAGTGAATCAGATTTTAGAGGATATGCTTAGGATGTAGTGGCCACATCCCTTTAACACTTTTAGATATTGATCTTGATATTATTGATCTTATTATAGACACTATTACATTTTGTTTTAGTATGATGGTTAGATGTTAGATCAGGGATTATTATTGATCTGGATTCAATTATTATGCATGATGATTACTAGAGACATTTTTTTATATGTGGATGATGATATATTGTTTGACATGGACATATTATAGATGTTGATTTGGACATGTGACATTGGATATTGTGAGTAGACCTAGTATGGAAGATTATTGATGATGATATAGTTGATTAATTAATTGAAAATGATAATGTTGAATTCTTGATGTTGTTGTGATTCATATGTTTAGATGATCTTGAGATGTTGTTTATATCATTTTGGATGTTCTGATATGGCCACAAGGCTGAAGGAGGTATTTGTGTTTTGTAGGTTAAAATATCACAACAATGTCGGGGGACTGGAGACTAACCATATTGGAATTCTAGGTGAATTCAACAAGGTCACCATGGCAATTGTGTTTTGTGTGTGTGTGTGTGTGTGTGTGTGTGTGTGTGTGTGTGTGTGTGTGTGTGTGTTATGTTATGTTAGGGATTCCCATGAGGGGGATTTCCATTATATGTGACCATGAGTTTTTATATTTATTAATGTAAGGTATATTTTGGAGTGTGAAACACTTCATCCTCTTAGGAATTTGAATTTGTCCTTGGAGGCTAAATTTGGAGGCTTGTGGGACAAGTTAAACTTGTCCCACACCTCTTAAAATTATTCACCAACCATACCTATGGTTTGGAGGTTAAATTTAGACATTTTTAATGCATTTTAAAACTAATTGTAAGTTTTAATTGCACTTTTCTTACATGTTTTAAATTCAGTCCTTTTGGGGTATGGGTCTTTTGGAGTGTATAAGTTGATTTGTCTTTTTATTTATTATGTTTAGGTGAATGATGTTGAATTTGATCTTGGGGTTGAGGAAGAATGATGTGGCATCCCACATGGATCCACATCATCCTCTTCTCTTCCCTCTCCTTTAAAATTTGAACTCCTTGCTTGTTTGTGGGTTGTTGAAACTTTGCTTATTCCTCTTGGGGTGAATTTTTCTTGTTGTTTTGGAGCCTTTCTTGTGAAAGAAGTTTGGAGTCATTTGCATGCTAGTGTGTTGCTGATTTTGGACTGCATTTTGGCATTGGGAAGCTTGTTGATCTTGGAAAAAACTCCATTATGGAGAGGTAGGAACTTGAGCCTTTTGAAAATGTTTCTTTCTCTTGCATGCATGTATGAAATGGTGAATGTTGTTATGTGTGTGTTGGCTGGTTGGGTAGACTGCTTAGGACATGGTGTAGGAGAAGGATATGGGGATTTCAAATGGGGGCATAAGGGAATGCCAATGGCATCAGTTTTATTATGGAGGGAGTTTGGGATTGGGATCCACCATGGAAAAGAAATAGCTTGCATTTCTTACTCTTGGGGGCATAAGGGAGAAACTTTGGGGGGATAAGGAGGAATTTGGGGGCATAAGGATATGTGAGATGGTTTATTTTGGCGGGTTGTATTGGTGGATTCCCATTTCCCATTGGGAGGCATAAGTAGTTCCCCATAGATCCTTGCTCTTGTTGGCTTGCTTGATGAAGCCTCAGTTTTGTTTGCACTTGTTTAATGTAGTTGTGAACTACATTCTTCTTGAAATGTGTTTTGAATGTGAAAATGTTACATGTTTGTTGTGGAATTATTTATTGCCATGTGTTGTATTGTATCTCTTATTTCAATATCGTTGGGGCTCGGGGGCTAATTAGGAAGGATGGATTCTCCTTCTTATTAGATATCTTGGTTGGGTGGAGAGCATTTCCTTTCCCTCTTCCTTGTTGTGATCAAGATGAAAAGATGAAGAAAGTAGCATGTTGTTGTTTTGGAGCAAGAGGAATATACAATTTGAAAGTCCCTTATTTTGAGCAAGCTCATTGTAACCCTTCCCACTTTGAAGTGGATAAGTTTTATAAATATTTGTAATGAGAAGGATTTTGTGTTGGTAATGCAAGATTGAAAATTGGAATGTGAAATGTAGAGGAGTTATATTCTACTCTCTTTTGAAAAGAAATGTGAAAGGATGTTACATGCATTGCATTTTGTATTTAGAAATCAAATGGAAAAGAGAAAATTGTAAAGTTGTATTGGAAATGAATAAAGGATTGCATTAGTTCTCAAAATTGTATTGTGTATTGGATTTGATTTTCTGTTAAAGATTGAAATTTCTATTTGTAAAGGAAGATGTGTATGAGGAAAAAGAGACAATGTTTTATTTCCTTGAAAGTTGTTTGAAATTAGAAATTAGGCTTTGTATATGGACTGTTAAATACTTGTGTGAATTTTATGAAATGTAATATACTTGCATGGAATGAACTCCCACACTTGGAGGATGGAAAATGTTTAAGATCCTTTAATGTTTGATTCTGTTTTATTTTCTATATCTGGAAATCAAATTTTAACAAAGAAATGAGAAGTTCAAACTTGCACCAAGTAATAAGAAATGAAACATTAAAATTTAGATGTAGCAAGTCCTAAGGAACTCATTTTGACAATAAAACTTAAGAAAGATCCTTGAGAACTTTGTAAAAATTAAAATTGAACTTGCACCTTTATCAATCTTCTACCCAAGGATGTAAATATATATATATATATATATATATATACATATTTCAATTGCAACCCTTATAAACTAATTGGATCTTGGAACCCTTCCTAAATCCATCTAAAAAGTCTCCATGTCTGTTTGACATGCTTTGAGAAAGTAGGAATTCAAAATTGAAAAAAAAATATAAGTTAGAAATTTACCAGATTCTTTACAAAACCCTACAGATTGGTTTCTCAAAATTGACCTCTCAAACTTCATCAAATTCCAAAATTGATGACTCCTATGTAAATAGGGCTTCGAGATATTTCTAGAAAGTCCAATTTTGTCCAATCTAAGCTTCCTATCAAAAGTTATGGCCATTTGAATCTTTACTTCAAATTGGCATTCAAAAATAAAATAAATATAATCATTAACTTTAATTAACTTTGGAAAAATTTCCACAAAAGTGTGTGGCCCCGCCATCTTGCAACCAACCAGACCTACCACGTGGCACCTAGGAGGGAGAGAGACCAAATTTTAAAACTTGTTTTTTTTTTAATTTTATCTTCAGAAAATTTTCCCACTTTTCCCCGCATCCCCGCAAACCCGTGACCAATCACGTGGCCGACACGTGGCTAGCGTAGTGCGGGAGGTATCTGACTTAACGTTTTTTTCCCTTTGGAAAAAAATCATTTTGCCTTTGCGGCCCCACACCAAAGTTGCCACCGTCTTTGAAATTTCTCTTTCACACACGCATGGGCCTCGCACAATTTTAGACCTTTCTCCCCTTTTTGGCTAAATGCCTTGGGTTTTTCCGCTACCCCATCACCTACACCCAACCATGGTTTGACACGTGGCACCCTTTCTACCTTTGGTAGAGGCATGCGTGAAATTCCTCCCTAGCACTTTTTACCCTAAAATCCTAAATCTTCCACCACTCCCGCCCATCCATTTTTCCCACGCCAATACCTGAGTGACATGTGGCATCACGGAGTCGGTGTGGGCGTAGACCAATTCGGTTCCCTTGTGCTTTTGGCAAAAGAGACTTAAAGTCTCAACCCGCTCCGTTAGCCCACCATTCCTCCCAACCAACTAGGAGGTGACATGTGTCTCCCTCGCCGGGCTCGCGGGTGCGTGAAGGTGATTTTCACTTTTGTGCCAAAGGAGGGAAAAATGCGTTAAGTTTTTCCCCGCCCCGCCAACCCATGCATGGGGAAAATTTTCCTCCCTAAGCCCACGGACTATCCCTTGGGAAAATTTCTCCCCTAAAGCCCATCGGCTCATATCTTGCAAAATATAAGGAGTTACAAGTACTTCCTTATATCACTGAAAGGTGAGAAATTTTCCTATCTAATGGGAATGGTTTAGGAAATTTTGGAAGTGTTAAGTATGACAAAAATTTAGTTACAACTCATAGAATTTTAGAGAGTTGGTGTGGGGGTAAATTACTCATTGAACCTAACTGAAACATCTAACCCTAAAATTTGAACCTTGTGAACTTGTTATTAGTTAATGAAGGAAACATATATTGTAGTACATTAATCTTATTCAAGAACCTGATAGTGAAAATTGATGTCTTGCAACCTAGTTGTAGACACTTCAAATCAGAAAAAAATTATCCCATAATTTTTCTAGCTAACCCTAGGTTGTTTCTTGGGTCTCAAGTGGTTGTTTAAATGGGAACTACATGGAACGTCTATGCTTAGATTTACCAGATGCATCTATGATGTATATTGTAACACCCTGATTTTGTAAGTTATCTTGGTGATTATTTTTCATACTGTTGTAACTACTGAAATGAAGGCAAACATGTTAAGATATATTTTGATCTTAAGGGAATGTGTTGCAAATCTGGATTCTTGCATGCTGTAATTTATTTGCATGGGACAGCAGTTATTGTTACTTGTGTGTTTGCTGACGTGACGAAAAATTGTCGTATGCTTGCTGAACTCTTTATGCTGTGGCCTTCTTGTAATCACTTTGTCGATTTACTCTTGAACTGAATTGAAGGTTGATATAAATGTGCAGCACCTGATTGCAGGTATGAACAGTTGGCACGTAGATGCCAACGGAAAAGGGGTTCGATTCATGAACCATACACTGTCGTAACGTGAGACCCCGTAAGGTGAGGAATGCTGGGATACGGGTGGCTCAGGCATGTTAACATGGGACGGAATGTCCTGTACAGTGTTGAAATTGGAAGTCAGTCGGAAGACTTGACAGGATTGAAGGTTGATTAGTGTTAGGTGTTAGAGGGAATTAGATCCTAATCTAATCCTAAGCTCTACCTTACATCCTAAACTACTATCCTAAGTGGATTTTTAAATTATATATATAAAAAAAGTGAAATAGACCTAAGTTCTATTAACCTAAAGACTAGGCTATGACCTAGGTCGAACACTAATATGAATCCTAAACTAATCCTAACCTAGAAGGGGACGCACAGACCCATGGGAAAGGATAAGGATGAAGGGTGTTTAATGGCATTAATGTGAAGTCCTTACGTGGACAGCGCCAGTTTGGCGGGAACAGGGAAAAACTAGAGATATCTAGTTGGTTATGAAGCTAAACTTGGTTTTGCATGCAAAATTCAAATTTGATGGTTCGCCAACCCAAGTCGGCGGTGGCGTGAGAAAATAGAAAAAGGCAGAGCCTTTAATGCATTTAAATTTTTGGTCTTCGCGACCAGCTCGCCTTGGAAAGTGTATGAAGGAAATTTTGATTGTTTATTGTGTTGTTCGGATTTTTGAGAAGTTGCTCTGCATTTGGTTTTTGCTTGGTTCAGTCGAACTAGTTTCATTTGGTTTTTATCACTGTTCCTTGGAAATTTGGATGTTGTTGCCGAGCCTGAAGAGGAAGGGACTGTTTGGAAGCTCGCTGCTTTGTCGCCGTGGAAGGAAACACCTTCTGTAAACACGGTTTTCTTCGAGTTTCAAGAAAGAAATTACAGGCATGTTAAGCCCTTCTCTTTAAAACACTTGCTTTGTTTAAGCGTCTCATTAAAACAACCCTGCTCTTGGGTTTTGGGTTTATTCGATTTTGTTGTCATTGTTTGAAATGATATGAGTGGAATCATTTCTTGCTGTTGTGTTTGATCTGTCTTTGCATGAATTGGAGTAGGAAATACGAACTTGCTGTGTGGGTTTGTTTGATTTGGAGAATTCGAAATGGGTATTTTTTTCTCTGTTAATGTTTATATGAAAACGGAACAGGCAGTATGAGTTGTTCTCATTGTTGTGCAATCGTTCTTTTGTTATATGAACTTGAATGATGAAATCTGTACAGACAGTAGGAGTTGTCTTTCAGTGTTGAGCAATTGTTCTTTTGCTATATGAATTTCAGTGATAAAAACTGTACAGGATGTGTGAGTTGTTTGATGTTGTTTCTATACTGAAATCTTTAAAAAGGAAATAAGATCCTTTTCCTTCTGTTGTTTTGGATTTTGATGGAAATAGCATTTGGGTTTTATTTGAGCTTATGAACTCGATTTAAAGGAAGTAATGGTAATATTTTATTGTTTTCCTTTTTTCTTGCATAAGAAATGAATGAATAACATTTTGGGTATTTGTGGAAGTAGGAAAAGTTAACTGTTTTCCTTCTGAACTTGCATTTGATTACATTCCTTCCTTGCTGTGAGGACAGGATGATTTTGTTGTGTTTTATTGATGTTGTTTGGTCTTCCTGTTCGGATTGTTGTCACGATTACCAACTCGGCTTGTTTTTCTGTACAAGTAAATGGAAAAATATAGAAATTTGGTTTGTTGCTTGAGTCTATCTTGACTGTACCTTGTTGTGCATCTGATATCCTATGCGGGTTTTCATTAATAAGGGTATTGTTGTATGAAAATCACATTTTGGGTTCTGTACATCATTGAGAATAGAAAAATGGATTGGCAAGGAATACAAATTGAGTCTTCATTGCTTATGGTTTATTGAATTGAAACAGTTCAGACTATGTGAGTTTTCTATTCATTATGAACGATTGTTCAATTGTCATTATGAATTGAGCTGTCCTGGTAAGGTAAACACGAATTGGGTGTTTTATTTCCTTGGTAGAAGATGATTGTTTCTTACTGAAATTATAGGGAAACGAATTCTTCTTCTTTGTTTGTTTTTGATGAACGTTATGAGTTCAGCTTGACAAGATGACAGTGGCATTTAGATGGTTTCCTGAGTGCTGTTATTTTTCTGTATAAATGGAAATTTTGAATGTTTCATGTGGTCTTCTGATCTTTGCACTGTCATTCAAGGAAAAATGAATCCGACTTGACTGATTCTTGTTGAGTTGAAGAAAATGGTTGTTTTCTTATTTGAATAGTTAAAGGAATGAATTCTTCTCTTCTTGCTGTTGAATTCTGGAAATAGCATTGGAAGCTTTACTGTGCATATGATTGGGTCTTGCTGTAGGTAACAACAATGTGCAAATTGTTATTATGAACTGTATGCGTTCATGGATATAGAAGGTCATATGAATAAGTGATTGCGTGATTGTATAATCACATTACTTGGAATCTTCTAGTACAGCAAGTACATAGTATGCATCCTTATACTGCTTGTTCTATGATGAATACGATGTTTTACTAACCTGTTTTTGGTATTCGTATGAACCTGAATTAAATGAAGTATTGATAAGGATGATAAGTTCTTGTTTTCATTTAAAGCTGATTATGAATGAAATTATTCTTGCTGCTGGAAAGTGAATTCCGAATGAATTTTGTAAGTTTCACTCTGAACTGTTATCTTGATTTGTGTCTCGTTTGGATTCAATTTTTAGGACAGTCATGAGGAAAGAAATAGGAATGTGGATGGATAACCTGGAAAAATGATCTTTTCTCTTTTCATACAGTTGGAAATCTGTAATCGTTTAAGAACGAATTTTGTATTGCTTGGGTATGAGCAACTATATTTATTGTTGTTTGCTTTCTCGTCTGTACTTGATTGGGAATCAAATGAGATGCATGAACTGAAAGGAAAGTAATTGGTTTACATTTCAGTTAGATTTTATCCTTTGCATATACTACTAATGAAAGGAAATGGAATTGATAGCCGTTATGTTATAACAGCAGTATGCTTACTTTTATTCCTAGTTCTTACAAATATTGTAATCTGGAACTTGTAACGGTTATGTGGAAAATAGGACAGCAATTCTTGGCTGATTGGGATGGTATTTTGATGGTTCAGTTGTTATGCTGTCCATTCTTTTTTATGCTTAATTCTTGATTGATGTTCATACTATCATTTCATAAAAGCAGGGTTCTTTTATTGAGACAGTTAATTAAAGCACCTCATTTTAATGACAAGTGCTTAATATGCTCAGTTCATTGAACTGACCCGTGCAAGAAATTTTGTAGATGGAATTTGATTAGAACGAAGACATGGATGTTTTTTTATGCTTCTTTGATTATTTGAAGATGAATTGTATTTGTTAGTTGTTATTCCTCTATGAGGAATTGTGAAAAGAAGAAAGTACATTCTTCTATCTACGAGTTGTAATGATGTTTTATGTAAACAAAGTCCAGTCAGTTGGATTGGCAAATGTATGGATTATGAAATGGATTGATAAATACAAATACAAGTGTGATATTTTAAAAACTATATCAGTTTGATATTGTTGATTAAATTGGAAACATAATGTTATTTCTTGATTTGGATTTATTTAATTGTCCTTGGATGGATGTTAAAAAAAGTGATATTTATTCCCCGCCTAAATGCAACTTTTAAGTTGAAATGTGCAATTAGTTCATTCTTGGTAAAGATGAATTTTTAATTGACATTAAAAAGGATTAGGAAGAATGTGATTCCATAACTAATAGGTATTCAGGATTATCTTGGAAGCTAAGGAATATCGATTTACTTAGGAGCAAAATGGACTTCGTTTTTGGACTCAAAATCAATAACCTCGTATGTTAAATTCGAAAAGAAAGGATATGGGATAAATATATCCAAAGCTAATGAACCTTAACTATGTAATGTTAAGGAGAATAAATGAATACATTTATTGGGAATTAGACCTCGTTTAGATGGCGTCTAATAAACTGGAATTTTGAATTTAGTTACAGTTGTGAAAATCTTGGTTAAGTTTAATAGGTTAAACTTATCACGTCTGTCGGTAACGGGCTGATTAATCCAATGATTAAGAAGAGAACCAAGTAGGAAAATGCAGCCCTTCGGTACAAAGGAGAAGATGCATAGCAAGCTAGAGGATGGATTTAGTCTCTCTTAGCTACATACAACTGTAACGGGAATGAGGATAAAGGATCAACATGGTTGCTGAAAGTTGATCTTAAATATTAAGATCATATCCAAATCACTTGAGCAGGATGTGTACTCTCGATGGGAGGATTCCATAGGACATTGACATATGCCAGCTACAACACGGTGTCTTCATGAAGATGGGGTCTTCATGACAACACAATGTTATAGCTGACATATTACAATGCCCTCCCGAATTAAATCATCAAGAATACATAGGCTGAATGTGAAGTTCTTGGCTAGGGATAGGAGTATGATCACGTATACAGAGTGACTCCAGAGGACTAAAGATAACTAGACACACGGAGTCATGGGGAACGACACCGTATGTCTGCGTATCTTTAGTTACCAGGAGTGCCTTCCTATATTCATTCATATTGCTAGTTGGAAATTGGAAGTTTAAATCTGACCTTAAATTGAAAGGACTGGTAGGAGCCAAGAAAGACCATTCTAGATAACAGGTGAAGTGAAGTGAAGGATGTATTCCATTGATGTGTATCACATCCAAGAATACGATCATGCAAAGCATGTGAAAATCTTTGGCCAAAGTATCGCAAGTGTTGGTTACGTTGTCCTAATCACTTAATTTAAGATGCAGGATGTCAGATGAATATCAGTAACAGATATTCAGATAGGCTTCTTAAATGGATCACTTCGATAACTAGAAATGGTTAAGAGAACTTGTATATATAATATACTATGCATGAACGAACATGAAGGATCGGTAGTTTCCAAGTCATGAAATGAAAGATCGTTGAAACTCTGAGCCATGAAAATGGGAGATCGGCAGTTCTTCGAGTCATTTACAGCAGCATATAGAATCTGTTATAAGATTGAATGGCATTGAATGTGTGTTCCATATTGTAAATATGCGAATAGGGAACATTAGTTTTAAAAGGAAATTGTGTGTTCCAAACTGTGTTGTTTGGGTAGAAAACAATTATTAAAACTTGAACGTGTGTCTGAATTATATAATTCAAAACAGAGAACGTTATATAAAATAAAAAATAAAAAAATTCCCTTGTTCTAGTATCTTAAAATGGGGATGTTACATATATTGAGGAATCAGAGAATGGAAGGTCCATTTTGATGGATCTTTTACCTTCCATGGATCTAGAGAAAGAGTGGTGCTCATCACTCCAATAGGCGATGTCATCCCATGAGCATTCCAATTGGGATTCCTATGCACAAATAACCTCGTAGAGTATGAAGCACTCATTATTGGCCTCAAGATAGCTATTACATGGAACATTAGACAATTGCGAGTTATTGGGGACTCTCAACTTATCATAAAATAGGTTAATGATGAGTACAAGGTTAAAGATGAGAAGCTTATTCCCTATAAGAAAATGGTTGAAACTTTGAAGGAATATTTCACACACGTCATTTTTGAACAAAAACCTAGGTTGCATGATAGATTCGTGGATGTTATGGCTACTATTGGTTATCTCTTATGCATAGCACCTAAAGAAAGAAATATGCATTTATTCGTGGAAAATTTACAGTACCTACATATGATATACCGAGTCATGTTTGGCATGTGAAGTTGTTGGTCTTTTATCCCCTTTGTAGACAACCCTATATTCCAATACCTACAAGATGACACTCTTTCCCTTGACATCACCCATTCTAAAAAGAAAGTCCTTATTCACCACATAGCCCATTATACTCTCCTAGGAGGCACCCTTTATCATCATGGCTACGACAGGAATCTGCTTCACTGTTTGGATGTTGTTGATTCTATCCACACAATTAAAGAAGTACATGGTGGTATTTTTGGAGCACATACTCGTGGCATGGTCTTAGCTAAAAATCTATTGAGAGTAGGATATTATTTTCCTACCATGGAATCTTATTGTTGTAACTTCACAAAGAAGTGTGAACTATGCCAAAAATATGGAAATTTAATACATGCGCCAACACAAGTCTTATAATCTATTACAACACCTTGGTTGTTCTCTAAATGGGGCCTAGGTCTCATAGAGAAGCTCCATCATTCTTCATCAGATTGTCATACTCACATCATCACTACCACTAAATACTTTACCAAATGGGTATAGGTTACCCCTCTTACCTATGTCACTAGTGCATAGATTTCAAAATTCATCATAAACCATCTCATATTCCGTTACGGGATCCCGGCCATTGTCACCGATAATGGTAAGTCCTTCAAAAATAAAATGGTTAAAACATTGTGTCGGTGCTTCCATATCCAACTTAAGTGGTATACCCCTTATTACCCTCAACGTAATGGATAGGCAGAAGCCACCAATAAGACCCTTGTATGGATTATGGAGAAAATGGTTAGTAAAAATGGTTATAATTGGCATCTACAAATACATCCCTCCCTTTGGGCTTATCGTACCTCCCATCCACACTCCTACTAGTTTCGACCCCATATTCACTTGTCTATGGAACTAAAGCCATCCTACCTTTGGAAGTGGATCTTCCTCCCTAAGAATATCTCTTAGAGACTATCTTAATAAAGATGAGGACTACAAGGTTTCTCGCGTAGCGAGTTAGAACTATTAGATGAAAGGCACATCGTAACGCTCAATCACCTAAAATCTATCGTAATAGAGTGTCCAGAGGATATAAAAATGCATCATTCATAGGGTATTTGATGTAGGAGATCTAGTTCTCAAAGAAAATCAGAAGAACACTCAAAATATAGAGAAAAGAAAGGAAAGTTCAAGGCTAATTGGTTAGGTCCTTATTTTGTAATTGCTAAATATGGATCAGGAGCCTACAAACTTGCATATTCATATGGTGAAGAGCTTCTGAAACCTATGAACGCCATGCACCTAAAGTGGTTCTATGCTTAGGCATGACAAGAATATCAAATAAGAACTAAATATTAGAAAAACAAAGAAAAAACAAGCAAAAAAATGGAAAAATGAGAAAATAGTAAAGAAAAAGTAGGTCACCCACATGTGAAAACCATGCAATTGTGGCACAGTAAGGTGTATTTGAGTGAAAACCAGCTTTTGGCACTCAAGGAAGATTTATCGACACAAGTTACTCTTATGGAAGGATGGATAATCATTACCACTTTTCGAGATATGACTTCTTCTCGCTAGGTCAAGGAACTATACATGGGCCACCTTTTCCTTGCAATGATCTGGTTTGTTTACTCTTATATCTCAGTATGGAGGACATTACCTTTGTATACTCCCATCTAATGTTGATTATGAAAGTACCATTTCCACCTTCTCACACATACACACATGGCATTCTACCTTTTATATATTCCCACATCACGCTGGGGGCATACACACTTCTCTATTCTTGTACATTTCTTTCAAAACATGACATTGGAAAATACAAAAAAATTAGAAAAAGATACACAAAAACCTAAAATTTGGAAAATTTCCTTTTTAGGGATAAGGCTACATTCATTTCACAAACATTATCCTAGGGACACCTAGAAAACAATAAAAAATGTAGTCATGAAAACTTATCTTTTTAGATAAACCCAAAAACATTAGAAAATATGTCAATGTTGTCCTACAAAACCAAGTACTACTTTAATTGCATTTAGTTGTTGGTTTGTATATTTTTGATGTAATTAAAATGGATCATTTTCTTATCTGATTTTGAATCTTGCTTGATTTAAATTATGTATTACATTGCATACATTTAGGAACTCTCGTGCTTGTGAAAAGTTGTTGTGGGCTTCTTTATTTGTTATGTGCCTCTATTAAAGTTAATTTTTACTTTCTTAGATTAGATCCCATTTTAATCTCTTGTTAGCTTTTACATGTGTTTCTTTAGTTGGAGTTTGTTGTGTTCTTTATATGTGTATATTTGTTTAGTTGTGTTAAGCTATTGCTTTCATGTTTTATACAGCTTGTTTTTTATCACATCTATCATCTATCATTTCATCACATTTCTAACATCATTCACTACATCATATATATATACAAAAATGCTAAGTATGACATCATGCATGTATGCTAAGCTAAATCATCACATACTTGTATCATCAATGGGGAAGAGGGGATGCACATAATCACAAATATATCCCCCACACCAATATCATCTATTATCATCCCAAGTGCTAGAATAAAAACTCGAAAAAAACTCATGAATCCAAAACATGTGGTGCTATCTACAGATACATCATCAATATGAAAGCATGAAATATACACATTTTTGAATCTAAGGTATGCCACATACATAAAGGAAAGAACAATCATACATCATAAATCCATCATAGTATGATACATCAAAATGTCCATATATACATGTATAAACTGTCCCAGTGTCGCAGCTTAAAATAATACATCATCGATACAATATGCCATCAAAAAGGGGCATGCATCAAAAGAATCGAGCCTTCATCACGAGGCGTCATCAAAATAATGGTATACACAGCTATACATCAAAATCATCCTTCATAAGAGGCATGTATATAAGATATATATACAAAAAGAAATAATAAAAATCTCAACCACATCTCTCACCCTCGCCGAGGCTCATGTGTCCATGACCTAGTCATCAGAAGAGTAGCAGATGTGACAGATCTATATCTGGGGTACCACCCTACTGTCTATCTGGATATTGTTTAGTCGGCTACCTAACTGATCTCACTGAGTGGCCTGATCTCTGTGACCTGGAACCTATCACACTCGCATCTGATTTTTGGAATGATAACACTTGATGATCTACTAGAACTTCCTAGAAGTAGGTAGTCCTATAATATAAGGCCTCTCCACCAAATCTCATCGCATCTCATATCAAATCTGCATCTCCAAGTGAGAGCTTCCTATAGGGTGGCATCTTGCTAACTGTCACCCGACCAATGTCTGCTCTAGGCCTATTTAGAGGTCACAGCCTCTCGCTTTCTATCTGCATAATAACCCACAACTGGGCCCGCACTTGATCCCTCTATGCTAAATAGCCCTGAGCCTGTATCTAGATTTGAACCCTCTGTGCCACAATCATTTGTACCTAAGTCTGTGACTAGTGTAGAAGGATCAATATCTGAGCCACCTATGCGGCCATCTCCTAGATCTGAATTTGTGATGGAATACTTTCAATGTCCCGGTGGCCTATGCCCTAACTCCGATCCTTCTCCGCTATCAAAATATTCACCTGGGTAAGTACCTTATCTCACTTTGCTATGAGTTCCTGTACCTATACCCTAGTTGTGTCTCTCTCCCTAGACACCTATAATCGTACAAAAATAAATACCTATAACTACTACTAAAGAGAAGCTCACTTCCCACCAAAGATCATTACTCTTTGGAATATCAAGTGGTGGGCGCTGCTCTGAAGTACTGTTGAAGAAGGGTATAAATTCATGTTGGAATGCCCACTGGGGGAAACTCTATGTCCACTACCCTATATACCTATCTTGATCTAGACCTAGGACCCTGTCCCTATGGCTGCTATGGTACGGGACCCTGTCCCCTACCTCTGATATACTAGTGTGAATTTGGTCCACCCTCATCATCATCATCATCATCACTATCAACAATACTAATGGCTCCACCCTCATCACCACTAGGAGGCCCTACTGGAGGAGGTCTCACACCGGTGATATATTCCACTCTAGATATAGTCAAAACAAAGGTGGAAGCACACCATGATACCAGGGCCTGTACTCAGGAGTAGTGCTGGGATCCCTAATCTGTCTCAATGGCACCCAAATAATAGGTGCCACTGTCCAAAACTATCCATTTCTCTATCGCTAGTAATATGTGGCCCCATGTCAAAATGCTCTCGAGATTTGCAAGCATACCATATATCTGGCCCAGGAACATCCTGGGTAATGCCAAACTATCTCTCACACCGATCAACCCCAGTATATCTCTCGCATATAATCATGACTTCCTAGAATGAAATTCTCTACATTGGCGACTAAGTTCTAAGCCATCGTTGGGCCACTAGAAATGTCTAGAATACCTCCAAACCATGGAAGCCTACCTCAGCTCCTCCAACTCACACCAATAATGATATATTACCCCCATGTTAGGTCACACATCATCCCCTATTGGGACCCAACCCATCGTTGATGGTTTGTCAGGAGCCCAAACTCTCAAAATAGCTAAGGGGTGACCAATGGAAATATGGTCCCATGCCCAAATCTACGGGAGGCGAGTAGGTCCTACCATATTTTGATGGTAGTAAGTAATCAAATGAAGGTTCCAGATAGATTTACTAATATGCATTGACCCCAAAAATAGGTCTCTCCCTCCACCAAACTAATAATAACTCCAAAGATTCTAAGTGGAAAAGAAGCACAAGTCTTGTCAGCGAGTAAAACTCCACTGACAAAAGCCATCATGAAGACCACTAATCGGTCTAACTCTGGATCATCTATACATCGAGATAATCTGATGGACATCCCACATCGTGGTATAGTAGGGACACCGAATAAATGTATAATATGTCACTGAATATCGGTCCAAAGTGACTCATAGTCTAGATGAGTTGGCCTTGAATGGGAACCCACATGATGTGCCACACATCATCAATTGTAATGGTAATCTCCTCGGTCAGGAGCCAAAAAAATTGACTCTCACTTTGCCATCTCTCTGCTATGGCTGTCAAGAGGCCATGGTCCAATGTAATCTGTGGCATCTCTACCACATGAGACAATCCTGTCACATGCAAAAGGCTCTCCAGAGTCACTCTATCATCATCATCAAACTATACCTCTATAATAGCTAGCTGACCGTAGCACTCGCAAGTCTGCAAAATGGGTAGTATACGCTGCAAAATCAACACAAGTGTTAGGTACTTACTTATTTCTATTTTTCTAAGGAAAAATGCTTCTTCAAAAACACATCTAACTCACTAATTATTCTTTTCTTCTGAACTAATCTCATCTATATTCTTCTATACTTGGTTATTTTTTAGCTAGTTGTTTTTTCCCCTTCATTCTAGTGCCTACATGCCTACTTTAGCACTTGTGCACTCTAAACGATGCATACACACCCTTACGGATGCATATGCATACTAAATGTTTTTCTCCTTTTGGTGCAGGCCACACAGGGATGCATATGCACCCCGATGCCTATGTGCCTACCTCGATGCACATGCGTGTGTGTGGCTATTCTATCCCAACCGATGTATATGCTCCCCTATGCCATTAAATTTTTCTATGGGTACACGTGTGCATACTTGCCTCTTCCAATGGATATGCATGCACATACACACTTCTTCAAAATAGGTAGGCTTGTGCATCCTTTCCTCCCATGAATGGATGCATGTGTGTGTGTCCATGTCTAGTTTGAAGCATACACGTGCACGTACCCATCAAAGATGACGCATACACCCATGTGAATGTGTAAAAAAAAAAGTCCTACCTACCCTAGAAAAGCCCTAGAAAATGCAATAAATGCATAAATAATGGGAGGGATAGGCCAATCACGTATGTTCCATCCACTTTGGGTCCCACATGAAATCTCGGATGTGATCCACGCATCTCATCCTCCTCGTATTATTGCCATCTCACTCTAGGGCTATCGCTCTTGCTCACAATAAAAATTTGCAAGAGCTCGGGGTAGAAATGAATTTCTTGTGATTGTTTTATCGACCTTGGGTGGGTATATTAACCCATCACAAAGGCCCCCTAGGGCATGTTTTCTCCACCTTGATCATTCTAACCTTCTTCTATCCACTTTGTGATAATTATTTTTGTATTAATTTTTTTTTACTAATTTTCACATGCTAGGGCACTTTGTGCCACCCAACAATCACTTCTCCATCACACTGAAATGATTTACACATCTTTTAGGTGCCTTTTCCCACCTTTTCCTCTAATTTTCATCTATTTCCCCCATCGTGATAATTATTTATTCATTTATTTTCAATGAATTCTTCCCGACTCGTCTTTCTTCTTATGAGCATATATCCTAGCTCTCTGGTAGCTTTGCCTTCCCATTACCACCTTCATGCATACTTTTAGAAGATCTTTGATCTTTTGAAATTCTTATGACTGATCAAAACCTAAAAAATAAAAATTCATAGAGATATTTAAAAACAACAAAAACATTGCAATTCCTCGAGAATGTCTTTAAAATTGGTAAAACCAATCATCTACAGCTGAAATATGTGTCTATTGCATGGAACTCATCCTAGATCTTGCTGACATTTTCAAACATTTCAAAATAAGAGACTCACGCATCACCAAAATCTTCAATCACCTACACAAGCTATGTTACTTACTTCTTCTATACTTTGGGGCACTATCAGTTTCCTAGTACTATTTTTGTCGTGCACATTGATTTTCAGAGGACCCATGTGTCCTCCATCTTTCCCCTGCATAATACACCTTGCTTGGGGCATCATTCTTCACCCTTGTCATTTATCGAACATTTGGGACTCAATCTCAATAAGAAAATATTTGTGCAACTATCTTAAACGTTGTTGGTTTAAGTGTGTGTGATTGTACTTATTTCCCTGTTAGTTGATTTTGTTTATTTCTCATATTGCATTAAATTTGTGTATGTTGCATGGAGTTGGTCATTTTTAGTACAAGATGGTTGTTTGTATCTTGGCTTTTCATGTCATTTTATGCTTCCGTCACATGCTCACATTTTAATAAGGACCCATGAGGAGGATTATAAACATTATGATGATTAAGTATTGTTAGCAATTGATTTGTGCATAGCTCAATATCCCTTTTTTCTAAGTTTCTCATCTTCTCTATCCACTTCCCTCTCTATTGTTTTCTTTTTCAATCATTGATTGAGTTTCTTTGTCACCCCATTGACACTTGAGGGGAATTCGTCATCCTTCATCCTATTAATTTTTCTTCTACCCCTTCAAAAAATTCTACTTGTTTGTGTTTGTCTACTTTCTTTGAAGTGACGTAGTTTACGTCACCTCAAAGATGGCCAAATGTAGACACCTATAGTTTTATCAATACACTATTATTTCTAAAGGTACACTAACGCTGCTTCCCTTTGTAAATTGATGGCACACCGCCAGTTAGACCTATCTAACTCCCCTCTCATGACACCTTTTTGGTTGTTTTTCCTCTTATAAACCATTTAAACACTCTGATATAGCCTCGTTCTAACTACATTAGCTTCTTATTCCCTTCTATCTTGCTTCTATTAGATCCATGGAATATCAATCCACTTCGTTGGATTGATTAAGCCCTTTAGAAACCCTTCCAGAACCCTAATTACTCTCTAAGAGAGATTAATTAGTCTAACCTAGGTTAAATACCCTAAACATAGTCAAATCACACTTTGACTTGCTAAAAGTACTTTTGGACTTTAGCCTTTGTCCCACATACACCCAAATCTCCCATTTCCCCAAACCAAAAACTATAAATAGGGCTATACCCCCTCCCTCATTTCCTAAGAATTCTCTCTTCTTCCTAGCATAGATTATAGTATTTTGTTTAGGCTTTAGATTGCATTTCACTTTCTTCCATTTAGCTAAATAGTATTTTATTTTGTATTTCATAGAACTAACATGGAGTAAAAGGAAATATCCATTAGCCTTGAAGCCATTAATGGGGAGATTTATTTCTCTTAAACACATAACTCGAATGCTTAGATCCTCTCGGTTCATTATTTTAAGATTTCAAAGGATAGAGGTTAACTTCATTTGCTTAGTTTGCATTTTTATTTCAAATTAATGTATGCAGAGAAGAAAAATTTGCTCATTTCTTATCACATGGTCCATTGATCAGATTGTTAAAATCCTTTGGATTTTTTTATAGATTATTGCCCCAAATCCATGGCTTTTACAAATTTTTCTTCATCCTACATCTTATTAATTTTTCTTCTACCCCTTCAAAAAAATTCTACTTGTTTGCGTTTGTCTACTTTCTTTGAAGTGATGTAGCTTATGTCACCTCAAAGAGGGGAAATGTAGACACCTGTAGTTTGATCAATACACTATTATTTCTAATGGTGCACTAATGCTTCTTCCCTTTGCAAATTGATGGCACACCGCCAGTTAGACCTATCTAACTCCCCTCTCACAACACCTTTTTGGTCATTTTTCCTCTTATAAACCATTTAAACAGTTATTATAGCCTCGTTATAACTACATTAGCTTCTTATTCCCTTCTAGCTTGCTTCTATTAGCTCCTTGGAATATCAATCCACTTTGTTGGATTGATTAAGCCCTTCAAAACCCTTCCAGAACCCTAATTACTCTCTAAGAGAGATTAATTAGTCTAACCTAGGTTAAATACCCTAAACATAGTCAAATCACACTTTGACTTGCTAAAAGTATGTTTTGGACTTTATCCTTTGTCCCACATATAACCAAATCTTCCATTTCCCCAAACCAAAAACTATAAATAGGGATATACCCCTTCCCTCATTTCCTAAGAATTCTCTCTTCGGATTATAGTATTTTTTTAGGCTTTAGATTGCATTTCACTTTATTCCATTGAGCTAAATAGCATTTGCTTTTTTATTTCATAGCACTAACATGGAGTAAAAGGAAATATCCATTGGCCTTAAAGCCATTAATGGGGAGATCTCTTTCTCTTAAACACATAATTGAATGCTTAGATCCTCTTAGGCTCATTATTTTAAGCTTTCAAAGAATAGAGGTTAACTTCATTTGCTTAGTTTACATGTTTATTTCAAATTAATGTATGCAAAGAAGAAAACCTTGCTCATTTCTTATCACATGGTCCATTGATCATATTGTTAAAAGCATTTGGGGTTTCTTTAGAGATTATTACCCCAAATCCATGGATTTTACAAATTTTCATTGAACACACTTGCCCATACCACTTATCAAGGATTCAGTTAGGGGAGGACACACAGAAAATTGAAGGTACAATACTAGATGCACAGTTATACATGTTATATTACACACCTTCATAATTGCAGAATATTGTTGTCTTTTTACACATAGGAATGACACTAGAAGGAATGAAAGCATTGGAGAAGAAAAAAATTACAATTCATGTGATACCCTTTATGTTGATCAGTGGATATTTATACAAACTAGGCCGATATGAAGTATTGCGTCGGTGTGTACTAGAACATGAGTGTATAGATATCATGGAAGAGGATCATAGTGGTATTGTAGGTGGGCACTATGTAGGTGATGACACCGCACGTAAGATTCCACTTTATAGATTATGGTGGGAGACATTGTATAAGGATTATAAAGAGTATTGTAAGGCGTGTGATCATAATCAGTTACTTGGAAAACCTAGGCAAAGAGATGAAATGCCTTTGAGGCCTATTGCTAGTGCTGAGCCATTTGAGAAATGGGATATAGGCTTTGTAGGTCCTATTTCACCTGACATGCATAGAAATGGATCGTGTTATATCATCACTTGCGCTGATTATCTTACTAGGTGGGAAAAAGTAGCACCTATAAAGGATTGTACAACTACAACAACTAGATTCTTATGGGAAAATGTTCTTACTAGGTATAGATTTCCACCGAGATTGACCAATGATAGAGGAACATACTTTTGAATAAGACAATCAGGATATTATTGGATGAATTTAGGGTTGTGCACCACAAGACTATACCCTATCATCCTTAGGAAAATGGTACTGCTAACGCGTTCAACAAGATATTGAGCTAGACCTTGAAAAACATTTGTGATGTTGGAAGGAAATATTGGGATGATAAATTTTCTACTATGATTTGGCTGTATAGAAAAACCTACAAGAGGTTGAATAAGGCCACACCCTTTCAATTGGTGTTTGAGTACAAGTATTTCTTCCTATGGAATTCATTCTACCTTCTTTGCGTATTGTGCACACTGGAGGTCTAGCTGATGAGAAAGCATTAGAAGAAATAATTGACAAGTTAATATAGTTGGATGAGAGGTGCACCATAGAACATTGGAGTCGATGGCAGGAAAAGGCCAAATAAAAGGGATGGCATGACCGAAACATTAGGGATAAGAAGCTTGAGGTTAGACAAATGGTAATACTTTATGATTCTAATTTTCTATGCAGTCCAGAAAGCTTAAATTACATTGGTTAGGACCGTATGTTATCACTCATATACTCAAATCAAGTGTTTTCTAGTTGGAGGTGCTTGATAGAATGCGGTTACCACCTACATTAATCGGAGTACTTTAAATTCCTATTATAAATAAGTCTTCTTGGTGTTTGTAATAAGATAGTGTTTCCATTTAGTCTAGGTTTCCATTTCTATATTTACTTTAATGTATTTCTTTCTTTGTTTCTATGATTTGTCAATTTAGTTTGGTATTTTGTGTAATAATCACTTTTACACGTTGGAAGATAATTACAATCTGAATTTTTTTACACATAGAGGAATTCAATTCCCATTGGTATTGGGTGGTTATTATTTGTTATTCACAAATGGGTAAACATTAGAAAAAGCATTACATGTGCTATTCAAGTATGGAAAGGAGTTGTTAGAAGGGAGGTTGTTTCTAAAAGAAGACCATAGATGGAAATGAATGAATGCACGGTATGAGATGAGGTAAGAAGCGGATATAGAAACTACTATGGGAGGAAGCAGTGGTGACGTACTTTGATGCATGGAAGCACATAGAAGAGAAGTTTGTAGCCATAGGGTAAGAAGGCATGCAAGAAGGTTATAGCTCGGGTGTTAATTTGTACCACACACGGAAATTTCTAGAAATTTTGAAAATGGTCAATTAATGAGAGAATTGTTGGTAGGTGAAGGAGCGATAAATGTACTAACATTTTGAAAATCTATATAAGGACATGATGTAGGTTCATTTTTACCTTTGTAATCACAAGTATTCGAATGAGCTAAGTGCAACCCAGCCAAGAGAATCATATTAAGGTGTAGAGAGTTACAAAACTAGACATGGAGAGCAGATTTTTGCACATAAAAGGCTTGCATCCCCATTGGTGAAGGGTTTGAGTGAATCGAAGCATTGAGAAGGAGCTAGGGAACATGGTTTCAAGCTAGGGCACATAATTTTGAGCTAGGATTTAAACTTACTCAAAATAAAAGACAAGAGGTGGAATTTTTACAATGGCACCGAAGAAAGCACCTACAGTAGGCATAAAAGGAAAGAAAAAGGTGGAAGTTGAGGTTGAAATTTCTCCCAAGAGAATTTTTTCAAATATGCAGTGCCTGGAAGGAGTAATAATTAGAAAATATTGGGATTCCCACATCCGCAAATGCAAAGTAAGTGAATAAAACCACTTTGCACCTTTGATAACAAGGAGATTTAGATGCTTTGCTGAATAAGAAGACCAAAATCATATGGTAGAATATATGCCAAAGTGTATGACGATGCTTAGGGAAAAATTGCTTAAGTAGGCAATATTTTATCAACTGTATGAGCTCTCATATTTTGGAACACATGAACCTTTATACCAATGTATTATGAGCACATCCCATGAGGAATTATTCTATTTCTTCATATAGAGGGTTGGGCTCACAATGGCCCTAATTGTGACATCAACAAAATTGAAGGGAACATGGACACACATTGTTAGTCATCCAACTGATAAAGCATCGGTTATAACCATAAGCAAGGAGTTGGGGTATACCAAGGGTCTGTATGGAATGGAAATATAAAAATTGAGGATTAACCTTGTGGTGCACGCATCCACGCATCTACTCACCAAGCTGAATGATCAAGAGAGATGGTTATAGGTAAACACCATGTGGCTTCATATTGCAAAGAAAATGTCCCGAGAGAAGTGTACAATTTAGCAAGCTATATTACAGAAACCATTGTTGAGGAAGTGCATGTAGGAAAAAATATAAGTTTTGGTGCCATCCTCTTATCTCTTGTATTTATATAAATTGGAGTGCCCGATGGGCCAAAGAAAAAAATTTGGGAATACCCCACTGAGAAGAAGTCCCTCGTAGAAAGGCTAAAAAAATTTATATGAAGGATCAATGAGCTACCCGTCAAGAAAAGGGGAAAAATGTGGTATGACCAAATTAACATGGCATTTGAGGATGAATGGCACATTCCAAAGGAACTACCTTCAATAGTATTCAAGGTAGTGCAATTTGCGGTGTATCAACATTTCGCATCATGCGCTTTTCCATGAAGGATGGGAAATGGAGTCCATTGTGTAATCTACCCTATGCCTTCACAATAAGCTACATCTAGGCCTTAGTTCATAGATTTACTAATGTATGCCATCTAAACTTCAACTTAGACAAGGTAAATTATGACTATCATACCCTCAGAAAACATATATATATCTAGGTCAATCGCCTAAATTGAGAGGCTCATTTTAGATGTCAAAAATATGAATCCAATAAGTTTGGATATTGGTGACAGATTGAGATGCACTCATATATCTTCATCTCAAGCCTAGGATATATAATAATAAGTATGTAGAGAAAAATTTCATGCTCCTAGGGCTGCCTAAGGAAAACATACAATGGAGAATGTGCTAGCTCCAAAGCTTACTGTGATGATACAGATAGACAAGGAAGAAGAGGAACATGAAGATAGTGGAGGATTGGATCATAAAGTTCAGAGGTAGCCCAAAGAAAAGTGGAGAGTGAGCGTGTAGATACTCCACCATAGGTGCAAGAAGGAGAAGAGGACTTGGATGTGGATGTAGTCCCTGAAAATTTATAGTTTAAGAGAGTATTCGTAAGAACATTGACCAAAGGATCAAGAACACTGTAACCTATAAGAAGATCACCTAAACTCTCCCCGTAAAGAGGCACCTGAGGAGAAGAGAAGGAGAAATTTGAAGCTAAATGAGGAGGTGGAGTATTTTGAGGAGAGTGTACTTGGAACCCCAAAGGCAACCAAAAGATGTGGAGGAACCTATAGATGAAGAAATGAAAGATGAAGACGAAGGGGTGAAGGGAGTAGAAGAGATGGTGAAAAGAGAAACCTAGCGTGCATGTTACTACTCGGAAAAAGAATGTCCAACCCTAAACCTTGGCTCTTAGGTTCCTAAGGGGCCAATAATAAAGAGAACAAGTGAAGAATATGTTGTGCCAAGTATGGGATATGCTGAGGACACAATAAAAATTGTCCACGCTTGTTTTGAGCACGAGTGGGCCTTAAAGAATTGTATAGATTGGAGCTAATGGATTTAGACATGGCCACCACATGCATAAGGGAAAAATTATCCTGGTCCATGCAAAACCATATGGATGAGCCATATTTTGATGTGTGCGAGGAATCTTGTGTGTCAAGGAGAGTGAAGAAGGCACCCTAAAGCAGACACATGACAATAAAGCCTACTCTAATGTCTGATGAGCAAGTGATAAATTCCTTGGTTAAGGTATCTACAGAGGTGGCATGGAGGAACATTGATAAGGCTTCCACCATCAGAGTGCTACTTGAATATAATAAGGAAAATAATGTAGAAATAACATGTTTAAGAGGAGCAACAAACCTAGAATAGAAAATGAATGAGGCCTTCATTATCATGGTAGAAGAAATTGGAGATTATGTTCTAAAAGAAAGACCTCATCTTGAGTCTAAGGTACCTGATAATTTTCATTCAACTATGTATCATGTGTTCACATTGGTTGATTTCATGTTATAAGATGGGCCAATTTCAATGCCAATGCAAAAGGATCCCGAACAAGAAATGTAAAGAGAAAGGGCCTCTGTGGTTATGAAAATTTCAAATTATGAGGTATTTCTCCAAACTTTGAAGGATGAATGAAGAAATCGTGAAGCTCAATATTTTTTCAGCACCAGAAGTAGTGATAAGGACCAGAACTTTGATTAAAGATAATTACATTCTGAAGGCCATGAAAGATGAGACACTGGGATGCGCAGAAATATTGGCACTAGTGAAATAAAAGCACGAATCAATTTAAGCAGCCCAAGACCCACATAAGGAGAGAATAGATGAGATTAGGAAGCTCATAGCACAAAATATGGATCTTTTGGAGGGAATGATGACTGTTATGGCCAATGTTGTCCAAGTACTATAGAATGAAAAGGAAAATATTACTCAGGATGAATTGGAAGCCATTTCCATAGAAATTCTAGAGAAAACAAGGACCGCATTGGATGACTAGAAGACATTGGAGGTTGAGATTAAAATAGAATATCCAGAGTTGATCCTCCCGGTTGAAGAAGAGGGTGCTGCAAAGTAAAGGTATATTCTTTTGTATAGTGATTCTTTACATTCTTTCCATTCTTATTCTTTATTATTTGGGAACATCAAAAAGAATCCCCATTATTAGGACAAAAATGTACTTTAGTGTGTGGTAATGTTGAGTAGACATAATATTGTGATAAGGAGAAAACACATGAAGAATGCACATGCAAGAACAAGGAACACTTGAAGGCGCGAGAAGGATAGGATAGGAAATGTGCACCAGGATAAGTTGATTCAAGACTTAGCCATTTTCATGGATGTGGGCTATTTTTGGAGATAGGTCATGGGAGAACACATTGGGATAAAAATTACATGACACGTAAATTCTATTTTGGGAATGAGTGTCGATAAACACCATGCATGAGTTCAAGATAATAATATAATTACTTCTTACAATTAACTATATGATGCCTATTATTAGCGCACTTGCATGTGTTCATGTTAATGTAAAAGTGCATGGCTATTATCAACATGTGACCTAATTTGAGAAGTGTGTAAGTGGTGAAGGGAAATTCCCCACCTCTATAAGTATGTATTGAACTATGTAGTTTAGCAAGAGTGAGTTATTTAAGAGTTATGTTGCTGGATCCGATGCATGCATGACTTATGGTGATGCTTTGTAATGAAATAAGTTTTTATGTATTACAATGTTTAATGTAATGGAGTATATTGGATAGATAATGGTTTTAAACATGACTATAATCGGTTCTTGTATGGTTAATCTTATTATAGTTATTGTTTAATTCATGATTCTCTAAGATCTAGATTTGGTTAGGCACTGTGGAATGTTTATGGTTATTTATGGTTCTAAATATGTTGTATCTTCATCACACTAACATCCTACATAAGAAACTCTAAAGAGGGTCATGGTACCTTTGCATGCTTTGGGTGAGTGCTCAGCTTAGGTTGGGTGATGTGTCAGCGTGTCTGGGTTTTATATAGTAGATTCTAGGCTACATCATTGGTTCCATTACCGGACCTCTTTTTCAACTATTTTCAGGATGTTTCACGATGAAGACATATCGGTTGACCTTAGCAAGTGTTGAGGAGTGGATAAAGGATCTGGAAGAAGAGTACACTCAGAGGTTCAACACTGGATTTGAGTTTGACGCATGCGTGTGGGTGGAGAAAATTTATATGAGATATTCTTTGTATTATCAAAAATTTACTCGCACCCCATGCGACATCCGACATCACTTTCTAACAAATACCCCTAATGAATTAACCTCGGAGGAAAATAGCATAAAATATCTCTATGAGTAACTAATCAACCAATCACACATATTTAACTCATGACAATAGAAAATTTACCAACACATTCATAAAATTGAAAAAACACAACGTATTTATCCTCCCAGATGACCTAACTTGGGAGATACATCACTGCATCCCTAGACGACCTAGCATGGGAAATTACTTTACATTTTTCAAGTGCTTCCAGATGACCTAACATGGAAGAAATAAATTTTGGTGATATTTATGGAATGGGGGAAATGAGACTTCATAGCCTTTCCTATACTGATCCTATATGGGATATCATGTTTGGTGAAATCAAATTGGATCCAAATAAACAAAATCTGGTCTTTCTCCATCTACAAAAACTAGATATTTTGGGGAAGTAGTTAAATTTGGAGGGTAAAACTCTCCCTACACTATTCCTTTTGCGAAAGGATGCAAAAATACTTTGTTTTTCATACACACGCAATCGGGTTGGGAATTGATCACTCCCTACCCTAACACATCTCCATCAATGATGAAAAAATAAAAAATACCATTCATTTGACATCATAATCATTAATATCACTTAGTGTTCCTCATTATGATTCCACGTCCCTCGTTATGCTGCATGGATTGACACACCAATCCATAGTTCATCATATTATTTTTTCTCACTCAAAATGTACTTCTACCACATCTTATCATTCTCCTACGATATGGTATTCTTTGGACTTCTCTTAGGTATGCATCTCTCAATGACGAAAAATTAAAAAAACTCCATTCAATCAACATCATAATCATCAATATCATTTAGTTTTCCTCATTATAGTTCCACATCCCTTGTTATGCTACATGGATTGATACACCAATCCATGGTTCATCATATTATGTGTTCTCACTCGAAATGTACTTCTACCACATCTTATCGTTATCCCGCGATATGGTATTCTTCAGAATTCTCTTAGGTATGCATCTCTCAATGACGAAAAAATAAAAAATCTCCATTCAATCAACATCATAATCATCAATATCGCTTAGTGTTCCTCATTATAGTTACACGTCCCTCGTTATGTTGCATGCCTCGAAACACCAATCCATGGTTCATCACATTATGTGTTCTCACTCAAAAGGTACTTATACCACATCTTATTGTTCTCCTACATCATGGGATTCTTCAGGTTTCTCTTAGGTATCCATCTCTATCTACTTTATGTTACCAATATTTCACTCACCAACATAAAGTGGGGGAAAATGTAGATAAAAAATCACACACTTACTACTATTATTTTTACTTTGCCAAGGGTGTTGTTTTATATAAGGATCTTGCGTAACAAAATTACTCACCGATGACCCATCCCATAGTCCATCTAGTTGTCTTGTTGGTCTTTATTGCTTTTATATTTTACACTTGTCACTCATACTCATAGTTCTAGTCATGTCACAGGGATCCCTATATGTCATTCTTCACTCATTTGTTGTCATTTGTCTCTAGACAATAGCACCTAGAATGGACATTAGTGCATGGCACTCTTGTCCATCCTAGGCACCTTTTTTTTTTTGTATTTGATCTTATTTTTGACATTTGAGGTTGGTATTTCTGGTTTTACCTCTCATATTTTGAGTTACTAATCAACATGTCTGGTCATTAGTGTTGAAATTCAAACAAGTGATCCCTATATAAACACAACATGAATACCATTATAAGAGAAGATTTTTTTATCAAGGTATATCTATCTACATAGAGAAAGGGACTACATTTAGGAACATTATTTTGCATACACACTGCATAGGAAGGGGAGTTCATTCTATTACATCCACACATTTGCATTTTATCTAGCTATTGCCCGCTATCTTGGTGTCATTGGTGCAAGGGAGACCTAGGAGCACTATTGCACACAAAAGCACACAAAAAGAAATTTTGTTTGAGATGTAGTGTAATGCTCAGTAAGTATATCATTATGGCGGATGAGGACAGTCGACCCCCTATGTTGCATTTTTTTTTAGGATTTGATGTCTATTTAAGGTTTTTGTATGTCATTATTTCATTACAGGTTTATAATAACTCCGGAAATTATTGTGTGATATTGTAGTGACAAAAAGTGAAGAGGTGTGAAACCCTATTGACACTATCATAACTAGATCCCAAGATTTTCTATAGACTCAAATGACCAGAATTAATACCTTGGTGCTCACGGGCACCCCTATCCTTCTCTAAGCACCCTTATCTAGCCATTTATACCTCTGTTGCATTTTTCTATGGTTCGTTGTGATCCTTGCTCCTACTTCATCACATTCTCCAATTCACACTCACTATGAGATAAGAGAAATTAAGATAAGTAACTTACCCCTCTCATTTCCTTTCATAGTTAGCATTTATATTTCATTGTATATCATTTGTAGTAGATCTTTGCATTTAGATTTAAATAAAATATTTAGATTTTATTAAATCATCTTGTTTTCCCCCTTACACCATGTGTAACCTCAAATTCACTCCACTTAGACCCTAATCAAGATGTGTAATTAACATGTGAGTAAATATTCATAATAAAACTTCACTAAGTATCATTTATCAAATAATTTACCATTTATTAATAAAATGTGTTGCTATAACATCCTCTGAAACCTCCATAAAAATGGATATTCGATCATAACTTCTCATCTGGACACCCATTTGCCTTGAAATTTCACCAATGATTTCCTCTGTAAAATGCCTTTAGGAAAATTATAAAAATAAATCCATTGATGCCCTATGTTTTTATTAGAAAAAAACTAAATTTTCCAAACCATAAACCTACGTTTTCATTTTTATGGAGATCCAATGGATTGAAAACCATGAAATTCATAGTAGAATTTCCTAGTACAAAACTAAAATTTTTTAAAGTGGTTTTGTTGCCACATGACACATGTAAGTGAAATTTCTAAAAGTAACAGGTATTCAAAATAGTGGGTGGCTAAAAATAGTAATTTTATCAAAATAGTGAATCCTTGGCCTCTGTGATATCCCGAATGAGCAAGAAACACCAATAAGGGAAAATTCAGAAAAATCTCTAAAAATAGTTTTATTCTTAATAATGGGCATATAAAAATAGTAAGTTTCTAAAAATAACAAACCCTGAACATTTGCAATAATAAAAATGATATAGAAACATAAGAGATAGAAAACAATGGAAATTTACTAAAAATAGTAGTCTCAATGTAGTCATGTATTTTTGTAACCCTAAAAATTCAAACTTGAACAATAAAAACTCAACCCAAATGTAAGATTTACTCATAAACACATCTCTCGAGTTAGTATACCTTTTGTATCATTCCCATCCTAGCCTTGCAAGTCCTCTAATTGTGTTTAATAATCTTTTAGAGGTTTTTGAAGTAAGATATCAAGTTCATTCATCCCATTCAACAAAGTTCTTCCAAAGGCTAGTTTCATGGTAGGCCTAGAAAGGTTAATTTTGGTCACATCATGACAGTGTGCATCCTTCGGGAAGGATCTAGGTTTGTATTAGAAAGGTTAATTTTAGTCACATCATGACAGGTTTGTATTAGAAAATTATGAAGGTATTGGAACTAGTTTAGGAATATTTAGGGATGTTTTGAAGGTTTGGGAACATTTGGTGTGAAAGCGGGGTTTTCGGGGTAAGGAGTATGTAGTCAAAATTGGTACCGAACTTCTCTAGAGGATTCTGAATCTTTGTAATGAGTTAAAAATTAAACAAGTAGGAATTGTAAATATGGAGGAATTATACACATGGTGGATTCATCAAATGTTTCATAAAACCTAATGAATTCTAAAGGTAGCTTGATTTTCACAAACACGCCTATTGTGCCAAAGGAAAAGGGACATTTTTTGGATAAAGAGGAATAATAAGGTCCTAAACCCTATCCCATTATTCTTAAAATGTTCTAGGACATTTGTTACCATACTAAATTTCAATCATAAAAACTTGAAATTTTGGCCATGATAATCAAGCCCACACTCAAAAAAATCCCTGAACCGTAATGTGAACCTTCCCTTCACCAATCTCTAACTATGTAAACCCCATCATGGCGAGAGGGAGTGCTAACTAGATTTTTAAATTTTATTTCATGTGTAGGTAAGTTGGTGAGAAACAATTTATGAGTTCATTATGATTTTTCTGGAAGGAGTTACTCCTGAGAGGCCTAGAAAGGGCCTATTTTCAAACTTGTTGCACCTATAAAATACCCCTAGTGATGTCTAAAGAATATATAATTCCTTCTAGAAGTGTGTGAAAGAGATATGTAACTATCCATAGAAATTTAGGAAGGTTCTGGAAGAAAATCAGTGTTCAGGAATAAGTTATGTGAAATTGGGTCTTTGAGAGTAGGGTATTGGGAAATGTAAGTCCTAAAAAGCTAGTCACCTTATTCCAAGAGTTTCAAAAGATCAATGAAGATTAATAATCTATTACCATACACATTGGAGAGATAAAATATCATACTTCATGTTGAAATCATCTAGGAAAGGTTTTGGGAACATTGAGAGGTGAAAACTTGTCTAAAAATGTGACACAAAGGTCCTAGTATTAGTTATAACTTGCTTAGAAAGTTTCAAGAGCCTCATGAATATTTAGGAGCATAAACAAATATCAAATGATATTATATTTAATTTTCTTCATGACTCATGTGATTTTTTAGTTTGTGGTTATCATAAACTCTTCCTATCACTTTGTTTATTGGCATGCGCGTAGATGTAAAAGTTAAAATTTGGGTAAAGGATGATGAAGAATTAATTTTTAGGACTTCAATATATTCTCATTGGATTAATTGTCCCTTTTCCATAATTATACATATATTATATGAGCTATTTTCGATGAAAATCACTCCCAAAATGGTGAAAACGAGTTCACGCCAAAACGCAATTGTTGACGCGCGATAACAAACTTGTTGATGTGCGTCAATAATGTTTTTGATGATGTATGACAACAAATCAACTCTTGATGCCTGAAAACAAAGTCTTGACACCTGAAAATGATTTTTGTCACCCGAAAAGTGATTTTTAGGTGTCCGGAAGGCTCGAGATGCGGGGACAATGAGGATTTTCGATGCATGATATGAAAACCAAGACAATAACAAAAAAATGATGACACGTGGCAATGAGGATTGTTGACGTGTGAAATTAATGATTATTTACATGTGACATGGAAACCAAGATAATGCCAAAAATATTGACGTGTGACAGAAAGGAAAATGTTGACGCACAACATGAAGGAAAATTATGACATGCAACAAGAATGGAAATGTTGATGTGAGACAAAAGGTTCAAGATGTTGTTGTGTGACACAAAAACCAAGGTGATGATAAAAAGATGACATGTGATAGGAAGGAAAATTTTGACAAATGACAAGAAGGAAAATTAACTGATGCCGATAGGAAGAAAAATGTTGACGTGTGACAAGAATGGAAATATTGATGCACGACAAGAGAGTCCAGATGTTGTCGTGTGACATGGAAAATGAGGTCACTTTTTGAAAAAAAATTTTGGTGACCTAGTCAAATTTCATGCATCAGGAGGATGATGTCATGCACAAAGGATATTTTTGGGTGGCATGAAATCAATGTCATGCGTCAAGCATATTTTTGGTGGCACAGAAAAATGATGTCATGCGTCAAGAAGATTTTGAACAACTTGAAGATTATATGAGAAAAGATGAAGGGTCACATGTGATGAAATAATATCAAAGGTCGTGATAGGAACTTGGAAGGTCAACATTCATGAAGGAAGATGAAAGGTTGTGCAGGGAAGACAAAAGGACATTCTTAGACCTATATATATGATGGTCATCCTCATTTCGAGGAGGTCAATACTTGTTTTCTAGCTCTCACTATCTTTCTAGAAGTAAGTGTATCCATTTCTTTTGTTCCCTATCTACTATTATTCTCTCTCCATCTCAACATGTACTCTAGGAGCATTGTAAATTGTGTAACATGATGCAATAAGAATTTTTGTTTCTTATTGATTATTCCTCTTTCTTTGCAAATGGTTTCTTCTTATTGATTATAAGTGAAATGTTCTAATTTTGATGTAAAAAAATATACTATGATATTTATTAATTGAAATTCTTTTCTCAGTTTCCTTTCCTATCTCCCTCACTAATCAATTTTCTTCTCTTGTATCTAATACAAGTAATTTCCACAAGTTTAGGGAAGTATTCCTATGTGATCTCCGATCTTGAGCCACCCCGAAAATTAGTTTAGATTGTTTTCATTTCCTTGTTTTCAATAAATGGAGCTTCCCCATTCAAGCAGAGGGACTTAGTCCCATGCACTATTGGTGAGAACTCACTAATTTTATCACTCGACAAATTATTTTGCCAACATTTTTTGGTGCCCACCATGGGGCAAATTTAGCATATTTGCACCCAATTTTTATTCCACAAAATCCAAAAAAATTGTATATTCCAAAAATTAAAAAAATCTAGAATTTGAAAAGTCATTGAGCCTTATGTCCTCCACTAATGGCTATTCCTGGTAATCCCCCAGTCTTGAGGCCCAAGCTTCTATTTCATATACAAGAAGATATTGCATCATATTTGAGGGAAACTATTTGGAAAAATAGAGAAAACTTCACTCATTACTTTGCTGCTACTACAAGAGTTATGGATTCTAAAGAAGAACATGCAGAAGCATTGGAAAGAGTGAGACAAGTTTAGAACCAATAGAGGAGAGTGTAGAGGAGTCTTGTCTGAATTTCACATTCAAGTTGGTGACGATAGAAGGTATACAAGATCTTCAAGAGCTAGTGGTGTGTCTAATCCCAACTTCAAGGAATAGTTACAAGCTGATTTCAAACTTCCTATCGGTCAAATTGCAAGAACGACAGTCAACAATTACTCCCACAATTTGATCCCACTTCTTATTTTGAGTCCCCTACAGGAGGAGTCATAGTTGAACCTTTAAAATATGCTCCTCCACAAGAGGAGATCACTAAAGAGGAGATTAAAAGAATCAAAGTTGTTCTTGAAAGATTTGAAGAAGAAGAGGAAGAATCTAAAGAAGAACCACCAATGGCTCAACAAGCACCACTACCTTGGGGACAAAATATAGGTCCCTTAGCTCTCACCCCACCTCTGCATGACCTTCCTAGAGGGTCAAGAAATAATTTTCCTAAGTTCCATGGTGATGGGAAGCAACATCCAAATGACCATATTGCATCTTTCATCATGGCTTGTGGAGTACTAGGATTTGGATATGAAGATGTATCGGTCTGCCTTTTTGTATAATCTCTACAAGATGTAAAAAAATTGGTTTTACCACTTCCTTGAGGTCTATAACCAACTAGAATGACATGAAGACCAAGTTCAAAATGAGATTCAAACCTATAGAGGATACTCATGCACTATTGGTCCAAAGTGGTCTCAATTGAAGAAAGAACCCTTCAACCAATGAGGGAGTTTGTGGAAAAATTCAATAGGATGCTTTACAAGATTCTTGAAGTAGCCAGACCTATGAAGATAATAGACTAAGTTTTTTCACAAGTCCCAACTTCCTGAGGTGAGTTATATGCTAAGAATAACTCAACCAAGGGATTTAGATGAAGCACAAAAGCTTACAATCGAGGTGGAAGATGATTGATCATGTCGGGAAAAATAAAGAAAGGTCTAAGTAAGGAGAAAGGAAAAATCTCAAACACAGGTACCACAAATTCATTAGTTCAGAAATTGGCTAATGATGTCTTGTCTCTCAAGAAGCAATTAGCTCAAGTTTCTGTGAGTAGAGAGGTACCTAAGAAGAAATTTCAAAATAGATAAAGGATTGGCCCACCTCCTCAAAGAATTTCTCTAGAGGCTCCCCTATCAATGTCATGCTATGATACACATGGTGATGATGAGGATGAGATCACTAAAAAGATGATGATAATGAAGAAGAATATGGGCTTGGAATTGAAGAAGTCAATGATGTTGATATTGGGTATTTTGAGTACTCATCTGGAGATGAAGGTGAAGAAGGTGATGCACCAAGTTTCTCTTATGCGGTGTTCACTTGTTCCCAATAAAAAAAGAAAATTCCTTCATTGTGTTACTCCTAAGAAGAAGAAAGATGTAAATTCTCCCATGGTGACTCTATCTAATAAAATAATCAACAAAGGAGTTGTACTTCCTCCTTGTATGGACTCTGCTAAAGAAAAACCAGACCTTATGGCAGCCAAGAGGACCACCGATGAAACAAGTAAGTCTCCTAAGTTTGTATTTGTTAAAGAATCTTCTTCTAAGGTTTCTAATGTTACTTCTAAAATAGTAAATGTGTCTAGAAAAACTTTTGAAGTACCTAATAAGCCTCCAGTAACCTCCAAATATACCTTTACTGAAAAAATAACCCTTTCTTCCAAATTAGTATCTTCTTCCAAAGCTTCCACCACTTTAGATATGTCTATTTCATCCTCTTTTGATATCATAGATCATGTGAAAAGTCTAAGGTCCAAATATTTGAGTCTAAATATTTATAGACCCATCCAAAACAATTTGATAAACTTGTCTGGTTTATCAAAGGTAGTAACCCAAAGCCCAATTCTATCACACCCTCTTCCAAAGGGTTACTACTAAATCCTCCTTCCCCATCATCTCAAAATATGTTAGCCCTAAGTGCATCCAAGACTAATAAGGTCGAACCATTCTACCTTTCTCTTCTTTTTGAGAGGCTACTAACTAAACAACTATATCATAGAATCAGTGCTTCTGATAACATTGTGCCAATAAAAGTAGATAATGCCCTTGGTTTAACTCTAACACAAGCTAAAGTTCGGTGTTATTCTATGGAAACTAAATAAGTCCCACTTGTGGGGAGAATAAAGGATGCCCAAGTTGATTTAGCTGATTTTCTTGAGAAGAAGGTGTTATTGACTATTGGTAGCAAAAATTTTGGCCTCATATGGGATGTTGTTGAGTAGAAGCTTCTATAGAGATTTGGGAGGAGAAATTAAGATGGACTAATATTTAGTGAATATTCTAGTCAAGGGCCAAATGAAATATACAGTGCAAAAATTAGAAGATCCTAGGGCATATATTCTTTATCAAGACAATGGGCATGGGAATTAATATTGGCATGTGTCTACACCACTCCCTATGATTTCATGACATGGAATGACCACCTCTAGTAGATCCTAACTCTAAATATTGTAGAGAAATAACACCTATGGGTTTTTCTAACAACAATCGAGGTCCAAAAATGGTAAACAACAGTGTCTATTTGAAACTCACTCGTAAAAATCTGAGGGGGAATTATTGATCCTACGAGTTTCATGACATGATAACCGCCTTCTTATTCCTCAAATTGTAACGGATATTAACACCTATGGGAATTACTAACAAAAATCATGCTCTAATAATTACTTCACAATTTCTAGAGGAAATGATGATGTACCTCTTATTTCAGAAGAAGATGAAGACAAAATATGGACTATGGAGTTTGATGGAAGCCATTGCAATTCAAGATCGGAGTTGGTGTGGTTTTGATTTCCCCATCAGGTGAGTTATTTCCTTTTTCTTTCAAGCTCCAATTTGAAAATACAAACAATACTACAGAATATGAAGCCCTTCTCTTAGGCATGGATATAGCTGATTCCATGGGAATCAAACAATTGAGATGCCTAGGAGATGTAGAGGTAATTGTGAAACAAGTTCAGAATCAGTACCAAGTGAAGAATTCATGGCTAAAAAATTACAGAATAGAGTATGGGATTACATTGAATCCTTTGATGATTTCTCTATACAATTTGTTCCCCATGAACATAATGAAAAGGTTGATTATCTCATATGTCAAGTTCTTTGATGATACCACACCCCTCTTTTGATAAAGAGAAATATTCCATAGAGATGGTTTTCAGACCCAGTGTGCCGATAATGTGAATCACTGACAAGTTTTCAATGATGACAATCAACTTTTAGCCTTCTTAGAATAGAGAGATAATTTCAATAGCCTCTTCTTCAAGGAAGTGAAAACCCACATAGGGATTCAGTGGTTGAAGAAGATAAAGAAGGAATCAAAGGGATTGATGAAGAGGGTGTACTCAAGCTGAAAGGTAATAATATTCCTAAGGGCCTAGTCTCACTTGAAGAATTATTTGATAGGCATGATAGATATGTGAAAGAAAAAGCTAAGGAGTATCCTAAGAGCATTGCTGATTTTGAGAAAGTAAACATTGGAACAGAAAAGCAACCTCGGCTTGTGAATATAGGAAAATGTTGCTCACCAGAGGAAAAGAGGAATTTTGTTTCATTGTTGAAAAATATTCAGATGTATTGGCATACTCTTATGATGAACTGAAATATTTCAAACCAAAATAAATGCAGCACACAATACCACTCAAGTTTGAAGCAAAGCCATTCCAAAAAAGCAAAGATAAATATAATCCAAATATTTTTAGAACAATCTAAGAAGAAGTGTTGAAAATGTTGAATGCAAGGATAATTTTTCCAATTCATCACTCTACATGGGTGGAAAATATTGTCCTTTTCGAATAAAAATGGAGAAATAAGGATTTGTGTAGACTTTTAGAATCTGAACCAAGATTCTCTAAAGGAAAATTACCCACTTCCAATCATGGATCATATTTTACAAGAAGTCATAGGTTCATAAATGCTTTCCATGCTGGATGGATTCTCCAGCTACAATCAAATTGAATTTTCTCAAGAAGATCAATATAAGACTACTTTTACAACTCTGGGGAACCTTTTCCTATAGGTGGATGCCATTTGGTCTCATCAATGTTGGGGCTACATTTCAAATAACAATGGACTTGGCTTTCAAGGATTTGAGGAACAAATGTATTGTTGTGTATTTAGATGATCTCATAGTCTTCTCTAAGAAGAGGAAAGAACATTTGATACACCTTGAACAAGTTTGCTAAGGTGTCGAGAACATGGCATATCATTGAATCCAAAGAAGTCAATCTTTAGAGTGACTAAAGGAAAACTCTTAGGACACATTGTGAATAAAGAGGGAACAAAGATTGATCCAGAAAGAGTACAAGCCATTCAAAACCTCTCCTTACCCACAAGCAAGAAGGGAGTTCATTCATTCTTTGGTAAGGTCAACTTCCTCCACCACTTTGTTCCATATTTTTTGAGTTAACAAAGTATATTACTAAAATGATGAATCCTCAAGAGAGTTTCAAGTGGAGCAAAGAGGGAAAGGAAGCATTCAAGGATATTAAAAAGGCCATAGCCAAAGCTCTAACCCTGTATGTCCTAATTTTAGTAAAGATTTCATTTTGTATTGTTATGCATCTGAACACACTATTTCAGCTATTTTAGTTCAAAATAATGAGGAAGGGCTTGAGTCCCCTATTTCCTTCATGATCTTCCCATTTAAGAATCATGAGCTCAAATAATCCTCCATTGAAAAGCATCTCCTCCATTGAGCTCAAGGTAGTCAAGAATTTCAGATTCTACATCCTACACTCTCACACCATTGTAATGGTTCCTAGATCATCTATAAAATCTATCTTGACACAACAAGATCTTGGAGAAAAAGAGGAAACTAGGTGTCAAAGATTCAAGAGTATGACCTAGAGATAAGGCCATCTAATCTAATTAGGGGAAATGGGTTATGTAGGTTGATAGCTGAAGATGAGTCTCTCCTAGATAAGTATGAGGAGAAATAATGTCATTGTTATGGATGCATAAGTAAGGATCTTCCCAGGTACTCTTTGTAAATACTACCAATGAATGGTATAGTGATATTTCTTACTTCCTCACATATGGTGATTGTCCAAAGCATATGGATTATAAGAAAAGAAGGACTCTCAAGCTCAAAGCTGCAAGGTATGTGATTTGGAACCATGTATTGTATAAGAGAGCCCTTGATGGATGTTTCTTAAGGTGTGTTGATAAGGAGAAACAAGAGAAGTTGCTAAAATCATATCATGACCAAGCTTGTGGTGGACATTTCTCTACCATGGTCACCACACACAAGATACTTTGGGAAGGTACTACTTGGCTAACTCTCTTTTAGGATGCTCAAAATGGGTATCTAAGTGTGAGCCTTGCCAATAATTTGTGGGAAAACCACAACTTACTGCACTTCCTCTTAGACCGGTGGTGATTGAAGAGCCTTTCCAACAATGGGGTCTGGACTTCATCGGTGCTCTTAACCCACATTCTAGTGTAGGTCATATCTTTGTGCTCACAACAACATGATTACTTCACTAAGTGGGTGGAGGCCATACTAGTAAAGAAAGCCAATTTAGAAATGGTATGTAACTTCATCAAAGAAAATATTATTATCCATTTTGGCATTCCACAAAAGATAGTTGTTGATAATGCCACTTATTTCTCTTCTATGGAATTAACTGAGTTCTGTTATGGATACAAAATATCTTTAGCCCATGCATCTGACTATTACCCTTAGGGGAATGGTCAAGTAGAATCTAGTAATAAGAATCTTGTGACAATTGTGAGGAAGCTTGTAGATCAAAATAAAAGAAATTGGCACAAGAAACTATATGATGCATTATGGGCTGATCGGATCACTCTAAAAAGAGCCATTGGTATGTCACCATTCCAGCTCCTATATGGAATAAATGCAGAAGTTCCAATCATTGTAGAGTTACCAGCATTACAACTGATCAAAGCAGTGGAGGATGGTGAGTTCCAAGACTCACTAGATAAAAGGATTTTGTATTTGGAGAAGCTATGTGAAGATAGAGTGTTGGTGGTTGATCGGATAAAGGACCATTAGTTGAAAGTAAAGAAAATATTTGATAAGAAGGAAAAGAAAAGAGATTTTCAGATTGGTGATCTTGTCCTACTATGGGATAAGAGGAGAGAACCAAAAGGAAGCCATGGAAAGTTTGATTCATTGTGGCTTGGCCCATTTCAAATACAAGACTCATGTGGAGAGAATACTTTCTGACTATCTTACCTAGATGGCACTCACTTGAATTGCCTCACAGTGGGGCAATATTTTAAATTATACAAACAATAAAAGTAGGTTATCCCCTGCATGTACCATAGGTGAATATAGGTTATGTGTCTCCTTTATGTTGTGTGTTTCCCTTTTTGTTATTTGTTTGTGTTTTTCTTGTGTTGTGATCAATAAAGAAGGTTTTGTTATATCTACCCTTGTTTTGCAATGAATTTGTAGCCCAATGGATAAGACACTTGGTCCTCTTAGTGTCTTGAGATTATGGGATTCATACTTTCCTCGTATTCACATTGTTCAATCCAAGACAAGTCCCCAAGCTAGAGCCAATTGTTACCATCTAAATTTCAATCATAAAAATTTGAAATTTTGGCCATGAAAATCAAGCCCACACTCAAAAAAATCCTTGAACCGGGTAATGTGAACCTTCCCTTTGGCCAATATATAACTATGTAAACCCCATCATGGATGATAGGGGCATGCTAAATGGATTTATTAATTTTATTTCGTGTGCAAGTAAGTTGGTGAGAAACAATTCATGAGTTCATTATGATTTTCTTGGAAGGAGTTGCTCTCGGAGGCCTAGAAAGGGCCTATTTTTAGACTTCTTGCACCTGCAGAACACCCCTAGAGATGTCTAAAGAATATATAATTCCTTCAAGAAGTGTGTGAAATATTTTTGTAACTATCCAGGCAATTTAGGAAGGTCTAGAATAAAATCAGTGTTCAGGAACAAGTTATGTGAAATTGGGTCTTTAAGAGCAGGGTATTGGGAAATGCAAGTCCTAAAAAGCTAGTCACCTTGTTCCAAGAGTTTCAAGAGCTTAGTGAAGATTCGAATCTCTTACCCTAGGAATTGGAGAGATAAAAGATCATAATTCATGTTGAAATCATCAAGGAAAGGTTTTGGGAACATTGAGATGTGAAAACTTGTCCGATAATGTGATACAAAGGTCTTGGTATCAAGCTATAACTTTCTCAAAAGGTTTCAGGAGCCTCATGAATATTTGGGATCCTAAAAAAATCTCAAATGAAATTATATTTAATTCTCTTCATGAATCATATGATGTGTTAGTTCGTGGTGATCATAAACTCTTCCTATCACTCAGTTTATTGGCATGCACCTGGATGCAAAAGTAAAAATTTGGGTAAAAGATGATGAATAATTAATTTTCAGGACTTCTAGATATTCTCATTGGATTCATTGGCTCTTTTTCATAAATATTCATATATTATAAGACTTATTTTCATTGAAAATCATTCCCAAAATGGTGAAAACAAGTCCTCGCCAAAAATGCATGTTGCTAACGGGCAACAACAAACTTGTTGACATGCATCTAGAAGATTTTTGTTGACGCACGATAGAAAATAAATTATTGACACCAAAAAATGAATATTTTTTCATCCAACAATTATTTTAAGGTGTCTGGAAGGCTCAAGACATGTGACAATGAGGGTTTTTTACACATGACATGGAAACCAAGACAATAATAAAAACATTGACATGCACATATGTGAGGATTGTTGACTTGTGAAAATGATGATTGTTGGCGTGCAACAATGAGGGTTTCTAATGTATGATACAAAAACCAAGACGATGACAAAAATAATAACGTGTGACAATAAGGAAAATTTTTATGCACCACGGAAGGAAAATGTTGATGCATGAAAAGAGAGTCAAGATGTTGTCGTGTAACACAGAAAATAAGGTGATAATCAAAATGATGATACATGATAGGAAGGAAAATACCGACATATATGACAGAAGGAAAATTTTGATGCCTGAGACGAACAAAATGCTAACATGCAATAGGAATGGAAATGCTAACATGTGACAAGAGAGTCCATATGTTTTTGTGGGACAAAAAAGCAAGATCACTTTTTCAAGAAACTTTTTGGCGACCCAGTCAAATGTCGTGCCTCAAGAGGATGATGTCATGCATAGAGGATATTTTTGGGTGGCACACAAATAAATATCAAATTTCAAGAAGATTTTGAACAACCTAAAGATTATATGAGTAGAAGATGAAGGGTCATAGGTGATGAAAGAATATCAAAGGTCATGATAAGAACCTGGAAGGTCAACAATCATGAAGGAAGATGAAAGGTCATGCAGGGAAGATGAAAGGACATTCTTGGACCTATAAATATGAAGGGCACCCTCATTTCAGAGGAGGTCAATGCTTGTTTTCTAGCTCTCACTGTCTTTCTAGAAGCAAGTGTATCCATTTATTTTTCCCTATCTACTATTATTCTCTCTCCATCTCAACATGTATTCTAGGAGAATTGTAAATTATACAACATGATCCAATAAGAATTTTTGTTTCTTCTTGATTGTTCCTCTTTCTTTGCAAATGGTTTCTTCTGATTGATTATAAGTGAAATGTTTTGATTTTGATGCAACAAACTCTACTATGCTATTTGTTGATTGAAATCCTTTTCTTAGTTTCCTTTCTTATCTCCCTCACTAAGGAAATTTATATTCTTATATCTAATACAAGAAATTGCCACAGGTGTAGGGAAGTATTCCTATATTATCTCTGGTCTTTGGCCCATCCTGAAAGTTAGTTTAAATTATTTTCATTTCCTTTTTTTCAATAAATGGAGCTTCCCCATTCAAAAAGAGGGACTTAGTCCCATGTAATGTTGGTGAGAACTCACTAATTTTCTCACTCAAATTATTTTTCCAATAGAGTCAAAATAATATAATAATTTTTAATAAAATACCATCTGGAGCTTCGAGAATCACATTTTAAAGTTCTCATACTTAATCAATTTTTATCTTGATTCCATGACAAACTTTCTTGTCCCTCTTGTCCCTATTTTCCATCTTTTCCCTCTTGTCCCTAGGATAGAGGGGAAATATGGGAAATTAAAATACACCCCACCTCTCGATCTTCCAATTAGTTCCTCACATGACCTTTCTTAATCCCGACAAAGTGCTAAGCCCATTTCCTCATATTACACGATAAGCTGCCCAACACAATCCTACCTTGGGTGAATTTTATTTCTTGTCTTATCCCTCTTGTTCCCAAGATAAAGGTAAAATAGGGGACATAAAATGTTCCCCATCCTATCCCCTTCCCGGTTCTCCATAAGACCAATTGTTTAGCCCCTCGGTGTAAAACATGTTTTTCACGTCTCCCTCTTCTCTCACCATGTTGTGACAATTGTCATGATCTAGATGAGGGAAAAATTTCTTATCCCTATTGTTCTAAGATAGAGGGGAAATAAAAATTCACCCCTCCCCTAAGATATCAAAACCCTAGTTTTAAAGCTAATTGTTTTCTCATCCTACGAGCTTCAAAACACTCCCGGAAGCTTAAAAACTCAAAAAGCTTGTTCTAACCTCATTCCTTCACCATTTTGACACAGGATTCAATTTTTGATGATATAAAAATCCAAATGGCTGTAAAAACACTAGGTATGTTGTTAAAATATCTCCAAGGTATTCATGAACTTGGAAATAAAGAAAAAGTCATAACTCTCAAACCTGCGCAAGTGGATTCTAGTGAAATTTTCTCATAAGATATGCATACCAAGAACCTTCAAGAAGAATATTATTACAAGGCATATGATGCCCTATCTTTTAATAGTAAAAAAACCTAAAATTATGCACTATAAGCTAATTTTTCAATTTGCAAGGGTTTTGGTAGATGAATAACTATGAAATTTGGAGCATGGGATCTCGAGGCAAGCCGAATATGATGAAACATTTATAATTGTTAATGAGATAGGAAATTACTAATTATAAAAAATAGTAGTTCAAGTATTAATAACTCTACAACTACTACTAGTACATATAATGCCACTAGAATCAATCAAAATATAGATTATGCGGAAGGTATTATTGATGTGGACATGGCTTCAACACAATATCAACAAATTGATACCTATGATGACAACATGCCAGAACTTGAAGATACTACTCCTTCGAAAAATCAAATAGGCTCATCAACATTAGAAAAAATTCATGTTGAGATGAAACCAAGAGAGGATCAAGATATCTCAAATACTCGACAAACTGTAACACCAAATTCAATTGAAAATTATGCTTCACAAAAGAGGAAACAAGATGATTGAGATATTCCTAAAAATTTTGGTCACAAAACTTTGAAAGAAAACAAGACTATGTGGACACTTGGTAGGACATATAAGTTTGATTGGGATTAAAAATTTCCTTTTATCAAACCAATAGAGCTAGATAATTCTGAAGATATCCCAACTAAATGTACATGTACAATATGTACCTGGAAACTAGGAAAAAAACAAAAAATGTAATTTAAGTTATACACAATTGAAAAACATTATGGAGAATTATATGTGTTTGTGAAATATAATTATGGATAGATAATAAAAACAAAGACAAAAATTGAAAAATAATGTATGCATGATAGATATTTAGTAGAATATGAAGCTGAGTAGAAAAGACACAAAAATCTCATGGAAAAGGGTGGAACAATCACATCATAAATTGGAAAGGTGATTCAATAAAACTTGCATGCTAAAAGAATACAATTCTCTACCATATTACACATCCTTAAGAAGGGAAGACCTATTTTTAATTTCATTGATTTTAAAATTTTTTTTTAACATAATGGAATGCACAAAATTCCTCAAACACATTGGTTAGACAACAGTGCATGGGAAATGGATAAATGTCTTGCAATGATTAAAAAGGAAGATTTGAAAGAGAGTGAAAAATGCAAAGTTTATATCACTATCAATTGATGAGGTAACAACAGTTGACAACACGTCATGGGTATGCATCCATATTTATACTTTTAAAAATCACATAAGACAACCACATCTGTTAGTTGTATAGAAAATGGTGGAAAATTGTAATGATGAAAACCTTTACAAAATAGTTGTCACTAATTTGAAAATATTATTGACATGAACAAATATGAAATTACTACAAATTTGGTATGTGTTGGTGTCGATGGTGCATCAGTTATGCAAGGTCATCGAACTGGGATTTTTGTTTGATTGCAAACAACAATATCCCCTTATATGCTTATAATTCATTATATGGCTCATAGAATGAATCTAACATATAAAATAGTTAGCAACTTTGAAAATGTTGCAAGAGTAGAAGACCTTATCCAAGAACTGCATTCCTATATGTCAAGTAGTCTAAAATGATTTCTCAAGTTTCAAAAATTTACAATTGGAATTACTGATGGTAAAAATATTATCAAGGATGTTGATATAAAGATGATGTATTTATACGAAGTTTTCATGTAAAACAAGTGAGGAGTATCAATCCATGACTAGTTTCATGCATAAATATCATAATGAAGTTGACAAAGCTAAGGATTTTTGTAATACCAAGTTAAAAACCTAATTAAGAACCATGAACCACCTAAGTTTAGTTAGAAAATTCTGGAATAATTTTTTTAAGGTGTTATGAGTTGACAACCAAAGTCTCAAAGAAAAATAAATTCCATTGATAACCTTTCCCATTATAATGATTACTGATTTCATTGACATTTTAGCTAAAGATTTTCTAATTAAATTTTAGGGTTAAAGGACCCAAAACAATTAAACACCCAAGGTATTTAATTTCCACCAGATCAAAGACATGAGTAGGATTAAATTACAGTGAGGAAAATAACACATAAGTAAAGTCAACAGGGAAAGGTCTCACTTACCCACTCCCAGAACTTGATTAGGAGTGTCTACAACCATGTTATTAGGCAACAACTACCACTAACAGATTTTGGTACAACTCAAATCCACAAGAACAAACTTCTCTTTTATTAATAATTCTCAGAGGTCACAAGGTCCAAAACTTAAGACTAGAAGTTTCAGTTAGGTTTAGGGAGAAAGTTTCCCCCATACCCAACTCTCTAACAGGATCAGAGTTTCAACTAGATTTTTCCCCTTATTAACACTTCCAAAATTTCCCTAAACCATTCCCAATGGATAGGAAATTTTCTCCAAAAACTCAAGATATGAGAAAGCAGAGTTTAGGGGTCAAATTTTCCCCAAGGGGCACACGTGTCAAGAGGAGGGGAAATGCGTATGACAGAAAGGTAGGTCACGGGGTGGCATAGGGAAATTTTCCCATCGTATAGCTCAAATGCACAAAACATTCTGTGCACCCGTGGGTCCCTAAGGGACACGTGTCAGATCTTGGCGCCAAGTGGAAAATTTGAAATAAAGGGCATGTCGGCGGGTGGATTTATCACTTTGCACCCAATGGAGGAACAGAGAAGAAAAAGGATGTGTGGGTCTACACACCCATGGAAGGACAAGGTTTGAGGGGAAGGTAGAGAAGTGGGCTGTGGGAGAAATTTAGCAAATTTTCCCAAGGCCAAAACAAACAACCAAAGAAGAAGAAGGGTCCACCCTCCCGCCTCCACCCCAAAGTGCCACGTGGCACACTCTCATTGGCCATGGGCTGACGGGGCCAAAATGAGAATTTTTCCCAAAAAAATTTCAAAGGGATAAGTCCAAAGGGAAAAACGTGCCTCTGTCATAGCCACAAGAGGACACGTGGTGCCCTCTGATTGGTTGCGGGCTGGCGGAGGAGAAAGGAAAATTTTCCCAAGTAAAAATTTCAAAAGAATAAGTTTAAGTTTTGAAAAGAGTCCACCCTTCCACCATGCCACGTGTCAACATGTGATTGGCTGTGGGCCGGTGGGGTGGTGGGGAAAAATGGGAAAATTTTCCCAAGGCAAATTTTCAAAAGGGATAAGTTAAAAAAATTGGTCCACCCCTCCTAGGGTGCCATGTGGTAGGCCTTGATTGGTTACGGGATGGTGGGGGCCATGAACCTTTTTGGGAAATTTTTCCAAAGTTTAAAATTTAAATTTTTCTATAGTTAGATTAATTTATTTATTTTTATTATTATTATTTTGAATGCCAAATTGAAGTAAAACTTCAAATGGCCATAACTTGAGCTAGAAAGCTCGGTTTTGGGAAAACGAAGACTTTTAGAAATATCTCGATGCCCTCTTTGCACAAGAATCATAAATTTTGGAAATTGATGAATTTTGAGTGGTCAATTTTGAGAAAGAAATATGCAGGGTTTTAATTTGTGAACTGGCAGTTTTCAACTTCCCAATTTGTTTAAATTAGATTTCCTCCTTTGCTCAACATGTCAAACAAACATGGAGGATTAGTCTAGGGAGGGTTTAGAGTGTTTTTGGAAGATTAATTTGTCTAATTGATTTCAAATTTTATTTCTCTGACAATAGATAGAAAAAATGACCCAAGGAGGAATTGCATTCAAATTTGGCAATGGTTGGATTATTTTCTTAAGTTTTCTTTGTCAATTTGGATTCCTAAATGTCTTAGCATGCTAATCCATAAAATTTTTAAGTTGAATACTAAGTGCAGGTCTGAACTATTTGTTTATTAGAAATGAATTTGCCAGAATGGAGTTCATAACAGTGAACTGTTTCTTTTGAATTGGTTTATCAATTTTGTCTTTTAAATGTGTGTATAGCTTCTGAAGTAGTTCAATACATTTTCTTATTAAATCACCCATTCAATTCCAAGTTAAAATGCATTTCTGATTTCAATTTTTAATATACATTTTGCAAAGAATATAACATTGTCTTTCATTCCCATGCATTCTTCCTTTACAACCAACAATCTCATTCTTTGACAGCTATTCAAATCCAGTACACATTACAATTTTGAAAACTAATTCCATCCTTTATTCATATTCCAATAACAATTTTACAACTTGTCACTTTTCCATTTGATTTCAAATACAATAAGCAGTACATATACATTCTTCTCATTTCTTTACAAAATAGAGACTGGAATACAACTCTTTACATTTCTCAATTCAAATTTAAACTTCCATTATCAATATGAATGGTTTCACATTACAAACATTATACAACTCATCCACTCAAGGTGGGAAAGGTTAGAATGAATTTTCTCAAAAGGATGGGACTGTCAAACTGTATTCTTCTTGCTCCAAAACAACAACATGCTAGTTTCTCCATCTTTTCATCTTGATCACAACAAGGAAGGGGGAATGCAATGCTTTCCACCCAACCAAGATATCTAATAAGAAGGGAGAAGCCATCCTTCCTAGCCCCCAAGCCCCAACCATATTGAAATAGAGAATGAAATCGATTCATGGCAACAATGGCTTCCACAACAAACAAGCAACATTTTTTCACATGCATAAATCAACAAGATACACAGTCAAGCAAGGAAAGTAGTTCACAACTACAATTGGAAATCGTTCACACAAAACATATGCTTGATCAAGCAAACCAACAAGAGAAAGGAACTATGGGGAACAACTTATGCCTCCCTACTTTGGAATTGGGAATCCACCTAAGTCATACCTCCAATAAACATATCAAATTCCATAAACCTTATATCTCCTAACCCCTCCTTATGCCCCCAAAGTTTCTCCCTTATGCCCCCAAGAGTAAGAAATGCAAGCAGTTTCTTTTCCAAGGTGGATCCCAATCCAAAACTCCCTCCACAATAAAACTAGTGCCATTGGAAATCCCTTATGCCCCCCATTGTAAATCCCCATAGCCTTCTCCTACACCATATCCTAAGCAGTCTACCCAACCAACCAAACACACAAAACACATTCACCATTTAAACATGCATGCAAGAGAAAGAAAACATTTAAAAATAAGATCAAGACCCTACCTCTCCATACTGGAGTTTGTTCCAAGATCCAAAAGCTTTCCAAATGCCCAAAAATAGTTCAAAACTAACAATGCTAAAGAATGTAAAATGAATCCAACTTCTTCCACAACAAGCTCCCAAAAAAACAAGCAAAAATGCGTCCCCAAGAGGAATGAACAAAGTTTTTCAACCCCACAAACAAGTAAGGAGTTCACTTTTAAAGGAGAAGGAAGAGAAGAGGATGATGTGGATCCATGTGGGATGCCACATTGTTCTTCCTCAACCCTAAGAGGAAATAAACATCATCCACCAAACCATAATAAATAAGAATGAGAATTTAACTTACATACTCCAAAGTAACCCATACCCCAAAAGGACTGAATTTAAAATATGTAAGAGAAGTACAATTAAAAATTACAAATTATCATTTCAAAATGCATTACAAAGGCCTAATTTTAACCTCTAAACCATAGGTATGGTTGGTGAATCATTTTAAGAGGTGTGGGACAAGTTTAACTTGTCCCACAAGCCTCCAAATTTGGCCTCCAAGGACAAATTCGAATTCTTAAGGAGATGAAGTGTTTAACCTTCCAAAATATTTCTTACATAACTCTTACATATCCCTTACACCTTCTTACACATTTCTTACACACTCTTCCAACATTAACATTTAAAATCAACAACTTCATTAATTACATTCCATATCCCAATTTAATTTAATTAAAGTTTAACTATATGATTTCTCACATTAATCTACCACATTTAAATTAATTAAAAGAAGGAACACATTACTTATAAAATGCAAACAACAATAAATAAAAAGGGAAACATAATAAAATACATATCCCACGGTCACATATAATGAAAATCCCTAACAAACACACACACACACACACACACACAAAAAACAGGTTTCCATGGTGACCTCGTTTATTTCACCCAGAATTTTAATATGGTTAGTCTCTAGTCCCCCAACATTGTTGTGATTTTATTTAACCTGCAAAAATGCAAATACTTCCTTCGGCCTCGTGGCCATATCAAACGTCCAAAATGAATACATAATATAATCATGAAATCATCTATACATATGAATCACAACATTCATTAGGAAATCAACGAAATCATTTACAATTTATATCAACAACTATTTCATCATAAAATAATTTTCCTTTTCTAGGTTTATTCATAATCTCCAAAATCACACGTCCGAATAAATTCCATTAAACATCCATGATAATAGTATATCATCATCCACATATGAGTGTCTCTAATAATCACCATGCATTATATATAATCAGATTCAACAATAATCTAGGATCTGACATCTAACACCATACTAAATCAAACTATTAAAATATCTGTCATAGTCTACAGTATCATGATCAGTAATAAAAGGTGCCAAAGGAAAGTGGGCACTACATCCCCCTCCCCTTAGACTCGAATTCCTCCTGAAGTCACAAGAACTAATGTGGAAATAATGTAATAGAGAAAGGATCATGCCCTTTTTGGAATTTCTTTGCTTCAATAAGTGTGGGTCTATAGAACTCTAGTTTGGTCCAATATAATTTAACAAGAAGAAGGGAGATTGCAAGGGATGAGTTATAAACTTTTTGCATGCAAGGCTATGAACATAAGAATCTAAGGAGTAACTTTACACTATCAAACAAGATATAAGATGTAACAATATAACAAGAAGAGTTTCAAAAGATCATCAAGAGTAACCACCAAGTAAGGGAATTATAGGGAAAATTTTCCATAATCTTGAGATGACCACATAGTTTCCCACTGATACACATACCACATTAATAAAAGTTAAGGTTTCTACACATTTAAGCCATGATTTCAAGGTTCGTTGTTTAGACAAGGCTAGAAAAATCAACTATGACCAAATTTGTACGAGGAACAAGTCCACTCAAGGTCCCACAAATTGAGATCACACAAGATGAGGTGGATCAACAAGGACACCTAAATCAGCAAACATTTACAATCAAGGAAATCATTTCTATAACTTGAGAGGGCACAATTAACTCTTCATGGTAATGCAAGAGAAGTCAAGAGCACAAGGTTTTCCTATAGTCTAATTTTTACACTTTTGTTTTAATAATCGAGCACACAAAACAACCAAATCAAAAAAATTCAACCATAGCAAAAATATATATATATATATATATATATCTCCCCTAGTAGCTAACATAACAATACAAGTTCTATACCTTATATCATAATGGGGACTACTTATCTTATTTCCTACTCAATCTCGGAATGACCATAAGGAGAGCACAATGAACACCAAGGACCACTCAAGGTTGCTAGGGAGAAGATCAAGTAACAAGTGGTCCAATCAATCTAAAGGTGAATACATCATCTTGCACTTTCCATCCTAATGGGAAGAAGGGCTTCAACAACAAGGTGACCCAAGAAAATATGAAGAAAAGAAGACTTCCCCAAGTTATTCTATATCCTTAACATATGTTTCCTTAAAATTACAATACTTAGGTCTCCAAGGACAAGATAACATGCAAGGAGGTTGCTTCTCAAACAACAGATAAGTCTCAATCCAAAAGGACCACAACTCACATCCATTGAGCTATGGGATGATAAGGGTGTGATGACCCAAAACTCCCACAAGAAGGCACATACATCCATGGACAAGAAGTAATAAGAAACCAGAACACATTACTATCCACCGGGTGTTTCACAATTTCAGGTAGGTGACAAAACTATGAGTTTGACTATATATTGCACTCAAACACATAAATTTTACCCATTTTGTAAATCAACTTATTAAGTCAAAAGTTATAGCTTTGCTTGATAAGAACATTCCTTTCATGCTCCCTTAGTTACAAATTTCTTTCCTTTATGACATCATCAGTTTACATTATAAAGAGCACCACTAAGGTGGGCATGATGTCTCACCATTCTGTATAGGTAGAGAGCATTTAGTTTACTTGCAAGGAAGGTGGGTGGAAAAAGGTTTCCTTTCTATTCTCCTACATGGTTTTTATTTCTTCTATTAATCTACCAAGGGTATAACAAGGATCACTTCCCTTTTCTATGCTCCAGTTTATTAGTTAAGTTCCAAGGTCAAATCTCTTTAATTATAGTTTTATGGTGTTTTGGTTGAGTCATCTTATCAATCAAATTTTGATGAGAATGATGGTTTAAACACATCACAAAATTACTTTTATGGGAAGGAGATACAAATCAACACACCACATTTTGATTCTAAAGGAACAAGAGACATTCAACATAGAAAACACACTATTAATTTTCTGTAAGGACTAGGAAACAATGAACCAACATGAATCACACCAAGATTTCAAAAATTCACCGAATAATTTCAAGCATCATTAAGCATTCTTAGTGGGTCTCCACAAGTTAACACCAGCCAAGCAACCAGATGACAATGCAACTATACTCCAAGGAACCACATCCACACAAAAATGCAATGGGGCAACCAAATAATTTACCAAAACATGAACTAAATAGCCAAGAGTTACAATTTTTTAAAAAAAAGAGGAAGTACCATATAAGCACCATCGAGATTAACTATTAAGATCTACCCAACTAACATCTCTAAGAGAAAGGTCCAAAAGACCCAAAGCATCCATAAATGTTTCCAAGTAACCCAAAGATTAATAGGTCATAGAATGTTATTCATAGTAAAGGAATTTTAAGGTGTGTGTAAACTTATTTATAAGTCAAGAGGGTAAAACAAGTACACTTAAATAAACACACTACCTGAAAGGCTTAAATCTATCCATAATTACCAAGATGCATACATTCCATGAGTCAAAACTTTCTATGATGTAACCAAGAACCCAAGATACAATTTAACATGCCATCAATGAAAATTCACTATCAAAACAAACACTATTCTAGTAACATTTACAGTCAACCAAAGGTAATCCAATCCTAACAAAATCTAAAAGTCCATAATTAAACACTTCTACTCCAACGAGGGTTAAGCTCTTACCAGATTGAAATAGAATCACCACTACCATTGTCAGACTACCCTCTAGACCACACTACACGACAAAATTTCTTTCTAGCAAGGTCAAGCAACAAAAAGGGTCGCTCTAAGATCTTAGACACACTTAAGGTTCTATGCATCCATAACCAAGGCATAACTTTAAGCACCTAAAAGGAACTTTAAGACAACCAAGGTGTACCCCCATATGATAAATATCACCATACATGAAGCATAGAACCAGCTCAACAACATGCAAGAAGGAAAACACGTAATGTTTAGCCAAGTAGCCAACAACATCATGAGCTCCAAGTCATCAATCAAATAAAGTCTAAGAAATATCGGCAATCAATAAAAGTGGCTAAGTAGCCACATTGCAACATTTGAAAATTATTGCAAGAATTATAAATAAATAAAAGATTCTCATAGCTTCTCAATCCAATCATAAAATAAGATGTCGGTCCTTGATAAAATACACAAGATTACGAATGTAAAACACAAAAGTTAACACCACATTCACTCTCGTAGCCTTTCATGGCCACCAATAGGGGTACTCTGCCTCGAGGTTAGTTCTAAGAACACATACATAGGATTGGGTCCTAGACGACACCCAAACTTAGTGTCCACCCTCGCATACATGGTAACAACAAGGAAAACTGACAACCAAACCCTCTTTCTTAACCACTCAAGGAAGGAAGCTCTAAACAACTTCTAATTAACTCTTCCCGACCTAGAACACAACCACTACTATCCAACCACAAGGGTCACATCTTACAACTCATCATTCCAACCACTCCAATAAGGAAGGGTCTCAACAAAGGGCTTAATGCATCATATAATTAAATCAAGTTTTAGGGCTTGTAAAACAACACATTTTAAAAAGGGAACCAAGTTTCTATTATACTATAAGTTCACAAAATCAATTTAATTTGACATTCTTAGTTACTCCGGGTTTAGAAAAAATGTCACTAAGAAAGCACAACAAGTCAAATAACTTATTATTGCTTTATTATCATTTTAATTATGGCAATTAAAATGAATAGAGTGATGTAATATTTCTTCATACTTATTTCTAATTCAATTTTCAACAAGTTTGTTTTCTTAGATTAAAGTGTGCTAGGTCTACAGTTCATGTCTCAAGTTTTCTAGTGTGCCCAATGGTCCAATATTTCAACCACTGCTCTAATACTAAGTGTAATGCCCGGTTAAACAACCCACTAGAGAGCCATGAACCACCTAGGTTTAGTTAGAAAATTATGGAAGTAATTTTTTTAAGGTGTTATGAGTTGACAACCAAAGTCTCAAAGAAAAATAAATTCAACTAATAACCTTTCCCATTATAATGATTACTGATTTCATTGACATTTTAGCTAAAGATTTCCTGATTAAATTTAGGGTTAAGGGACCCAAAACAATTAAATACCCAAGGTATTTAATTTCAACTAGATCAAATACACGAGAAGGATTAAATTACAGTGAGGAGAATAACACATAAGTAAATTCAATAGATCAAGGTCTCACTTACCCACTCCCAGAACTTGATTAGGAGTGTCTACAACTAGGTTGCTAGGCAACAACTACCACTAACAGATTCCAAAACAACTCAAATCCACAAGAACAAACTTCTCTTTTATTAACAATTCTCAGAGGTCACAAGGTCCAAAACTTAGGGCTAGAAGTTTCAATTAGGTCCAGGGAGTAATTTTCCCTCATACCCAACTCTTTAACAAGCTCATAGTTTCAACTAGATTTTTCCTTCTTAATTCTTCCAAAATTTCCCTAAACCATTTCCAATGGATAGGAAATTTTCTCACCTTTCTGGTGATATAAATAAGTCCTCCTAACTCCTCCAAAACTCAAGATATGAGAAAGCGAGTTTAGGGGTCAAATTTTCCCCAAGGGGGACATGTGTCAAGAGGAGGGGAAATGTGCTTGTACAAATTGGCGGGTCACGGAGCGGCATAAAAAAGTGTTTCATTTCTTAATTGATAGAGGTTTTTTTGAAGTGTGTATGCTCTTCCTTCACACCTTCTAAGTGATCTTAGGAACCAAAAACACTTTCAAAACCCTCTTATTGCTTTCAAAAACACTTACTTTACGCTTCCTAATGGATGAACATTTCAAAATTGGTTAAAATGAACTCAAACTTTTGCAAAAACACTTAATGTATTTTCCATAAACTTGTTTTAGTTGAGTTTTCATGTTGCGTATGTTATTCCTTCACACCTTTTGGTGATCTTAAAAATCAAAATAAACACGCAAAATCTCTTTTGATATCATGATATTTTGTGGAAAATTACTAATCATGGTATGTAGGAAAAAAATCGCATGTCAAAGAAAGGATAAACTAAGAGAAAACAAAACCTTCTAATGTGTGTTTTCATACAGGTTACCAAAATGGTGTGCTACTTAAAACCACATTTAAGATAAGAAAGGTAAAAAACACACCACTTTCATCACACTATATTAGAGGTTTCAGAAAAGGATACGTCCCTATCCACTTAACTAGAACATAACCCCTTTGGCATAACGCCTTAAGCTACAAAAATGGGGGTGGTTCCAAGAATCCTAAAGTAATCCACCGCTGTGTAACCTTGTGGATGAAACAGGAAGTGCTCCACTTACCCACTTGACTAGATTTTCCTTGTGAGTTAGCATTACCAGTTATCCGTACGATAACCCTAGTGAGAGTACACATGGATGCATTTATTACCCACTATGCTTGAAGGGGATAAAGTAAAGCTGAGATACTCCCAAATTAGTCATTGTGAATTTTTGGGTAAATCGAGCTCACTTAAGATATCTTTGTAACACGTAGTTGAGAGATATTATTATGGAGGCAATTCTATCTTGGAGCCCACTTTGCTAGTCCTTTGTCACGTCGAGCCGTAGAAAAGTGGAAACTTACTTGGAGTCTAAATCTTGTTTATAGAACAAGGTAAAGAGTCCACTTAAGTCCGATCTAAGTGATTTTCACCACGAAAATTAGATGACATCTCAATTATCTTAGCTTCTTTCTCACCTTCGGACGAGGCGAAGCTCTTCCCAAGTGGTGCTTAGTTTATTTTTTATCTTTTTTATCTATACCCATCATTATCACTTTTTACTTTTTGGGTGAGAAGGGAGGATACCTTACACATCTTATCAAAGATGGTACTTGCCACTTTTTTGTCTGTTTACACCCATCCATGTTTACGGCTGGGTTGTTAAATGTCTAAAGTGTGTAGGTACATTTTCATATCTTTGATAGTCCTTGATATTGATTTCAAGATCATAATCATAGTTAGGATTGATTCATCATTTGATCTCCCTTTAACGTGTTACCTTCTTCTCATTGTCTTGACATAATTAAGATACTTATGTCACGTTATTGTAAACGTAATCTAAATGTCTCGCATTGTGGCGTTACACTACCCACATTTTAGCACATCCTTAATATACTTTTACTTGGTTTGATTTCAAACATTGTCCAAAATATTGAAGGGTGTCACTTACTTTTTGTTGTTGTTTCAATACCAATTTGACAATAATATCTCGCTTATCCCTAAAGTTTGATAGACGTCTCCATTGATGTGGTTACGTGGCTTACATTTGTATACCTTTCCCTTTAACATTTAGGCCTTGTTGGTTGTTGAAATCTTCATGATATTCTCTAATTGGGATTCACATCTACTCTTTGTTAATATTTATGCCTTGTTCATTTCAAGCTTGATGTAAATATTGACATTGTGTTGATCATCTTTGCATCAAACTATCATTTTGCACACACATTTTACATAGGGAGTATTTCCTTATTGATTGGATTTGTGTTTCACACTAGCATGATTGTTCCTTGTGATCATTCACCTAGAAAACTTTTTTTCTAGGAAAATCCTTTTGATATCATCATTATGCATCATCACAATGTCTATTTTTCCTTAGACCCTCTTCGGAAAATCATGCATGCATCTCCATACTTATGAAATGTCTAGTTGATTTCTGTTATGCTACTCGAATCAACATGTCACTTCCTTCCCTTTGAAGGATTTCCATCACACTATCTAGGTCTAGAAATTTGTGCTTAAATGACACCAACAATGACTGACTATCACGCAGTTTCTCACACTTACAAAAATATAGAACCTAGGTTTAGGAATTCAAATCAAAATATTCCCATTATAACTAAACCTCATTTGGTTCTTCATGCTAGAGAGCCCATTCGGGTACCCTGTCCCCCACCTTTAGCTCATAATTAGTGGTATGGTTTGGATGCCTTTGATCCAAATTATTATTTAGGTTCCCCCCACTCTTCTTCTAATTCAAATCTAAACTACCATTCGATTCCCACTCTTCTTTTGAAGATTCGGATCCCAACTATTATTTGGATACCCCTAGATCACATCTTGAATCATGGTCCTCCCTTCCTTTGTAGGACCTTCATTCCCAATCACCTCAATGATGTCTTCCTCCTTTGAATACTTGTGTGACTCCAAGTTCCATCGATCAAACATCTAATTCGGTTCTTGAGTCATGATCCTCCCTTTCTTCACAGGACCTCCTTCATCATTCATCTCGATGACCTCTTCCTCCATCAAAAATTTCCATGACTCGATTCCCTCTAGTTAATCATCCAATTCAAATCCTACATCACAACTTAATGGATGGCTATGTAATCCTACTTTCTAACCTACATTACGTCGTCTTCTAGAAAAATGACCTAGGTCCAAATCTAAATCATCCATTGATGAGACGCTTGCCACAAAATATACGTCATCTCTTGATTCATCTTCTTCTATCAAACCAAATTCAATCCCTCTTCATCCCTTGAGCCCTTTCAACCATATCATACCATTTCCTCATCCATCTTCTAAAGATCAATTTCGTGACCATGTCAAACCATTAAAAAGAAGCCATGTGCTAAGATATCTTTTTGAAGCACTATCAAAACTCTTCACGAGAGTGATAAGGTCAAGCCTTCCCCTCATCTACATCATCAAACATCTTCATCTTCTTATTTAAATCAATCTTCTCCTCATTTAGAACATTCTTCTTCTAGTAAACCTCCCATGGTCAAAGAACAACAACCTCTACTGATTGATTTCTCTTAGGATAAAGGAACAATCAGACTACATGAAGATATCCCTTTAGAGGATTGCAAACAAGGGTTATTTCTTGAACTTGATACACTCACATATTGGGGAAAAGAATTGATTCTTTTTATCAGAACGTAAAGGAAGAAACTAAGGTCATGGAAATTGATTCTTCTTCTATTATTCCATCTTCACCTTCCTTTGATCATGATGAGATTTCAGAACTAGCATTGATATATGGCCTATCTTCTCATTTCCAAATCATTCCTTATCTATAATCATTCCTCAATTGAAATCTCACCTTGGGTTGCACCCTAGTAGCCCATCATCTTCTTCTATCATGGAGCCACCCTCGGGTATTCCTCCAGCTTTCTAATTGTGGGTCACCCCTATACTTGGGTCACCCCCTAGTATTCCCTCGATATCATCTTCTATTCTTGGGCCATGTCCTCATAGCCCAATTTCTTCCCTCTTAGGGCCACATCCTAGTAGCCCTTCCTCATCTTATAGCCATGGATCACCTCCAAGTAGCCTAATTTCTTCCATCTTAGGCCATATTATGGTGGCCCTTCATCATATTCTATTAGTGGCTCACCTCTTGGTAGCCCATCCTCTTCAATTCTTGGACTCGTATCCTATTTTTCCATCACATAATCCTTCTACCAATGACTGGGGAAAGCCCACCATCATTTATCTCATTCCTATCATCAATCATAAATGTTCACTTTCCTCTCCCAATTTTGGGGATCAAACAAGTCACACGTCAACTTATAAGAAACCCAAATAGTTTATTAATCAAGCTCAGGTCAAAATGAAAAATATCTCTATAGCTCCTAACAAATAAAATGATCTTAAGGTTAAAAATCAAACGCAATTCAAGAATGCACATCAACGTAACCATCAAGTATGGCACAAAGTGCATAAACCTCTGGATGGGGAATTAAATCTCCCACATATGAAATCCATGTTTTAGGATAAATCATAGTCATTTTTTGAGTATGATCTCACCATGATCATCGAGATTGGGGATAACATGACTCTTGATAAGAAAACACACCTAGTCTCCCTTATCAAGGAAGTCGTAGACATCATTGTTGGATCTTACCATGCAGAGTGAATTTTTTGGTCCCACCTTTCCAAAAACTATCAAAAATCTAAAAATAAAAATAATGCAAAAATTCAGAAAAAAGAGAAAACACAACAAAAATCAAAGGTACAAAGATCAAACATTGTAATCAGGTATTACATACACATGGGTGTTCCTTTCTTCCCTTTCTTGCTATTATTTTGAAAGTATTCCTACCATTTTATCCCTTCAAAGATATTTTCATTAGCCTATTCACATGAATTTTGTGACATTTATCTCTATGGTATCTATTTGACCTTGGTCTTTTATCACCTTGGTAAATTAAAGAAATACCGACCTCTTAGAGATCCTATCACATTCAACATCTAATAAACTTACTACGAAGAAATTTTGGACACATTTATTGACACTAGCCAATGTCTTCATCACAATCACTTCCACCTCCTTCCATCAAGCCATCTGTGGGTTCTTAACCCCTTGTCAAACCAGAGAGATGAAATAAGTTTTCGAAAGAAAAAGAATAAAAATCAAAAGCTAAAATCTAAAAGAAAAAAACAAATTGATATATTACTCTCTCTTGGGGTATTTCCAATAACCTCTACCAAGGCTATGGATGCTTGACTGGAAGTAGAGTAATGTTGTGATTAGAATCAAATTCATCTCTTTCGGGGATATGGGCCTTTGGCGGAAGTGGAGCAATGTACGGATATCCTTCCACCCTTCATTCACAAATCACCTATCACCTATCAAAATAAATCATTCCTACACATTGGCTAGGGTGTCTTCACTTGTTTTCTATTAAATCTTCCCTTCAAGAGGTAATAAATTCCACGTACATACACTCGATCTCTATGAGTAAATAGGATTAGTAAGTTACCAAGTGTCTTTTTGGGACCTTGTTCGACTCTTACTCTAGATCGTATCTTGTCTCACGATTTATGCCTTTGGCTAATCACTTCTTCATCACGAGGCTTCTAATCTACATTCATAACATTCACATAGTTCTTCTACTTCATTCAAAACATCCACGTGTATGCTATTTCCTTTATGCCATGTTTTCGTATACCTTTGTCCCCTTTCAAAAAAAAAACAATCTTCTCCTTCCTTTCTATCATATGATTTTTGGTGAACTTACATTGGGGGCATCCTTGCTCCTTCCCAAAGACTTCATTGGTTTACGTTCATCATCATGTTGAACCTATCCATAATGTCCTTAGGTCCCGCTTCTACATGTGAAGAGTTTTCCTTTGAATACTCCCACCTAATCACTGGGGCATTTTTGTATCTTCACCTTTCTCGTACGCACGTGGCATTATGACCTCAGTACATCCCATATATCTCTAGGGGAATTCATGCTTCCTTATCTTCCTATACATAGTTTCAGAAAACTTTCAAAATAAACAAAAACATTCAAATATGTTAGAAAAATCATCAAAACATTCAAATATGTTTCAGAAAACTTCTAAACAATATAAATCATCCTATAAAACATCACTCTTTAGTTCTCACTTGCTCATGTGTGTGACTCATGGATCATCTTGATCTACCTCCCATTTCACCTGATTCTTAGACATTTCTTAGAAAATGATGAAACATATAGGGTAGCGGTCATAGGAGGAATACATGTTGAGATGTTGGTTGATAGGTTATTACGTGCATATGACTTCAATCCACAGATGATCATGAGAGATTCTTTTTTCTCGGAGGAACTACGAAATGGAACACAAGACCACTAAATAAAAGTTAAACAATATATGTAGTAGATCGCCTAATTGCTAGATCCAGAAGTGTGATACTTCCTAGATGACTATCAATCCACTGTTTAAAACAACTTAATGTTGGTAATAAAGTAAATCCTACTATAGTAAAATGATTTAGGTATCTCATTCATCTACAATAAGTAAATTCATTCACAACAGGCTAGGCTATGATTAAATCTAAAGGTCAAGGTCATTGTCGGGGATGATACTGTTATTGGTCGTAGTCGGGTTTTGGTTAGTTTAGGGTATTTGGTGGTGGTTTTAGGCTCTGATCTGGGTTTCGTAAAATACATAGGGATCAATGTTAGTTTAGGTTAACCGGTGATGGTTATGGATGACCAACGTCGGTATGGTTGGGGTATAGGAAACTCAATAAAACTTGGCTGGGTGATAGATCCAGGATTAGATGAAGGTGGAAGGGCAATGGCAAGATTTGTATGGATCCTAAATATGCACAGGAATGATAGAGGTCTAGGTATGGGTAGTGTAAGGGTGTGGAAAAAGGATGGTCAAGTTTTCATGGAGGTAAAATGGTGGGGAATGGAAATGAAAATAGAAACTAATAACAAATGTAAAAGGATCTGCTCAAATGACAAGGAACCAATGTAGGTTAACAAACTTACTATTTATATGAGTTTGATTTCTTGGTTGGTAATGGTGGGTGATCAAATGAATTTAGTGTAGTGCTGGTACTTCCTTGGATGCTCCCGTGAAGGTAGGTGGCTATGTGATTGCTTCAGGTACTGGATATGGGTGTTCTGATGCTTGTACAAATGCTGGTTCTACTTGCATGTAGCTCTGGTTTCATCACTTGTTCTCAGAAGATGTCTCTCTCTCTCTCGAAATGTGCCAACCTCTAAAATAATGTGCCAACCTTGAAATAAGGTTGTTTTGGGAGTTAAAAGGTAACCGATGGTGGTTTTAGCTTAACCAGGATGGCGGTTAAGGGTAACCGATGTCGGTTAAGGTGGGATTTCCTAGGTTTACTAAACTAGGCAGATCCCCTTGATTTTTTGGGATCTCGTTTTGTTTTACTCCACAAATCGACTAGAAGCTTCCTTCTAACATGCGGGAATGTGGTTAGAGGGAATGTAGGCATTGATTTTTAGGGTTTGGGTAGGTTTTATTTAGTTATGGTAACTTACTAAGAATAGGTCTTAGGATGAGGTGGTTAGATGAGGTGTCAGGTGAGCATTATCCCAATTAGAATATTTAAATAATAAATATTGAGGATAATGAATTAATTAAATTAAATTAATTAAATTAATATTATAGTGGGGTGAAGGGGGCCATGGCTAGGTGGATGTGTTCAAGTTATTTATTTGACTAGGGACTAAAGGGGAGTGTGACCTAATTTTAGTGTCTACACCTCCATCAATAAAACCTAGGCTACTTACTTTGTCTGTACTGGGTACAACGAGTTTACTAGTATTGTTTCATAATGTAGATTACATTTTTATCGATCCAAGTGTCCTCTGTTATTCCCCTTGCATGTATCCTTACTTGGGGCACCATCATCAACCCTTGTCATTAATTCGCATTGGTCGAATCGATGCTTGATAATAAAAACATTACATTATGTTTCTCTCGTTATTTTAGCTTGTTTATTTTCTCATATTGCAAAGTATTTTGTATGTTGCATGGAGTTAGGCATATTTCACTTTCTCATATTGCATTACATTTTGTATGTTTCATGGAGTTAGTGTATTTAGAAATGGAAATTTGTTCGTATATGACTTTTCATTTCGTACTACACTTTTGTTCATTCTTTTTAATAAGGACAAATGATGAAGATCACTAGCAATATGATGAAAAATAAATTTTTAAAAAGGCATTAGATGGATGTTATCTCATTCCCCCTCCTCATAATCCTTTTATTTTATACCCCTTTCTTCTTCTTCCCACTATTCTTTCTTCTATTATCTTTCTATCCTCTTTTCAATTGTTGATCGAGTTCTTCTATTACCCCATCGACAATCGAGGGGGAATCCTTCATTATACTCATTTTTTAATCTATCCCTTCAAACATTTCTACTTTCTTATGCTTTTCTACTTTCTTTGAAGTGACATCGCTTACGCCACCCCAAAGAGGGAAAATGTAGACACCTAAAATATGCTTACACTTAGCATTTCCTCCCATTCAACTAATTAATGACACTTTGTTAATTCCCCATTCTTTTCCCCACTATCGATGCCCATTTCGACACCTTTTCAGTTATATTCTTCCCATATTAAACTTATTTGGCTAATATCTCTCTTATTAGTTAAAAATTCCTCCTTTCAACCATTCGAACCTCCTTAATTCTCTCTAGACCACTTCTATTGGCTTCGTAGGATATCTATCACCACAATTGGTTATCCGGACCCATCCTAACTCTCAACGAGTCTCTAATCACTTGTTAATCAAGTTTAACTAGCCTAAACCCTAGTTAACTAGCCTAAACCTCACTTAATTAATCCTAAAGCATTTTTATCCTAATCTAATCTAAAATTTATTTTTGAGATTTAGTCCCACATGAACCTAAATTTCAACATCCTCTCATTTGGAAATCTATAAATAGAAGGGTCACCCGTCCCTTTAAAACACACAACACAATGCAGAAGTTGTTCTCTCTCACACTTGGAGATGTTGGAATTAGACCTCATTTGCATTAGCCAAGCTAATAGACATTTGATCTTGGCTATCCTCCATTGTTAAAGCTCATCCATATTACATCCATAACTTCATAGTAGGTTAGTAGGAGGGTATCTAACTTAGCCTTGTAGCAATTTTAGAGAGACCTCTTCACATCCATCAAGCAAACAACAAATCTAATTTGATCGCTCATAGGTTTAACTAGGTTCAATTTATGTTTTAAGTAATCATAAAGTAGTTAGAGATAAAATGATAGTGTTTTAGTTTAATTCATTATTGTAGAAGTTATCTTGTTTAGCACTCATCTTGATGTTTATGATATGTTTAGTTAGATCATGGAACTACTTAGCTAGTTTCTTGTTCATTAACATAATTAATCTTCTCATACATACACCTCGGCATGTTGTTGACATCTTCATATTGATGTTGTTGTTATTCATGGAATGGAGGTCAAAAAAATTGTGCATAAGGTAATCAAACAAATAGAAGTGAGTAATCGACAAACATCAAAAACTAATTTGTAACAGTTGTATAATTTACTAACTTTATTTTATTTAATTGAAATGGAAAATTCCTTCATCTTTTAGTTCATAAAATTAGGAGTGGATTCATCTTATAAATTATAATATGACTCAAAATAAAGAGCAAATATATAGTTTGTAGAAGAAAAACTAAGGTTTTTAGAAAACTGAACATTAGCAAGATCAAAATTTATCCTATTTGATAAGAATGTGCACCAATCAAATTTTTTATTTCAGATGGTTGTGAGAATGTAGGAAACATCCCAATGAGGAATATCTTCTTTCCTACCCTACAAAATAATTTTGGCTTGAAAAATGTGATCATTGCATGAAGAAAATTGTTTGTGACTCCTTGTACATTGACTCCTTGTCTTGATTTATTGATATTTGCTACACAAAAAAATCATTATTGAATAAAAATTAATCATAATGTATATCAAAATTAAAATGTTAAATAAAATGTAAATATGATATCTTTAAAAAAATTTACAACACATACCATCTATATAGAAACTGTAATAGGACTTTATGGAAATCTTATCAACTTCATAAAATGTGGTTTTGGTTGTGACAAGTAAGGACAAGGACATGTGAAAGTAAAAGGTTAAAGGTTCCTGAAATCGAATTTGTTATCATGTAATAATAAACTTGATATCATATGACAATAAGGTTGCTATCGTGTGATAAGAAGTTTTTTTCATGTGAAATAAACTTATTGTTGTGCAATAAGAAGTTTCTTGTCATGCAAAAATAAGTTTTTTTCATGTGACAAGAATCTTTCACACACCTAGGGAAATTGACCTTTCTGCAACGATACTTCTTCATGAAAAATTCACTTATGTCATGAAAGTGGTTCCAGGTTATTCACCAAGGAGTTTCCACCTCCAATTTCCCAGAGACCTCTTAATATTATCCATGAAAGAGAGGAAATATTGCAAGGTATTGCAAGATGATAAATATGAGGAAGATTAGTTAGTACAAAAATATAGACACTATGAAGTCAGATCTTGTGGATAAGGTAAAGGAGGAACACAATACTAAAGAAGAAGAATCTTTTAGAGCTTAGACTACTTTTCACATCTAAAATGAAGATATGATCTATTATATAGATAGTGGTTACTTAAGATGTTAGTGTAGGTTATTTTTTATCCTTTTATTTATTTATTAGGACAATTCTTACACTTTTGTTATCCCTACACTTGTTGGGTTAGTTTTCTTAGGTTTACTAGTTGTGTGGAGTTAGCTTACTAGTTGTGTTGAGTTAGCTTCTCAGTTATGTGGAGTTAGCTTACTAGTATGCTAGAGTTAACTACCGGTATCCGTTAGTGGGGTTCTTCACCACCGATTTAGGTAGTATTTTCACTTCCCTCCTCATATATGTACATCTTTTTATTGAGCAATTTAAGTCATTGTATTGTAATGTATTGAGCATAATGGATTATGATGGATTTCTATATATGGTATTTTAGATCTTCTATTTTGAAAATCTAATGTGGTGTGCTATTATCATCTGAGACCACTTTTCACATCCAAAATGAATATATGATCTATTATATAGATAGTGGTTACTCAGGAAACATGACAGGGGATAAGAACAAGTTCATTTCATTGAAGAATAATGCTTCAGGTACAATGATATTTGGAGATAACACATCTACCAATATTGTTGGCAAGGGTACCTTGAGTTTGGACAATGGGAAGACCAAGACAGAAAATGTGTTGTATGTAGAAGGATTAAAACAAAACTTGCTGAGTGTGAGTCAAATGTGTAGTCAAGGACACACACTGATCTTTCATGACAAAGGGTGTGATATAAGAAGATCCAAATCAGGAAGACTAATTGTTAAGGCTAGGAAAACTAAGAACATTATGTATTTCTTGAGTGAGATAAATAAGGATAGATGATTCATGAGAAATATGGATGAATGTTGGATATGGCATAGAAGGTTGGGCCACCTAAAATTTGATAACTTGGTCAAGATCAACTCCAAGAAGTGTGAATAATATTCCTAAAATCACCAAACCTGCAAACACACTTTGCAAGGCATGTCAACATGGTAAGCAAACTAGAAGGAGATTCAAGTCTAAGGAATAATCTACTTCAATACCTTTAGAGCTAATACACATTGATTTGTGTGGACCTATAAGGATTCAAATCATTCAAGGAGACAACTACTTCATGTTACTCATAGATGACTACACAAGAATGACTTGGGTAGCATTCTTGAAAGAAAAGTTAGAAGCTCTTGATAAGTTCAAGGATTTCAAGGATCTAGTTGAAAATTACAAGAATGTAAAAAACAAGTGTCTAAGGTCAAATAGAAAATGAGAGTTTTGGTTAAATGAATTTGATGAATTATTTAAATCGCAAGTAATAAGAAGATAGTTTTCAGTAGCTAGGACACCTCCGCATAATAGGGTAATTGAAAGAAATAATATGACATTTAAAGAATTGGTAAGGACCATGTTAAATGAATCAAAGCTACCTAATGGATACTGGAGAGAGGTAGTAAACACTATATTTTACATTTTGAATAGAGGAAATATAAGGATTAATGGTGATAAGACCCCTTATGAGTTGTGGAAAGGAAGACCTACTAATGTGAAGCACTTTAGAGTGTTTGGAAGAAAATGCTTCATCAAAAGAGATGAGGAAGACCTAGGTAAGTTTGATTCAAGATATGATGAATGGATATTATTAAGATACTCATCACTAAGTGTAACATATAGATTTTAGAACAAGATATTGTAGAAGATAGTGGAAAGAACCAATGTGAAGGTTGATGAGACTTGTTCTAAGAAGTCACATTCTTAGTCAACAAATGCATCATATAATTTGAACTCCAAGAATTAATAAGTTATAGAGACAAATGAAGAAGAATAATTTGAGGAAATAAATGAATCAAAAGACCCTCCAATAAAAATTCATAAAAAATAATCCCAAAACACAAATCATTGGTAATAAGGAGGCGGGTGTGCGAGATAAGGAGGAAGCTCAAATCACCACATTAACTAAGGAAATTTTGCTCTATTGTATAAGATTGAACCTAATAAAATTTTAGAAGAAAATAAATACAAGTTTTGGATAAATGATATGAATGAGGAGTTATACTAAATAGAAAATAATGACACTTGGGAACTAGTTCTTAGTCCTAAAAAAATAATGTCATTGGCACAAAATGGGTGTTTAGAAACAAGTTGAATGAGTATAGAGAATTCACTAGGAACAAGGCCATATTTGTATGCAAGGGATATACACAAGTAGAATGAGTTGAATTTGAGGAGACCTTTTCTCCTGTGGTAAGGTTGGAGGATATCATATTTTTTTCTAGCTTATACAAGTTTCAAAGGATTAAAGGTGTATCAAATAGATGTCAAGTCATATATCCTAAATGGGTACTTATAAGAATAGGTGTACATAGAGAAACCTTAAGGTTTATCATTATTAAGTGAAAAGGACTATGTTTATAGACTAAAAAGGGTTCTTTATGGTCTAAAGAAATCCTTTAGATCTTAGTATTTTAGATTGGAAAGTACCTATTAGACCAAGCATTCAAGAGACAAGTTGCAGACAACTTATACATAAAAACAAAAGGTGATCATCAACTGATGGTAGTTGTCTATGTGGATGTCATCATATTTGGTGGAAATAATGAGAGAATGAAAAATAAATTTGCATATGTGATGAAGAAGGAAGTTGAAATGTCTATTTTTAGAGACCTATCATTATTCCTTGGGTTTTAAATCACTCAATTTGAAAGAGGTGTATTTTTTTCAAAATCCAAATACATAAGAGAAATTTTTAAAAAGTTTGTAATGGAATATTGAAGGGAAGTTAACACACCTATGATCACAAGATGTAAGTTAAGCAAGGAGGATGAGTCTACAAAGGTGGATCAAACATCATAAAAGTCAATGATTGTGATTTTTTTGTTACTAATACTTATAGACTTGATATCATGTAATCTATAGTTATTGTGGAAAACTTTCAAGAATAATCGAGAGGAAAACCATTTGCAAGAAGTCAAGAGGATACTTAGGTATCTCAAGGGGACTATGGATTTTGGGTTGTGGTACCTAAGGAGAAAGGAGTTCAACTTGACAACCTATATAGATGTTGACTATGCAGGGAATCTAGATGACAAGAAGAACACTAGTGGAGGGGATTTATTCTTAGGATAATGCCTAGTTTCATGGATAAGCAAGAAGAAAACATCAGTGGATTTATCTACTTGTGAGGCTGAGTACATTGCAACAACTTCATGTTGTACTCAAGTTTTATGGATGAGACATACCTTAAAGGACTACAAGGTGGAGTATGATAGTCATATTCCCATCTATTATGACAATACAAGTGCCATAAGTGTTTCAAAGAATCTAGTCATGTACTCAAGGACTAAGCACATTCCCATTATATATAATTTCCTAAGAGAGCATGTTAGTGAACAAAATGTTAAGCTTGAGTATGTATCTACTAAGGATAAAATTAAAAAATTCTAACCAAGCCACTTCCAATGGAAACATTTGAACATTTAAGATAGGAGTTGGGTGTAATTCATGTTCCTAGTAGTCATTAAGGAATTCGAGAACTTAGGGGAGCTAATCAGATGGTTCTTTAGCTCTAAAAGAAAGAAATTATTGTTGAGAAGGTATTCATAGAGATAAGGGGAGTATGTTTGGTTGATGTTTCCAATAATTACATCTAATATGGTGAGTTCTAAGTGTGATATCAAAGGGGAGAATCAAGAAGATATAGGTATCTCTTTTTCATTAATTTTATAGGGGAATGATATCCTAGTATTTAGAATGAGGGATAAATAGAATGGTTGCCATAATTTTTCGGTTGCCATCAATGACAAAGGGGAGATTGTTGAGTATTGTCATTGATGTCAAGTTGAGGTTGTGCCTTATTGCTATCAATCTTGATGAGTCATTGATGTCAAAGTTTCTTAAGGACACATGAACACAAACACACACACACACACACACACACACACACACACACACACACACACACACACACACACACACACACACACACACACACACACACACAGATTTTGAAGACAACTTGAACATTTTCATGATTAGTCTACAAAATGAAGATCATTCTTAAAAAAGTGTTGCCAAGATCAAGTGTAGGAATCCTAGACATGAGGCATGAAGGAAGATGGAAGAGGAATGGTTTGTTTACATGAATGTGAAGGAGTTTTTACAACTTTTTGGGAATGGTAGTGAGGTGTAAAAGTCATTCTGAGTTCACTTTAAGGGGTAAAACAACCATTCTAGGTTTGTACCTAGACCTCTATTAAACCCTACCTGGCCTAATGAGGCATGGTGATCAATTTTCAAAGAAATAATGAAAAGGAAAGATTTCACAAAGGTAAGACAAGTTATTTCAGGTATATTGATGCAATTTCAAGTCATGGTTTGGAGAATTTAGTAAGAAAATGAGTTTTTGGCCTACTCAAGCTCAAAGGATGGAGAATGCAAACATGAGAAGAACTTTCAGTTGATCATATGCATGTCAAAATTCTGCATGGGAACCTAAGTTGTTGAGGAGATATGGGAAAGGGTACAATGAAAATGTATAAGTTTGAAAATCTATATAAATGAGGTTAGAACACTAAAGAAACACCAAATATTTAACAACTTGACTATAATTAATCTAGCTAAGAGATAAAAAAGAGATACTACTATGAATATGCTATGGAAGGTATGATATCTCAATGAAGAAAATATCTAATCCTAAATGCCTATAGTTTATGTTTGAGGAGGGAAAGTATTCTTAGAAAAGTGAAGGGGGTAGATTTCTATTTATAGATTTTTTATTTCAAGAAAGGGTTGTTTTGGATGCATGTGGAACAAAAGGTAATTCCAAAAATCACTTTTACCAAGTCAAAGCAAGATTTGACTAGGTTTAGAGGCTAATTAATCTTATAGGATTGATTAGGGGTCCCAAGTAGGCCTAGGTAGCCTTCTAGGATCATTACGAGTGGGTTTGGATAGATTGTGGAAGCGTTAGAAGTGGGAGTTAGCTAATGAGAAGATCTATTAGTCAACTACACAATAAAAATATTAATCAATGTGTAATGGTCAACTAAGGGTAATTGAAGGAAAATGATCCTAATTGACGAAGTGTCATCAATTTGCAGGAGTAGAATAGTGAGTGCAAATTTTGTAATAAATTTGCTTTGATCAAACTATAGCTTTCTACATTTTCCCCTCTTTTGGGTGGCGTAAGCTACTCCACTTCAAAGAAAGTATACATGCGTAAATAACTAAAAATTTTTAAGGGGTGAAAGAAAAATTAGTAGAGTGAAGGATGTCCCCTTGAGTGTTAATGGGGTGATGGAAGAGGTCAACCGATTTATTGAAAAGAAGAAATAAATAGATAGAATGAGGAGGGATAGAATTTCTAAAGAAAAATAGTAGAATAAGGAAGAAGGAATAAATGGGATATAGAAAAAAGAACGAGGAAGGAAAATTGAGCTATCAACAATCCAAGATTATGAAAAATAATTTTTATTCATCACATTACTAGAAATATTCATCATCGGTCCTTATTAAAAATATAAGCATACGATAGAAGTGTAGAATGACATGAAAATCCATAATATGAACAAATTTCCATTGCTAAAATGCCAAATCCATGAAACATACAAAATGTAATGCAATACGAGAAGTAAATAAGCTGATCTAATAGGGAAACAAGTACAAACACACATACTCAAACCAACAACATTTAAGAAAGTTGCATAAATGTTTTTACTAAGCTTTAGTTCCAAAATTTTCTTGATAAAAACAAGGGTTAAGAGTGGTTCCCAAGCAAGGATACATGCGAGGGGAATTGATGAAGGACACAAGGTCCAATGAGAAAGCATTGTGCACTATGAAATAATCTAGCTTTGTAAATAATCTAGCTTTATAAATGATTGTAGATCTAGATGATCCACAAGTCATTTGGTTCTAAAACACATGGAAATTTAAGCAAGATATGAGATGAATACCATGTGTGTGACATAAATATCAGTTGTGTATGATCTTTTTACAAATTTTAGCCCATTTTTGTATTTTTATGATTTTTTGGAATTTAAATATTTTTTTGGAAAATTATGATTTTTGCAATTTTTAGATTTTTGATCCGTTAGAAGAATTAATTGATTAGAATATCCCCTAAAATCAAAAAAAAATTTAGGGAGAAGAAACGGGCGCTAGGTAGCAAAACTATGCCCCCGACGAGAAGAAAACGGGTCAAAAATAATCATTTAAATAAAAACAATTATCATGATGGGTAATAGAGGAAGTAAAATGGCCACGATCAGTAAAATTACACATTTCAGCCATCACGATGGGTGAGAATGCATTGCAACGGGTAAAAATGACCATATATACCCCTCCTAAGGGGGTAAAATCATTGAGTAATTCATTTGTTACAAGAGCTTTGCTGATTTGTACCGTGAGGTGTTTTGAACAACGAGAGAGATGGCTAGAGTCCAAAGATGTACAAGACATGAAGAATGGATCGAGAGGACAGAAATGGACCCTTTATGAGTGTCTTACCCTTTTTTTCAAATTTAGCATTTAATAGCATTTATTACTAGGTTTTAGGCTAGTGTAAATGTGTGTGCGTGCTCCTAGGGGCGCACAAGTGTCACTAGGAACATGCTCGTGTCAAAACTACATGTGTGCACATGTGCATACATTTAAAAATGTGTGTGCATGCCAAAGTTGAGGGGTATTTAGGGTTGTGATTACATGTGTCAATAATGGTGCACATGTGTTAGGAAAAGGCACACATGTGTGGGGCGTACAGTGCCAAAAGATAGAGCGGGTGCAAAAGGGTGGCACATATGCCGGGAAGTGTTTTTAGTCAACACTTGAATAAAATAGGAGTTAATTATGTAGAAGAATTTAGAAATGAGTACTTAGAAGTATAATTTAGTACCTTTTTTAGTAACAAGACTAATTAGATAGAAGAAAACTCTAACAAGTTTTTTTCATTTCGTATAGATGATTTCAGTACTACAGAGCGGGTGACATGACTAATTGGCCAATATAGAGGTAGGATTATGTCAATGAGATAGGAAGTTGGTAGATATCCTCTTAGATGTTATAGGGCTGGCTCATATAGAGAGGATTCCTTAGATTACCCTTGATCATGGCCTTCTCACAGCCTTGGTGGAGAGATTACATAGTGAGAGCTAGTGTTCCCGCCTCCCAACCGAGGAGATTACTATCACATTGGAGGATGTTTGGTGGATCTTATGTATGCCAAATCAGGGGCAACTTATTGAGTATACCAAAGATAGATCCCATATTATAGATTTCTTGATTGAGTTGTTTGGACATGATGAGATACGTGCCACGGGATAACAGTGTGGTTGCACAACAAGCATATGCAGATCCTAGACTAACCTGAGTGGTAGTCTACTTCATGGCCTTTTTCAGTGGTTTCTTGATCACTAACAAGATGGAAACCTCCTTTTCTCTCATCCTTATTACTATTATACATAGATTGATCTGAGGAAAGAGATATTGCTAGGGCTACTATATATTGGCACACTTATATTGGGATCTTCACCTAATTAAGTATCATAGAAAGAAGACCATGGGACCAACAACTTTGTGGCATATTTGGGCATGGAACCACATAGTTTTGGTTATTCAATAGGTGATCTATGAATTTGGGCTCCTAATGAGCCCTCGGTGATGGGATGGGTCCAAACTATAGATGATATGAGAGGACACATGGGGGATACCTATCATTATCATTGGATTTTTGATGATATTAAGCAACACATGATTATATGGTGGCCATAAAGAGAATATATCTGGCTAGAGAATGGACATGAGTTGAGTATATACATAGTCAAGAACTTTATATTTGGTAGTCATGGGTACATGATTGAGTACTATTGAGTAGATCGATGCTAGAGACATTTTGGTGCATCTCAGGATGTACTATGCCCCGAGATGTGGTATGAGAGACGCAGGAAAGAGATATTTTTAATATAGGTTCTTAGATTCACGTAGCTGCAGCTAGAGACAATTTCAAGCACATGGTTTCATAGGTATGGGCTCCTCGAGGCATTTTAGAGATCTTGGAGTAGACAAGCAGATATGGGCTATGGTACTTCATAGTTTTTCCACATTCCCTTTTTATTCCATAGGTTACATGAGATACGGGGTGAGACCAACCAAAATGGTGTCCAATGATAGTGATGATGATGACGATGACGTAGATGATGATGGGTTTAATGGGAAATAACATGATGGTGGTGGTGGATATGGTCCTCTACAGGACCTTTAGGGATAGAGAAAGGTAGATCCCTATTGCACGCATAGATAAATATGCCTCTATTGGGTATAATAGTTGGGATATATGGACAAGTACATCCTCGCAGAGTAGTAAGACTGTAACACTACTAACAAGGAAGTAAAATACCAATAATCATACCTCCTTCGCCTCCGTAGAAAAACCTCTAATGTAATGGGCTAGGAAACTTGGATCGAGCCCCGATTTTGTGATATGTAGGTGCTTTTCTTCAAGACGGAGCAAGACCTTCCCGCAACAACGATCCTCTTACTTTGCACCGATGGGAAAAAGGATTATGAGGCTATTTTGGCATTAGACACATGGGCAAAATGATGTTCTTTGCTCAAAGGATGCAAGAACTTAGATATGGCATGAAAGCTTATTCTCCGTGTGTTTAGAGGGGAGGGGGGTAAGGTTGTATTTATAGCCTGAGGGAGTGATTAGCTTAAATTAATTTAAGTAATCATGGTTTGAAAATGTGGGCAAGATTAAGTGGGTGGTTTGAAAATGTGGGCAAGATTAGGTGGATGGTTTGAAAATGTGGGCAAGATTAGGTGGATGGTTTGAAAATGTGGGCAAGATTAGGTGGATGGTTTGAAAATGTGGGCAATATTAGGTGAGTGGGGGCCACGAAGAATGGGTGAGGATTTGAATTATATTTTTAATTCATAAGTGGAGGATTTTAGGTGAGTGGGGACCACGAATGGTGGGTGAGGATTTGAATTTGAATTTTTAATTCAATAGTGGAAAACATGGAGAATAATGACATGTTGTGAGGATTAGATTATTTTTAGATTTGAAATGGATAATTAATCAAATTATATTTGATTAATTCAAGTGTATTTTTGTGGGAAATGAGGAAGGGAAATTAATTGATTTAGGATAGATGTGAAATTGGGGTGTCTACATTTGCCCTCTTTTCGAAGGGTACTATGAAAGTAGTGTCCTTTCAAAGAAAGTAGACGGTATGGGGGAAGAATTCAATCTACTTTTTAAAAGGTAGAGTGAATGTTTGTTGGGAGAATAGAAAGTGGTGAGTGACGGATGTCATGGTATCCTCCAAGACAAAAATGTCATGAGAAGATGTGATTATGGATAGATGTGGTGATGCCCCCTCGAGAGGATTGACGAGAATGAAATATACGACAGAACTCTCGAAAAGAAGGGAAATGGATTTGGTGGAGAAGAGGACGATAATGGAGTGGAAGAGACTAGAATGACCGCACGATGCAAATGGAGGAAGGATTCAATCGACCTTGAATGCTAGGTGTGAGGGTGTGTGGGAAAGAGAAAAGGGAATGGATAGGGTTGGGGGTTGATTATGAGAAGAGTAAGGGAGATAGGGGAGGGGAAAAAAAGGAATGAAAGAGGTAGAAATAAGAGAGAGGGATGATAGGGAAGAAGGGAATGATGAAGGACAAACAAGGAAAAAGAGGAAAATGACAGAGTAGAGGGTGAAGGGATGAAATAGAGAGATGCAAAATGAAGGAAGCAACAGAGATAGTAAAGAGGGATACGTGGAAGTGAAATAAATGAGAGAGTGAAGAAAAGTAGGAAATGGGAAAGGATAAATAAGAAGGAGAAAACGAGGTGGGAGTAGGGGGTGAAATGGAGGGAAATGGAAAGAGGACAAAAGAAGAAGTAGAACGGAGAAAAAAAAGAAACTATGAGGGGCGAGGAAAGTGTGAAAAAGAGGAGAGAAAGGAAGAGAAACATATACAGAATGAACAAAAAGGTAGGGGTGGTAGAGAAAAGGGGAAGTGGTCAGAAGAAACGTGAAAATTAGGGGAGAGGAAAGGAAGATAGAACGAATACAAGGAGAAGATTGAAGGAATCACGTCATTGCGAGGAAGACCAAGGCAAAGAATATGGAACAGACCGTATGGAGATGCATGTGGAGAGTGGGATGATAAAAAAGACAGGACAACGCTGAACAACCAGGTTATCGATGGGGATGTAAGGAGGAAACGTGATGGAAAAAGGGGAAGAAGATGATATAGGGGAAGTAAAATAAGACGAGGGGTGGGAGAGAGAAGAGGATAACAAAGAAAATGATGGAGAAGGAAGGGAATACAGAAAGGGGGTAATAAGTGGAAAGGAAATGGTAGAAGGAATGTTCAAAGAAGAAAGAGGGGAGGAATGACATCGATTGGAAAAGATATGGAGATGCATGAAATGAGGATACTAGGATGATGGGAAAATAGAAAAAGGATGTATGATGAAGACAATAAAGATAGTGAAGAGGGCAAAGAGGAGATGGAGAGATGGGTAAGAAGCGACAAGAAAGGGTGGGAGTGAGGGAAAAGAATAGGAGAGAAAAGAGAATGGGGGATAGAAGAGGCAATGCCAATGAAAGGATGTTAGGGAAATCCTCTTGACAATGAGTGGTGGGGAAGGGTGAAAGAAAAAATGAAGAAAAAGAGAAAGCGAATGAGGACTGGAAAGGGTAACGCCAACAAAGGGACGTTAGGGAAAACCCGTTGCCAATGAGTGGTGGGCTTAGAGGAGGGAAGGAATGAAGGGAAACTCTAGAAGGTCCAAGGGAGTGAATGAGGTCGTGCGGAATGAGGATTGATAATTTTTAGGGAAAACCCGTTGACAATTATGAGTGCGGGAAGAGAAGATGATGATGAAAGAATGATATAGGAGTATTAACAGTAATGGCGAATATGTGTGTGGGTAGAAATGTAGGGGGAATGTGAGAAGATGAAGGGGAAAGAGTGAAGAAGATGGGAGGGAGGAGTTGGGACGAAGTGAAAGCGAGGAGAGGATGGGGGTGATGAGGATGAACGAGGTGAGGATGAAGAACCAAGACATGAAAAGAATGGGAAGAAATGGTATGAAGGATGATGGATCAAGGAGGGGAAAATGGGGGAAAAGAATGTGATTGGAGGTGGAAGAGATGAGTTGTATGTATGTCAGAAGAAGATATGTGGAGAAAGGATAATAGTAGGAGGAAAAAGTGGGTAATAGGAGATACCAGGTGGAAGAAACGATCAATAAAGTGAACTAAGAATGAGGCGGGGGAGAAGTTCACGATGACAAGTTAAGTGTAGGGAGGACCCTAACATAAGATTGTCATGTGACGGAAGTGGTTAAGTAAGATTGCCATGTGAGCAAAACCGAGATGACAAATGGTCAAGCGAGAAGTGGTGTTTGCGAGAATCGAAAAGGAGGTGAAAGGATGTGATAATGGGGAATGCCGAGAAAAAATGAAGGGTGAAGGGTGGGTAGTGATGGGGAAAGGCAAGGAGACAGATCATCCTTAAGAGGGACTCTTAAGTGAGATCGCCATGCTGGGTGAGTGGTTAAGTAAGATTGCCAAGCAGAGGAGGGTGATAGTGGTGGTAAAAAGATGTGATGATGGGGAATGAAGAGGAAATATGGTGGTGAGATTGGAGAGTGATGGGCGAGTGTAAGATGACATGTCATGCTTAAGAGAATCTCTTAAGTAAGATCGTCATACTGCTGGAGAAGTTTCGTAGGGTCACCCAACCGGCAGGGATGATATGCAAAGAGAAAGACAAAATGATATTGGGAATAGGGGTGGAATGGTAGGGTGAAGAAGATGATCACGATGAGAGGTGGGAGAAATAAGATGGGCGAAATATGATGGGATGGGGGAAGGCCACAGGACAGATCAACCTTAAGTAGAAGTCTTAAGTAAGATTGCCATGCGGCTGGGATGGTTAAGTAAGATCGCCAAGCTGAGGAAGAAGGATGATGTTAGAGTTGGTGGGAATAGGGTATGACAAAATGGACTGAAGGGGAACCCTCAAGTGAATTTGCCATACTACGAGAGCGTGTAAGTAGGATGACCTAGGCATAAGGTGGATTTGGGGAAGGATGAGAAAAGAGTGAGTGAGGTATGCCTAAGTGGTATATGATATGAGATGAGGTGATAATAAGAAAGAAAGGACACAAAGGAGTATAACATGAATGGATGAAGGAATATATGCAGTGGAGGGTGGAGAGTGTGAGGGGAATCCTTAATTGGGATGCCCACGTGGTGAGAGTAATGATGCGGGAATGGGAAGTAGAAGAGGTGGAGTCGAAGATGTGTTTGGTGGTGATGGTTATTTGATGAGAGGGCATGTGGTGAAGAAGCTTCTACAGCGGGAAGATCTTAGCGAGAGGGTAAACCTCCACTGAGGATTCCATATAGAAGGGGTTATTAAGTAAGATTGTCAAGCGGGAAGAAAACGGGTGAAAGGAAAGAATACCAATGGGTGAGAGGGGACAGAATGGTGAGAAGGGTAATATGGGTATAAGCGGCGAGGAGTAAAATGAGAAGTGAGAATGAATGGATCAAATACATGGTGATCATGGTGGGGGAGAAGGAGCTGCTGGATAGTGAATGCTACTTGAGAAAGATCGTCAAGTAGGATTCGCAAACTGCAACGGTGATCAAGTAGGATTCGCAAACTGGAGAATGCATTAGTATGGGTGAATGGATGGGGTGCAAAGTAAGATGTTGATCATGCAGGAAGATACTCACGTGACGAAAAGCATCTTAATTTTAATATAGCACATAACAGGATGCATCGTGATATAAAAGATCAGGATGACTAGACTGTAATATGCGTGATAGCATAGACAGGGGCCATCAAAAAGGTTTGATGCCCCAGTACGATATGCAAATGGAAGAGAGCATAGACAGAGGCCATCAAGAAAGTATGATGCCCCAAAGATTTACATGCAATCGATAACATAAGAATATTACAGAGAACACCAGATATATAAAATCAAGATGCCCCCGTAATATATCAAGATACAAGAAAGCAATTAATAATTTGCCACTAATAATGCAACACAAGAACCAGTAAACATGTCCCTAACGTGTTCCACAATGATGATTGATTAGATGTGCCCCCAAGCAGGGTACAAAGGATTGGGCCACTCTCCTCAAACAAGGAAACAATGAGAGCCGGATTTTCCCCAAGCGAGGATTCACGCGAGGAGAAGTGGTTTGAAATTGGTAGTCATAAGGTGGTCGGACCATTCGTTTGGGATAATAGTTCAAAGGATGAACTGTGTTACTTATTGAGTTTTTACAATTTTGTGGATGTTTTTGGTCTTTTGAAAATTTTACAAATGTTTTTGTATTTTGGATATTTTCTAATGTTTTTGTTTTGATTTTTGATTTTCTAATGTTTTTTTTTTAATTTTTAATTTTTTTGATGTTTTTATTTTTTTGATTTTTGATGATTTTCAATGTTTTTGATTTTTGACGATTTTCAAATGTTTTTTGGATTTTTGGATTTTTACACTGTTTTTGGATTTTTGATGATTTTCAAATGTTTTTGGATTTTTGGATTTTTACATTGTTTTTGGATTTTTGATTTTCAAATGTTTTTGATTTTTGGATTTTTACACTGTTTTTGGATTTTTGAGATTTTCAAATGTTTTTGGATTTTTGATGATTTTCAAATGTTTTTGGATTTTTGGATTTTTACATTGTTTTTAGATTTTTGGATTTTGACACTGTTTTTGGATTTTTGGTTTTTTCAATTGTTTTTGGATTTTTTTACGATTTTCAAATGTTTTTTGATTTTTACATTATGATTGACAATTTATGGACCAGAGTGCAGACTTATTTTTGAGAGACGATGTACCGTGTTCCGCATTGTAACTTATGCTCAAAATAACATAAATTCACTTTCCATTGGCATGATATGGTGGTGATGATATGATGAAAAGAATTCCAACTCCATTCTTGACTCCACACAACTAGTAAGATGTGTGGGCTCATCACCAAGAATCAAGAAGGACGTAGGAGGTAGATAATGAATATAGAGACAAATGCTAACAACAATCCCTTTGGGAAATTGTGACTCCATTCTTCATAATGGTACTAAACCGGTTTCAAAAATGGCTTTCACTTTATGAGTCACATGCTAGACTTAGACAGTTATGTGGCCTGCTGATTGATAAGATATGAGGTTAAGGGATAGTTCTCTCTTCACTTAGGCATCTAAATTACGTGTTTGGGGATTCTATAATTTGTAAGCACTATAAGATTTTGTATTTTTGAAATGACTCCCTATGCCTTGCCCCATGCTACTAGTGAGAAGCAAGGGCTCATCACCAAAGGCAAAATATAAAGAGTGAATTCCCTTTTTGTCTTTTTTTTTTTTTTTTTTTTTTTTTGTTTTTTTTTTTTTTTTTTTTTTGAATATTTTGCAATGTTTTTATGCTTGTATGAGAATGACCCTCTACGCTTTGCCCCATGCCACTTGTAAGAGGCAAGGGTTTATCACCGAAGACAAGACGTAGACGAGTAAGGGCACTTCCTCCATTCCTAGTCTCACACTACTAGTAAGAAGTGTGGGCTCAACACCAAAGACTATGAAGGACGAAAGATGTGACAATGAATTATTCATAAGTTATCAATTGATGGATTTTTTTACAATAGTGCTTTGTATTTGGGAAGAAACATCTGCCCCCAAATCTCAGCCCCACACGACTAGTAGGACGCGAGGGTTCAACACCGAAGACTGAGATGGACGACCAAACGAACTGGGTAACGAAGTTTAGAGCTTTGTTATGAAAGAGAGAATGTATTAGAAGGGGATATATTACCATCGCAAGCTTTCTAGGTATGACCATAGAGGAAAGCGACTGAAAGTGGAAGAAGTATGATGCTCACAAACTTAATAGGATTTATATTAGCACTTGTCTCATGATGATAAATATGAAGATGTGATTTTGATAAAGAAAATATCTGCCAATGGAAATGAATAAATTTAAATTATTCGAGATAAGAAAGACAAAAGGAACAATGTACACGTTGTATCCTCGAATAGTGAACATCTCAAGGATAAAATTTCTTTAAATGAACTACATTCATTGGTTCATCAAGATCTTGACCATCTGCAGTGGCCAATTTATAGGCTCCAGAGCCAAATTTATCTATGATTTCGTTGGGCTCAAATTTGTCTTGTTTGTCTCGTTCTTTGGGTGTGTTCTTTCGATTTTCTTTGAGAATGAAATGATTGACCTTAAATTTTCTAGGTTTGAATTTTTTATGGTAGCTATGTCGTAGCTGATTTTGATATACTTGAAGATGATCTAGGGCATTAAGTCGTTTTTCATCAAGAAGCTCGAGTTCATTAAGGCGTGAATGTTGATAATAATCTTTATTGATTACGTCTTTGAGGGATATTCTAAAGGATGGGAATTCAACCTTGACATGTAAAATATCTTCCCCACCATAAACAAGGGAGAAGGGAGTGGCCTCAGTTTGCATTGTTTGATTTTTTGCTTCTGTTTGTCCATGAATTAATTGATTTGACGATAGATTCAAAATTAAAGATGGAAAAGGTGGCATAAAGATATTCCTAGGTATACATACCTCGTAGAATATATGCACATAGAAGTCTTGATAGGTGAGAATCATTAGTGATGAGATGCCTGCAAGATCGATCGTTGAAAGTATGATGGTCATGACAGGTTGCATTGTTGCAAGTGTCCAAACTTGATGTGGTTGTGTTTCGACAAAAAGGCTAGAGATGTTAGGCATAAGAGCCAATATTGGAAGAATAGAATCAAACTTAATGGTACTCTTGATGGAACCTCGTCTCGTAGTGTCTACAAGAATATCAAGGTTCAAAGGGAGTCTTGAAATGAGATCAAGGTCTCGTAGATGTCGAAGAATGTTGTCACCCAAAACAGGTTCAATATATGTTTGGGCTGAAAGAGAGTCTTGAAATAAGTTCAAGTGCTCAGTAGATGTTGGAAGAATGTTGTTGTCCAAAACAGGTTCAATGTATGTTTGAACTAATGGAAGGAAATTTGAAGAAGATATCGATTGGTTTGGAATTAGAGAGTCTTGACTGTTGTCGTCATGATCTCGTGGAATTTCAGTATATATAGGAGTTTCGACAGTAGTCAGCTCTTCATGGAAAGTTGTGGTATTGGATGTGTCGTTGGTTGCAAGAGCATTGTCATCAAGTTCTACAGAGATGACGTCGCCACAATTAAGTCTTGACGAATTTTAAATCGTACACATTTATCTATGTGATGACCATCAATGCGATGAAAGTCACAAGATGTGTTAGGTTTGTACCAAAGATGGCTTAGCTTCCCCTTTGACAAAGGGTTTTGTAATTGGATATTTTATCAGTTTAGCCTCTTTTAGTTGATGAAAAACACTAGAGAGACTTTCTCCAAGGGGGGTAAACTGACGTTGGACTTTACGTGAACTGATTTCTTCGTGAGGTTGTATGATCGACTTTTTGGGTGATCGCTCACTGATTTGGGTAGCCATATGAGAGAGTTGTGTTGTCATCTTATTAATTTGTTCTAATAGCTCATTGTGTGATGTTTTTCGTGAATTCTTCATGTTTGAAAGAGAGGGAGAACGAAGAAATGTGCGATGAAGAAATCAACCTATTGATTATGATCTTTGTTTTCGCTCAATCAAGTTTTAACAAGGCTATAAGGAGTAAGCTCAAACAAGCTACTCGGGATACAAGTGGGATATAACTTAAACAAGCTATGATGAATATGTTGATTGGTTTGGATTAAACAAGCTTAACAGATGAAAAATGTAAATGTAAGGAGTACACTCAAACAAGGTACTCAATACAAGTGGGATGTAGCTCAAACAAGCTAATACAAGTGAGCTCAAACAAGCTATGATGAATATGTTGATTGGTTTGGCTTTAACAAGCTCTAGATTTTTGATAGGAAGAGTAACTCAAACAAGTGACTCAACACAATTGTGAACTCAAAATGAGTTTTGAAGGGATTTGTGTCGGATGAGATTTTGTTAAACTCGACAGCTGATGAAATAATGAGTGAACTCAAACAAGTCACTCAATGTCATTTTGATATAGCTTGAACAAGCTAGAAAGAATGTTCGACAATCGATGAGATAAGGAGTGAACGCAAGTCACTCAATATCTATCGATATAGCTGAAGACAAGCTATGATAGATGTATTATTGGCAAAAAGTGAGCTAATGAAATTGGTGTGATGTTTTGGTCTCTGTGTTGTTGGATTGTTTGATGTTTTCGCTTGGTATTGAATCGGTCGAGAACTGATTTTTTGTGGAACACAACTAGGTCTCAACTTTTACAATGAACACATTGATATCAGCCAAGTTTTATGATAAAATAATGCTAAACTATTGTGTTTTCAAACAAAGCAAGCAATGTGGATTCAATTGTTTTGGCTTATGAGGTAACTTCTTCAGAATGATCATTGTTTCATGCAATCATACAAGTATGTCAGAAATGGTGGATGCAGGCTCTTATTACTCCAAGAAGATGCGTCCTCCGATATACCCTAGTCCTGATATACCTAATTTTGTACAGGGACAAAATTGGTACGGGGAACCCTTAGAGCACTGGAGGAGACTCACCAATTCTTACTTGCCTGCTTTGAGTGAATCACCACGCCCGTAATGTGTTTTGTGAAAAGGTGGAAGGTGATGGAGGGATGAATGTGTATGGTGTCCTTATAACTCCCGAAGATTTACAGGGGACGATGCCCAGTGCTTCGTTGTTACAAAATATTTAGGCGTGACTCGCATGCGCCGCACGACAAAGATTACTCGTAAGTGGAAGAGCAAATGGCGGGTAAATACCGAACGCCGTGATGAGACTAGGTCTCAAAGTGCAATGCAGATGCAAATGTCATTGGTGCGTGGTAGTCAAGTCCACGCCACCGATGTAGCTTTGGTGATGAAATCCACCTCGTCTACGTGCAAAAAAACAATATGATAAAGTGATTAAACGCAGTGGTTCTTTCCAACTTGAAATAAATCACTAAAGAAAATAATCACGCACTGAGCGCATTTTTTTTTTTTTTTTGTTTCAAAGAATTGTCTTTAAATGGTGGTATTTTTGCGGATTTTGTTGTTTTTGTTTTTGTTTTTGTTTTTGACAATATTCCAGCAACGCGGTTCTACAGAAAACAAATTAGTAGTTATCCTGCAAATGAAATGTTAGAAAAGTGATCGTGGTTGTTTTTGATTTGCCAGATCGCTCAAAGGCGCAGGAAAAGAGCATACACAACCAACGACCAAACAAATATTAAGAATATGACAAAGGAAAATAATTATTAAAATGATAGTTGAAAAACAAAGCTAGAGGATCCTGCAATGTTAGAACAAGAAACTAAAAAAAATGTGACCGTTTCTGATTTTCCAGATCGCTCGAAGGCGCAAGAAAAGAGCATACGCGGATACAATTGGAATAGTTTCTGATTTTCTGATTTTTTTTTTTTTTTTTAAAAATGTTAATAATTATTGCAATTAATCATGATTGCGAAATAGCGATAATGATTATTTTCACAAAAAAGAAAAATGATGAAAGAAGAGGGTGAAAACGTTATCTAGAAGTGTTTTCGTGGAAAATTTAAATGTAAGGCAAAAAATTAAAAATAAAAATTATTTTCTAGAGCTCGAGTGGCCTCACGTTTCTGATTTCCAAGATCACTTTTGAAGTGCGAGGAAAGAGCATACGTGTGAGGATGTTTCGTGAAATAAAAATTAAAAAAAAAAAAAATAAATAAAACTATAATTTTGTTGTTTTTTTGTTAAAAAGACAGGTGTTAGAAGAAATGAAACCAAATTTTTCTGTAAGTCTAAATCTAAAAATTATTTTTCATTGCATAGATCTTTTCAATACCTTCTCGTTAAAAAAATGAAGTCATTCCGAGTTCGGGAGCAAAAGTTATGGCTTCCTAAGATGGGCTACGAGAACGCTCAATGAAAATTTTAAACGTGAGAAAACGTCCCAGAGTTGGTTTTTTTATTTTCTCGACTTCTATACTTCACCCGAGAAGCTAAAATTTTGACAAAGAAGGTTAAAAATAAAATAAATAGAAAGAAAGAGTTAGATCACAAAATGATTGACTAAAATAAAAGAAAGAAAAAAAATAAATAAATGATTAACTTCCTACAAAGCAATTATTTTAGCAAAAGGAAATAAATAAATATATTTTCCGGATTGGTTGTCCCATGACACTAAGATGATAAACTAATGATTAGTGCTTGTGTTTCTATAGATTACGAGTGAATAGAAAAATCAGAACTACTAAACACCAAGCACCGAGGAGATCAAAGACAGGATGAGCTGCATAGTTTCATTGTTGCTATAACCTGCAGATACACCACAAGACACCACACAACAAAAACACTACCCAAAGCGTGAAGGTTAACCAAAGAAGACCAAAAGGAATAGAAAAGGAAATAATAATAAACAATAATAAACAAAGAACAGATAAAACCACTAATTGAGAAATTAATGGTAACAGATCGAAAGTAACCGGGCGTGCCAGAATGTAAGCTATGAAAAATACACTACTAACAAGGAAGTAAAATACCAATAATCATACCTCCTCCTTCGCGTTCCGTAGCAAACCTCGGAATGGGCTAGGAAACTTGGATTGAGCCCTGATTTTGTGATATGTAGGTGCTTTTCTTCAAGACGGAGCAAGACCTTCCTGCAACAACGATCCTCTTACTTTGCACTAGATGGGAAAAAGGATTATGAGGCTATTTTGGCATTAGGACAAGGCAAAATGATGTTCTTTGCTCAAAGGATGCAAGAACTTAGATATGGCATGAAAGCTTATTCTCCGTGTGTTTAGAGGGGAGGGGTAAGGTTGTATTTATAGCCTGAGGGAGTGATTAGCTTAAATTAATTTAAGTAATCATGGTTTGAAAATGTGGGCAAGATTAAGTGGGTGGTTTGAAAATGTGGGCAAGATTAGGTGGATGGTTTGAAAATGTGGGCAAGATTAGGTGGATGGTTTGAAAATGTGGGCAAGATTAGGTGGATGGTTTGAAAATGTGGGCAATATTAGGTGAGTGGGGGCCACGAAGAATGGGTGAGGATTTGAATTATATTTTTAATTCATAAGTGGAGGATTTTAGGTGAGTGGGGACCACGAATGGTGGGTGAGGATTTGAATTTGAATTTTTAATTCAATAGTGGAAAAACATGGAGAATAATGACATGTTGTGAGGATTAGATTATTTTTAGATTTGAAATGGATAATTAATCAAATTATATTTGATTAATTCAAGTGTGGGAAATTCTTGTAGGGAGAGGATAGTGGAACAGGCTGAGATTTCACGATATCATTTAGGCATAGTGATGGGGTCAGTTATTATTATAAGTCTTTATGAAGGATCGCTATAGTTAGGAATTGATGTCTTCATTTTGACATTGGCTAGATTAGTTGACTCTAGGGCATGTATTTACTATGGATTTCCTCTCAGATCACGAGTCATATAGTCCCCATGAAGGATCGAGTCGAGACATGACTTATTTTTACTTATGATTTATACTTAGATGTATTTACTATGGATTTATCATTTTGAAGGCTTTGTTTTGATCGATGTGTATGTATCATTTTGATTATGTCTCTTATGAAGGAACATTTTTAATTTATGCCCATGATGGCAGATTTTGTATCAAGGTGTTTGTATGGAGATACATTATATATGGAAATTTGATTCTAATATGTTATATGATGATGATTATGATTATGGACTTATCCATAATGTTGTATGATTATGTCACATGTTCTTTGATCTATGAGATAGTATATAGATCAAGGACACGAAAGATAGACTCAAGAGGATCCCTAGACTTTAGGAAAACTAGCCTTAGATAGAAGTGATAGTTACCCATCCAGATGTGAGAGTTTCTTGTGAACAATGAATCCTCCTTAAGTTCTAGAAATTGTTTTTCACCTAAGGACTCACCCAATGTGACAATATTGCATGGTTTTCACAATTGGAAGACTTTTTTTCATGATTTTTTTAATTTTTTACTTGTTTTTATTTCTTTTCTAAGGAACTTCATACTCAAGCATAGAATCACTTGAGGTACATTACGTTCATTGGTTCCTTTAATTCCTCACCATCTAAGTGAGCTAGTTTATATGCCCCTGAACTGTACTTAGTGACCACGACATATGGTCCTAACCATTTGGGCTCAAATTTGCCTTTCTTTTCTTGATCCTTGACCATGTTAAACTAGTTTTCTTTTAAGATAGGATATCCTACATCAAATTAAAAATGTATGATTTTGTTTTTGTATCCTCATGGAACTCAGTTCTTATGAACCTTTAAATGATTGAGTGCTCTCATACGTTTCTCATCTAGTATATCCAACTCTGCTAGCCGAGATACCCTATAGTCTTTGTCTTTGTCCAGATAGTCCCGGAGAGATACTTTCAGGGAGGGAATCTCAACTTCCAAGGGTATAATGGCCTCGGTGCCAAAGAATAATGAATAAAGAGTAGCACCTATAGGGGTGTGAATGGAGGTTCGATAGGCCCAAAGTTCATGATGGATTTGAAGGTGTCAATTATGGCCGTTTTACTAACCATATTTTCCATGATGTGAACAAGGGTTTTATTTGTGAATTAATATTTTCCATTACCTTGAGGGTAATATGGGGTTGACCACTTGAGTTTGATGTGGAATCATTGGCATAACGCTTTGACCATCTTGTTCTTACAAGATTTACAATTTTCAGCCATAATGATAGAGGGGATGTTTTAACGGTAAATGAGATGGTTCAAGTATGAATTTAGAAATCTATGCACCGGATACATAAGTGAGAGGAACAACCTCTGTGTAGTCATCATTTTACCCTTAATAATTATTTCTAACTCCAAGTGCATTAGCCTATCATCCATCATATAGTGGGTGCTCACCTGAGGCACATGTGGGTGCCAAGACCCTCCTTTATGTGAACTTTATAATAGAGTTATATTATTAATAGAGGATTTATTTGTAGAAAAAAAATTACATTCACTTACTTTAAAAGGAAGAAGATGCAACTAGCATATCTACACATCTATACATCACAAAATCTAAATAAACATTGCATAAATCACAAGAAACCAAATCAGAATCAATAAACCAAATAACATGAGGGTTTACACCCATAAATAATATGTATAGAAAAGATCCATATATATTGATTTAACGGTGTCTCCGGTAGCCATACTATATTTAAAAGGGTCATCTCGACCATATACACTAAATGGAAGAGAATTAACTCCTGCAAACCTTTCTCGATAAGAGATCTTAACTATACTTTTCCCCATTATTTCCCTTGTTACAAATCCCAGTACCCATACATATGTTTTATAGTATCCCTTATGACCCTTTAGTACTAAGTATTCTAAACCCTAGTACCATGAACTCTAAACCCTTAACATTTGTGCAACACTTTGTTACTTTGCTCTTTCTCTGCATTCTCTATGTATTCTTTTCATGCCTCTCTATCTATCTTTGCATGTCTCTTTATCCCAATCACCTCTTTACGTAGGATCATTGACCACCGGCATGACTTATCCTCTAATCGATCACGTGCCAGTGTCGATGTGGTCTTCCATTGGTGAATGATTATAACCTTTGCAAACCTTCCACTAACTATAATGATGTCTCTGGGAATATTCCCAGTGTGGAATATCCTTTTCTTCAACTCCAAGGTTCCAGGCTGGCACCCTATCCACTCATCATGCCTAGTCAGGTCCTTACATTTTTCCTCAAGTCACTCCATAATGCCACATATGGATAAGTCCTTTAAACCCTATTTTTGCCTCCCGTGTGCACCTTGGTTTGACTTAAACCCTTCTTAAACCCCTATTTCATGAACATTTTTCCCTAAGTGCCCTTATATCTATTGACCATGTGCATGTGTTCCTTATGGTACTTAGTCAATATTTTATGGTCCAACATCACCCCACATTATGTGTGTTCTTTGTCCTCTCAAACATTTTTCTTCCTCAAAGAATAAATAATAGAGGTATCAAACCAATCAAAGAATGTATGGATGAAAAAAATGGATGAATAGAAGAATGTACTACTATTGCATGAGGAGTGGGAACTCCTTCACGAATGCCTCAATCTTCTCCTATGCATCTACTTCTCCCTATGCCTACTGAAGTAGGTCACCCACTAATGTGTTTACTTCATCAAAAATAAGTTCCTCGCTCTTAGCTTTCAGCGTATCAATAATTATTTCTAGTTGCTTAATAAGATCACCTAGTACATCCATCCTATGAGTGATTTGGGGTAATAGTTCCCATAGCTTATTCTTAATCAAACCTGCAAGGTCTCGATTGCTCCTAATTTCTTCTTAAATTTAGTCAAGATCTTGTTGTGCTCCATCCTATTACTTTTGTTTTTTTCCTAAAATTATTTTAGATCCACCTCATGTGTATAAAACAATATGCTTGTTATCCTCCCTTTGTTGGCACAATTTTCATACATGGCTTCAAACATTTGTGTGGAATTATTTACTGTGGAAAAGAGCTTGGGGTACCAAGTCACTATCTCCCAAATATTCAAATTTTCCTCCTCCTTCCGGCATGCCATCACATCCTATCCCGACTCTAATGTGAGCGGTTTCCTTTCCATGGCAAGGATGGGTCAAGTATTCTAAGAATTGCTTAGTTGAATCATATTTATACTCAAGCAAATCTAGGTCCAGTGCTTCAATATTATGGCATTTAAAATTGCCTCTATCTTCTTATGGATTTCATGCACCTTTTCCTTTTCATCCCTCAACTCACACCTTAATTGCGCATTGATTAATTCCTTATGTTTTATCTCTTTTTCCTACTCAATGATCTCCTCATTATTTTTCTCAAGCTCTTCCTCCAAGACCCTTATCATGTTGTTTCTGCCAAAGATTCTTTCCTCCACCTCCACCGATGCTTTGTTGAGCGCATTGAAAACTTTCTCATTAGATAGTTGTTGGGAATTTACTAGAGGGTTTACTCCCTTAGCATATGGTATCTTCATTAATACATCTCGGTTTACCTCGAATTCAGGTTCATCAATGTGGGACTCGAAAGCCCAAGATAGAATTGTCCTCATGCATGGGTACACACCTTCTTCATCAAAATAAGACCAAACAAGGAGTTGGTTTATGGGCATGGTACTTTGTTTAGATAATTACTGTAAGTCATCACCTGTTCCTACGTCGCTACCATGCCCTTTCCACCTATGTGTACTACCTATGGGAAGCTTATTGCTAAGCTAGGGTCTCATCCCATGCTTCCATACTCCTTTCACACACTCACGCTTTCCTCTTTTTCCTTCAACACTTCCTCGATGATTTTCTCAAATTTTTGCTCTATAAATTGTTGGATAATTCATTCCACTTCCCTCTCTATGGTATTATCCATCTATTCCTTGGTCGGGGTTGGGTTCTTCTGATCCTTCATGTTTACTTCCTTTCTTTCCCCATTGTTTTGAGTGCCTTCTTCATTCTTATCCTTCTATTCATTTCCTTCTTCCTCTGACTCATGTACATTGTACATAGGATGATTCTTAGCCTCATCACACTCTTCATCATCTTCATCACCCTTTTTTACTCCATGCTTTCTATTTCATCTGAGTCTGACCCTTTTGTCACCCTCTGCTTCTTCCTTACTGGTGTTTATAATTTAGGGGACTTATATTTTTCTTATTTCTTGGGTGACTCTTCCTTCTACGAGACTCTTCCTTCTATGGAAACTCTTTTCTCATAGGATACTTCTTTTCAGCGGACATAAGTACTAGTGTCTCTGCCTAACTCTTATGCCCCTACTATTTCCACTATCTTTTCGCTTGATTCCTTTTTCTCGGATTTTATCCTCTATCTCTTTTCCTTAGTGAAATATTCTTCTACATGGTGGGTTCTTTAGGAATGGAGACACCATCTTCAACATAAGCATTTTTTTATACTTAGGCCTTATGTGCAAATACACCCTTTTGTTGTCCTCCTTGTAATAGGTAATGTTAGTAGTTTTAACATGTCATGGAGACATGCTTCTCCACATAGGCACACTCCTTAGGGTATATTATTTTCTGAGAAATTTGGGGTAGTCTTGATACACTATAATCGAGATCAAATATGAGTTTCTTCACCTCTTTGAAATGATTGACCTTAGACTAGAAGTAGTGCGGTGTGAAGGAGAAAGTAAATTTACACCAAGGTCTCTTGCGACATCTACCAAAGTAAATATTCTGATGCAAAAACGATGGTACATGGAAAAATAAGCTTCTGCTTGCACTAGTGAAGGAAATTTTTCAAGTATTATCCATTCATCCTTGAATGCATCACACATATGCTTATACCACTTTTCTAGGCACACCTTATGAGCGAATCAGTCACATGTGTGTCATAGGTATACTATTCAAACCCCTTGGTGGGGGAGGGGTTCTCATCAGGTATTCCCAAACAAACTTATCCATCACATTGGGCACTCCAATCTTTGAAAATACAATGGTGAGGAGGAAATTACCAAACATGATCTTCTCTCTATTGCTAGAGACATCTATGATCTCCTCTATAATGAAAGATGAGAGGTTATAGATGGTTCCCTCTGAGATCATGAGGCACACATTCAACTAGGTGTTGTTGATCTGTGTCCATCTCTCTTTCCCATTTAGCTTTGTAATCAAGTGTGTGGCCATCCTCATCACCCGGTCGATGTAATTGAAGAAATTTTGAAGTAGTGTGAACTCTTCTTATAGTCATAAGCCTCAACATTCTTCTTAAAGGCTTCATTTTCTTCCAAGTAATCGTCTAATGAATATCCTTCATAGATAACGCTAGTGAAGTTAGAAATTAGTTGGGGGCTTATGCGCATCCTCAAACCTATGAAATAGAAGTGGTCTTCATGCATGTGTAACATCAACCATTGGTATAGTCACTTGGGCTTTTCGAAATAAGGAAACTTGTAGAGTTATAACAAACCCAACCTTCTCCATTTTTACCTTTACCTCATCGTCATAGATGGGAATTCGATTTGGTTTTCTCTTCTCTATAAGGAGAACTGGTTCTAATATCATTTTCTTATTTGTGGTGCTTTTTCAATGGTTGTAATCATTGACGACCATCTTCCTGACATGAGACACCCATTCTTTATAAACTAATACGTTTTCCAGGTACTACATTTCTACGTACCATTATTCATTGAAAATAGTAGATAGAGCTTGTTTCCCCTTTCCCTTTCCTTCTTTGGTGAAATTTTTTCAAATTTCCTTTGTGCCATTCCGTCGTTGGGTCCTTAAAAATTATTCCTCTCTCCCGGTCTTGGCCCTACTCAACTTTTTGGCTCCACTCCTCTACAAAATTCCTTCAAACCACGAGCCCTAGCTATATAACACTAACCTAGAAAACCCTTTTTCCACAGGGATGGCATAACGCCCATAGGATTCTTCAACATAACCTTCTCTTCTTACACCCATGAAATTCTTTCCACTCTAGTTCGTTGATCAAACAAGTTATTCATGCAAATATTAACAACTCTTGTCACAATTTCTTCACAAGGATTCCCTAGTTCATGAGATCTCTTTGATAACTATTAGTTCAAATTCACAGCACCCTAAATGAGTTCTATAGGTCTAGTTTTCTAAGGAAAATTCATTTGGTGTGATTGCACAACATTGAGCTTTCCCAAAGTGTGGGACCTTTGCAAATGGGGAAAGCTCTCCAAAGAAGGTTGGTTTCTCTTCCTAAACTACCTACCACAAGCTATTCCATTGCAGGCAAGCTAATCTAACCTAATATAACTTCCAAGGAGACAAGGAGAGGAAGAAAACAAGGAAAAACAAAGCCTACACTAAAATGGTGATACACCAGAGAAGGAAAGTGTTGATTATCTATCAAAAATGCCATGAAACAAGAAGAGGTGAGCAATGGAAAGGATGTACAAGTGCATCACAGACCAAAGATGGATTTCACACAAAAAATGTTCCAAAAATCCATGAACAAAGCTCCAAAACCTGAAATGAACATCCAAATATGCACAAATACCCTGTAATGAAGAGAGGTAAGGAAAACAACAAAGAAAATGAGCCAAGGATGGACAAATGCATCACAAAAACACATTTTTTATTGCTTAGAAATTACACGGTGCATCATTTCATGGGTAAGAGGAAAAAATGCCATTACAAAGTAGGGGAGGAGGTTCAAAATCCATTTTTGACCCTGGGGAATAAAAGAAGGGAGAGGAAGAGAAGAAGGATGAACAACCTTTTTTTTAAAATGAGCCAAATTTGGCTTTTATCGCTCGAACATAATGAAGGAAATGAGAAAATACGGGAAAATAAATTTTAAACTTCTAACCACCGATAAGATACATTTAATTAGCCTAAAAAATGATGGGTTTCCATGAAAAATCCCATACTTCATCGTACATTGCTTCGCAAAGCAAGAAAGAGGCCCATACTTCATTAATTTTGGTGGTTGGGGTTATTTTCTACAATTTTTCCATACCAGAGACATTTTCCCATTTTTCTCCCACAAAAATCCATAAAACTTTAATATTGAAGTGTCCATCGTGTAGAGGAATTCAACATCTTTCCATTGATACCAAAATCGTAAAAATCCAAGCTATGGTGTGAAAGATATGCCCTTCCAAAGATTTGGGTGAAAAATGAGAAAATTAGGGCAAAAGTTTGGTTCATGGGCCAAAATCCTCCCTTTTTCCCTCTTTTTTCAAATTGGGAAATTTTTCCAAAAATCCTCACGCCTCACTTCTCCGATGACACGTGGCACCTTCTTGTTGATCTACGGCTTCAAAACAACATTTTTCCCCTTTTACCCGCGAGGGAAAATTTTCTAAAAGTTCTCCACCAGCCTAACCTCCACTACTGATGTGGACATGTGGCACCATCCTATTGGTCAATGGGACCATGGGTTCATTTCATGCCTTTAAGTTTTTATGCCAAAAATCCAAAATCTTCAACTTTCCTCCGACCCACCTTGCACTTGCACCTTGACATAGACTTAACACATGATGCTCTGTTGATTGGTGTAGGGCCTTAACCAATTTTTCCTTCATTCTCCTTTGTGAGCTTGTGGGCTAGATTTTGAATTTTTATTTTTTAGCTGAAAAGGCTATGTGCTAAAAAATTTCCCATGGGTCTGCCTTGGCAAATTTTCCCTCCAAACTCCACCGAGCCATAACTCAAAAAATACAAGGAGTTAGGAGGACTTCTTTACCTTTATGGAAAGGGGAAGAAATCATCTATCTGTTGAATCCATTTCCATAATCTTTTGAGTGCTTGTAATTTTTGAAAATTGAATTTAAAGCACAAGGAAGGAAAGAATGAAGTCAAGTTAGCCAATATAAGTAGGGGCTCATTTTGGATAACAATTTTGGTGACTCAGAGGGGTCATCTACCTAGCTAGATGAATGATTAGTGGCCTTTTGAAGCATCCATTGGGCATGGAGTCAAGCCTAATAACCAACTCTGATTTGAACTATGAAAATATGACCTCTGAGCCACTTGGAAACCCATTGAAACTTGGAGTTGATCTTCACCAAAATGCCACTTGAAATGGACTATGCAAGAGCAATACAATAACACCAAAACTATGTAAAAACTGAAAATCATACATGCTCTAAATGGAGCATACAGAGTGTACAAAAGCACTTCTTCTGCTAAAAACAAACCTACCTACACTACTCTAACCAAGAGCAAAGGGAGCTCAAACAAAGCCTACAACTGGCAGGGAGAAATAACTTCCCTTCCTCAAAAATGGCAGCCATGCAACTGATTTGGCACTGAACATGGTTGGTTGGATGAGTGAAAAACTAACTACAAGATGATCTTCCACCCAAATGACCAAAGTATCAACTGAAGACAAATCCAATACCTCTTTTAGTTGCTCTGCATTTGGATTGAAGAGGTATGGCAGCTGATCCTTGGTACTTTGTAGCTCATCCTCATGCCCTGAAGCAAGCATGACTAGTTGTGGCTTCTCCTTTGGCTCTAATGAAGCCAAATACCTGATTGGGAAAGGTCTAGTCCAATTGATGTGCCTATTGCTCTAATTTTCAACTCCAAAAATGGAGTCCTCTTGTAGACCTTCTTGGATGAATGGCATGGAAGAAGTGGTGAAACCCTTCTGCTCTTTCTCTTCTTCCTCTTGTGAAGAACATGGAAGATTTAAATCTTCCAAACTTGATTCCAAAAGGCTGCTATAAGGTACAGACTACTGCAAATGAATGCTCTCCTCCATGACAGTAGGTATGCATGTTTGGAAGGTGGATGAAGGAGGAGAAAACAATGTGATTTCAACTAGTTCTTCTCCATCAAAACAATCCTCCAAATCGACAAATAAATTGTCTCATTTTTATCTTGCAGCAAATGTTCAACCTCTTCCATGGTGTTATTTTGACCAGAAACTTGTTCACCATGTTTTCTCTCATCCTCAATCATTGATTTTGAAAGATAAAACTCTTTTTCAGCACTAGAACTTGAGGGTAATGAAGTAAAGAAAGAACTGAAGGTTCTTTTATAGCTTGTTTCACACTTGAAGCTTTTGGATCTGCATTTCTCTCCTCCACAAATTTGAAAGCACTCCTCTTCTTTTTAGGCTCTTCATCTTTGATTGTAACATCCACTTTATCCTTTTCAATGGGAATTTGAACTGATTTTCTTTCCTCTTCCATGCTTGATTGTGTAACTTCTATTGGATCAACATCTTCTTCTAGCAGAGTGTTAATATGGACACTAGCCTATGAACAACTTGATGATTGATCTTCTTGCTTATCTCGCTGCTATAAAATCAGCCTTGGCCATCACTTGTTCTTCAACTTTTACCTCCTATGTAGGCTTAACCAGTAAGGGGATCTTTGTAAACCTAAATTTAGCATCCCAACTCATCGATTATCTGGTATTTCTTTTCTTTTGGGCTTCTCTTCTTGTTCTCCTTGATTGGATTCTTGAGTATCTTCCCAACATGGACTTGGGAAAGTAAGAGGAGTGATAGGTTGGAGTTCAACCAGCTTTGAAATTTTTGTGGTGGGAGGGAGGTGGAAATTCTTGTTTGTTCAGAGGGGATGACTCTTTGGAAGGGAAAAGGGGAACTGAAATGGGATGGAAGACTAGGGGATGGAGAAATGGAACCAACATTTGGAGTAGCATGGGCTGGATTTGGAATTTGGCATTCAAAATGAGATGGTGTTACTTGAGGAATGGAAAGAGAAAACTAGATGATGGTGTAGAACTTACCCATTGAAAAGGTTGCTCAACACCAAATTCATAGGCCCCTATCTCTTCAGTCCATTGTGCAAGTTGGGGAAACATCTCCACCATGAAGTCCAGCTTCTCCTAAGGGCTGAAGTGTCTTGGAAAAGGGCCAACCCATGGACAAGGTGCCCTGCAACCAATTCTAAAAGCCTTCATTTGAGTTGTTGCTCTTGATTGCACCATGCCAATCTCCATTTTTTGGATCTTCTCTAATAGACCAACATCTTGCATTTGATTGTCTTCATTTTTGGCATACCCTACTCTTGGAAAGCTCCATAGCCAAACTAATTTTGACATTGCTGCTCATAGGAGTAAACATGTTGATCTTGAATATGCTCAAAATGCTGATTTGAAGGAGTTGTAAAGCACATTGGAGGTGGAATGTACTGCTGTTGTTCTTTGTGAATGTGAATTCCATGATGGAAATGAAGTCATGATTGCACAAATTCATGGAATGGAAAGAATGAAATAATATGGAAAGAAGAATGAATGGAAGTGAATGGAAAACAGGTCTACAACTCAAAGAATGAGTTGTTTACCAGATGGAGTCGCCAGATGTGCAAATTGAAGCTTCTAATAAGCTGGAAATTGCAACAAGTGCACATCAATCTTGTTGCAATGAAGTGAAGACCTCTAAGGTCCCATCGGGCATGCCAAAATTGTTAGTGCAAATTCACAGCACCCCCAAATGAGTTATGGATCTACTTTTCTAAGGCAAATTCATTTGGTGTGATTACACAACATTGAGATTTCCCAAAGTGTGGGACCTTTACAAATGGGGAAATCTCTCTAGAGAAGGTTGGTTCCTCTTCCTACACTACCTTATAAGCTATTCCAGTGTAGGTAATCTAATCTAACCTAATCTAACTTACAAGGAGATAAGGAGAGGAAGAAAACAAGGAAAATCATAGCCTAAATTAAAATGGTGATACACCAAAGAAGGAAAGTGTTGATTATCTATCAAAATGCCATAGAATAAGAAGAGGTGAGCAATGGAAAGGATGGACAAATGCATCACGGACCAAAGATGGATTTCACACAAAAAAATTTCAAAACACGATGAACACAACTCTAAAACCTATAATGAACATCCAAACATGCACAAATACCTGTAATGAAGAGAGGTAAGGAAAAAAACAAAGAAAACAAGCCAAGGATGGACAAATGCATCACAAAAACACATTTTTTTATTGCTCGAATTTACACAAAGGCATCATTTCACGGGTAAGATAAAAAAATGCCATTACGAGAGAAAGGAGGAGGTTCAAACTCCATTTTCAACCCTATGGAAGAAAAGAAGGGAGAGGCAAAGAAGAAGGATGAACAACCTTTTTTTTTAAATGAGCCAAATCTAGCTTTTATCACTCAAACAAAATGAAGGAAATGAGAAAACACAGGAAAATCAATTTTAAAACTCCAACCACTGATAAGATCAATTTAATTATCCTACAAAATAATGGGTTTCCATAAAAAACCCCATACTTCATCATACATTGCTTCGCAAAGCAAGAACGAGGCCCATACTTCATTAATTTTGGTGGTTGGGGTCATTTTCTACAATTTTCCATGCTAGGAAATTTTCCTATTTTTCTCCCACAAAATCCATCAAAATTTAAAATTGAAGTGTCCATTGTGTAGAGTATTTTAGCATCTTTCCATTGATACCAAAATCATGAAAATCTGAGCTCTGGTGTGAAAGATATACCCTTCCGAATATTTGGGTGAAAAATGATAAAATTAGGGCAAAATTCAGGTTTGCAGCCCAAAATCCTCCCTTTTTCCATCTTTTTCAAATTGGGAAAATTTCCAAAAAATCTCCGTGCCCCACTTCTCCGATGACACGTGGCACCTTCTAGTTGATCTACGGCTTCAAAACAACATTTTGCCCCTTTTACCCATGAGGGAAAATTTTATAATAGTTCTCCATTGGCCTAACCTCCGCTACTAATGTGGACATGTGGCACCATTCTATTGGTCGATGGGACCACAGTTCATTTCATGCCTTTAAGTTTTTATGCCAAAAATCCAAAATCTTCAACTTTCCTCCGACCCCGCCTTGGCGCTGCTGACGTAGACTTGACACGTGGTGCTCTCCGATGCGGGGCCTTAACCAATTTTTCCATTCTCTTTTCCGGCTTGGTGGCTAGATTTTGACTTTTGAGTTTTTATCCAAAATGCTAAGTGCCAAAAATTTCCCGTGGGTCCGCCTTGGAAAATTTTCCCTTCAAACTCCGTCGAGCCATAACTCAAAAAATACAAGGAGTTAGGAGGACTTCTTTACCTTTCTGGAAAGGGGAAGAAATTATCTATCTATTGAAGCCATTTCTAGAATCTTTTGAGTGCTTGCAATGTGTGAAAATTGAATTTAAAGCACAAGGAAGGAAATAATGAAGGCAAGTTAGCCAAAATAAGCAAGGGCTCATTTTGGATAACAATAACTTAAAACTCAAGGTAGAAAATAACACACCTTTGATATTCTATTTAAATTTTTATTTTCTCCACAATAAATTCCATGTCACCTACTAATATCATTTCAAACTAAAGGTAGAATTATTTTCCAATTCCAACCTTCAATGATTTTCCTCTACACTCAATCCTACGTGAACACTTCTGCAACCTTCTAGTGTGAAACTGCCTCGACCATAGATTTCATCGTGCATTATCCTACGCTAAATTCAATACTTCTTATATGCCTTGGACCAATTTATTTCTTCTTCCTACCTCATGTTGATCTGATTCTTGTACCCTTATTCATGGTTTCTCAAATCCTTTTAACACCAATCTTCCCTTATGTTCATCTTTTCCATGCGCGATCTTCCAATCCACGTGTTTTTTATTTTTCAACCTAGGCCATCCACAACCATAGCTTCCAATACTTGTCACATCACTCCACCCCACACAAAAATGGATGCACTATCCTCTATGCATATTTTTTTTTGAAAATAATAAGTGTCTTCTAGTGCACAAATGCATAAAAAAAAAGAAATGAGAAAGGGAAACACAAAGAAAGGAAACTACAACAAAGAAAAACCTAGGATAACTGACAATACTACCTTATTTACAAACACAAATACAACTTATTTATAGTAGGACTTAAACCTACTTCCATTAAAATGGTCTGGAAACCGTGTTTCATCTAGTGCTTGTAACTGGAAAGAACCTAAATCAAGTATATAGGTTACAATGTATGGGCCCATCCAATGGAATTTGAATTTCCCAAGATGGCACAGAAACTTGGAATGATACAATCAAACTACATGCCCAACCTCAAACCGTTAGTTCTTGATGGGTTTATCATGTCATGCCTTCTATTTTCGACTCCAATGAGCAATAACTTGCCTCTCATCTAACTGTATTAACTTATCAATCCTCTCCTCAAGTGCTTATTCATCATCTAATCCTCCTGCGCATGCTATACGTAGCGATGGTAACATGAATTTAATAGGTAACATAGCTTCCACACCAAACACCAATTGAAAATGTGTGGCCTTATTCAATCTCTTATAAGTAGTCCGATATGACCATAACACAACAAAAACTTTATCATCCCAATCCTTTCTTCCCACATCACAAATCTTGGTTAATGTGTGATTCAAATTTTTTAAAATTCCTTAGTAGTCCCATTAGCTTTTGGGTGATAAGGGGTAGGTTTATGGTGGGCTACCATGAATTATACCAACAATATCTCGAACTGTCTCATTCAATAAATGTGTACCCCTGTCACTTTTTAAGCTCAAGCAGCATCCTTATTTGTTGATTATGTTTTCCTACAAGAACCTAGCTGCTATTACCACTTTGTCTAATCCTCAGTATGCGCCACTTCTACCCACCTTGTAAGGTAATATGTGTATGTAATTATATAGTGCAAACATGTCCTTTGTATGGTTGGGGAATAGGGCCTACAAAGTCAACTCCCACTTCTCAAATGGTTTTACACTGATAATTGGTCTTAATGGTATTTAATATCTTTTCCTTGTTTACCAAAGCACTAGTAGTGGTCACATGTCTCTGCAATACTCGATATAATATTTGTAAACCATTTCCCATAAAACTCCTATTAGAAGGATTTTACACGTAGTTGCATTCACGACATAGTGTCCTCCTACAATTCCACCATGTTCTTCCTCCATGATTGCAACATGTTCATACTCTAACACATATCGATGTAAAACCTCATCGTGGCCTATCTTATATACTTATCCATTAATGAACATATAGGGCACGATGCCTATGGCTAACTTCTTCCTTTCCAAAGTTTTCATTCCCTCCGGTGCCACACCCAATTTAAGAAACATAACAATATATTCAAATTTAGAGGGCCCACACCGTAATCTAAATATTTTCATGTCTACATTATATCCTCAATACTCTACACTTCCTCCCCGAGTCAATCCTTCATAAATGATTAGGTCCCAAATTACTCATAACCAGCTTTTAAAATAACCATAAACTCAAACTCTTACAACAACAAGACCCACCTACATATGTTCCCTTATAAAACAAGCTTTTTTACCAAGTACTTCAACGCCATGTGGTCCATGTAGAATATAAAGGGTGTTTCCAATAGATATTGCCTGAATTTTTGCGGTCGTAGATCATTGATAATGCCTTGCGGTTAGTAGTAGTATAGTAATGTTCTGCTAGAGTTAGCTTCCTACTAGTAAAGTACAAGGGGTGGTATATAATTCCCTCTCTAGGTTTTTCTAAGATTGCTCCAATCACCATCCCTAAAGCATCAACATAAACATGGAATGGATTATCCCAAGAGGGAAAGCATAATATGGGCATAGTGATAAGCCTATTCTTCAATGTATCAAATTCCATCTAATGTGCCTCTCCCCCCTGAAATGTACTTTTGTGTTTTGTTAAATTTTCCAATGGCGCAGTGATTTTGGTATACCCCTTAATAAATTTTTGGTAATACCCCATATGCCCAAGGAATCCATGCACTATGCTTTGGTTGGTAGGTTCCCCTAATCCCACAATAACAAACTTTGGCAAGATCCACTAAAAAGCCTTCCTTACATATGATATACCCCAATAGGGTTCCAAATGGAGTAGAAAAATACATTTCTTAATGTTGAGAGATATCCTCAACTACCAACATATTTCAAAAATCAACCTCATATTATCATAATGGTCCCTCACTAATCCATATATTGTCCAATCATCCGGTAGACTTGTAGAAACTTGTGGATGAATTCCTGAAACACCTTAACCATAATGTGTAAAAACACAATAGGCATGTTCTTTAGTCTAAAAGGCATGACCATGTAGGAAAAAATTCCCCATTCAATGGTGAAAGTTGTCTTTTCTTGGTCCTCCTTTGCAATTCTAACCTAATGATATCCTGAGAATCCATTTGTGAAAGAATAGATTTCGCACCCAACTACTCCTTCCAGGATCTCCTCAGTGAAGGGGGTTGGAAAAGGGTCAATAACACATACTACATTTAGATCCCTATAATCAACACAAATCCTTATCCTCCCATCCTTCTTAATGCTAATGACCATTAGAATTATCCATTTTGATTCTTCAACAACCTCAATGATGCCTGATGTGATCATCTTGTCAATCTCCTCCTTGAATTTGATATGTAGATTCAGATTCATTTGATAAGTTCTCTTCCAAACTAGGTGCACACCTTCCTTTAACTTGATATTCATTTCTCCTAAGGAGTGGTGAACTCCTTTAAGATTGAGGTACACATGCATAAACAAATCCTTAAATTCACGCAGCAGATCAATGATCTTAGAAACCTCTTTTTCGCGCCCAAGTAATCTCAAATAGTCTCCTCCTTAGGTTCACTGTTGAACTAATGTTAACCTTTTTGGTTTTTAGGGGTTCATGGTAGGTGCGCACTTTCTCATCAACACTATCCATAACCTCACATGTACCCACAATATGGTTAACATACAAGTTTTCCACCTCTTTCACCATCGATCACATAGACCAACTTTCCTTTCTCTTTTTCTATGCATACACACTTAAGTATCCTCTAATTATTACTCATCAAAGCACGCTTCTAAGCCAAGTTCACCCAATAATTCCAATATTCTATCCTCCACCATGGCACTATCTCCCATATTTAGGTGCTTAAAAACTTGCAATGCCTCATCCACCAATGGCTTAGTACTCTAATACTCAAAAGCTTGAAGGAGATCAGCCATCAACCACGCAGACAATTTCCTATCTAATGCCGCATCTCTACGAGTGAATGTACCATGCACGTGTGTAACCTTATAAAGTGGAGTAAATATTATGCACCCATAAAGAAGGTAGAAAGGATTCCACACCTTCCATCCAGGCATTCTCACATGCTTATCTCCATGATAATCTTGTATGATAATACGTGCATTGCTCCACATAAACATAATATAGAATGTGATTCTCACTTCACGCCACTCTAGAAGGTTATCATGATGGGTCACCCACCAACATGCTATGGTCCCCAACAAGGTATTGTTAAACATCCTTCTCCTTTCAATCTCACATCTCCATTCGTTTCCATTTCTTGCAGGAAAACATCAGTTCATCTCCCCAGTATAACCTGGAAACTACTTTCCTCCTAGGCACTTGGTGAGTGCACCTTTGTTACTCTCATCATAAAGCCTCTTAACTACCTTTTGACTAACTCATATGTCTCATGCACCTAATTTTCACATGCCACACTAGTTGTATCACTTATATATTAAGCATCTTCCCACTAAATAATGCCTTCTTTTGTTGGTTGCACAACCTCAGGGTCCTTGATAGTGCACACATAAATTCTATCTAGGTCTTCTTCTCCTAAAGGATTAATATAGGGCACTGACTTCCCATCCATCAAAGAAATGATAACACATTCCTCTTTGTTCTCAAAACTTATATACCCCTTATTGAAATGTAAGTTAAAATTTTTCTCATAGCACCAGGGGCACCCAAGTAAATCTAGAATTTTTTCCACCTCGAAGCATCAATACTTCAAAGTCTCAATTGAATTTTATCCCTTAGATAGTGATATCAACATCCTTCAAAAATCCAATGGGAATTACCTTCATCTTGTTCTCCATATACAACACATTTGAAGATGGATGTAATGGGGGCCTTCCCATTTGATTCGATGCATCCAAGGTGAGAATGTTAACTTCTACACCCATGTCAATTAGGATATTCCTTAGAAACATCCATCAACCATGAAATTCAGGGTAATTTCTTTATCATAGTCAGTGTTGTGAGGAGGAAAATTAACATGTAAAATATGCCTTTCACGTTCTCATATAACACTTGGTATCTTATACCTCAACCATTATCCTAATAGAGGAATGATATTATCTTGGCGTAACATCTTACTCACCTCTATGACATCATATCTATCTGATTAAGGGACCTCAACACTTTTCTTCTGCCCCAACTTCCTAGATTTCCCCTTCAAGACTTCTTATTATGTCTATGGTCTCTTAATAGACTTCCTCTCATGGGTATGGCCCAAATACTTCCCATATACCACCTCTTCGCTTGTAATTAGTGGTCTCTACTTTGGTATTTCCCGGTGCACACAACCTCATCTCGTTTCACCACCATTATAAGTTCTAACCCCGACTCACAAGCCACCCTTAGCATCCACTATGAGTCTACTTTCTTAATGCTTACCATCCTAGCGTCATTGTCTTTCCATTGTTATTAGATCATGTGTTTAAATAATTCTAGACACTCCTTATACTTGTTCTTCTTCCCACACCAAGAGCATTATAATAGGTCAAGACATTCACACTTGTAATGCTTTATGGACCCACAATTATAACAAGTTCCGCAAGGGAATTCACCTCTTCCACCTCCATGATTTCCACAACCTCTAAATCCTCTATGAAATCCTCTTCCATGAGCTCCTCCATTTGTGCACCCTTCATAGTGATGACCATAATTGTTGGAATTATTTGCAATGCTAGTTTGATGCACACAAATATCAATGGCATCATGTATCTAGTCAATTAATCTACAATCATTGGTGTCATGAGTAGTAGAGGTGTAAATCTTGCAATAGAAAGACACATTCTTATAGATCGTGCGTTGTAGTAGTGGACACCTACTTGCATCATGATCTCCATGGAAAATATCACATTCTACCATCATGGAATGTACCAATATTTGAGGAAAATTGTCCTTCGTATGCCCCTCTACCTCATAATTTGTGCACCATAGGCCACTACGAGTCTCATGTGCTAAGTTTGCAGATAGCTCCTCTATCTCGCTTTACCATGGCAGAAATATGAGCTTCAAGAAAAGGACTAACACTTGATATCCATGCTTCCCATAGCCTCATCATGCAGGGCAGCCTCTAAGGCCTTGCATGGGTCTGTGAATGTCTTATGTAGAAACTCTCTTATGAAGGGCATTATTAACCCTACCAAAAACATTGAGCATGCTAAGAAGGATGAATATCATAAGATAATTTTGATAAGAGAGTCTTAAAGCATGCATCATACTCCCGCACACTCTCTTCCATACCTTGTTGAATCTCCTTTAGTGCACTAATGCTCTTCTGTTCAAACTTAGGAATATGAAATTCAGCTAATAAGTCATTATGCAATGGTATAATCTAATACTATCTGGTGAGGGTCATACTTCTAGTATCGCTTATATATCCCTGCCCTTGCAATGTCATTGCAAACTGACTTGCCTTTTGTTCTAGGGTAGTGATCCCTTTCGTGCACCATAATAACTCACATTTGTGTACATGTTCAACAACATCCTCAACACCTTTGTAATATGGCAGATTCAAAGACATTTTAAAGAATACTTGTTGAGGTGGTTGAAGCACTTATCCTCCTAATCTAAAACCAAGATCCCCCTGGTGTTGCCTCTCGCCACCAGATCCACTAGATCCACCAATAGCTATTCCTTTTGACCCACCATATCCTCCGGATCCACCATGTCTATTATTTCCTACTCCACCTAACCCACGAAATTTACCTCACGTAGTTAGTAAAGGTCCTGAAGTGGTCACGCCTTATGTCCCCACTTTCATGCTAAATAACATGCCAACTATATGTGATATCGCATCACTACCATATGTGTGTCCCACGCCTCTTCCATATGTGATAACCAAGCTTTATGTACCCATACTTTGTCCAAATGTTGTACCAAACAATATACCTTTGAACATAGGAAATGATTGTGCAGCCATGGATGTACCAAATGAAAAATTATACCTCCTAGGTGTTGATTGGTTACTTCCACCAATACCAACTGGGTTAGTAATACTTATCTCTAGATTTGGAAAAATAAGAGCCAAGGGTTATTCACCAGGTGGATTCAAATGTGTGTTGATGTCTCTTCTCTTTTCTTCATATGACAAGCTCTCTAAACCGAGGGGGTTCATATTTTATGCTTTCCAAGATGGGGTAGCATAGATTGTTTAGGTTCCACGTCCTCCACATGAACCTTAAATCCTTCCCGCAATGTTTACCTCCATAAATCCATCACTCATGTAGCTTCGTGTTATCTTGGAAAATCCCTCTCTTGAGATTCATTATACTTTAGCCACCTCTCCTCTCTCTTTGTTTCTTCTACAAGGTTCTCCATCCTTCTACCATGCCAACTTACATGCCTTGTGCCTAGTAGGAAATTAGCCAACCATGGGAAAGGCTTTCAAAATCAAAGTAATGACCAGGATCTTGATAGAAAGTAGAATAACATATAAGAAGTATCCTCTAGGATCCCTCAAGAACTCAAACTCAGCAATCTCTGGGAAAGAATACGTAGAAATAGCATATTCCAAGGTATAACTAGTCAACACTCTACTCCACCAGTGATCAACAACACGGTTCCATGTCAGATTGACATCATGCAACTGTCAATATTCTTGATGGGTCCAAACATGAGGTCTATAGTACCAAATTATCCTTGATTTGTATGTTGATAACCAATCATACAACTCTATTGGGAAGTAATAGAATAATGTCTCATAGAGTTTGTGATATAGGTTCTCCTCCACCCATTTTCCTACATCAAACTTAGATCCAATACTGAACCTCTCAGAAAACTCATACTCCATGTTTTTGAGCATCTCTTCGATACTATCCAAGGTCAAGCACTCCTTCATCACACCTTTCTCTCAAAATAGCTTCAAAAGAGGTCCCGATAATGGAACCAATATGTGGTCATTATTTTACCCTCCACACTTCTTTCTAACCCCAAGCGTGATGGTTTATCATCCAACATACTCACAGGCACTCACCGAGGTGCGCGTGGGCGTCGAGCCCCTCCTTTTATAGATTTGTAAGAGATTTCTGTTATTAATGGAGGATTTATTTGTAGAAACAAATTACATTCACTTATTTTAAAAGGTAGAAGATGCAACTAGTAGATCTACACATCTATGCATAAAAAAGTTAAATAAACACCGCACGAAGCACAAGAAACTAGATTTGAAACATAATAAGACAAATAACATGAGGGTTTACACCCATAAACAAGATGTATAGAAAATATCCATATATATTGATTTAATAGAGTCTTTGGTAGACATACTACATTCAAAAGAGTCATCTCAGACCATATACACTAAATGGAAGAGACTCCACTCTTGCAAGCCTATCTGATTAGAGATCCTAACTATAATTTTACCCATTCTTTCCCTTGTTATAGATCCTAGTACCCATAGATATTTTTATGGTATCCTTTACAACTCGTTAGCACTAAGTACTCTAAACCATAGCACCATGAACTCTAAACCCTTAGAATTGCTGCAACACTTTGTTACTCTCACTCTCTTTCTTTGCATTCTCTATGCATTATCTTTATGCCTCTCTGTTTGTGTCTATGTGTCTCTCTATCCCAAGAACCCTCTCTAGATAGGATCATCGACCACCACCATGACTTCTCTTTTAAGTAGATCACATGCCAAGTATCGATGTGGTCCTCCATTGGTGAATGCTTACCATATTTACAAACCTTCGACTAACTGTAATGATGTCTCTAGGAATATTCCATGTGTGGAATATCCTTTTCTTGACCTCCAAGGTTCTAGGTTGGCACCTTATCCACTCATCATGCCTAGTTGGGTCCTCAAATTTTTCCTCAAGTGATTGCATGATGCCACATATGTATAAGTCTTTTAAACCCTTGTTCTTCCACCCGTGCACACCTTGGTTTCAATTAAACCCTTTTTAAACCCTTTTCCTACTTGATTTTCCCTAAGTTCCCTTCTATCTATTGATCATGTGCATGTGTTCCTCTTAGTAATCAGCCAATATTCTAGGCTCCAACATCAAATTGATAATATCCTACATCAAATAGACTCAAGAGGATCCCTAGACCTTAAGAAAACTAGCCTTAGAAAGAAGTGATAGTTACCCATCCAGATTTTAAAGTTTCTTGTGAACAAGGAATCTTCCTTAAATACTAGAAACCGGTTTTCACCTAAGGACTTACCCAATGTGCCATAATTATGTGGTTTTCACAATCAGACAACCTATTTTCTTTTTACTATTTTCTTGATTTTTTTTCTTTTTTTTTTCTAATGAACTTCATACTAAAGGATAGAATCACTTGAGGTGCATTATGTTCATTGCTTCCTTTAATTCCTCACTATCTGAGTGATCCAATTTTTATGCCCCTTAACCGTACTTAGCTATTAGAGTAAGTAATTACCTTAGCTCATGTTCACCTAGGTACTTTATTTACCTTTATTGTATTTATCCTCACCCACTTATGTGTGTGGATATTTATTTTATCTTATTTAGATATTAGGAGATATTATCTAGTTGTCAAGTATAATTATTTCCTTGATCTATGGTATTGACTAGATCCTTGATGTCTAGTTCTCTCCTAAATCAATGGTCTTGACTAAGTCTTTGATGACTAGTTATTTCCTTGATTTATGGCTTGATCTATGACATTGACTAGTTCTTAGATTTTTATTCCTTGTATATATAAGCAAGGCCCATTCTCATTGTAATTTCATCAAGTTCCATAATAATATATGATATTGTTTCTCATTTGTTTTCAAAGGTTTTATGTAAAGTTATTCGGTGAATTGATTTCATCTTATAGTTCATGGTGTTTGATTAGCATTTGTGTTCTTGGCTTGGTATGATCTGGTTATCGTTCCTTTTACCTTAACTAGTTTATATGCCCCTAAACCATACTTATCGACCATGACATATGGTCCTAACCATTTGGGCTAAAAATTTCCTTTCTTTTCATGATCCTTGACCGTGTTAAACTAGTTTTCTTTTAAGATAAGATATCATATTTCAAATTGAAAAGGTATGATTCATTTTTGTATCCTTGCAACACTCGGTTCTAATTAAACTTTATTATTTATTTTCTTGTCCTTAGCCACTAGTCATATGGTATGGTCATATGAGGGATTAAGTGTTAGGAAATATATCTTAGTGCTCCATTTCTATGTATGGGTGAATAATAATTACATGTGTAATTATTATTATGGTAAATTAGTGAAAGTACATTTAATATGTAAATGTAAAATGTAAAATGGTTAGTATGTGGTAAGTTAGTAAGTTAGAATAATAAAACAATTAGTATTGTTTTATTATTATATTGGTGAAAGGTTGAAACCATATGGGTGTATGGTTGTACATGAAGACAAATGTTGTTGTAAGGATTGTTATTTTACATCTCCTATATAATGGAGTGTAATGGAATAATAAAATACAATATAGAGTTGTTGATTTCAATTATTTTCTGTGTAGCTATTTCATGGATTCTTTGTATTAGATCAGATTAATTTCTACATTTGGTACCAGAGCAGGTTAAATCTGTCTCAAAGATGATCTCGTAAATTTTTTTTCATGATCTGGGTTTCTCCAAAATTTTGTACGTGGAACGATCTGTTATACAGGAAGCTACAGTAGAAATTTCAGAAAAACTCAGTTCGTAGTTTGGGAGAAACGTACAATTTACTATACAGCACATTGATCACTGCTGTTTTTTTGAAGAAATCAGAGAATCAAAGGTAATTCAAATCTACATTCATTTTTTTTGGATATTTAGATTCAATAAAATGGATACACCATTATATAAATTTAATGGGCTGAAATTTCATACATGGAGAGTAAAAATTCAGATGCAATTAATGAATAAAAACCTATGGAGGATAGTAGATGGAAAAGAAAAAGCACCTACAGATGTAAGCAAAATTGTAGAATGGGAAACTAGAGATGAACGAATAACAGATGAAATTGACTATAATTTTGAAGAATTTATATTCTAAGTGAAGTTCTTGGAGGAAGGAGGCACAGGAGGTTGGAGGTCATTCAGCGACCTCTCATCAGTCACCAACGATGGGGCCGTTTCAGCTATGGTGATTTTTTTTTACACAGTGCATTCTTGTTGTTTCTTTGTATTTCTGGCAGAGCGTTTGGTTGCAGTGTTCCTATTGTGGTTTGCAGAATAAAGGAAATTTCACATTGAGGGGGGAACATGATCTCAATGTTCCATTTATAGTTTTCTACATTTCTGGTATTTTCTATATATGAGCAGCATAATTTCCTATGTTATTCCCTGCAGTGAGATGTGATGAGGGCTAAGAATAATACTTGGCATATCATGATGTGGTTGTAGGTAAACCACTTGAAAACCTTCATTTTTGGTTTGTGGTACACCACTTGTAAAACCACCATTTTTGGTTGTTGGTAAACCCTATGCAAAACCATCACCCTTTTGGTTTGTGGTACACCACTTGTAAAACCACCATTTTCGGTTGTTGGTAAACCCTATGCAAAACCATCACCCTTTTGGTTTGTGGTAAACCAGTTGCAAAACCATCATTTTCGGTTTATGGTCAACCCTATGAAAAACCATCTATTAGGTTTATGATCATCCTGTAAAATCATCAGATCATGAGCGGAGTGCAAGTCTGAGCGGAGTTTTCCCCATGTTTGCACTAAGGGGGGGAATGTTAGGAAATATATCTTAGTGCTCCATTTCTATGTATGGGTGAATAATAATTACATGTGTAATTATTATTATGGTAAATTAGTGAAAGTACATTTAATATGTAAATGTAAATAGTAAATTTAAAATGTGGTTAGTATGTGGTAAGTTAGTAAGTTAGAATAATAAAACAACTAGTATTGTTTTATTATTATATTAGTGAGAGGTTGAAACCATATGGGTGTATGGTTGTACATGAAGAAAAATGTTGTTGTAAGGATTGTTATTTTACATCTCCTATATAATGGAGTGTAATGGAATAATAAAATACAATATAGAGTTGTTGATTTCAATTATTTTCTGTATAGCTATTTCATGGATTCTTTGTATTAGATCGGACTAATTTCTACATTAAGTTTGTGATTCCTACTACTAGGTGCTTAACTCCAAGACCCTTTCATTTTATTTTTGGGGTGAAAGAAATAACATTTTATTTTGTTTTAGTAGCATTTAAAATAAATAGTAGAGCATAAAATTGAAAAGTTTGTATATTTTGATCGGTATCTCGGTTTTGAGCGCCATTTTTTTACAAAACTACTTATTTTTTCTTACTCTTTCCTTTGGAAATATTTATTTTGAGAATTGCACTATAATTATAAAGTTCCATATTGTAATACACACTCATTATAAAGTTCCAACTATGGATGAGTGTTGTAATCAAATTTAGACGCACTGCGGATGAGCTCGACGTCCCTAAAGTTTTGGGAGTTAAATTCTTATATCTATCATGGATTACGAGAATGATATGCTTTTCTCTAAAGTGTGTGGAATTCAAGAGGATATTGTAAAATTTGTGGAAGAAAATAAATCACTCATTCATGATAAGGATACACTAATACACTCCTGCATGGAAAAACATTTCTAGCCTACAACATCAACATCATATTGTGGACAACCATGTCCATGCTCCTAGTCCAATTGCAGTTGTTGCTCTTGTACCCACTTTACATGCACCCATTGTGTATTTTGCACCAAGTCATATGCAGGCATCTTCTTCATCCATCCGTGTTGATTTGGGGTGGATATCTTATCACTCGTGGTGGTGACATTGTCATTCATTGAGAGGACTTTACAAGCATGTCTCCTATACCAATCGACATCTTGCTCCACTTTCTATACCTTCGTATTGTAATGCTTCTTGTTTTCAGCATTTTTCTTTAGCAGGTGTAGTGTATCTCTTTTTTGTTGAGAGATTTTGTATATGTATTTTCAACACTTTTGGCATGTTGACAGTATCTCTTGTGGGGGATCTATTCTGGTGAAGTCTAGTGTTATTTTGTCAGTGTTCGAGTAGTTGATTTTGGGAAACTCATATAGATTTGTAGCGTCACTCCACCTATTTAGCAGTATGGGAGGGTGTGTTGTCGATCCTTCTTCTTTGGGTTTTGTGTCCTTTCCTTGTTACCTTGGCTTTTCTTGGATCGTGACACTCTGTATTTTTTGTGTCCTTTCGTTATTGCTTTGGTCATTGTTCTTAGATCATGGCACACCTATTTGTAGTAGTTGATCAAATTATTTTTGGTGTTTTTTTCTTACACTTTTGACATCACTCCATTGACAGCCTCCTTATATGGAGTTATTTTGGTGAAGCCCAGTGTCACATTTTTTGAGTTTTGTGATTGAGCAATGGATTCAAACCATAGTGCACACCAAACTTATTTAGCATTGTATGATTTTTTTGAGTCGAGCTTCTTGGGATGCCTTGAAATGGGTTTTTACTCTCTTTAATTTTTTATTGCTAGTTTTGGGTACCTTACGGTGTCTTTTTTTTTCCCGCTTATTGTACATGAGTACCTCATCGAGTCTAGTTCTTTGAGATTCATACTATGGACATGCCACTTCTATTTTGTACCTATTGTCACCCTCAAACCCCCTCATTTTCTAAGTCAAATTCAAATATTTTGAGCTCATGCCCTCCAGAGGTGTTCAAGTAAAGTTGGAAGTCTGAAAAGATAGAGAAATTCATGCTTTGAAATTGTCTAAACTCTTCAGTCTGCACGTTTTGATAAATTTCTTGTTTTCCTGTCTAGACCCATGGAAATTCTATTATTGTCCTCATTTGAATGAAAATTTCAATCTTTCTATGGACATGTATCATCAAACCTTGTATTGTTTTCAATCCCTTGGTTTGCGAAATAAATTTTAAAATTGGGCGTGAAATGGTGGAGTTTTCTTCTTCTCTGCATTTTTCCACAATCGGGAACGATGGGCATTTTCTTCCCCATCAAATTTTAGATCCATCATCGATGGGTATGTGTACATATCTAATTTGAAGTAGGTTATTGGAGAACTTTGAGGTTTTGAGCCTCTTTGTAAAAAAGGTGAAAAGTTAAAAAGTGACCCGCAACCCCGATCAAGCTTAAAGGAAAAAGTCAAATCTTGAGCCTGTCATCAAAGGAGTCAAAGCAGGGAGGTAGACCATCGGGAAATTTGAGATTTTGAGCCTTGTTTCCAAAAGGGATAAAAGGCATAAAGTTACTTGTAGCCCCGATCGTGCTATAAGGGAGAAAGTCAAATATTAAGCCCGCATCGAAGGTCAAAGTAGGGAGGTGGGCCTACGAGAGAAATTTGTGTTTTTGAGCCTACATTTGAAAAAGGTAAAATTATAAAAGTGACCCGTGAATCCTTTGCCAATCAAGTGAAGCCACGTGTCGGGCTTATATCAAAAGTGGGTGAGCGGGCCAAAATGTTCCAAAATGCCAAATCTCTATAAAGTCATAAAATGTAAAAGGAATCCTTTGCACCCACTCCAGTAAATTTCTCCCAAATGGATGGCTCTGGTTTAAAGTTTCAAAGGAAAGATGAATTGTTCAAATTAAAAGTTACAAAATGAGTGTAACAGATGCATTATGAAAATTCTGGTTTTTTTCGCCATTGGCGTTTCTTCGCGAATCAAGAATTTGAACAGACGTGAATGATTGAAAATAAATTGTAAATTATTTCTTACCAATGAAGAAGAAGTTGTAACCGTTTCTTAGAGGATATTTAATGGATTTTTCATGCCATTGTACAATGTTGGCAATTGATCTTATAAACTCATGAGTGCATTGTACTTAGAGAAAGCAAAGGAAATAGCCATTTTCTTCTGTTTCCCCCCTTCTTCTCAAATTCCTCCATTTCTCCACTATGTACAACTTTTGTTTAAGAAACAATACAAGAAGAAGGATTTTGTAGCCTCTTTGATGAGGATATTTTAGAAACTTTGAGTTCGCAATCTTATCTCATCTTGTTTCCATTTGTAGGGTTGTTTCTTCTCATGAATGCATGTGATGAATTTTATAACTAGTGTGTGCAGGAATCTGATTTCCTACCTACAACATTAGTTCTCCTACCTATTTTCTCACTCCCTTTCCCACTTTTAGATAAAGCATTCCCTAGCAAGAGATTGCTATCTTTTCTACAAGGTCAATGGAGTTCCCCTGTTGGATCCTTGGTTGAAAGGCCACTATATAAATCCACCTTTTCATGTGCATGCATATATGATAGCTACACCGGTTAAGTAGAGGGAATTGAAGGAGTGTAGGATGAGGGTCTGGAAGGAATACATGTGCACCAAATAGTTGCACTTCACCAAGAAAGGAGTTGCAAGATAAGGCAAGAAAATTTGTAAGAAGCAATGTGCATGCATAGAAAGCTCAAGATTCGAAAATGGAGTGGAATAGAATGCTCTTGGATTGTCATGGACCAAAAAGAAGAGGATTACAAATAGGAGAGTGAATGTGTAACTCCAATGTAAGAAAATATTCCTCCGTAATGGAGAAGAGGAGTTACTTTCCCAAATGGGAATGTAACTCCTATGACACACTTACACATATGACAAATTCTATAAGAGAATCTGTCATAACTAAAATGACACCTAGATCCATGTCCACCTAAGTGAGATGACTCACATGGTGTAGGTTAAAATAACACTAAATAATTCAATAAAGTGATAAAAAAACACCTACACCAACACCCCCCCTTCATCGAAACTAGGATGGGGCAAGGTAAGTTAGCAAGAAAAACAAGAAATGGGTCTCGGCTATAAGCCTGATGAGGTACCCATGCACAAAAGGTCTCAAGTAGTGAGGGGAAACCCAGTGGGAAAAACCTCAACTTACAAGAGATAGAAAAAAACTCTCCTAAACTACTAAGAAGAAGGAGAGAAGAAGGAGTCTATCCTGCCTCCCAAGAAGATGATCCAGTCACGAGCCACCCTATGCTAAGTGAAGAGGAGGAAGAGGACCCCGAAGTGCCAAGGTGTTGTTCCAATCAAGGGAACAATGCTTCATATGTGAGGTGGAAAATCTAGCTGCTCCATGAAGAAGTGCAGATCCGGAAGCAGTGGTAATGAAGGAAGGTGGAATGCTCTGAAACTTGTGAAGAAGTGTACCCAATGCCTGATGAGTCCTGAATCATAGTGCCTACTCCTGAAGTGTCTGAAGTGGGCCAGAAGTGGGAAGATCAAGAGACAACTCCTCAATATGTGGCAAGTGATAAGTGGATGGTGGAGGTGGGTCCCCATCATCATGGTAATTAACTATGCTAGAAGAGATGTCCAAAACATCAGAAATGGGCTCAGAAGTATCCTCAAGTCCAGCTGAGTCGAATGAAGAATCTGAAGGAGGAGAAAAGTGAGAGAATGAGTACAGTCAAGTGTGATGGTTAGCTATACCAACTGTAACAATAGCATCACTATGGAGCTCCCTAACATAAACTGAGTCTGGAGTGAACTCAAATCGCAAGCCCTGTCCAAGATTAGTGATCTGATAGAATGAGAGAAGGTTTGTTGAAAGTAAAGGGATACTTAAAACATTAATGAAATTACCACCACTGACTTCAACTGATCCTCTTCCAAAACTCGTAGTGGTGTTGTCACCAAGTTGAATAGAGGACATGTCACATGGCTCAAGTGAATCAAACTCAATGTCTAATGATGCCATGTGATGAGTTGCACCCAATCAATGATCCATGTAGGGGTAGGTGGCACAAATGTCACTAGAGCTCTTCCCTTTGGTTTCTCCTTGTTGGATTCTTTTACTTTTTCTTTCTCTTGTACTTTCTCTTTTTCACTCTCTTTTTCTGAGAACTGTCATGAGATGATGAAGGTGTTTTGAGAGAATCTGGGACTCCAATATTATGCTTCTCAAGCAGATCAATGAGGAGAGCAATATTTTTCTTCAAGAACTTTTCTTCATCATGCATGCCATGGTAGTATCCACATTTGATTCATTCTTTGGAATTTTGGGAGGTGACAAAGTTATTTTGGAGTTTTTCCTTCTTTTCATGATCTGGTTTCTTCTCCTTAGAAGCTCTCAACTTTTCCTTTCCAGCAATGAGAGCATGGGATTTTCTCGTATTTCACGCTACCCATTTGAATCAATTTACTTTGTTATATGATCAAATCTACAATAAACTCATCAAGAGAGGGCATAGACCAACTTTTTCCAAGTGCCCTTTTTTTTGCATGGAAGGTGGAGACAAATACGGAGTATCGGGACCAAGTTTGGTAAGGATGGATAAAATGAGTTGAGATTCCTTTTTTTGTATTCCACAATCTTCTAACTGCAATTTGAGTGATATGAATTTGGAGAAGAAGTATTGAAGGGTGTCAAAATCATTAGGACTAAGGCTTATTAGGCTATTCTCAAGTTCATGTCCTCGCATTTCATCTTGTTTCCCAAAATTTTTTTGGAGAGTATCCAGAAACTCTTTGGGTGTGGTGGAAGAGGAAATGTGAAAACGCAGCTCTGGAGATACACACATGGTTATGAACCCAATCACTTCATCACACTTATCAAGCCACTTTTCTCTGTCTCTCTTTCATCATCGAGTTCACTTGTAAACTAGTGGCAATGTGGAAAAATTTCTTTCCTTTTAAGGTAGTGTTCATATCATTCATCCATTCTTGATAGTTGAATGGGGTGAACAAAGGAACACCATGATTATCCATGATAGAAAAGAAATGTGTGAAAAAGAAAAGATACCCCCAAAAAGTGGCACTTTATAATATAGTGTGTTTTACAAAACTAATATTCCCATCATGTAGATTGCAGAAAAACATCCAATTTTGACTAAAGAAGTGCTAAAAAGAAGCAATGAGTCAAAAGTTATGGCTTAAATAAATTACCGCAACTAATTAAAAAAGTTAGTTAGCCCTGCAAAACATTAAAAAGGTGCCTAAAACACATTCAAAAGGTATCATATTTGTGCCCGTTGGAAATGGCATCAAATTTTAGAGGGGGTTTGTTTTGACTGTGAGGGGGATTAGCCTCCTGCCAATCCCGGACCTCACCCTCCGTCTTCGACACTCGAAGGAAGGGCCACCAAAACAATTAAAATGCCTAGATTTTAAGATAGCCAATAATATGAAATTTTTAATACCTTAAAACATTTAGAAAAGGTCTGATTTGATTTAAATTTACCTCCAATCACATTTTAAAGAGGAAATACCATGTTTATGTTGGTGATTGGAGTGGACTGCAGTAAAGCCTACTATCTTTGTCAAGGCATGATCAAATTTTAGAGTTGGTTGGCACTATAAGAATCGAATGCATGTAGGTAACAAATGAAAGCGTACTCAGTGATAGTGGTGTCAATGCAGTTGAAGATAGTCAATGCAAGCTGGTGAGAGGAGGAGGGACGTCCAAGTTGGTTGGCACGTGTAGACACTGCTGTAGCAAAAAAACACCCACACAGAAGGTTGTTGGCACGTGTAGACACTGCTATAGCAAAAAAATGCCCACACAGAAGGTTGTTGGCACGTGTAGATATTACTGTAGCAAAAAAACACCCACACAGAAGGTAGAAGGCACATGTAAACACTGCTATAGAAAAAAAATGCCCACACAGAAGGTTGTTGCCATTTGTAGACACTGTTGTAGCAAAAAAACGCCCACACAGAAGGTAGAAGGCACGTGTAATACTGCTGCAGCAAAAAATGACCACATAGAAGGAATGAAAAATAACCATGAGCCAACAATGAAGGTTGTAAACATGAGTTGTAGTCGAGGCTAAAGCATGTTGCAAGAAAAATACATTCTTAGTTCTAATTAAATTTTAAATGATTGAGTGCTCTCATATGCTTCTCATCTAGTAGTTCTAACTCTATTAGTCGAGATACCTTATAGTCTTTGTCTTTGTCCAAATAGTCCTAGAGAGATATTGTCAGGGAGGGAATCTCAATTTCCAAGGGTATAATGGCCTCAGTACCAAAGACTAATGAGTAAGGAGTAGCACCTATATGGTGTGGATGGAGATTTGATAGGTGCATAGGGAAGGATGGATATGGAGGTTCCAATTATGGTAATTTTTACTAACCATATTTTCTATGATGTCAACAAGGGTTTTATTTACTAGCTTTATCTTTTCCATTACCTTGAGGGTAATATGGGGCTGACCACTCGACTTGGATGTGGAATCATTGGCATAACACTTTGATTGTCTTGTTCTTACAATATTTACCATTGTTTGCCACAATGGCGGAGGGGATGTTGTAACAGAGAATGAGATGGTTCATTATGAATTTAGAAATCTATGCACCATTTACCTAAGTGAGAGGCACAACCTCTACCCATCTAGTGAAGTAATTAGTAGTGGTAATAATATGGGTGTGGCCATATGAGGAATTTGGAGTGATATTCCCTATATAATCAAGTCCAAATTTTGAAAATGGCCACAATATAGTGAGGGGATGGAAATCTTGTGTTAGTGCATGTATCAATTTTTCAAATTTTTGGAAAATTTCATGTCGCTTGACAAAGATTCAAAAGTCTTCTTGCATTGTAGGCCAGTAGTAACCTACTCTCAATAGTTTCTTTACAAGAACCATTCCACTACTTTTTCTCCACAAATGCATCCGTCTACTTCTTTAACTACTTGGGTGACTTGGTCACATGAAGACAATGTAGCATTCCCATTGTAGCCATGATGATAGACGGTTCCTCCTAGGAGAGTATAATGGTCTATATGACTAATAAGTAATATCTTCTTAGTATGGGATATATCTGGGGGAGAAGTTCCATCTTGTACGTAGTTAAGAGTGGAATCGTACCAAATGGATAGAGGACCAACAACTTCACATGCTAGAAAAGATTTTGGCATGTCATATGTAGGCACTCATAAGTGTTCAAAAATAAAGGCATCTTGTTTTCTTGTGGTGGAATTTTAATTAAAGACCTAATTATATCTATGACATCTACTAATTGATTGTGTGATCTTCGCCTCTATTCAAAGATAACCTATACAAATTACTCTTTCAGAGTTTCAACCAATTTCTTGTATGGAACAAGATTTTCATGTTTTACTTTATATTCATCATTAACTTGCTTAATGATCAATTAGGAGTCACTAATGACTTATAGCTATCTAATGTTCCATGTGATAGCTATTTTTAAGATGGATATGAGTGCCTCATACTCTACAATATTATTCATGCAAGGGAACCCAAAAAAATGCCTACGGAATGACTTCTCTAGTGGGAGTGATAAGTACCACTCCAGCTCCTAAACCATGGAAGGTGAATGACCTATCAAAGTGGAATTGCCACATGATGGATTCCTCAACATACATCATAGATGCATTTGGAAGATCCAAACACAATGGTTCCATCTTAGGTAGGGGAGCTTTAGCAAGCTGATCTATAAGTACCTGTCCTTTAGGGATTTTTAGTTAACAAATTCAATGTCAAACTCACTAAGGAGGATGATCCAATTAGCCATCTGTCTTATAAGGTAAGGTTTAGATAGGAGGTATTTGAGAGGATCAACTTTATATATCAGTTTCGTCTTATTATTAACAATATAATGGTAAAGTTTCTAAAATGTAAATACCATAACTAGGCAATATTTTTGGATCTATAGATAGTTCGAGTTCATATGAAATTAAGGTGTGTTTGAGGTAATTAACCACCCTCTATTTATGGCCGGATCATATTGGGAAAGCGAAAGTGCACCAATAATGAATTGCGTAGCTAAAATATACAAAAATAAGGGTTTTCTTAGGGTAGGTAGCATGAGAGCGGGTGGGTTGAATATATATTTCTTAATCAATTAAAAGGCCTCCCGATAGTCGGTCCCCAATTAAAGGTAACATCTTTCTTCAATAGATGTGTAAAAGGATGACACTTGTCCATAAGCTATGATATAAAGTGGTAGATTTCTTGGATCTTTCCTTATAGACTATGTAGTTGTTTAAGGTTAATTGGTGGAGGCATCTCTGTAATAGCTACAACCTTGGTAGGATCCACCTTTATCGCTCTTTGTGATAAACTGAAACCTAGTAAATTTCCTAATTGTACACCAAAAATGCACTTTCTAGGATTTAAGCGAGCTTTATAATATCAAATGCATTGAAAGATATTCCTCAAGTACTTATGGGTGCTCTTATGCTGGTTTCATATTTTGCTAAGATATCATCTACGTAATCCTCCATGATATAACTCATCATGTCATGAAATATGATGGTCATTGTGCATTGATATGTATCCGTGACATTATTTAGTCCAAAAGGCATGACCTGATAGAAAAATGACCCTAAGGGGTGATGAAAACAATCTTATGTTGGTCTTCCTCCATGATCTTTATTTGATTATAACCTGAAAATCCATCCATTAAGGACAACATATCATAACCAGTCATGGAATTGACAATCATGTCGATATTGGGAAAGGGGAAGTCAACTTTGGGACATTCTTTGTTATGTCTTTGAAATCGGTGCATATCCCGATGTTGACTGGGTTCTTCTAAACTCGAGACTATGTTAGATATCTATCCTGAATAGTCAATAGGTTTGATAAAAATTACTGCTAATAGTTTCTTTATATCTTCTTTGATAAGTAATGAAATTTTAGGGTGCATATTTCTTAATTTCTAATTAATAGGTTTGGCATCTAGGTGTAAAACAATTTTGTGCACGACCAACACTGGGTTCAAACTTATCATATCTATGTATGACCATGCAAATATGTCTGAAAATCTTGTAATAGGGCTACGAAGGTTTTTTATTCTTGTGTCGAAGAGTGAAGCTCCCAATTTTATCATTCTAGGATCCTCTTCTGACCCAATGTTGACACTGATTGTCTCTTCAAATAGAATTTTTGATGCATCCTCCATCCATGTAAGATCAAAGGGGAGATTAAGATCCACTTCTACAGGTGGCTCTAGAAGATTTTTATCTTCCCATGGTGGAACTACCTTTTACCGATTATTCCTTTTGTTTGTCCACAAGCATCTCAAAGAGTTTGTCACTATGAGACTTATGCTTATTCTTGCTACAAGGCATTTTTGTAGTACTTTTTCCTTTGCTGTCTATCTTCTTACTCAAGTGACCACATAATTCTACTTCTTCCCCAAAATATGAGGTTGTGTTCAATTTGATAGATAAACCCTTCTTATGATTGCTCTTGAGAATAGTATCTCTAAGTCCCATAAATACTGTAATTGCCTCATCCTTCGCAAAGAAATTGTCGACATGTGAAGTTTTTGATCCCAATAAATGAGTTCAGGATATATAAGGATGACTTGGAAATTGGTTTGGGCATTGGATCCAGAGAGGGTGAAGACAAAAAAATCCAAAAACAGTTGGTAGAGGCAAGATCCTCGTATAGGATACATTGGGAATCTACGTCATTGTCTGAGTGAGATGAGCTATCCTCATATTCGAAGAGTTAACATCTATCTCCAAGGGTAAATTTTCATGAGGCCTGACACCAAGGCGGTGTTATTTTATTTTTAAAGGGGAATAGGAACAAGCTCTAATCTTCCCTATGCATTTGGAATGCATCCAAATCCCTTATAACCCATGATGTACATCATTCGATGAACCTTGATATATTGTGGAGACTAGTGACATGAATCCATCATTCCTTCAGGTACTTAACTAATATGTGTATTTAGCATCTTATCGTCTAACAAGAGACCACTAGGGACATACCTCTCAAAGGGTTTAGGGAAAATAGCCTGATTGCTTTTGAACTGAAAATATGGTCTGCCACGTGTCTTAGGTGACACTAAAATATTGGATATCAGAAGAGCTTGTTGAAGGTTAAATTCATCATCTGGGCCATACTTTCTAAACATTTCTTCCCATGAGGTAAAGGGATTGACTAATGAGGGAAAATTTTGATTGCAAGAAGTTAATGTATCTGGATCTATATGATCCTTCATATCCTCTATTTGTAATGAAATAAGAATATTAGCTGAGGGACACTCATATTCTACATGAGAAAAACTTTGTAGTTTTATACAATGTGTAAATGGTTCAAGATCACTTGGAATGGTGATCATCTGTCCTTCATGACATAACTTGATACATTGATGGAAGGTTGAAGGAATGGCCTATAAGGCATGAATCCATGGGTGACCCAGAAGCATGTTATATGGAAGGTCCAAGTCAAGGACATGGAACTTTGTATCATGATATGTGGGCCCCACTTCCATTGGGATCATTATGGTACCCACCAAATCACACTCTTCGTTTCCATTGGGATCAGTTTTGGAGCCACTTTTGGGTGAGGTCCCTACATAAACTTCAAGAGCGGGCCAATTTGTATAGTTTAAACTCTTTTAGAGTTTGTGATGTTGTCTCCAATGACATTATTGTTCTTATTTAATAATTTAGGTTTATCTATGGATTTCAACTCGTGTTTATCTTTTGAAAAGGGCTTGATTGTTCCCTTTACTATGAGATCCTTCTCTATTTGGCTACCCTTCTCAATAAATTATTTGAAGTTAGTGAAATAGTGCATCTACATATGACAGGCTATGTCTTGATTTAAGTTCACAATAAAGATGTTGACTAGTTGTTTTTTCAGAATAGGATAAGTGAAATATCTTGCTAGCCCCTCGCCATCATCATGTAAGAAACCAACGAAGGTCTCATTTGGTTTTTGTTTCACATTGCAAAGGTTGACCATGGTAATGTCACTCTCCATGTTAAAGGAGAAGTGACACATAAACTTTTTAGATAATGTAGGCCATGTCGCAATCATTCCTTTGGGTATGTGGAGGAACCATTCTAGTGCTTGTCCTCCCAAGCTACGAGGGAAAAAACATATGAGATAGTTGTCACTAAAAGCTACTTCTTGGTAAGCCATGTAGAAGTCTTTAATATGATCATGAGGATCACCTTTACCTTTATACTTGTTGAATTTAGGACAATCAAAATTTTTTTAGGGAATGTCACCCATAACATGTCTCTCTTGAAGGGGTAAGGACATAGTTCTTCATATTGGTATTTCTTACTATGACCTACATTACTCTCTTGGAGCGTTGTGAGCATGTTTTTCATGGATTACAACTCTTGTGTAATGATTTTCTCTTTCATAGGGGATGATGGTCTATTCACCCAAGTAACCCTTAATGTTTCATCATCATAAGGGTCGGTGTGAAATTCCCCTAATTTGGTTGAGTTTTTATTTTCATGTATTTTTAATAGAGGAACCTAGGTTCACTAAATTTTGAATGAGTTTTATATTTATCTTTTTATAACCTCTTCTTTGATTTGAGGATCATCTTCTTTGTTATATTGATTTGGAGGTAACTCTTTATGTTCACGTTCGATCTTAACTTTGCATGAGGATTTAATGTATGGTATTCGAAAACCATATATTTATTATAATATAAGAGTTCATTGAAATGAGTGAGATCAAGAGTGTGTTTTTCTTCAGATGAGTTAGAATCATGACCAATATGGTCAATTATTACTTTTGTGACCATTAAAGTGATAATTGGAAAATGGATTTAACTCTGCTTTGCATTCAATTATATTAGATGTCATTCTCATTATAGGCGACATCACTAGTCTCTTTTGTACTAGGTTTTATCTAAATGTAATCAAGATGCAACAAACCTAGGTGCAATGTGGTATAAGTTCCCTAAAGTCTCAATGTTTCACTAATCAATGTTCTAATGAATGATGGGTCAAAGAATTAAAGAATCCAATGATTTGTCCTAGATATAAGTCTATGTAATTGTTATCACACAAGGAACAATCACATAATCCTACAAATGAACCAAATCAATCAACCAATTGTTTACACCTTATGTTTTCCAATGTTATTTTAACGTATAAATGATCAACTTGATGTCAATACTTATGTTAAGTTTAACAATGAACATGGCGTAAGTATCAACAAGGGCGATGTGACTCCTAATCAAAGGATATTACAACCAATTTCAAAATAAGCAATATGTAAGCCCTAAAAGCTAGAAATTACATACGTAAGGAATGTAACAATACTACTAAGGTATGTTAACCAAGTTTCAAGAGAAATCAAGGTTTTAACACCAAAATAGTATGGACATGATACATAAATAACATAACTACCACGTTTCAAGATCTAAGGTAATATTGGAAATAAAATTAAGTGCAAGTATATGAAGGATTTGTTAAAATTTAGGTAGTGTAACACCACAATACAGACACTTAGATCACGTTCACAAGGAAAGAGATGTAAGTATCGAAATTGTGTTGATGCAATGCAAACAAAGTAACACATCTAAGAAAGATCAAAATATGAATCGATCCTAACTACATTGATAATGTTTCTCAATATGTGTGTGAGACATAGGTCTTACTAAAATGTAATGACATATCATTCACACTTTCAACACTTGCATTCCGTAGTACATCCTAGTCATGCAAGTAGAATACAAAAGTGGTGGACACGATTATTTCTAGTGGTATCCGTGCATGTTGTTTCTCTTTTGTCCCAAATGGGAAATAAGATAACAAAGGTGTAGACCAAGTGATGATGAAACAAACTAAGTATAACTTTGACAAAGTTTCTCCTTACCTTAGGGTAAGTGAAGAACTAAGTAAAAGTGACACGTTGTAAGTCTCGTGATGAATAACACTTAGTTTCAACTTAAGTGGACTCTCACCTTGTTTGAGAAACAAGGTTTTGACTCCAAGAAATTTGTCACTTCATGAGAGATCTATAAAATATGATGGCTTGATACAAAAAAGTGGGCTCCAAGAAGATATGGCTTTCCTAGGTGGTTCTCTCAACTAGGTACCACAAACATGTCGATTGAGAAACAGGGACGGAAGCTCGTGATATTTTATTAATCTCAATCGGTAAAAGAATTACAGAGAATGGGCTGCAATATTTATAGATATTGCATAGCCAAATACACACAGAGAATAAGTTGCACAGTGCAACCAAATGCCAAAATGAATAATCTTCCAATAACATCCTAGGGAAGCGAGAATTAGAAAAAGACAAATATATTGTTTAAAACAATATAACAATCGAATACAAACAAATATGGTTGATTAACCATACAACAAGATATATTATTATTTAATTAATAAAATTAATTAAATAATCTAACTATGCATAATTAATAATAGGATAATATTATTTATCCTAACATTCCCCCTTAATTGTGCATTATGCGGAGAGATGAGGAGAGAAATGCTCAACAACTTGAACTTGTCATGTGCAAGTGACTTTGTGAAAATATTTGCTCGTTGTTCAAATGTTGGACAAAATTGAAGCTGGATATTGTGCTTCATACATGTTCGCGTATGAAATGAACTCGAACTTCAATGTGCTTTACTCTCTCATGAAAAACTGGATTGCGAACAAGTTTGAGAACACCTTCGTTGTCAACATACATGGTGGTCGGTTTGTCTGTGGTATTCCAAGTCCTTCCAAGGTATGCAACGTGGCCAAATCACTTCACGACATGCTTCTCCTGCAGAGCGATGCTACTGCTTCACGTGGAAGAGCGAGAAACAAAGTGTTGTTTCTTACTTCCCCATGATATTGGTCCGTGATCCCATAAAGAATACAAATCCGTAAGTGGATTTTCTATCATCAATGTTACTGCATGATCGAATCCGAATATCCAGTCAAGAAGAAGTTTTCGTTCTTCTTGTATTCTAGACCAAGATCCACTGATCCTTTGAGATATCTTAAAATGCGCTTTGCTGCTTTCCAATGACAAACTTTGGGTTCTTGCATGAACCTGGATAGATAGCTTCTTCAAAGCTGATATCGGTCTAGTGTAGGTCGTAAATGAGACTCCCAATCACCCCGATAGAGAGTGGCACTTACCTCGGGAGATGGATCGAGCGAGATAAGCGTAATCTGTTCTCCATAGGTGTAGCAATTGGTGTGCAATCCATCATCCTAAATTTCTCGAGCGTTGTCTTGGTATATTTCATCGAGAAACAAAGATGTGATTCTCTTTACGCCATACTTCTAGTCCAAGACAGGTGAGTGCATAAGCCCGAGATCTGTCATGTCGAATGATCGCTTAAGATCTTTCTTTGTTTCATCAATCATCTTCACTAAACTGCCGCGTGATGACTAGATCATCGACATAAACTACAACAATCACCATCTCCCCCTTGCTTTTGAGGTAGAGATTGGGATCGTATGGATTTCTGACGAATCCATGTTGTACGAGATGCTCATCAATCTTGATGTACCATGCCCGGTGCTGTTTGAGGCCATACGAGAGATTTCTTGAGTTTGTATACCTTTTCTTCTTGACCAGGTACTACATATCCCTCAAGTTGAGTCATGTAGACTTCTTCTTGCAAATCTCCATTCAGGAAGGCACTTTTTACGTCCATCTGGTGAACTTTCCATCCAAACTGAGCAGCTAGAGCAAAGATCATCATGATCGTTTTGATCTTAGCTGTGGGAGCAAATGTCTCCTCATAGTCAATACCTTCTTTCTGTGCGTACCCCTTTGCTACAAGTCTTGCTTTACACTTGTCCACTGTCCCATCTGCTTTGTACTTAGTTTTGAATATCCATCTGCATCCAATGGGTTTCTTCCCTGGTGGAAGATCAACAAGCTGCCAAGTGTTATTCTTCATCATTGATTGATATTCAGAATCCATGGCATCTTTCCAAGCTTTTGACTGTAGGGCTTCCCCGGTGTAGAGGATCGTCGATTGATGACTCTACTCATCAACGCAAAGTTAACTTCTTCTCTTGCTTTCTTTGCGAGTCCGTGGTCTAGGGGTGGATGTATCTGGTGGAGCATCCAATCTTGCATCTCGTAATGTACTTGTACACCATTTAGGCATACGTTGAGCTGTTCCCATGGGTTGTGGTCTTATCTCGATCAACACCATCATCCCCATCATCACTTTCATCTTCGGGGAACATTTGCTTGAGTTTTACAACCGGTGAAAAATCTACATCTTGCGAGTCAGGAGGAGGAGTCTCTGCTTCCTTCTTCTCGAAAAACTCAACATATCTGCTTGTGTAGACTTTTACGGTCTTAGGATCCATCGATCAGTACCCAGAGTCTCTTCACTGTATCCAATGAAGATGAGATTTTGTGACTTCATGTCCAATTTCTTTCTATTCTGTTTGGGTATGTGCATGCTTGCTTTGCATCTAAATACTCTGAGGTGTGCAATGGATGGTTTCCTCTTTGACCATGCTTCTTATGGTGTAATTCCATCAAGAGCAGTTGTGGCGCTCTATTTAACAAATACACTCTTTTTTTTTCTTTTCTGCCCAAAATGTCTTTGCTGAGTTTGGAATCATCGATCATGCATCGCACCATTTCCATGATAGTATGATTTCTTCTCTCGACAACACCATTTTGCTGTGGTGTGTGTGGAGGAGGCATTTGTCGACGAATCCCGTGAGTTTGTAGATAGTCTCTGAACTCATCACTGGTGAATTCCCCCCCTCGATCTGAGCGGAGAGTTCTGATGTGACGACCAGTTTCTTTCTCAACTGCCACTTTGAACTTTTTGAACGTTTCAAAGGCTTCACTTTTCTTGCGAAGACAGAAAATCCACATTTTGCGTGAATAGTCGTCAACACAGAGCATGAAGTACTGGAACCCTGAATGACTTGGCTGCATCGGACCGCACAGATCGGTATGAACCAGGTCAAGTTTTCCATGAGCTCGAAAAGTACTTGTTTGGAATGAAACTCTGTGTTGTTTCCCTGCTAAGCAGTGAGGACATTTGTCTGTATCCTTCTGAAGAGATGGTAGCCCATGTACCATATTACACCGGCGAAGTGTGTCGAGATATTTGAAACTTACATGACCAAATCTCCTATGCCACAACTGAGCTGAGGTGGAGTTTTTAGCCACGAGTGCTTGATCATTTTTGTGAATAAAATCAAGTTGAAACATTCGTCCCACATTTGAGGCTTTTGCAATTATTTTCGAGCCTCTGGATTTATCTCGAATCAGACACATTTTCTTGCCGGATTGACTATCAAAGTCAATTTTTAGGTTGTGATCTAGGAGTTGACTGACTGAAAGAAGATTCTTTGTCAACCTAGGGACATATAGAACATCTGATATTCTGCAGTTGCATGAACCAAGGGGTAGAGAAATGTTTCCAATCCCCTGTACTGTATATGAAGAATAATCTCCCAACGAAACATGATTTTTCGATGGCGTGTCCCTCATTGAAATAAACCAGTCTCTGTGGCCGGTCATGTGTCGAGTGGCTCCCGAATCAACATACCAAACGTCACTAGATGACATGGATGGTTCACTTGATCGAGCAGTGAACAAGAAGTCTTCATTGTCTGACTGATCTTGTTGCTCAACAATATTACCTTGCTGGTGGGGTCTTCTTTTCCAGTTCCCCTTTTTCTACCCGTGATAATTGTTTGAATGTCCCTTGTAAGTTTGTTGTTGTTGTGGTCCAGAATTGCTCGATGAACCTTTCTTATATGTGTTAAACCAACATTCTTGCAAGTCATGTCCTCTTTTGCAAATGGGACATCGCTTCTTCTGTTGATTGTCCCCATGATACTGATTCTGATGTGGGGACTTCTGATAGGATTTAGGTTTTCCTTTACCTTTTCCTTTCCATTTTTGATGTGAAGACAGTGCCTGCTCCTCTTCATCATCCTTGTTGTACATTGCTTCCTCTTGTTGCAGTAGGTTTACTAACTTGTCAAAACTAATTGTCGTATCTGACAAGTTTAGAGTTGTGACAAAAATTCGGTAAGAAGAAGGGAGAGCTCTCAGAACAATGGGAACGAGAGACTCATCTTTGACCTCTTCTCCTAGGGCTAGAAGTGAAGCCCTCAACTCTGCAACTCTTCTTAGGAAGGCTTCAATTTTCTCATTCTGTTTGAATTTCAACGTATGTAACTGACTCTGCAAATTGAGTATGACATTCTTGTTCTTGGCCTCATATATTGTGCTCAGCTTATCCCAAGCTTCTTTTGCTGATGTGGCATCTCGAATGTGGACTTGCACATCGTCGGATACTCCAAACAAGATGATGAGCTTTGCTTTCTGATCTGCTCTATCAAATTGTCATTGTTGTGTTGCATCCGTTGGTGATCTGGTTAGAGTACCAGTCACAACAGGCCAGATTTCTTCAAACTCAAGTTGTGTCTTTATTTTTGTCTTCCAAGCAGCATAGTTGCTTCCTCTGAGCAATTGTGAATCCGAAAGAAAAAATTTGGGGGCATTGGTGCCCATTTTGCAGAGATCACTGACAGGGTTTGGCTCTTATCACTCCAGGTATAAGGTCTCCCAATCTATATACCGTCAGTCCGATATACCGAACCTTTCTATATACGCGCCCTTCCGATATACCCGTCGGTACGTGGAAGAAGCTCACCCTTTCTATATACCCGGCGGTACGTGAAAGAATTCGATACGTGGTACCAAGACAGTACTGATGGGGTCTGTGTGATTATTGACACCGGCTCAAAGAAATATCCTCATACGCGCGCGTAACTTCGCTATATACTCGGATAATTTCTCAGTCCGGATTTATGTCTTGCAATCATTCACAGATGATGGGATGGTTCATAGTGTGTGCACTGTGACCTTATTACTCCCCGTCGATTTATAGGGACGATGCCCAGACGATGTTGTTGCAGCTATATTAGGCATTAAGTGCAGTAGTAGTCGCGACGGCTTTACCCGTAAGCGCTTCCCAGAGGCACTGTATATACCGAATGCTGCGAATGAGATCTAGGATCTCGTGAGTGTTATAGAACCAAATTTACTATTTTTGATTACAATTCTGCCAGTTTCTGAGCAGTTACAAAGTTTTACAGTTGACTATGGCAACCTAAAAATTAGTACAATATACAATACAATTTGAATGACAGGCAAAAATTTACAATTTCGGGGTCCTGGTGACCTCCTGAACCCAAAATGCTAAAAATTGCAAAAAAATAGCTGAAAATGCAATTTTTAGGTGGGTCTCCTTTTCGCAAAAATGTCCGGAATGAGAAAAGCAGACCAAATAGGAGAAAAATAAATTTTACCCTAAATTAGGGATTCTCTGCTAAATTTAGTTAGTCGTAACTAAATTCAAAAAAGCCTGCTAAATTTAGTAGTTCCGCCAGAATTTCCGCTGATGCAAAAGGAGAGTTTTGAGTGTTTTTGTGGATTTGATCCTCAAACCTCTCACTCCTAAGGCACATGCAATAACCAACTTGGCCACTTGGGGCGCTTGGACTATGAATGGAAGAAATTTGTATTTAATGTCAAATAAATTGACTTACCTCTTGAAAAATGAATGCCACATGGCGCATGCTGGTGAAGGGGCGTTTTAGGGTTCTATTTGCCCAAAAAATGGATCTGAGGCTTTATTTCTTTGCTCAGGCCGCATTTACTTGCTCAGGCCTCATTTTCTCCTTCCCACGCACTGATCAAGCCGTATTTTTTGCTGTATTTTCTTCTTGGGCGCGTGTTTGAATGCCGCCACGTTTTCTTTACCAGACAGCCGCGTTTTTATTGCTGGCGCTGTTTTTGCTTGTTTGGGCGCGTTTTTTGCCTTTCCACGCACTGTAGCAAGTGCAGGCCGCGTTTTTTAGCTTGAGGCTGCGTTTTTGATTCTTTGGGCCGTTTTTTTAATGCTGGGCGCATTTTTTTAAAGTGGAGGCGTTTTTGATTATACAAAGCCATATTTTTACAATCTAAGCTTCATTTGCTTGCTGTTTGCATGTGCAGGGCGTGGCAGATGGAGAAGGGCGCGGGCTTGAGGAGAATGACGTTTTTTTAGCTCCAAAAACACATTTTTTCTAATGCAGGCCGCGCAGGGACTGAGAATGGGCGCATATGCTAAAAAAACTCTTTTTTACCTCCCACTGTATATTTTCCAGCTTGGGCGCCTCCTTCTTCTTCTTTTTATTTTCTTTGCTCTGTTTGTTCACTGCAGGTGCATATACACAGCAAAGCAATCCTCCAAAACAAGATATAGCTCTAAATGCAGTAAAAACAAAACCCTGATTGGGAATTTTTTTTTTTTTAAAATTCAATACCTGTAGCAATTTTTGCCTGGTGCTGAGTGCACCAGTGCAAAAAAAAATTTGCCTTCCAAGTACCTGGAAGGAACAGGCGGATGTGGGGGAGGCAGGGATGGGGCTGGGAGTTTGCACGAGGCTGCACAGGCTCTCGAATGCTGCAAATACGTCTCCAATCTCCTCTTTCTCTGCTGCTCTCTCTTCCACACCTTCACAGGGCCAGAATTTCGCTCTGGTACCAAATGTCGATTGAGAAACAGGGACGGAAGCCTGTGATATTTTATTAATCTCAATCAGTAAAGAATTACAGAGAATGGGCTGCAATATTTATAGATATTGCACAGCCAAATACACACAGGAGAATAAGTTGCACAGGTGCAACCAAATGCCAAAATGAATAAGCTTCCAATAACATCCGGGAAGCAGGAATTAGAAAAAGACAAATATATTGTTTAAAACAATATAACAATCTGAATACAAACAAATATGGTTGATTAACCATACAACAGTATATTTATTATTTAATTAATAAAATTAATTAAATAATCTAACTATGCATAATTAATAATAGGATAATATTATTTATCCTAACAAAACACCCTTTGTGATCTTTATTTACCAAGAAATTTACACTTGACTAATCTTGGAGTATAATTCAAATGCGATGAGAAAAAAATTCATTCACATGTATCTTTCACTGGGGTTGTAATGGAGAATGTTTTGGTGCTAAAATCATAAGAAAAATCTAATCAAGTGGGTAAGTGGAGCACTTCCTGTTTCATCCATGAGGTTACTCAACAGTGGACTACTTTAGGGTTCCTAGGACCACCCCCATTGTTGTAGCTTAAGGCTTATGCCAAAGGGGTTATGTCCTAGTTTAAAGCGGATGGGGCATACCCTTATCGAACTTGCAAATCAAGTGTGTTGAATATGGTGTTTGTTTTATCTTTTAGACTTAATGTGGTTTTTGTTGCACACTATTTGGAAACCTACAAACATGTTAGATTTGGTTTAGATCCTAATTTATTTGACATGTGATATGGACCTTCACACAATGATTAGTAATTCTCCAAATGATCAATACATCATATAAAGGAGATAAAATGTTGTTTTTGATTCCCAGATCATCTTAAGATGCAAGGAAAGAGCATACACAAAAATACCTCACTAATCTTGCGAAAAATGGAAAACACTCAATCAAATGTGAAAAGTAAGTTGTTTTAACCAACTTTGAAGTTAATCCTTTTAGAAAACTTAGTGAAGTGTTTTGAAAGCATAAAAAGGGTTATTGAAGCATTTTTTATTCCCAAGATCACCTAGAAGGTGCGAGGGAAGAGAATACATGTTTTAAACCCTACAAATAACAATACAACATTCATCAACAAAAATTAAATAAAGGTTAACACAAAAACACTCAAATATTATCAAAGTAACCTGATAAAACTTTGATTATCATCAACAAGAAACCTTCCAAGTGTTAAAAATTTCAAATATTTAACCCTGAAAGTGTTAGAACAAATTTTGATTTCAAACAACAACACTTGCATGCCCTTTATGGCATGTGAACTCCTAATAGCATTTGTGCGCTCAAACAACAAGTGCATGGCTCTGTGGAAAAGAGAGGGAGAAATTACACCTATGTAGGAAGAATGACACTGGGTGTGGTTTTAAGCATGTGCATTCCTTAGAAAGCATGTGAATGTGCAAGGCAAAAGGGTTAGTTTAACACACATCTAATACACACTTGCACATCGTGAGAGACATATGTGTGTGTATGAAAGCATGTGCATGTTTTTCATGAAGTATGCATGATTACTGTGAAAATTCTTGATAGGGGGTCAAGAATACAAAGAATAGGTGTATGGCTAGGGAGGCATGTGTATGTCCCCATAAGTAGATGAACGTCTTTAGATGGGTATGCATGATTTTAAACCTATTCACACCATTCTAGAACACCAATGTGCTAACCTAAAAAACCACAAAAATCACATAAAATAGAATTCTAAAACTATAAATAGGTTAGAATTTAGCCTTTTAATGCAATTTCTACATAAACCCAATAAATATGCATGTAAAAGGAGGATTTACTACACCTAAGTTAGTAAAATGCTTGAAGCCAAACTAGTTAACCCTAAAAATGCATGAAAATGGTTAGAAATTGAAGTAAAAATCTTGAAAATGACTTCTAATGGACTATGGAGTAAGTCGATTGAGCATGGCATATGTGAACATGTATAAGTTTGAAAAGTTATAGAAATGAGGTTAGAACACTAAAGAAACCCCAAAGATTTAACAACTTAACTATGAACCATATAGATAAGAGATAAACAAGAGCTACTCCTATGCATACATTATAACTTTGAAAAAACATCAAACTAACATGTATATTACTCTCTACTCTTTGAAAGCTATAAAAAGATGAACCTATGAAGATCCTAGTTGTAACATATTTGGAAAACTGATAGCTTTCTCCTCCTTACACTGCAAGCATTGATATGTGATTTGTCCTAAGAAGGTGTATTCTTTTGACTGTTGAGAATCATGATTGTAAAGGGATAAATTATTGTCGTTCATGGATTCATTTTTCTATGTTGTTGTTGTTTGGAAGTAAAATTATCCTTCCTTAGGCTCACCAAAAGTTGTGAACTGGAATTTCTATTTGCATACTTATTTTAATAACAACAAAACCTTGGATCAATTCCATTGATCCAAGGTATGCTTTAGTTTCTTACCTATTCAGTTTGTTAAGTCGACATTAGGGAATGGAAGGTATTAAGAGAAATAAGTCTTTGTATGTTTACAATTTTTCAGACCCTTCTTTTGAGGACCTTGTTTTACATTTTCTGTGAAATACGAAATTGATCATGTAGTTAATTTCTTATGATGCTAGTTAGCGTAAGAAGGAAAAAGACTTACTTGGGACTATTAAGGTAAAGCCTTAATCCTAGATCTTTAATATCTGTCCAAACCGGATTCTAACCTAAGGTGAATAGGGCCTACCTTAGATCTATGTCTACACTAATCCTATTACATCCTAATCTAAGTTGTATGGTTTACAAGTGTGGGAGTTGGAAATAACCTAAGGTAATGAGAGGTCTATCTCTAACCTATTACCTAATAGTAAATTACTATGGGTATGGCTTATCATATGATGTCAAACTTGCCTAAGGAAATGTATAATGACCTAAGGTAAATAAATTTTAACTGGCCTAATGTTGGATCCTAAACTAATGTTTATCTAACCTAAACTAATGTAAGGTGAAAGGGACCTAAGGGGTCGTATGGAAAATGGGAGGTGGCGGCGATGGTTTTAATGACATTAAAGATATTTTATTTTTGAATTTATGGGACATGGTACTACCAATTATGGTGGAGGCATGAAGTTTGATGGAATGTCTAGATGACATCATCACTAAAGTTAGAGATGCATGCTTTAGTTAAGTTTGAGTTCACCAATTCTAGATGGCGGTGGCGTGGAGATATAGGTGGGAGAATTGAATGCCAGTGCATTGATGAGCATTGGTTCTGGTGAGAAAACCACCTTGGAAACCATGCAAGTGGAATTCTTGGAGGTTTTTTGGTCATTCGATCATGTCGATTTTTTCTCTGCATGGGGATATCTAGTTCTTGAACTAGTAGTTCAGTTTTCAATATGTTTCTATTTTTGGCTCCTTTGGACTATTTTTGATCCAATGGAGGTATAAGAGGCATATGAGAAAGAAGTTTTGGGTTGTTGAATTCATTTGGAGAAGAAGGAATTGTGGAGGCTCGGCTGGAAATATTCTTTAAATCAGCAGAAGCACTATCAGGCATGATAGGCTCTATCCATTAAGCTGTTCTACTTTTCTCTAATCATCTTCATTAAAAAAATTCTCTTGTGATCAATGGGTTTTTACTTTATTAATAATATCTTGCTTCCTTGCTTGAAATATCTCTGTATTTTTCTGATAATGAGTCTTTGTTAGATAATATGGAATATGGGTCATTTCCTATTTAAGTTAATAGTGAATCATACCTTGATATTTGGTTGAGTTTTGAATAATGTCGAACATATTTGAATCCTTCCTATCTACTAAAAAGGGTTTATGGAAATATATTGTTTCTTTAAGTCTTGGAATTGGGTTTGTTTGTTATGGTTGATAGAAGGTAAGAAAAGTGTCCTTCTCTATCGCATCTTTGATTGGTTGAAGTATTGTTACTTTTGTTGGAACTGTATATATATGGATGCTTGGTTCAATGTTGTGTGAACTCGAACTTGTATAGAAATATTAATAAGTAACTTATTCTTAAAACTTTATTGAAGAAACTTTCACTTATTTGAACTCGTATTTTGATGAGAGTGACTTGATAATGGGTGTTTGGATTTTCTGTATTTGTGGATTCCAACTCATGTGGAAACAAGAATGAATGATTTATTTATTCTTTTACCCTTTCAGTTAAAACTTAGTTGTTTGAATATTGTTTCTTTATGGAAACTATGTGATATTGGTTTCTTGGATACTTATATTTTGGAATTATCTTATTGAATATAATAGTATGCGAAGTTCCTCTTTACTCCGAACTTTAAATTTTTGGGTTTCTCCTTAAATATTAGGAATACCAAACTAAAAGTTAAATAAATGAAGTTCTGTTATGTTTAAGGACTTTTTGAATTATTTTGTTCGAGATAATATTTAGTTATATTCATGTTTACTCGCTCGAGCTTATAATACTTCGGTCTCATTTTTCTTCTTCACTTTCAAGTTAGATAATGATTGTTTAGACTTTCTCGTATTGATCCGGGTAAACATCATAAGCTAAATTTATTGTTGAATGATTTTGTATTCATCATAACTAAAGTTGAATATTATATTGACATAAATGAGGTTTTTGATATGACCTTACATTTTGATGGGTCAAAAAATGACCAAGGGGTGGTGTAGAAATTTTATTTGTCACACCCCAAGCTGCCTATATCCTTATATCATTAAAAATTGATTTACCATCCACAAAAACATGGCAGAGAGAATGAAGTACTTGTCATTGGTATCAACCTATAAATGGCTCTCAAGCTTAAATACTTACACATAGTTAGTGACTCGCAGTTTGTCGTCATCCAAATCCAAAGGTCCTACCAATATCACAATGATATACTACACCAATATAGGACCTTCGCAGGCTCATTGATCACTCAATTTACACATTTTGAAATTGATTTTGCTCCATGATCTTCCAATTGATTTGTAGACACCATTGCTTCTTTAAGATCTTATATACCTTTAGAAAAGGAATCTAACATTTTTCATGTTCCTATTTGTGTGTTATCACAAACATCATTTGATCGTACTCGTAAAATTTATATTTTTCACATGGAAACCACACCACCTCCTCTTTGGTATGAGGAACTTATTACATACTTTAAATTTCATAACTTACCACCTGGAATTACCAAATTTGGGTGTTTTACATTTTGTCAAAGATCCACTTGTTTTTACTCATAGGTAATATTCTTTATACATGTGGATATTACGATATACTATTATGATTCTTATTACCTCAAGATATTGTTAATGTGATCACTGAAGTGCATGATGATACATGTAAGTGTATGCATGATAGACAAGATAAGATAATTACTAGAACTTAGCACCAAGTAGATTCAATAACTAAGCTAGTTCAACATAAACATCAATATAAATCTATTAAAAAGAAAGCTTAAACTAATTCACTAAAAAATTAAATACATCAAATGCAAACCATCATTGTATTATTTAGATGGGATTTAGATTGTAGATACTTCCTTTACCAAGCCATACATGGCCATGTGCGATTAAAGTCTTACTCCAAGGAAGAGGAAGAGATCTCACAAATATATCTTAGTTACCATTTTTTATTCTTCTCTTACTACTCTTAGCCAAGTAGAAAAAGGAAAAGTTTTCTCGATTAATAAGTTTCCCAAGATTGAAATGCTCTTATCATATGCAAATGTCTTAACAAGGACATGGTGTAAACATGGAAGGAAGGACGTAAGGTTCTTTATATAGTTTTCTAGATTGGGGAAACCTTCATTCTCATGAATTTTGGATCAAAATAAATTTTAGGATTAGAAATTGATAAGTGTGATTAGGTGATATTAATTATAATTCGTGCAACTCATGGGAGGTTGGTGTGTTTTGAATTAATCAATTATAATTAACTAATAGATCACTTAGGATTGTAAAAGCTAATTGGAGGGAAATTAGTGGATTTTGAATGATTAGAAAGGGGGATTCACCTAATGAGAAGGTAAATTCAAGTTTGAAAGGTTAATTAATTAACTAATTATAATAGGATTATTACTAACAAAGTAATGTTAATTTGTATCCGAATGAATGAGGGGAGACTAGTTAATTAACAAAGTGTCATTAATTGACTCGAGATGGAGGTGAATGTTAGCTAATTAGCAAGAAATAAATGTTAGGAATATTATATTGTTTACATTGGTGAAGTTTTTAATGTAATATATATTATCATGGAGATAATATATATGGGTGAATAAATAAAATATAATATTATTAAATACGAGAAAATATATCTCATATTAATAATATAGGTTTTATATATTAGTTGTGAGTTTGTTATATAAACAACTCACATTGGTATATTTAGGATTAGTTGAGTGTGTTGAGATAACTAAGGGATTGAGAGAGATTACTTACGGTTGAGAGATATGTGGGATAAAGGATGACTCCTATTCAATAGGAGATCAAATTTGTATTTATACCTTTTAATGTAAATGAAGACATATCCTGAATGAATTGAAATTTATTCTAATATTATTTTATTTGGTGTTTTTAATGTGCAAGATTATTTCCAATAATATGTACCAACTTTAAGAATAACTAAATGATAGAAAATAGGATAAGAAGTGAAATTTTAGTGTTAAAATGTGTAGATACATTTGGGTTTCTTCATTTTCCCATCTTTGATGTGGTATAATGTGATCGATGCCACTTCACGAGATAGTAGATAGTTATAGAGAATTAAATTTTGTATTGGTAGAAGAAAAATTGGTAGGATGGAGGATCCCCCCTTGAGTGTTGATGGGGTAATATAAGAGGTCAATTGAAGCTCACAAAGAAGAAAAAAAAAAATACCACAATGGCATAAAATTCAATCATGATGGTGAGGTAGACTGTAGTATATTGAATATGAATGGATGGAGGTGATGTGATAATTAATCCTTGCAAAATACTAATATAAACTATTTTGTTGGTAAGTTCACAAGGTCATTGTTGTTGATTGAAAGGTATGATTTTCTTCACATATTTTATAAAAGAACAAGGGGTCATAGTGAAGGAATGGATTCAAACTTGGCTTGGTTGGCCATTTTTCAAATTGATTGATTTTGGAAAAAGATCTCATGCCTCTTTGTGTGGAAGAAAAAATAGAGGGGAGGGAATATAATGATAGGTAGAAAGTGATTTAGAATTTAAGATTAGATAGATGGAGAATGGGAAGATTGCGACATAGTTGAAGTACCATCTTGGATCAGAAGTAGCTATTTATTTGATATAAGCATAAAAATGGTAAAATTACATGAAAATCCATAATACTGATTTTTATTCCATGCTAAAGAACTGATCAAAGGAAAATACAAAAATTAATGCATTACGAAAAGAAAACAAACAAACTTAAATAACAAATATTTAAGAGAGATGTACCAATGTTTTTTTATCCAAGTTCAGTTCCCAAGTGTTTTAGTTATATGACAAGGGTTGAAATGATTCCCCATGTAAGGATACATGCAAGGTAATGAACGAAGGACATAGAAGTTCCATGAAAAGAAACATGCACTATGAAATTGCCTTGAGTAATGATATATGTCTGGAAGATAGACATAAAAAGTAAAAAAACTTTATTAATGAATGAAAATCAAAATATGATCTGCATGTCGTATGCAAGAACAAGAAAACACTAAATAATGATTTTTAAGTGTATTTTTTGATGTTTAGTATTTTTATTTTTCACATGTTTTTGGATTTTGTGAAGGTTTTCTAAAACTATATACAAGAAGAAAAAGTACTAATATGTCCCCAATGAGAGGTGATAATATACAAGAGCGAATCTCACATGTATATACAAGAAGAGGATTAGTTGAATCAAGGCCAAAAGGGACAAGTTAAATAGTATAAAACATATATGATAATAGGGAGACAAGGAAGAAGTAACCAGGCCCTAAAGAAGATGTTCTTGTGAAAAATATAATCCTCCCATGGCACCGGAAACTAGTTTTCACCAAAGGACCTATCCAAAGTTCCACAATTGTGTGGTTTTCACCTTTGAATGAATTTATTTCTCTTTACCTTTTTTTATGATTTTTTAAATTTTTGATAGGTCTTCATGCTCAGGTGCAAAATTGTTTGGGATGTATGGCATTCATGGAATCTCAAATATCATCAGCATTAGGATAATAAATCTTACAAGACCTAGAACCAAAGTTAGCCACTATAACATATGGCTTTAACTAGTTACGCTCAAAATTACATTTCTTTTCTCATTCCTTGGTGATATTGAACTATTTCATTTTAAGGAAAAGGTATCCCACCTCAAATTCATGAGGGATGATGGGATTTTTGTAGCTCTTGAAAAATAGATTATGATACACTTTGAGATGATCCAAAGCATGGAGGAATTTTTCATCAAGTAGTTAAAGCTATGCTAGCCTAGGTACTCTATAATCCTCATATTTATCTATATAGTCTTGAAAATATATCCATAAAAAGGGGCTTGATCTCTAGAGATATAATGGCTTCAGTTCCAAATACAAGGGAATGTGGGGTTATACTTGTAGATGTGCGAATAGAGGTTTTGTAGGCCTAGAGGACAAGATGGATTTGAAGATACCAATTACGGTCATTTTTACTAACCATTTTCTCCATGATCTGAATAAGAGTATTATTGTAGGTCTAATCTTTCCCACTACCTTAAGGGAGTAAGGGGTAGACTAGTTTTGGAAAATTTTATAGTTTTAGCATAATGCCTTCACTTGTTTTTTCTTGAAGGATTTTCCATTGTCAGATGTGATGGAAGAAGGGATGTCATAATGGAAGATGATATGATTCATGATTAACTTAGATTTCGAACACTAGTGACATAGGTGAGAGGAACATCCTCCACCCATTTGATAAAGTATTCAATGGCAATGATAATGTGCTTATTGCCATCATAGAAAGTTTATGTGAGATTCCCTATGAGGTCAAGTCCTTATTTTGAAAATTTCCATGGTGTAGTGATAGGTTACAAAGATTGTGATGGAGCATGTATTATATTACCATGTTTTTGACATAGCAGATGTTTATTTACATACGATAACAATCTATCTCTATAGTAGGTAAATAGTATCTTACATGGAAAATATTCTTTGTGAGGACCATACTCTAGTGTGAGCACTGCAGATGCCTTCATGCACCTCTTTTATTAATTGGATGGCCTCCTCAAAATTAAGACAACGTAAAATAATTCCATTGTATCATTGATGATAGAGTTCCCTCAAGTAGGGTATAATGTGTTATTAATTAGATAAGGGTTCATTTTTAGGAATGGGAGATTTTGGGAGGGAAGGTACCATCTTGTAAGTAATTTAAAATGTCAATGTACTAGGGGGAAAAGGGATCAACAACTTCACATACCAAACATGATTCTAGCATGTCATATGCAGGTACCATTACATGATCAATAAGGAACTGAAATTCTCTAGTATATGGAGATAATTATAACAAGGACCCAATGGTAGCCATGTCATCATCTAAACAATTTTGTTTTCATGGGAAATGTTGAAAGGTGATTTGAAAAAATTATTCCTTCAGGGTGTCTACCATCTATTTATATGGAATGAGATTCTCATCTTTGACCTTATACTCATCATTAACCTATTTTATGATCAGTGGGAGTTTCATATAGCCTTAACTTGTTTGATATTCCATCTTATAACATCTTTCAACCCCGAAATGAGAGCTTCATACTCAACAATATTTTTTGTACATGAGAAACCAATTCTAAAAGCTTGAGGAATAATATAACCTCTATGGGTGATAAGAAAAAATCCTAACCTCGAACCATTAAATGTGAATGACCCATAAAATTATATCTACTAGGTGGAAGATTCTTCAATATATAAAATAGAAGCATCTAGAAGATCCAAACCTAGTGGATCTTTTCTAGGTAGAGGATATTTGGATAGTTGTTCAATGATCACTTGTACTTTAATTGTTTTATGGTTGACATACTCAATATAAAATTCGTTGAGCAATATGATCCAATTATTCATCCTCCTAGTAAGCACAAGTTTAGATAAGAGGTATTTGAGCAGATCAACTTTAGATATAAGCTTTGTTTTATTTTTCAGAAGGTAATGGAAGAGTTTTTGAAAGGCAAAAACAATAGTCAAGCATGATTTTTCAATTTTTGGATAATTGAGATCATAAGAGATCAATGTGTAGCTAAGATAATAGATGGATCTTTCTTTGTGATTTAGATCATATTGAGCTAAGAGCGTGCTAATAGAAAATTGAGTAGCATATATATATATATATATATATATATATATATATATATATATATATATATATATATATATATATATATATTATATATATATATATATATAGGAGAAGGGGTTCACCCGGGGTAGGAGGTATAAGAATAAGAGGGCTAGCCAAATACTCCTTGAGTAAGGAAAATGATTGTTGGAAATCAGTAACCTAGTGAAAATTAAGATCTTTTTAAGAATATGAGTAAAAGAATGACATTATTTATGAGCTAGGAGATAAATCTTTGGATGGCTTGAATCTTTCCCCTCGTAAGTTGTGTAGATGCTTGATTTTCTTAGGAGGAGACATTTATGTAATAGTAGTGACCTTTTCTAGGTCCACTTAAATTACTCTTCTAGAAACTATGAATCCTAGAAGCTTACCTAAAATCACGCCAAAGAAAAATTTCATAGGATTAAGATTGACCTTTTAATCCATTAATCACTCAAAGATACGACATAGGATTTCTAGATGTTCTACTCTATTCTTCGATTTCCCCTGGATATCATCTACATAATCTTCAAAAATATCATGTAACATGTCATGGAAGATGAAATTCATAGCTTGTTGATATGTTACACCTGCATTTTTGAGGCCAAACAAGATGAATTGATAACAAAATTTACCTCGAGGGGTAGTGAAACCAGTTTTTGTTGGTTGTCTTCCACATTCTTGATTTTATTATAGCCCAAGAATCCATCCATAAGGGATATCATTTCGTGACCAGTAGTTGTATTGACAATCATGTCGATGTTTGGAAGAGGAAAGTCATCCTTATGACACACTTTGTTAATATCCCTAACATATGTGAAAATCATTATGCATACTAGTTTTTTGGTGAAGGACTATATGGAAGATCCACTCGACTAGTTGATAGGTTAGATAAAACCAATAACTAATAATTTCTCTAGCTCTTCTTTGACCAAAAGAGCAATGTGTTGATGCATCTTTCTTAAAAAAAAATTGCAGGCTTTTAAGATTCATGCACAACTAGATTGTGCACCATTAAAGAAGGATCTAAGTCTGACATGTCTTTATAAGACTAAGAAAACATATCCATAAATTATATAAGAAGTATAGTAAAGGTCTTCTACTCCTGTGTCGAAAGAGAAGGCCCTATTTTGATGATTTTAGGATATTCTTCATGTCAATAGTCTCCTAAATTAATAGCTTATTATCATATTCCATACGTATAGGATCAAGAGGGAGATTCAACTCTTCCTCTATTGGTGCCTTTGGGATATTCTCACCAACATTATGGTCATCAATATTATCCATGCTAGATCTTGCATACTACTTATCCGTAAGTTCCTCAAATATTTTTCACCGTATGATTTAGATTTCTTATTCTTTGATTTACTTAATGGTATTTGGACCTCCTTTTCTCTTTGTTGACTAAAAAAATTAGCTTCTTCTCCATAGTATGCATAAGCATCAAGGTTGATAAAGAAACCTTTCTTACGATATCTAACCCAGAAATCATCACGTATCCCCATGAATTCTCAAAAAAAATCCTTATTTTGAAAAATATAAATTGGTATGTGTCGTTGATGGTCACAATTAATGAGGTATGAATGTATGAGGTTTATTTCAGGGGATAGAGAGGGATAGGTGTAAAATAGTCATATTAGGTAACATGTATCTCGGAAGTAAGGTATTCATAAAGACTACAAAGGGAATCTATTTCACTATCATAATTAGAAGAACTATCCTCACATTCAAAGGAGGTGGCATCAACTTTCATAGAATGGGACCCATAGGACTAAATACCAATGTCATATATCTACATTTTCTTGTGGGTCAAAATAGGTTCTCGTAGGCCTTGTAATTGATGTCACATCAATGATAGGAATTATCCTTATTAGTGCTCACATTATTTTATATGAGTTAACATTGTAATAGTTAGGTGAGTATGAGATATTAATATAATATTTTTATGTACGTGAGTTAATATCACCATTAAAATAGGGATATGAGATGATAGAGAGATATGTGGTATAGATGAGAGATTCTAGAAGTGGTTGAGAGATACGGGGGGTCATGGTGATAGATTTTGACTCCTTGGATAAAGGAGATCATCCTATTTTATAATGTAATATCTTGCAATAATAAAATGATCCTGGATGGAATATAAAAATATTATAATATATTTTCTAGTGTTGTTTGATTAAATTTGTGTGTTCATTTTGCATGAAATATGAACCAAAATATTATTTAGTATAAGTGTTGGCCATGAGATCCAAGATCTCATAGATATATTATTGGTATTCAAAATGAGAGTTTGTGTAAGAAGATATCAAAGGCATTCAAATCTTACAACTCTATGTATTCTCTGCAGACACGTGTTACGACCTACTCATTCATTGCATTTTTATTGAAACATTTATCTCATTGCAGTCTCTATAATCTTCTTATTATCCATTCTTATGTCTTTATCATGTTTTGTTATGCCAATATAATTTGTGCATTGCATATATGAATACATGTTAGTATTTTTAGATGTATATTAAAATTATGATATGTCATTCTCGGATTTTGACTCAAACAAATCAGTTCTTGTAAGTTGCCTACAAAGCCTTCAACATCAAAATCTCTAGATTTTCCTTCAAATGATGTGTGATTTTCCTTGGAAAACTGTGTAATTGCATATTTATGAGAGTAACACAAGAATTGGGTGAAATATTTATTTACTCTTAGTATATTGAACGTGCTATTTCTGGGAAGAATGACCACTCTTGGCAAATATTTTGGCATTTTCATGCAGCATGTTCGGTGTCATTCATGTAGTCAGTTGGTCATTAATTTTTAGTCTCTGATTTATTTTACCGTCCATGTGTTTTTTGGTTTTTGTTTATTTTTAAGAAAAAAATGTGGTATTTCTTCTCTCTCGGTTAATTCATTAGGGAACAACTCTTATTTATTGTTTAGTTACATAAGTCTAAGTTGTATTTTTTTAAGTTATATATGTTCAAATTTTTAGTTGAGTAAAAGTAAGTATACATTTCTTTTTCATAAATTTATTAATTTTTAGTATTTAATAACGGTCATAGTAATTTATTTTTATTTTTATTTTTTTACTTTTTTATTTTAAGTATTACGTAGTTAAAGTAGTTTGGTTTAATAATTTTGAAAAAATTATGATTTTTAAAAAATAGTTCTTATATATATATTATTTTAGTTGTTTTGTTTATTTATTTTTTAGATTGTTAATTTTATTTGTGTCATTACAAACATTGTAAATTCATCTTAAGTTAAATTGTTTTCTGTATTGTCTTGTACGTCGAACTTTTGTCTAAAGTCGAGTCAAAATTTTAAAGTCATTTTTGTGTCATTTAGGTGATTATTAGGAAAATTGTAAATAAAAAAGGTTACCCCTATTTATCTTGGTCACATTTTTGTTAGTACGTGACAACCAAGTTCAAATTGAAGGGGGAATTTCATATTGAGCTTCATTTTCAATTTTTTGTTGAGTAACTAAGTAGTTTCAAATGGAGGATGGAGGCAACAGAGGAAGGAGGCATTTTAGTGACCTTTGTCGGGAACCATCGACGAGACCACAATACTAATTTGGTGGCCATGTTTTTTAGTTACCTTTGGTGTGTTTGATTTCCGTTGTGTGAAAATAAGAACAGAAGTACATTCATGTTCAAAATTGTAATGTGTGAGAAATTTCTTGTATTTTCCCCTGAATGTAAGAAGGTGATGAGAGATGAAAGAGTATTGTTATATCTAGGTTATTGGTTGACCTTATAAAACCATCATTTGTTATGGTTGTTGGTTAACCACATGTAAAACCATCCTTTGTTTGTAGGTTGTTGGTAATACGAGTGTAAAACCATCATGATTGTTTGTAGGTTGTTGGTAAACCAAGTGTAAAACCATCATGGGTATTTGTAGGTTGGTGGTTAGCCGAGTGTAAAACCATCATTAGATTTGGTTAGTAGTACAAGATAATGTTTTCCCCATGTTTGCACTAAGGGGGAATGTTAAGAATTATCCATGTTAGTGCTCACATTATTTTGTATGGGTTAATATTGTAATAGTTAGGTGAGTGTGAGATATTAATATTGTGATATTAATATCATATTTGTATGTACGTGAGTTAATATCACCATTAGAATAGGGATATGAGATGATAGAGAGATATGTGGAATAGGTGAGAGATTCTAGCAGTGGTTGAGAGATATAGGGGATTGGTGATTGATGTTGACTCCTTGGATAAGGAGATCATCCTCTTATATAATGTAGTATTTGGTAAGAATAAAATTATCCCGATGGAATATAAAAATTATTATAATATATTTTTGGCATTATTTGATTAAATTTACGGTGTGTTCATTTTGCATGCAATTTGAACAAAAATAAGAATCCATATCCTTGGTATCTAATAACATAAATTATCTTATTAAGGATGACATATTTTAGGGATTGATAGCATGAGGCCATATTTTTATTTGGAGATTGGGATGTGTAAGTATTTCTCAACCTTTCATAAACTAAAATACCACCATTAGTAAATTTGTAAAGAGTTTCAAGCACTTGAACTCTTTTTGGTTCAAATTCTAGCCTACCACATGTTTTAAGATATAACAGAAGATATGACACCAGAAGGGCCTATTGTAAATCATATTATCCACAGCCGGTATGAAGGATCTTCAATTCCCATGTTGTAAATAGGGATATATAGGTTGAAGTACCAAATTCTTGTGGTTGAAGTGTATCTATATTTATGCAAGAGGATAGGCATATACTTTTAAGTTAAGGACCAACTTAGTGGAAGGAAATTCCTAGGGAACTCGATAATAATGAACTAATGTTCTATGATGGGAAAAGGGTTATGAGTCTTTAGAAATAGTAAGTTCTTCTCGATGGTAACAGAGCTTAATAAAATAATGAAAAGTGTAGGGAATGACCTGCATGGCATGGATCTATGGGAGATAAGGGATATATTATAAGGAAGGTCTAAGTCAATGACATTGAATTTTGTGTCCTACGTGATAGTCCAAACTTTCATAGGTAGAGTAATGGCTCTAGATGAATGTCACTCTGCATTGTCATATACCTCAATAGTGATTGTTATCCATATTTTCCCTAGTAAAATTGGATCGACACAATCCTGCACCAAGGAACCAGATAAATCACATTCAAATCCTACAAACAAATTGCAAAGGGACTTTATAATGGAGTGACGGGGCCTGCAAAAGATCAAATGACCCCATGCAAGAAGAAATTCAAGAAATGGCTCTATCGAGTGAATCCATGCCTCAAATACAAAAAAGCAGTTATAGGTGGGCTCGAAATGGAATAGCAATGTTGGGGAAAGAGAAGAAATGGTGAAAGTTCAAAGTCTTCGAGGTTTTGAAACAATTGAACGAGCCCAAAAAATAGCCAAGTATGGAGGAGACAACGGACGCTGCCAAGTGTCCAAATGGCACACCTCCAAAGATTGAATCCAAAAGAGGAGGCTCAAACAAGAATTCGGCCCCACATGTCCTAGGACCAAAGGGGGCAGAGTCAACAACTAAAATTCAAAAGGCGGATAAGGCGGGCCTAAAAAAATAATAAATATAGAAATGCTAGTTGAAGTTGCCACACATCATCTTAGTGCATCTCTAAAAGTTAATCCGAAAGTGGAGGCTGAAATGAGTGTGAGCTCACCACGTAGTCCAAGCTGAAAAATGGGACAGAGTGGGCCCAAAATTTATTAACTATGGAGAATGAGTGACATCTCACCATGTGTTCGGGATCTGAAAAGGTGAGAGAAGTCATTGAAAACTTCAAGAGCCTGTGGAGGCCTCCACGTGTCAAACTAATGCTCCTTCAAAGGAAAAATCCTGAGCGGGTTTCTAAGTGAGTGCGGAGCTTCCACACATTTGGTTCCATAAAGGGACATGGTTGGTCTTTGAATAGTCAAAGCAAAGGGACATGCTAGTGGATGGTGCCAAGTGTCACATGATGCTAATTCAAGAGTAAAATTGGGGGAAGGCTTCTAGGAAAGCGTCGAGGCCTCCACATGTCCCCGAAATCGATATATGACCCCACCAAGCAAAAAGAATTATCCAAAAAAAATGAAAAGGCTGAGCAAGCTATGGAAGAAGCCACGTGTCACCCAACACAATTCCAAAAGCAAAATATGGAGGCTACACTTAGACATATGCCATACCTCCAAGTGTCTAGTTTCAAAAGGGTGCCCGTTTTGCTAGTTGGTTCTCGTCATTTTGTACAAACCCGATTCAACTTTTAAATGTGCATATATTTCGACTCAGGGATTGAAATACAACAAATCGCACCGTTGGAAATATCTCAGCCTCATCTATGCCATGGAGATCTGAAACTTTAAGTTTGGAGAGATTAGGTGGAAAAATTGAAGAAACATCTTTGGGCCATTAATACAAGATCTATTTTCCCCTAATAACTAGATTTGATTTGATTTGATCTGTCGTTTCCTCCTTCGTGGTGCTAAACAAGTAATTGATGCAAGAAGGATAGATTTGGGGAAAATTTTATAGGAGGCATTGATGATAGTGGTTGAGCTTTGAACTGGTTTTCCTGCTTCTCTCTCCTTCTTCCCTTTATGTTGAATCTATAAAAGTAGGGTCGGGACTCATTACAAAGGGTTGGAGGTTTCTGTTTTGCACCTCCCTTCTTATTTTGTTCACAAAAGGATTTGTGTAGCTTTTCTAACATCTCCTTCGAAGATGTAATGCAAGTTTTTCCTCTTGGCTACTACATATACTTGTATCAACTCCCGAGTAATAAATTATATTTTTGTGGATGTTTCTCAACCATCTCATGTATTCGTTATTTTCTCTCTGATCTCTTATTATGATTTAGTCATCTATGCATGTTGTTTGTATTACATTCCTATGGTCTGTGTTAAACTACAAAATGAGTGTCTAACATTCCTTTGGTGTATCACCTCATTAGCTTAGGTTTATTTTCTTGCATCTCTCTAACCATGTCTCCTTAGTAGATAGAGTAGACTTAGAATAGATCCTCTGCAATTTGTTTGTATACACTTAAATAGAGGGATAGGAGCCGGCCTTAATTTGGAGAGCTCTCTCAACTCACAAGGTCCAACACCTTGAGAGATGATCCATGTTGTGCAATCACATTGAATGCCCCACTTCATACTCGTGCCATTCGGGGTGCTATGATTCTACAATAACAGCTTTTGGCACACTTGGTGGGACAAAAGAAGTCTCCATATTTATTGCAAGTAAGATTTATGTGCATTGTAATGCCCTCTAAAAAACCCACTTGAAACCCAAGAACAACCTAGGATTAGTTAGGAAAATTATGGAATAATTTTCTTTTTTAAAAGAATCTACAACCATGTTACAAGACAACAATTGTCACTAACAGGTTCCAAAACAATTCCAATCTACTAGACTATACTTTTATTTTATTAACAATTAGTAGAGGTCATAAGATCCAAAATTTAGGGTTAGATGGTTCAATTAGGTTCGGAGGGTAATTCTTCACCATATGCATTCTTTACTAGGATTAAAGTTTCAACTTTATTTTTCACACACTTAACACATTAAAAAATTCCCTAAATCATTTCCATAGGATAGGAAATTTCCTCACCTTTCCATTGATATAAATAAGTCCTCCTAACTCCTGATTTTTTTCAAGTTATGGGCCGGCGGGCCTTGGGGTGAAATTTTTCCCCAAGGCCGGACCTGCGGGCCCAAGGGAGAAAAATTGCCCAAAGGGCGGGGTGATGGACCATGGGGATACCTTGAGAAATTTTTTCCCACATGGGGAAAAAATCACATTTGCACCCATGCTCCTATGGATCCACAAGTCCACAAGGGACACGTGGCACTCCCTAAGGCGTGGGGAAAAGCGGGGAAAGGCGTGGTGGCAGGAGACATTTGCAAACTTTCCCACATGAGGTGAAAATTCATCTTTGTGCCCACACTCCCACATGTCAAAAAGGACATGTGGCATCTCCTAAGCCAATATGGGGAAGGCGGAGTGGCAAGCGAAAAATTTACTTAATGCCCTAAAGGGATAAGAGGGTATAAAGACCTACACCTCTGCCGGCACCTCATGATGCCACATGGTAGCCCCTAATTTGCTGCAGTGGTGAAATCGAGAGGAAAACTTGGAAAATTTTCCAATTTTTTTCAAGATGCGAAAGATTAAAAAGGGACTTGTTCCTCTGCCGATGCCTCGTGATGCCACGTGGCATCACCGATTGTTGCAGTCGTCGGAAACTTTAGAAAATTTTCCCAAAATTTTCCAAAAGCACTAAGTTAAAAATGGGATCCGTCTCACTTTTGTCACCTCATGGTGCCATGTGGCAGCCTCTGATTGGTTGCGGGCTGGTGGGGTGGTGGAGAAAGTTTTTAAACTTTTCCCAAATATTTTCCTAAGCCCCAAGGGAAAAATTCAAGCTGCGGGACCCGCCAAGGAAATTTTTCCCAAAATTTTAACGCTAAGTGAAGAAAAATTCAGACGGCCATAAATTTTGATAAAGAGCTTGGTTTAGGGCAAATGAGGACTTCTGGAAATATCTCGACATCCTCTTTGCAAAAAGGTCAATATTTTTTTGTTTTGATAAATTTTAAGGGGTTAATTTTAATAAAACGATTTACATGCTTTCACAAGACAAACTGGTAAATTTTAACTTGTTAGATATGTTCAATTTGATCTTCTTCCTCTCTCAACATGTCAAATAGACATGGAGGATTATTCCTAAATGGATTTAAGGAAGGATTCAAGGTTCAATTTTTCTAAATGATTTGCAATTTGAACATTTCCATTTATTGACAGAAAACAACTACAAAACGGTTTGAGCCCGATTTTGCTAAGTTTTGAGATATTTCTTTAAGTTTTTTTGTCTATTTGAACTCGTTTAGGGCCTACTACTTCAATTCAATCATTTAATTTGTTATTTTATTGTTGCAGGTTTGAACTATGTGCATTTTGGTTTAATTAATTGCCAATTTTAAAATTACAAATAACAAGGATCAAATCTTGATGGGTCTATTTGCCATTTCTTCTTCCAAGTATTTAGAATACGTTCCAATTCCAATCTAACACATTTTAGTTGATTCAAAAAAACCATTCAAGACCAAAATGCAATACTGATTTCCAATTTTTCACATTTCAAAGAGACAAAATACTGTATTTTTCTCACACGCATTTCTTCCTTTCAAACAGAGATTTCAATACATTGATATGATCAGATTGAATACAACAATGCAATTTGAGAAAATCATTACATTCATTTATTGATTCCAAAAGACAACTTACAACTTCCTTTCCATTTGATTACAAAATATAGTATACCAAACATGTATTATTCTTTCACATTCTTTCTAAATAGAATACAAAGTATAACTCTTTTACATTTCAAATTTCACTTGTAAATCTATACAACATATTTCCATTACAACATTTACAATATCATCCACTTCAAGTGGGAAGGTTACAATGAGATTTCATTTCACAAGGGACTGTCAAACTATCTTTTCTCAGCTCCAGAACAAAAACATGCATTCTTCTCATTCTTCCAATTTGATCACAAAAAGGTAGGGGAAAGGTAACACTTTCCACCCAAAAAGACATCCAATGAAAGGAGAAGCCATCCTTATTCATTGGCCCCTAATCCCCAATCGAAATGTAATAATAAATACATTTCAACTCATGGCAATAACATTCTTTCACATCACAAAGCAATCTTTCAACATGAACATTTCAAATTAAAAACACATTGGAAAAAAAAATGTATTTTTACTACTACACTAACACATAACGACAAAATACTAAGGCTTCATCAAGAAATCCAGAGGAATGAGAAATATGGGGGATGCTTCTTATGCCTCCCAAACAGGGAAATCAGATCACCACCCGAGTTACAAATTGCCAAAAAGATAGTATACCAAAGCCCGACATTCCCTATGCCTACCCCAAGTAACCCTTATTCCTCACATTTCCTTATGTCTCCCCAACCTCTTATGGCACCCCATAACAAGTAAAGAAATGCAAGATATTTCTTTGTAAGGTGGAACAAAATCCCAAATCCCTCCACCCTTATACCTCCCTAAAACACAATTGTGTCTCCCACAAAATAAACCCCATAGTCTTCTCCTACACTAATCCTAGGCCATCTACCCACATCCCACAACAATAGCAAACATACCAGCATTTACATATTCAAAAAGGGAAAAAATGATTATTTCTAAGAGCCAAGCTCTTACCTCTCCATGATGGAGTTTGTTCCAAGTTCAAAACAACAAGCTCCTTCCAATGCAAGCAATCCAAAAATCAACCCAATACAAGCATGCAACAATATTCCAAAAACTTCTCCAAGAAAGAGCTCCCAAAACAACAAGAAAATTCACCCAAAAGAAGTCTCCCAAAAGTGAAGCAACCCAAAACAAGGCAAGAAATTTAAATTTTATAGAAGAGGGAAGAGAAGAGGATGAGGTGGATCCATGTAGGATGCCACATGACAAATTTTCAACCCCAAACACAAAGTCAAATTCATTTACCAATGCATAATAAATAGGTGGGTGAATAATATTACAAATTTACTTACACACTCAAACAAGTCCATACCCCATAAGGAATGAAATTAAATTATGTAAGAAAAGTGTAATTACAACATTCAACTTGACTTTAAAAAAACATGAAAAGGTCTAAATTTAACCCTCTAATCATAGGAAAGGTTGGTATGTAAATTTAAGAGGCATGGGACAAGTTTATCTTGTCCTACAAGCCTCCAAAATCAGCCTCCAAGGACAAATTCAAATTTACAAGGTGGAGTGTTTCACACTCAAAAGTTAACTTACACATCACTTACAAAGTCACTTACACATTACTTACACATTATTACAACACTTTAAAACATGGCCAAAAACTCTATTAATTACATTCTTATGACATCTTTTAATTAATTAACTAAACAATATGATTACTCACAATATTTACACACCATTAAATAAATAATGAAAGGGGTAAGTGCACCACAAAATAAACACATGCAAAAATTAAACAAAAGGGACAAAAATAAAAGAAATACATAAAATCCCTTGGTCACATTTAAAGGTGATCCCCCATGGGAATCCCTAACACTAACAAACATACACCCAAATAAAACTATTTGCCATGGTGACCTAGTTGAATTCATCTAGAATTCTAATGTGGTTAGTCTTCAATCCCCGATGTTTTTGTGATATTTTAACTTGCAAAACACAAGCACCTCCTTTAGCCTCGTGGCCATATCAAAATATCCAAAATAATCTAACTATAATCAAATTTCCAAAATCATCTAGATATATAAATCACAACAACATCAAAGAAATTTAATAAAATCATTATAGTTTTATCAACAACTATATCATCATCCAATAATTTTCCATTTTTAGGGCTACTCACAATATCCAAATATCACAAGTCCAAACAACATCCATCATATAACCATGTCCAACAAGATAAAATCATCAACATATAAAGTGTCTCTAATAATCATCATGTATCATATAAGAATCAACGTCAAAAATAATCCATAATCAAATATCTAACATCATACTAAATCAAAACTATAATAATGTCTATGATATTGTCGATGATGTGTTAGGATCGTATCAAAAGGTGTCAAAGGGAAATGGGCACTACATAACCCTCCCCTTAGGCTCAAATTCCTCCTGGAATTCACTCGAACAAATGTGGGAACTAAACTTGTAATAAAGTAACATCCTCCCATGTAGCTGTAGTATCATCATATCCGTCCCACTTTGTACCCAAGCCTAATCAACCTCTCTACCTTAAAGGCCCAAGATCCTACGATCTAGGATGTGAATGGGCTCCACCATCACCTGCCCCTAATCCTACACCTATAATGATGTCTAATCTAACACATGAGAATAATCTACAACATCTCCTAAAAACTAAAACATGAAACACATCATGTATGCGAGACAAACTGGGTGGCAATGCTAGATGGTAGGCCAAAGGGCCAATATGCTCCAAGATCTCAAAAGGACCCATGAATCTAGGAGCTAACTTAGAACCTTTTCCATAATAGATAGGGCTCTTGTGTGGCTTGACATGAAGGAACACCTTCATGCCCACATCAAAAATATGGTCGGTCCTATGCTAATCTGCATACTTCTTCTACCTATCATGTACCTCCTACAGTCTCTAAATGATCAAAACCACATGCTACTCCATGTCCTGCAACAAATATGGTCCAAGAGAAACCCTATCCTCTAGCTTGTCCCAGCTAAGAGGTGTCTTATACTCTCTACCATACAAATCCTAAAAAGGATCCATGCCTATAGAACTCTGAAAACTATTATTGTAGGAAAACTCCATCAAGTACAGGTACTCATCCCATCTAGACTACTGATCCATCACATACATCCTGAGCATGTCCTCTAAAATTTGATTCACCCACTCAACATCCTGTCTCGGGTGATATTCTCAGTGCTGAAATTTATCTTCATCCCGAAGGCATGTTGCGTGGTAGTCTAAAAATGGGAAGTGTACAAAGGATTGTGGTCACTAATGATCTTCCATGGAATCATGTGCAACTTGACGATCTCATATAAATATACCCATGTCACTACTCTAGTTGTATAAGTGGTCTTCACCAGAGAAAATTGAGCCACTTTTATCAATTTATCAACCGTGACCATGATGGCATCGTGGTGATATATCAAAATTGGTATCCCAATAATGAAGTCCATGGAAATGGTGTCCCATTTCCACTCTAGTATAGCATGAGAGAAAAGAAGGCCAGTTTGATGTTGATGCTCGACATTAACTCTTTGGCACTCTAAACATTGTGACATGAACTAGGGCCACATATCTACGAAGTCCTCTCTAATGATATAACTGTCTCAAGGTGGCATGCATCTTCTTCACCCTGGGATGGGTTGAATAGGGTGCATGATGTGCCTCTACCAATATGTCATGCCTCAAGCCTCCATCTTTGGGAACATAAATCTAGCCTCTGTTCCTAAGAAGACCATCTGCCTCTAAATAAAAACCCTCAAACTTCCCCTTTAGGGGTCTCTGAGACTTGATCTCTATTTGAACTGTAATGTAGAAGTTGTCAAGAGGAAGTTACTGAAGAATCCTACTTCATAAATATGTGCTCACTAAGGTGGCCATAGCCACATGTCTCTGTTTGCTGAGAGTAACTTCCACCACATTATCCTTCCCTTTCACATGTTCTATCTCCATATCATACTCACAAATAAACTCCATCCAACGTCACCGATGAGCTTTGAGATTGAGCTGCATGAAGAGATGATGAAGACTTAGGCGATCTTTCCTAAGTGTGAATATATGACTAAGAAGAAAGTGTCTCCATCAAACCAAGGCATGCACAACTACCACAAGCTCAAGATCATGAGTCAGATAATTGATCTCGTAATCCATGAGTTTTTGAGACTCAAAAGCTACTACTCGGCCTCCTACATCAACACACCTCTAAGCCATGTTAAAGAAGCATCCATGCAAATGAAAAAATTCACCCTATGGATCCGACACTACAAGAATAGGTGTTGTGGTGAATAATTCCTTCGAGTTTACTAAAGGCCTACTCGCATTTGTTCAACCAAACAAACTTCTTCCCTTTTCTCTGAAGGGAAGTGATGGGGAGTGTAATTCGAGAGAAGTCTTGAAAAAATATCCGGTAGTACCCTGCTAATCCCATGAAGTTGCGTACCTTAGTCACAGTATTGGGTGCTGGCCAATCCATAATAGCTCTAATCTTGGAAGGATCGATGGTGATACCTTCCCCAGAAATTATATGACCCAAATCGCACCTCCTTCTAAAAGAAGGCACATTTCTCTAAATTTCCAAAAAGTTTTTATTCCCAAAGACACTCAAGAACCTGGAAAAGGTACCCCTCACACTCCTCACGCATACATGAGTATATCAAAATTTCATCAAGGAAGATGAGCATGAAGTGATCTAAGAAGGTCCTAAATACCCCATTCATAAAACTCATAAATACTGTGGGGTATTAGTCAAACCAAAAGACACCACTGTGAACTCATAGTGGCCATATCTCATACGGAAGGTGGTCTTATGAATGTCTACATCTGAAATTATCAGCTAATGGTAACCTAACTTAAGATCAATATTAGAGAAAATTGTGGCTCCCTTCATCTAATCAAACAAATCATCAATGCATGGAAGGGGATAATGATTATTGATCGTTACTTTGTTCAGCTGGTGGTAATCAATACACAACCACAAGGATCCATCCTTCTTCTTCAAAAAGATTGCTAGTGCACCCCAAGGGGAAACACTATGGTGGATAAGGAATTTCTCCAAAGGCCCTCAATCTACAACTTGAGATCACGAGCTATGGGGTGGTCATCCGATAAGGTGCTCGTGAGATAGGCTTCTCGAAACTAGATCTATATGAAAATTAATCTCATGTGGGGTGGTAACCCCGATGAGCTCCCCGAAAAGACAATGCAAACTATCTCAAAATGGGGTGATCATCTAGCGATGGTCCACTAGACCCATCCTCTCATCTATCACTAATCAGTAACAACATACATCATCGGAAACCACGTCATACACACCACTTAAGATGCATAACAGAGATGGTGTGAATATAAATGGGTCTCTTGACCCCTTAAATTATTGACTCAACTCCCAATTCATCTCATACAAGATATAATCTTGGGGTAATAATCCACGCTAGCCCTATGTGTAGACAACCAATCTATACCCAAGATGACTCCATGTGATCCTAAAGGAAGGATACATAGATCTGTGGTAGTGGTGAAAGGTCCTAACTCCACCACACACTCCTTAACTAGGGAGTCTATAGAGATCTTTGCTCCAAAAGCCATCTCAACATCCCAACTATGACCCTTCCTAACTGCCACCATCTTGCATCGTTCTACTAAAGATGGTGCAATGAAAGAATCAAAAGAACCAGAATCAAACAAGATGGAGGTAGGAATACCACTAATGCTACCTACAGTCTCAATAATCTGTGCTTTGATGCTCTACCTAGCGCTTCTTGACCATTGAGTACATCTTATGACTCGCACTCATATCACTAATAGTAGGCTTTGATATTTGTGTCTTGCCCTTATTGTTAGGGTTTTTGGGTAGTCTCTCCAAAATATATAGTAACACCACAACCAAAACATCCTCCTGATCCTCTCCCCTATATAGCGAGTCCAGGTCGGTACTTTAGAGGTGCTCTGTGATGTGGATCATGATGATCCAACTATGGTCTACTGAGGTCTCTACTAGAGAGCTCTCCTACTGAGTGAGCTCTCTAGGCACCTTATGTCTTGATGGGACCCCTAGGAGGAGGCCCCATACTCCATCCTCTTTGTGCATCAAATCTCTATGGAGGTATATAAGGTGGGAGGGACTTACGCTGCTACTACTGCCGGGGTCTAAAAGATGAATTTTTTTGAACCCTTTCCACCCCAAGGAAGAGGTACTGACCCCCTCGATCTGTTGTCCTCCATCTACTGTATGTAGCTCCAGAATCGGTCTCCAAGCATGTTGAGTCTTTCCCGAGTCTTCTCTGCTATATAGGCCTTCTCGACAACCTCAGCTAATTTCTATGGATAATGGATCCACACTACACCTCCAATGTCTAGATTCAGGCCTCGGATGAACCTATGGATCCACACCTACTCATCCTGCATGTAATCAACATACTAGAGTAGATCCAAAAATCTACTCTCATACTCAACCACTATAAGAGATGCTGTTGAAGGTCATGAAACTCATCTATCCACTATTGTATGAACCTCCGTGACAAATATCTGCTCTAAAAACACTCCTCAAAGAGCTCCTAGGTAACTGTCTTAGAATCAACATGGAGCTTTTGCTCCTCTGTCTACCACCAGACACCAGCTCCATCCCTCAATAGATGGATCGCAACATGAGCTTTTGTGCTTCTAGAATAAGGACAAATCTTGAAGCATCCGCTCAAGCTCACCAACTAGGCCTCTACTTTAAATCCACCTATATCACTAGAATAATGTGATGGTCAAAGCTTTAGGATCTCCCTGATGTGATCTGTAGTTGTGGTCTGATGGCCTCTAGGTCTCTCTGTATGCTCATCCCTAAGCCTAGGGCTTTGAGACCTCTCTCTATGTCCTGAAACTTAGTCACCCTATCCCCTTTGTGGTGAGTCTTCCCTAGCTGAATCTGCATGGTATTTCTCTCCTCCATGCTCCTCATTGGGTTGAGGAGATACATGACCCTCAATTGAAGGAACTCTATCTTGTCTGCTACACATGTCCTCCTACTCATCCTCTCTCAAGTGAGCAGGCATTAACATCTTGAAGAGTCTGCAAAATCTGGGGTAGGATGGTTGCTATAGCATGATCTAGTGGTGATAAGTTTGGGTCTATGTGAAAATTCCTCATCCTATCTGTGCCTCTTGCACGACCAAGGTGAGAGTTAGTTCATTTTTCTAAGTTTTATGCAATTTACATGTTTACTAGAATATGCAATTTCTAAAGTAAGTTGTTTTCTAGATTTAAAAGTGTGCTAGGTTTAAGTTTCATATTTAAAATTTTCTAGTGTGCCCAATGGTCCAAGCTTCTAAACCACTACTCTAATACCAAGTGTAACACCCGCTAAAACAACCCACTTGAGACCCAAGAACAACCTAGGATTAGTTAGGAAAATTATGGAATAATTTTATTTTTTTAAAAGAATCTACAACCATGTTACAAGACAACAATTGTCACTAACAGGTTCCAGAACAATTCTAATCTACTAGAGTATACTTTTCTTTTATTAACAATTATTAGAGATTATAAGATCCAAAATTTATGGTTAGAAGGTTCATTAGCTTCGAGAGGGTAATTCCTCACCATACCCACTCTCTAACAAGCTTAAAATTTCAACTTAATTTTTCACACACTTAAAACATTCAAAAATTCCCTAAATCATTCCCATTGGATAGAAAATTTACTCACCTTTATATTAATATAAATAAGTCCTCCTAACTCCTCATATTTTTCAAGTTATGGGCCGGTGGGCCTTGGGGTGAAAATTTTCCCCAAGGGTAGACTGTGGGCCCATGGGAAAAAAATTGCCAAAAGGTGGGGTGGCAGGCCACGGGAGACCTTGAAATTTTTTTCCTACATGGGAAAAAAATCACATTTACGCCCACACTCCCATGGGTCCGCAAGTCCACAAGGGACACGTGGCACTTGCCAAAGGTAGCGCGGTGAAAAGTGGGGTGGTGGGAGACATTTGCAAACTTTCCCATGCGGGTGAAAATGCATCTTTGCACCCATGCTCCCACGTGTCTGAAAAGGACATGTGGCATCTCCTAAGACAATGTAGGGAATGTAAGGTAGTGTGGAGACCTACACCTCCGGCGGCATCTTGTGAGGCCATGTGGAAGCCCCCGATTGGCTACGGGCCAGTGGAACAGTGGGGAAAACTTGGAAAAAAATTTCAAAAAAATTTGAGACGTAAAAGACAAAAAGGGATCTGCTCCTATGCTTTGATTCCTCGTGACACCGCATGGCATCACATGATTGGTTATGGGCCGATGGGGAAAATTTGGAAAATTTTCAAAGCGCTAAGTTAAAAAGGGGATCTGTCTAACTGCTGGTACCTCATGGTGCCATGTGGTAGCCTCTCACGATTGGTTGCGGGCCAACGGGGCAAGTGGAGAAAATTTTGAAAATTTTCCCAAATATTTTCCTAAGCCCCAAGGGATAAATTCAAGCCGCGGGCCCGCCAATGAAATTTTTCCTAAAATTTTAACGCCAAGTGAAGAAAAATTCAGAGGGCCATAAATTTTGATAAAGAGCTTGGTTTGGGGCAAACGAGGAATTTCTGGAAATATCTTGACATCCTCTTTCCAAAAAGATCAATAGTTTTTAATTTTTTATAAATTTTAAGGAGTCAATTTTAAGAAAACAGTAGGAAGGCTTTCATAGTGCGAATTGGTAAATTTTAACTTGTTAGATCTATTCAATTTGATCTTCTTCCTCTCTCAACATGTCAAATAGACATGGAAGATTGTTCCTAAGTGGATTTAAGGAAGGATTGTAGGTTCAATTTTTCTAAATGATTTGCAATTTGAACATTTCCATTTCCGGATAGAAAATGACCGCAAAACAGTTTCAACCTAATTTTGCTAAGTTTTGACATATTTCCTTTAAGTGCTTTTGTCTATTTGAATTCTTTTAGGGCTCAATACTTCAATTCAATCATTTATTATTTTATCATTGTAGGTTCGAACTTTGCATTTTGGTTTAATTAATTGCCATTTTTAAAATTACAAATAACAAGGATCACATCTTGATGGGTCTATTTGCCAATTCTTCTTCCAAGTATTTAGAATATGTTCTAATTCCAATCTAACACATTTTAGTTGATTAAAAAAACCATTCAAAACCAAAATGCAATATTGATTTCCAATTTTTCATATTTCCAAGAGACAAAATATTGTATTTTTCTCACACACATTTCAATACATTGATATGATCAGATTGAATACAACAATGCAATTTGAGAAAATATTTACATTCATTTATTAATTCCAAAAGAAAACTTACAACTTCCTTTCCATTTTATTACAAAATACAGCATACCAAACAAGTATTATTCTTTCACATTATTTCTAAATAGAATACAAAGTATAACTCTTTTACATTTCAAATTTCACTTGCAAATCTGTACAACATCTTTCCATTACAACATTTATAAGATCATCCACTTCAAGTGGGAAGGTTACAATGAGATTTAATTTCACAAGGGACTGTCAAACTATCTTTTCTCAACTCTAGAACAACAACATGCATTCTTCTCATTCTTCCATTTTTTATCACAACAAAGGTAGGGGAAAGGCAACGCTCTCCACCCAACCAAGACATCCAATGAAAGGAGAAGCCATCCTTCTTTATTGGCCCCTAATCCCCAATCACAATGCAATAAGAAATAAATTTCAACTCATGGCAATAACATGCTTTCACATCACAAAGCAATCTTTCAACATGAACATTTTAAATAAAAAGAACATTGCAAAAAAATGTAGTTTTACTACTACATTAACACATAACAAAAAAATACTAAGGCTTCATCAAGAAATCCAAAGGAATAATAAATATGGGGGATTCTTCTTATGCCTCCCAAACAAGGAAATGGGTATCACCACCTGAGTTACAAACCACCAAAAAGGATAGTATATCAAATCCTTAACATTCCTTATGCCTCCCCCAAGTACCCCTTATTCCTCACATTTCCTTATGTCTCCCCAACCTCTTATGGCACCCCATAATGAGTAAAGAAATGCAAGCTATTTCTTTGTAAGGTGGAACCCAAATTCCAACTCCCTCCACCCTTATACCTCCCTAAAACACACTTTTGCCTCCCAAAAAATAAATCCCATAGTCTTCTCCTACATTCCTAGGCCATCTACCTATAACCCACAACAATAGAAAACATACCAGCATTTACATATTCAAAAAGGGAAAAGAAGAGTATTTCAAAGAGCCAAGCTCTTAACTATCCATGATGGAGTTTGTTCCAAGTTCAAAATAGAAAGATCCTTCCAATGCAAGCAATCCAAAAATAAACCTAGTACAAGCATACAACAATCTTCCAAAAACTTTTCCAAGCAAGAGCTCCCAAAACAACAAGAAAATTCACCCAAAAGAAGTCTCCCAGAAGTGAAGCAACTCAAAACAAGGCAAGAAATTTAAATTTTATAGAAGAGGGAAGAGAAGAGGATGAGGTGGATCCATGTAGGATTCCACATCACACATCCTCAACCCCAAACACAAAGTCAACTTCATTTACCAATGCATAATAAATATGTGGGTTATTAATATGACATATTTACTTACACACTCAAACAAGTGCATACCCTATAATGACTGAAATTAAATTATGTAAGAAAATTGCAATTACAACATTCAACTTGACTTAAAAAAGCATAAAAGGTCTAAATTTAACCCTCCAACCATAGGCAAGATCAGTATGTAGATTTAAGAGGCATGGGACAAGTTTAACTTGTCCCACGAGCCTCCAAAATCAACCTCCAAGGAAAAATTTGAATTTCCAAGAAGGTGGTGTGTTTCACACTCAAAAGTTAACTTACACATCACTTACACATTCTTACAACACTTTAAAACATGGCCAACAACTCTATTAATTACATTCTTATGAAATTTTTTAATTAATTAACTAAACAATATGATTACTCACAATATTTACACACCATTAAATAAATAATGAAAGGGGTAAGTGCAACACAAAATAAACACATGCAAAAATTAAACAAAAGGGACTAGAAATAAAAGAAATACATAAAATCCCTTGGCCACATTTAAAGGTGATCACCCCCATGGGAATCCCTAACACTAACAAACATACACACAAACAAAATTAGTTGCCATGGTGACCTTGTTGAATTCATCTAGAAGTCCAATGTGGTTGGTATCCAATCCCCCGATGTTTGTTGTGATATTTTAACCTAAAAACAAAAGTACCTCCTTCACCTCGTGGCCATACCAAAACATCCAAAATCATATAAATATAATTAAATTTCTAAAATCATCTAGATATATAAATCACAACAACATCAAAGAAATTTAACAAAATCATTATAGTTTTATCAACAACTATATCATCATCCAATAATTTTCCATTTCTAGGGCTACTCACAATATCCAAATATCACAAGTCCGAACAACATCCATCATATAACCATGTCTAACAGTATAACATCATCAACATATAAAGTGTCTCTAATAATCATCATGCATCATATAAGAATCAAAGTCAACAATAATCCATGATCAAATATCTAACATCATACTAAATCAAAACTATAATAATGTCCATAATATAGTTGACAATGTCATGATCAGTATCAAAAGGTGTCAAAGGAAGTGGGCATTACATGCACTTATTGTGAATTTAGTTTTAATAATCTTTGAAACTACATGTTTGATGACTCTAAAAGGGACATCATCCATTGGTTTCAGTAGTCAAATATTTCCAAGTTCATGAGAAGGATACGAGACAAGGCCAAGAACCGAGAGAAGAGGGACATTTTTTCCACCTACACTTGTCTCTAGAAAGAAGGAGAAGGGGAGAACAACCTAGAGGTATGTATCTCCACCAAGTAGAGCCCTATCAACACCTCCTCCTAGTAGGTTGTTCTTTCAACCAACAAGGGTCCTCAAGCCAATCAGAATGGTACAACCACCAAATCCTTATGTTAATGTCACCGGAAGAAGCCCACTCATTCTTAATGCACAAAATCCAGTCCCAATGAAATAATTAAAGACCATCCCATATTTCACTAGAGAGAACCAAAATTCTCCTAGCGACCACATTCAATACATTGCAAATGTCTATACAATCCATGAGATCACTGAGATAGAAATTATAGTTAAGTTTCTAGCCTCTTCACTCAAGAGTAAAGCTTCAAAATGGTTCAGAAGCCTAACAACAAGCTCCATTCAAAATTGGGACCATTTGTGTAGATGTCTTTCTAACCAGTTTGGAGAAAAAGTAGATAACATGTCTTGTTAGAGTAACTGATAACAATCAAAAGAGATCTTGTTGAGCATTCGAAATATTTCAACCTCATATTTCAAAGGACCTGGGACAGGATTCCATTGGTTGTAAGGCCCACAGATGCAAGTGTTTTCTTATACTTTCTTAGAGCTCTAAATTCTGATATTGCTTTAATGATTCAGTCAATGGGAGGCACAACCTTACCTGTAATTTATAGCCTTTCCCTATGAGCTAAAAATAACTTAATTCAGGTTAGAAAACTTTATCCTAGGACACCCATGCATATATACCTATAATTAGGAGACCCAAGCACTAACTAGACACCCACATTAACTCTTATACCTATTCCTAGGAACTAGAGTTCAGATGAAGCCTCCACCTCATCCTCTAACACCTCAAAAGAGATTTGAAAAGTGATGAAACACCTTTAAAACCTAGGGAATGAGTTGGTAACTATTAAGAGGTAACATGCTTAGAGTTCTAGGCCATATTATCCTCAATCTTAGTATCAGGCTAGACCCCCATATTAGCAAAAAAGGCCACCATCTCAGGCTGTAAATCAGATTCAAAACCAAGGACAACCTCAAGCTACTAGACCTTTTAGGTCATATGATCCAAACATAGCTTCAACATCAAGGGCATTGGTTCCAACACAAAATAACATGGCACAAGAATATGATTAGTGTTTCCCATGTAATCAGCCACATAATCAATCAATGTGCTTCAATGGTGCACTAAACTAGGCCTTGATGGTACAGACCACTGGTGTGTCACAAGATTCTAGCCAAGAAGAAAATCAGAAAAAGGAGCTTAGCAAGAGGCACCTCTAAGTGAAACTATGCTTGTTAATTGGCAAGCTAAAGACTTCTGTGGAATGAATCAGGCTCCTTCTCAAAGTATAACTACCAATACATGGTCCAAGAAGAGAAATATTGGAGAAGGAAAATCACCAAACTTAGGTAATCCTCAATCCTCTATTACTCCATAAGGTATGGAAACTCAAAATGCAACTCCTACTATGTAGATTCTATCCAATCCACCTTCAAAATACACTTAGGCACCATTTTGACAACCCATGTGTAAGAGAAAACCCATGTGCAAGAGAAAAATGTGCTAGGGAAGGGGCAACAAAAGGATAGATCATTTAATATCATTGATCAAATGAAAAGACAAATGTGAACATTTCACTATGGGATTTACTGGCCATTCCAGGGCGAGAGGGATCTTTCACAGACTTCCATGGCCAATTGGTCAAGCTCAAATAGTCCCCTAGCCAGCAAGAGAAAGTGTTTTCCAGTGCAACTCAACCTGAGGGAAACCATGGAGGGAAACAAGGTAAGAATGAGAAGATTGACCTCAATCTGAATTATTTTCTATATTTTAATGCTTGGGGAATTGTTCCTTGAAAATTCTTAGCTAATTATTATATGTTTTAGAGGACTCTTGTGTATCAAGTTCAATGTATCATCGATCTAGGAGATCTTGAATGAAATTCTTGAGCCGTATACATCTATCTATAACATGACCTTTAATGTGATGGTATTCTCAATACTCATGGTCTTTATATCATGATGGATTAGGTGAATCATTAATGAAAGGTTTAGTGGTGGGGAATGTTACCATACTAGCCAAATCTAGTTCTTTTAGGATAGGCGATAGTGACTCCGTGAGTGGAGTGTATTCTCTATGTTTACTACATATCTAGACGGTACATGTATGAGATTTAAGTGTGGCATGTTTGAACCATTTATACATGTTTGGAATCAAGGATTCCATAATTGATGTCATTATTATTCTTGTTAAATAATTTGTATTTTTCATTAGGTTTTGAGTCATGATTGTCTCTTAGGAAGGGTTTCAAAACCCCTTTAACAAGTAATTCCTTTTTAATATGACTACCTTTTTCTATGACATCCTCAAATGTGCCAACAAAATGCATTTTAAATTGGAAGGCTTTCTCAAGGTCTAAATTAGGTACAAATATGTTGAAAATTTGTTTTTGGCTATGGAACAAGGGGAATAAAAGGATAACATATGCCATCTTTGAAGGAAAGTAGTGAAGTTTTCATTGTTTCTTTGTTTCAAGCTACATAGGTCCAACATCATTATATCACTTTACATATTGAATGAAAAGTGGTGAATAAAATTCTTGGCTAAGTCTGGGAAGGTATAAATAGATCCATTAGGGAGATGGAGAAACCAATCGAGTTCCTAGCCTCTAAGACTGCTAGGAAATAAGTGAATAAGGTAACTATCTCTATAAACTACTTCTTGGCAAGCCATGAAGAAGTCCCTAATGTGGTCATGAGGAACACCTTTTCCCCTATATTTATCAAATTTAGGATAGTCAAAGCTTGGTGGGAAAGGAGTATGTAACATTTCCCGATCAAAAGGGTAAGGACACAATTCTTGGAACTAGTATTTCTTTGTAATCCCTTGATTAATTTCTTGTAAACTAATGAGGGTGTATTTCATAGACTACCATTATTGGTAGAGAATTTTTCCACATAATGGAGTGGTTGGTATATGTATGTGGTTATATTTGGAGGCTTTTCCACCACAATTTTCACTATAACTTCAGTGTAAGTTACTCTAGGTTTTGTAATCCTAGGAGATCTACATTTGTCTTGATGGACATGAGAAGCTAATTTTGACAATTTTCAACTAAGTTCTTCCATTTGTCACAGCATATTGATGTCCTCATTGTGAGGATTATAATCAAATTCCTTGTGTCTCGTTTTTTCATAATTTGTTTTATCTTCCTAATTTGTCCTAACAAAGGGCATATGACACTCGATCCCTAGTGTGAGATACCTCTATGTCATCATTGTGACCTTAAGGATGAGTAGATGCGGAGGCTCGTTCAGGGTTTAAGATGTCCTCATGAGTCCTAAGAGGTGGGGGAGGATTTATAATATTCATCCTAATCATATGAGAAAGGATTGTAGGATAAAAATTAGAGGGCAATTTAGCCCCTAACTCGATAAGATGTAACAAGACTTGGTAATTGTGTTGAAATAAAAAAATCTATTTGAGCGGAGCTGTATGCAAAGGTATTTTGAGGTATTTCCCACTCAATAACACTATGGTTGACCCACTCTTCTCATTCATCATAAAAGGAACCAGATGATTCCTAAAGGGATTATAAGCATGATTTCTATGAAATGCACAATTGATAGGTGACATGATACAAAATGCACCTACAAAAATATGTGGAATGTGTGTAAATGTCACAAGTGATCTAAGATAAAATGGGCAGTGTAACAACTACAAGATGATAAATATCTAAGTATATGGGATATACAACAAGGAATATCTACATAGATCTATGTGAATGTGGACACCAGTAACAACACACTTTTAATACTCAAATCAAGTTTTATGAAAAATAAGGTTTAAGGATCAAAAGGGATTGACACAATGTGAGCAGTGTAACAATACAATTTCAACACTTAGATCGAGTTTTAAGAAAATAAAGATGTAAGTATTAAAAGGGATTGGTGCAAGGCAAGTAGTGTAATAATGCACCTTCAACACTTAAGTATTTTTATAAAAATAAGGTTTTAATTATCAAAAGGGGATCAATACAAAGTGAGTAGTGTAAAAATGTAATTTTAATACTTAGGTAAAGTTTATGAAAACATGATAAAGTATCAAAAGGGATAGTTACAAATGCAAGCAGCGTAATAACTACCAAAATGAAAACTATCCTAATAGTGAGATGTCCTAATGTTGGTTTAAGACTACCACCAAATTGTGAATATGTACCAACAAAATTTCAACGCTTAAATAAATATTTTAAAGAAAAAATTATTTAAGTGGGTGCAAAAGAGGTTGATATAATTTTGGAAGCACTTTGGATTTATCACTTTTTACCAATAATGCCAAAAAATAACAAGGGATTTTATGAGTGGTGATCAAAAAGTACGTTGCACAACTTTGGTAGAGTTTCACCTTGTTTGAATAACAAGGTTTTAAATTTGAGGAAGTTTTTATATGTATGCTTTGTGATGAAATATACGAGGATCAAATTCAATGGACTCTTGCCTTATTCACAAAATGAGGTTTTAACTCCAAGGAGTCCTACTTTGTAATGGATCTTTGAAATTCAATATTTTGGATCTAGTAAAGCTAGCCCCAATGCTAAATGGATCCCTATGCTTTTATTCTCAATACTCACTAATATCTTGTCTAATATAGGTAAGCTTTTTAGATTAAATTCTAAACAAATGACCATTACCCCACAATAAAATTAATGAATGAGTCCTCATATGGACAAAATTTAGCACTCCTCATGGGTTTTTCTAGTCAAGTAGGTGATGGGGCACTTCCCATTTTGTCGACCAATTCTGTAAGATGATGGCTACTTCGGGGTTCCTATGGTACTCCTCACAATGATTTTTATGGCTTAAGCCAAATTAGTTGAAAAATAGTCTTCTCAACTGCATCTATAAATACAAGTGTGAATGATTGATTATTCTTATCTTGATTAAAATTGTGGGTTTGAATGCCTTTGGAAAACCCACACACAATGTATCAGTAATTGTTTCAATTTTGACTTCGATAAGTGATTGGTCCTACATCCTATTGATTAGTAGTTCTTCTATGTAAAAAGAGGATCGTGGTCATTTTTTATTCTCAAGATCACTTGAAAGTGAAAGAGAAGATCATACAAGATGTTGAATCCATTTAAGTAGAAATGGGAAAAAAATAATTTAAAATAAGTAAAAGCCTTTGAAACATTGGTAACAACTTAGATGATTAGATTTTCCATGTAAACCAAAATGTTAGAACGAGGATAAATATTTTTTATTCTCAAGATCAATCCAAAGTGCAAGAGAAGAGCATACATGATGGTAAATCCAACTTAAGTAAATGGAAAAACACAACTTAATCAAAACACTTCGGTGTGGAAAAGCTATTTTTTTAAATAAAACTTGTAAGTTAGAAGTCAAAAACATGTAAAAAGGTAGGGAAGCAAAAATCATATTCTATAAATTTCTAAATTTGATCCAAAATTTAACACGTAATGCTAACATGTATAGTTGAATTATAGTATGTGAAGCATAATGCTAGTGAGTGAAGAAAATGCTACTGCATGCAAGAAGATGTAAACACGTGCAATATTAATCTTGATGCATGTAGGGTGAATGGTAGCACGTGAAGGTTTTTACATATATAGAGAGAAAAAAATATCATAAAACATAGAGAATGCTAGTGTAAATCTAGAGAATGATAGTGCAAGGAAGTCTAGCGGTAGCACATGAAACAACATGGTAGTGTGCGAAAAGTGAATGTCAAGGCGTGTAAGTTAACGTTAGCACGTGAATTTTTACATAGATGTAGAAAGGTGTAACGCTAGTGCAAAAAAATTGTTTTTCTTCAAAAACAAGACAAAAATTCCAATAAATCTTATCAAAGCTTGGATTTGTATTATAAGCTCCAAATGTGGTAGCATTTTACCTCCTTATCAGCTACAAGAGAGACTTAAATCATGCAAACTCAACACAATATGTTAAGAAACATTATTTATTTCAAAATATGCTAAAGAGAGTATTAGTATGCAAAAAGAATTAACATAAATAAATTCATGTGAGACAAAGGTGTGTCCCACCGGGTGTGTCATATGTATACATGATAAAAAAGCTAAGCTAATTACTAGAACCTAACACTAAGTAGATTCAATAACTAAGCTAGTTCAACATAAACATCAAGATAAATCCATTAAAATGAAATTTTAAACTAATGCATTAAACATTAAAAACATCAAATGTAAACCATCCTTTGATTATTTAGATGGGATTTGGATTGTAGATACTTCCTTTAGTAAGTCATACATAGCCACATGCAATCAAATGATTTATTCAAGAAAGAGGAAGATATCTCACTAATATGGCTTAGTTTTAATTTTTAATTCTTCTATTACCACTCTTAGCCTAGTAGGAAAGGGGAAAGTTTGATTGATCAATAGGCCTTCCAAGATTGAAATGATATTATCATATGCAAATGTCTTAACAAGGAAATGATGTAAACTTGGAAGGAATGGGTAAAGGTTTTTTACATAGTTTTCCATATTGGAGAAACTTTCATTCTCATGAATGTGGGATAAAAAGAACTTATAGGATTAGAAAGTGATAAGTATGCTTAGGAATGGTTAAGTATGATTAGGGAATATTAATTATAATTTGGAACTCATGGGAGTTGGGTGTGATTTGAATTAATCAATTTCAATTGATTAATAGACCAAGTTAGGCTTGTAAAATCCAATTAGAGGGAAATTAGAGGATTTTGGATTTATAGAAAAGGAGATTCACCTAATGAGAAGGTAAATTCAAGTTTAAAGGTTATTTAATTAATTAATTAATTAGTATAGGATTATAACTAACAAAGTAATGTTAATTTGTATCTAGAATGAGGGGGAGACTAGCTAATTAAAGAAATGTCGTTAATTGACCGAGATGGAGGGGAATTTTACCTAATTAGTGAGAAAGATGCTAATTATAAATAAATTATAGAAAATAGGATAAGAATGTAGTTTTACTGTTAAAATTTCATAGCTAGATTTAGGTGTCTACAAAGTGGGGGTAACTTTAGTGGTATGGATATTACACGATGTATTATTTATATGGGTTATTATTGTCCTTCATTAGAATAAAACTCTTGTACGTATGTTAGATGTTGCGAGAAGTGCCAAAAGTTTGTAACTATATCTCATCTTCCCACACAAGAGTTACAACGTCTCTAATATATTTGGCCTTTCTCCCAATCGGGACTTGACCTTATTGGAAATTTTAACCCATTACCTTTTAATGGACATGTGCTTATCAATACTATCATTGCGTACATTAAAAATTTGGTTGAGGTTGTACCACTTACACACACCACATGTCCACAAATTGTCATATTTATTATGTAACACATCATTGACCACTTTGGCATTCCTACGAAGATCCTTTTAGACAATGAAATATCATTTAATAATAAGGACGTAAAAACATTATGTGATAAGTAAAAAATCCAACAAAATTTTTCTATGCTATATTATCCACAAGCTAATGGGAAAGTAGAGGCTTCCAACTAAAAAATTAATAAAATCCTTCAAAAGTTTTTCAACGCTTCCCATAGATATTGGCACACACAACTACCTTATTCCATTTGTACATTGTAGATTGAGAAACAAGGATGGAAGCCTGATTAGTTTTATTAATCTCAATCAACCAAAAACTACAGAGAATGGGCTGTAATATTTAAAGATATTACACACCCACATACAAACAAGATTAAGTTGCACAGTGAAACCAAGTTCCAAAATACACAAGCTTCCAATAACATCCAGAAGCAACAATTAAATACAAACAAATATATTGTTCAAAAAAATATAACAAAGATCTATGAAAGACAAATATGGTTTATGAACCATATAAAAATACATAACAAAATATGGTTTATTTAATAACCATTATTATTTGATTAATAAAATAATTATACTATGCATAATTAATTAGGATAATAATATTTTATCCTAACATTCCCCCCCTTAATTGTGCATTGTCTGAAGAGATGAGGAGAGGAACTCTTTGAACAACTCGAACTTGTCACATGCAAGTGACTTTGTGAAAATATCTGCTCGTTGTTCAGCAGTTGGACAAAATTGAAGCTAAATGTTGTGCTTCAACACATGTTCACGTATGAAATGAACTTGAACCTCAATGTGATTTGTTCTCTCATGAAAAACTGGATTGCGAACAAGTTTAAGTACACCTTCATTGTCAACATACATGGTGGTTGGTTTGTCCTAAGGTATTCCAAGTCCTTCCAGTATGCGACGTAGCCAAATCACTTCACAGATAGCTTCTCCTGCAGAACGATACTCGACTTCTGTGGAAGAGTGAGAAACAAAGTGTTGTTTCTTACTTCCCCATGATATTGGTCCAGATCCCATAAAGAATACAAATCCAGAAGTGGATTTTCTATCATCGATGTTACCCGCATGATCTGAATCTGATATCTAGTTAAGAAGAATTTTTCATTCTTCTTATATTCTAGACCAAGATCCTCTGATCCTTTGAGATATCTCAAAATGCGCTTTGCTGCTTTCCAATGAAAAAATTTGGGTTCCTGCATGAACCTGGATAGATAGCTCACTGCAAAGCTGATATCTGGTCTAGTGTAGGTTAGGTAAATGAGACTCCCAATCAACTGCCGATAGAGAGTGGCACTTACATCAGGAGATGGATCTGAATGAGATAACTGTAATCTGTTCTCCATAGGTGTAGTAATTGGTGTGCAGTCCATCATCCTAAACTTCTCAAGCGTATTCTTAGTATATTTCATCTGAGAATCAAAAATATGATTCTCTTTCTGCCACACTTCTAATCCAAGACAATAGTGCATTAGCCCGAGATCGGTCATGTCGAACGATCAATTAATATCTTTCTTCATTGCATCGATCATCCTCACTCGAATCACTGCTGATGACTAGATCATCGACATAGACAACAACAATCACCATCTCCCCTTTGATTTTTAAGGTAGAGATTGGGATTGTATGGATTTATAACAAATCCATGTTGTATGATATGCTCATCAATCTTGATGTACCATGCCCGGGGTGCCTGTTTGAGGCCATACAGAGATTTCCTGAGTCTGCATACCTTTGTTTCTTGACCAGGCACAACATATCCCTCGGGTTGAGTCATGTAGACTTCTTCTTGTAAATCTCCGTTTAGGAAGGCACTTTTTACGTCCATTTTGTGAACTTTCCATCCAAATTGAGAAGCTAGAGCAAAGATCATCCTAATCATTTTGATCTTAGCTATGGGAGCAAATGTCTCCTCATAGTCAATGCCTTCTTTTTTATGTACCCCTTTGCTACAAGTATTGCTTTATACTTGTCCACTGTCCCATCTGCTTTGTACTTTGTTTTAAATATCCATCTGCATCCAATGGGTTTCTTCCCTGGTGGAAGATTGACAAGCTACCAAGTGTTATTCTTCATCATTGATTGATATTCAGAATCCATGGCATCTTTCCAAGATTTTGACTGTAGGGCTTCCTGGACTGTAGAGGGCTCATATGATTCAATAAATCTACTCATCAAAGAAAATTTAACTTCTTCTCTTGCTTTACTGTGAGTCCGTGGTCCAGGAGTGGATGTATCCGGTGGAGCATCCAATCTTGCATCTCGTAATGTACTTGTACACCATTTAGGCATACGTTGAACTATTCCCATGGGTCGTGGTTCTATCTGATCAAAACCATCATCCCCATCTTCACTTTCATCTTCTGAGGGAACATCAACTTCAATTTTTACAACAGGTGAAAAATCTACATCTTGTGAGTCTAGGAGGAGTCTCTGCTTCCTTCTTCTTGAAAAAATCAACATCTCTGCTGGTGTAGACTTTTCTAGTCTTGGGATCCATCAATCTATACCCAAGAGTCTCTTCACTGTACCCAATGAAGATGAGTTTTTGTGAATTCATGTCCAATTTCTTTCTATTCTATTTGGGTATGTGTATGCTTGCTTTGCACCTGAATACTCTGAGGTGTGCAATGGATGGTTTCCTTTTTGACCATGCTTCTTGTGGTGTAATTCCATCAAGAGTAGTTGTGGGCACTCTGTTCAAAAAATACACTGTTGTCTTTACTGCTTCTACCCAAAATGTTTTTGCAAGTTTGGAATCATCGATCATGCATCGCACCATTTCCATGATGGTACGATTTCTTCTCTCAACAACACCATTTTGCTGCGGTGTGTGTGGAGGAGGCATTTGTCGACGAATCCCATGAGTTTTTAGGTAGTCTCTGAACTCATCACTGGTGAATTCCCCCTCGATCTAAGCGAGAGGGTTCTGATGTGACGACTAGTTTCTTTCTCAACTGTAAATTTGAACTTTTTGAAGGTTTCAAATGCTTCACTTTTCTTGCGAAGAAAGAAAATCCACATTTTCCTCGAATAGTCATCAACACAAAGCATGAAGTACTGGAACCCAGAATGACTTGGCTGCATTGGACTACAAAGATCGGTATGAACCAAGTCAAGTTTACCATGAGCTCAAAATGTACTCTTTTGGAATGAAGCTCTGTGTTTTTTTCCTGCTAGGTAGTGAGGACACTTGTCTGTATCCTTCTGAAGAGAAGGTACACCATTTACCATATTACGTCGGTAAATTGTTTCGAGATATTTGAAACTAACATGACCAAATCTCCAATGCCACAAATGCTTGCACCGAGGTGGAATTTTCAGCCACAAGTGCTTGATCATCTCTATAAACAAAATTAAGTTGGAACATGTGTCCTACATTGGAGGATTTTACAATTATTTTTGAGCCTCTTGATTTATCTCCAATCAAACACGTTTTCTTGTCAGATTGACTATCAAAGTCAATTTTTAGGTTGTGATCTAGGAGTTGACTAACTGAAAGAAGATTCTTTGTTAACCCAGGGACATATAGGACATCTGATAGTCTGCATTTGCATGAACCAAGGGGTAGAGAGATGTTCCCAATCCCCTGAACTATATATGAAGAATCATCTCCCAATGAAACATGATTTTTCGATGGCGTGTCCCTCATTGAAATAAACCAGTCTTTGTGGCCGGTCATGTGTCGAGTGGCTCCCGAATCAACATACCAGACATCACTAGATGACGTGGAAGGTTCACTTGATCGAGTAGTGAACAAGAAGTCTTAATTGTCTGATTGTTCTTGTTGCTCAGCAATATTACCTTGCTGGTGGGGTCTTCTTTTCCAGTTCCCCTTTTTCTACCCGTGATAGTTGTTAGAATGTCCCTTGTAAGATTTTTGTTGTTGTGGTCCAGATTTGCTTGATGAACCTTTCTTATAAGTGTTATACCAACAATCTTTTAAGTCATGTCCTCTTTTGCAAATTGGACATTGCTTCTTCTGTTGATTGTCCCCATGATACTGATTCTGATGTTGGGACTTATGATAGGATTTAGGTTTTCCTTTACCTTTTCCTTTCCATTTTTGATGTGAAGACAATTCCTACTCCTCTTCATCATCCTTATTGTGCATTTCTTCCTCTTGTTGCAGTAGGTTTACCAGCTTGTCAAAACTAATTATCGTATCTGAAAAGTTTAGAGTTGTGACAAAAATGCGGTAAGAAGAAGGGATATCTCTCAGAACAATGGGAAGGAGAGATTCATCTTTGACCTCTTCTCCTAGGGCTAGAAGTGAAGCCCTCAACTCTGCAACTCTTCTTAAGAAAGCTTCAATTTTCTCATTCTTCTTGAACTTCAATGTATGTAACTGACTCTGCAAATTTAGTATGACATTCTTGTTCTTGGCCTCATATATTGTGCTCAGCTTATCCCACACTTCTTTTGTTGTTGTGGCATCTCGAATGTGGGCTTGCACATCGTCGGACACTCCAAACAAGATGATGAGTTTTGCTTTCTGATCTGCTCTATCAAACTGTCATTGTTGTGTTGTATCAGTTGTTGATCTGGTTAGAGTACCAGTCACAACAGGCCATATTTCTTCAAACTCAAGTTGTGTCTTTATTTTTGTCTTCCATGCAGCATAGTTGTTTCCTCTGAGTAGTTGTGAATCCAGAAGAAAAAATTTGGGGGCATTGGTGCCCATTTTTCGAGATCACCGATGGTGGTTTGCTCTTATCACTCTAGGTATAAGGTCTCCCAATCTATATACCGTCAATCTAATATACCAAACCTTTCTATATACGTGCCCTTCCAATATACCCATTGGTATGTGGAAGAAGCTCACCCTTTCTATATACCCGGCGGTACGTGAAAGAGGCGTTAACGTACGTGAAAGAATTCAATATGTGGTACCAAGATAGTACTGATGGGGTCTGTGTAATTATTGACACCGGCTCAAAGAAATATCCTCATATGCGTGCATAACTTCGCTATATACTTGGATAATTTCTCAGTCTAGATTTATGTCGTGTGATCGTTCACAGACGGATGGGATGGTTCATAGTGTGTGCATTGTGACCTTATTACTCCCCATCGATTTATAGGGATGATGCCCAGACAACATTGTTGTAGCTATATTAGGCATTAAGTGCAGTAGTAGTCATGACAGCTTTACCCGTAAGCACTTCCCAGAGGCACCGTATATACCAAAGCTGCGAATGAGATCTAAGATCTCGTGAGTGTTACAGAACCAATTTTTTATTGTTTTTTATTACAATTCTACCAGTTTTTGAGTAGTTACAAAGTTTGTAGTTGACTATGACAACCTGCAAATTAGTACAATATACAACAGTATACAATTTACATTCAAAAAATTGCAAAATTTGAATGGCAGGCAAAAATTTCTGTTTCGCAGGTCCTGGTGGCCTCCTGAGCCCAATACAACCCAAAATGCTAAAAATTGTAAAAAAAGAGCTAAAAATGCAATTTTTAGATGGGTCTCCTTTTGCAAAAAAATTTCCAAAATGAAAAACCAGGCTGAATGGGAGAAAAAAATAATTTACCCTAAATTAGGGATTTCTCTCGCTAAATTTATTTAGTTATAACTAAATTTGAATTTTCTACTAAAGTTAGCGGTTCCACTAAATTTTCTGCCAAATTTGGTAGTGGGTGAGGGAGGGGATTTGACCCCTTGACCTCTCTTGATGGGAAGTGTCTTACAAAAGTTATGCTAGCCACTTGGGCGGCTAAGCTAAACAAGTATATATAAAGAGAAAATTATAATTAAACACTTCCAAACTGTAAAACCATACCTCTTCATAAAACCACGGTTTTGGAAAGCTGGTTTTGAGCAAAAATTCCAGCAAAGAGAAAAAATGATAGGCGGTTTTGGTGAGAATGAAGGTGGTTTTGACTGTGTATGGCGCCTTAGATCATTTTTCTTCCTTCCTTTGAGCTTGTAATCTCTTCCTTGGTGAATTTTATCCTCCTCAACCTTAATTGCAATGAATAAAGGTGGTTTTGAGGAATTTGATGGTGGTATTGCAAGGGATGGGGCTGGGAAGTTGCAGAGGCAACTCTGGCTCTCTTTTTCTTACACAAGCTTCTCCAATGCTCCTCAAACTCTGCTGCAATCCTCCAATATCCTTCAACCTGCTCTGAAACCAAATGTAGATTGAGAAATAGGGACGGAAGCCTGATTAGTTTTATTAATCTCAATCAACCAAAAAAATATAGAGAATGGGCTGCAATATTTATAGATATTGCACAGCCAAATACAAACAGAAGATTAAGTTGCACAGGTGAAACCAAGTTCCAAAATACACAAGCTTCCAATAACATCCGGGAAGCAACAATTAAATACAAACAAATATATTGTTCAAAACAATATAACAACATCTATGAAAGACAAATATGGTTTATGAACCATATAACAATACATAACAAAATATGGTTTATTTAATAACCATTATTATTTAATTAATAAAATTAATTAAATAATTATACTATGCATAATTAATTAGGATAATAATATTTTATCCTAACATACATATCATACTAGTATTCACACACCTATAGGATCCACACCTATTTTTTTCATATATGGGGCTGATGTTGTTATGCCCTTATGATTAACATCCCCTCCTTGTGATTCATACTCAAAGAATTCATCACTAATTATGATTACCATCGTGACCACCTTTAATAACGTGATCTACTTGAAGAAAGGCATGTGAAGTATCTTAATCATATCTAAGTTTATTGTGATTGTATAACAAGAGTTAACCTCAAAAAATTCCATATCCATGAATTTTAGTTAGGTGACCTCGTACTTAAAGAAAATAAAAAAATCATCCCAAGCACCTAGCCAACGGGACAAGATTTTCCCTAACTATTTTGGATCCTATGTGATCATCCAATAATATGTGTCTATAATTTACAAACTAGCTAATATGGATGGGAAAAAATAACCACGTTAATTAAATGTCATGCATTTGCGGTGGTTTTATGCCTAAAAATCTTTAAAATAATATAAAATGTCTAAAAAAATCCAAAAAGTATAAACTTTCGAAATCACAAAAATAATATAATATTGTAAATTCCAAACACAATACAAAATGTTCAAAAATGCAAAAAAATGAATCATGTAATCAGTACACACCCAAAATTTTATGTGCTAAATTGTCAGAAAAATGGTTACAAAAGTCCCCAATGATGATTCAGGTCCTTTCAAGAAGGTGCTTGATCTCCAAAATCCCATTCGCAATGTATATTTGTTGCTTTTCTTTTTCCATCTTGTTGCCTCTTTCGCACATGTGTTGGCCGACCTTTAGTATCGGACCGCCACCCTACCTAGGCCGTGGTTCTGAAACTACACCCAAAATAGGGTGGCGGTCCTGAAACCGTCACCCTACATAGGGTAGCGGTCCTACCCACTTTTTCCAGATTCCCTCACGTGTGTTTTAACATGTGACAGTTCACTTAATTTTGCTTTTAGCATGCATCCATGAGCCAAATTGTCTAAAATTAGCTTTGATTGATTGGTTCTCCTTCCTCCTTCTATTTTTAAATAGATTTAATTAGTTGGAACTGCTCCCTGTCCTTGAGCTTGAAGGCACCTCCCATCCTCCATTCCTATATATTCCATGCTTGTATTCAAGCAAAAGGCCCTTATAATTTTTGTGTATCTTGCATTGTATTGATACTTGGACCTTCTAGGAATTGCATAGCCAAGCTCTGATCTCTTATGTTATCTCTCTTCTACTTGCATTACATCCAGACTACCTTCAAGTTGTCATTTCTCAAGCACCATCCTCCTACTACTGTTCTTGCATTCCCCATCCCTTGGAATCACATGAACACTTAGAGAAAGAAAGGAACATACTGAGGGTACGAATACATATATAAATATATTTTCCAAAGCTCTTGCTTGTCTAAGTTAGAATTGTGTGTTTGTTTGCTTTATGTGTTAAATTGTCAATTTCAAATCACTAGTTTCAATTACATATCAAATAGAGTGGAAAATCATTCATTTTAATAGAGTAGACAATCACAAGTAAATAAAATTATTAGTAAGTTTGCCTCTTTAACATTATCAGGGAAGTTGTGGGAAACAATAGCCCCTTTCAAGGTCATGATTTGTTCTTCACCTCTGAGGTAGGGTTTGAAGGGTTTTGATTGGATTAGGTTATTTATTTTAGATTATATTCACACATTTGCATAAGTAACCAGCTACATCTAACTGATTACTTGTCTTTAGTTTATTTATTAGATTAGAATGCATTGCTTAAAAATTAGAAAAGATCAAAAAGATTTCCTTTGATAGATTAGTTTTCTTTTATTTCTTTGATCCGATATATTGTGAAAACTCCAAAAACATAGATTATATTTCCTTCAATAATTAGTTTTCTTATCAAAATCATTTATTTCATTATGTATGACCATCAACGGTCCACAACAGAAAATACATACAGTTTTGATCCCTTGGTCCCACAACCCAATGAGCTAGAATTGATAACTAAAATTGATACCATTTTACATTTGATAGTCTTACACACACCTGCAACTTTTGCTAAGAAAATAGAACAACTCAATACACTAAAAATCACTGCTAATCAAGTCTATGATTATTGGAATGCTCCTGGAAAAAGGATTTGATTACGAGTGTGACCATACAAGGGCCACAACCCCCATGAGTCTTTGGTTTTGATCCTCAAGTCCCACAACCCAACGGGCCTACTAATCAGTTAGACATTAAAACTATTTTGCATACATTATTATTTAGATCTTCACCACTTAAACTAGACATTATTACACAACTTTTCTTACTAAACATAGTATAGCCGATCGTGCTAAAACTTTCTAGACCAAACCAGAAAATTGCCCATGGATTCCTCGTGGCTCCACCATGCTTCTCATTATTACTTCCATGAACTTGTTTGGAAATCTATATAAGGCACCTGCAAGTCATTTTCCACATTTTAACAACTAACAAATAGAATCTCAGTGGAGCTCGACATCGATTGGAGTCTCCAAGAGGCTATTATCTCAAACCAAGACATTATACAACTTTAAGTTAGCAGAGCATTATTTTCCTTAGAATTGTAGATCCCGATATTACATGTTGAAGATATAAGATTCCCAATTAGCTTGAACCCTATCATTACACTCACACTAATATTCATTCTACACAGGATGTCTCGGTATAACCTCAAGATGTCGAGTGCGAAGAAGGTCATGTGTTGATTTTTTTTTCATACAATTACCATCCAAATGAATTAATTATTTCATTTTCCTTTTGTGTATATCAATCCATCCCTAATAAAACTTCTACCAATTACGTGTTGGTAAATAGGTGTCTCAATTATTTTAGGCGTTCTACACTCGGTTTGGACATATTCATGTTATTTTCCACATGGTTAACTCTAAAATTTTGAGCATGGTCTTCATTTCTTGGTGGATTTAAGAATGACTTCATATTTTGAGAGATCCATGAAATTTAAACACATTTACAACCTTGTTATAAACACTAAAGGACCTTATTTGTTACACACTAGCCAATGGTGTCTCTATTTGCACTCCCATCTCCTCTATCAATTTATAGTGGTTATAAACACCTAAGTGATAGAGATGATATAATGTCAAAATAAAAGAAAATAAATCAATCCATAAAGGGTAAAAATAATAAAAGAAAAATAATTTGAATCAACAAGCTCAAAGAAATATCCAAAAATATCTCAAAGGGGTCTTTCTAATATCTCTACCATGGAAATGGACATGTGGTTGGCAAGAAAGAAATGTTGTGACTAGAGTCAAATATATCCATTAGGGCTATGAACATCTGGCTGGTAGTGGATAAATGCATGACTCAAAACTTATCTTCCATTATTCATAATCCATACTAGATGTTCCCCTACATACCTACACATTGGCTAGTTTTTCCTCATTTATTTCTTCTTGATACTTATGCCTTAAGTCAAAATTTAATCACATATACACACATCAAATATCAATGAAAATAAAGGGCTAGTATGTTTCCTTGTATTTTCTATACTTTGTTAAAATAGTTTATTTTCTTGATGTTCATCTCACACATGTTTGTGTCCCTCCATGATTCCTAATGTACCTATAAGTATTGTGTTACATTCATACCACATTAATAAACATGTCCATTTTCATATTGTATATATCATGGTATGGCACATTTATAGTCACATGAACCTATGAAACATAATAAAAATAATAATAATAATAACATTTGCTAACCAATATACATATACATTTTACAATTAAAACGTCAAGCACACACACACACATATCAACTAAAAACAAGATGACTCATATTTCACCACAACAAAAGGGTGAGATCAATGTATCATCTACATATATATATATATCCATCATTTTGTACATAAAAAATCATTATCACATGTCACTACAATCATGGGGTTATACCTACATCAATCCCATACCTACTATCACCTATGTGTGATCTGCTGACACACCGACCCACTCCTAGGAGGATCTGCTTTCAGTCCTATATATCCTAGACCTAGAGACAAATGAGATTTTTCCATTGTGTCTTGGTGTTATCATTGATGTAAAATTCCATTGATGGTAAAGGTTGTGTAGGTTGCACATGAGTCCCATGAGGTGTCATTCAAGGTCAAACATGAAGGTCGATTGATAGTGTCTATGTTTGGTGAGTTGTTATGGTGTTTTGGAGCATGGTCTAGTAGGTATGGTCATGGTATGATCTCTCAAAAATTTATTTAAGGATTTCATGAGCTCAATAAAGGTCCAATAGGTTTGTAATAGGTTTAAAATTGTCTATTTAAGTTCCTCATGGTTTCCATGGTGTGAAACGGTCAATCTAGGCCTATTCCTAGTCCTAGAACTTGTGGTTTGGCATGGTGGCTTGAGAAATGGACCAGTGAAGTCTTCTTGAAGCATGTTATGAGCATGGTGATGCTTTATATGATATTTATGAGTTCTCTTAGTTTATTTTTATAGGTATGATGATGTTTCATTGTCCTTGGGAAGTAAGACAATGAATACAAGCTAAGTAAGCATGGGTAAGTCATTGTGGATGTAGATTTTCAGGAATGATTTTTCAAAGAGGTGAGCTTGGTATGATAGATTATGTTTTCATGATGCTTCATGAAAATTTTCAGGTCATTATGATCATATTTTCTCAAGATATGATGTTTTTTCCAAAACCAGGTTTGCAAAGGTGAATATTTGACGAAAAAGTTGACTTTCATATGCTTGTTGTGGGCTAAATGATTTACATGAAGAACTGAACTCTTTGTAATAGATAATTAGGCCATTTATTAATATTTTACAAAAAAAATGAGGTGGTTTTATGATATATAGAAATGGCTAAAATCTCACAAATTCAAATGTTAAGATGACTAAAGTTTCAAATTTTACCTTGAATGCTTTCAAATTAACATCTTTCTCAAGTTAAAAAGATACTTTCAACATGCAAATTTTTTATTATTCAACAAATCCCAAAAATAAAACCACTTCCACATGTTCCCTATCCCTTAGCTAAATAAATCCAACCTTTGACATGAAACAAAACAATCAAAAGGATCAATGGACTTACGTAAATAAAAATCTACTCTTTTTCCCTTATTGAGTAACTTGCTCCTTAGAGGCTAAGGGTTAGAGAGACACATATATTTCCCACACAAAATAAAACCACTTTCCATTACCCTTTAGGGTTATTGAGGTGCATGCAAACCTTGGGTTCTCAATTCATTTTTTAAGTGCCTCTCCCACTAATTCTCCTTCTTCTTTTGTATGGTAAGTTGTTTCTTCCTCTCAGTAACTTTGGAACCAAGGAATCAATTCACAAATGAAACATTAACTTGGGAACCCATTTGGCCATTCTAAATTTGTGAGGAATTCCATTTCCATTTTCCTTGCAAAATTTTACTTGAACTTCATTTGGTAGACTTATAATTAGGTGTCTAAATAGAATAACTACTAGAGATCACAATCATTATGCATAACTTTATTTTCTTGACTTATTTATTCCCCTCAACTCTTTAAATAGTTTCTCTTCATTTTTAGAGGCTAAGTAAAATATTTAATGATAAATTTCTCATTATAACTCTCTCTACCTTTAAAATTATCTCCCTTACCCCTTTGCATTGGGTTGTCTCAAGACCTTCACGATTATTAACAAATCAAGAAATGATGTTCCTTTCCTTTATGAATTCCATCTTGGGGTTACTATTGGATTTACAAGCTCTTATTATGAATCCCAATCATAGTTACCTTTTTAATATCTTGTTATGTTCTTATTACCTCATTTCTTTGGTTTTTCACATAGTCACCTACATGTTACGGTCTCAATTGTCATGTTTTTATGCTTCCCGAGTTGGTTCCAAGGATTCTAACCATTAGATTCCAATTTTTTAATCCTTTCCTAGGCTTACATTAAGATCTTAAAACGTGTCTCACCTTTTATCTCCTTCAAAACACTCTTGTGTGCAAACCTCTTGTGAGGGTTTCTCTCGATCTGATAGGGAATATTTCTCTAGCAAATAACTAATCCTCCATTACATGGTTTGAAACTTTGTTTATAACCTTATTCCACTCTCAAGATTATAGCTACATTACTAGTAATGATAAAATTTCCTCCATTCTTCGATGTATACCGTATACCCCCTTATGTTTTCTTGTAGAAAGAGTTCCTTGACTATGTACAATTTCTCATTATAAACTCAAAGATTTTCCTTCCCAGTATTTAAGTTAGACTATGAGATCCAAGAGTTCCCTATCCATTCCATGTAACCCTCTTGAGTTAAGGAACATACATGTTATAATTCCACTTATCTAAACACTCCTAATAGTCTGTGACAATATTGTTATGGTTTAATCCAACTTTGGCCTATATGCAACTATGAATACTAACTATTTTGAACCATGAACATGTAATATTATCCCTCTATCTCCTATATCACATCCAAAACAACCTATGAAAGATTATCAAGTGTTGATACAATGTATAAACCATTCAACAACATCAACAAATTGTGTATACATAGTTTTCACCATAAAATGATCTTGCAGATTTCCTTCTATTCAAAGACCATTCAATTGATGACCCAAGTATGGCTAAAAGAGGTATATATATCGTTTCTTATGCCCTTCTAAATGAATCTTTGATTCTAGGTCCCTCATTATTAAATTTTTAGCATTCATGACACCCTTCAAGCCCCATCTTAGACTTAATGGTTTAAAACCAAAGACCTAGATTCAAATTGTGTATTGAATATGACCTCATTTAACCTTGTTACATGACTTGATACTCCAATCTTACATCAAAACCAGTTACAAGCCAAAATTTTCTTCTAAATTCAAATTGGAAAAATGGAGGGAAAGTACCCAATTCAAATTTATGAAGATAAAACTAAACACAATCATTCCTAATAAATTCTAGATGATCCCTAGGACCTATAGACACACTAAGAAAACAAACAATTGTGATACCACTCATATATGAAAATTGAGAGTTGTTGCTCCTACATCATACTCCCAAGGGGAAAAGAAAAACTTCCCCATACATTATGTTAACATTATATTTTTCTTTCTTCCTCTTTTTTCAATTGGAGATGATCCTCTAAATATAGCTCTTGAATGCATCCCATCCCCGCTTCATCTCTTACATTTTTCCTTTGTCTTTCATTAACTAATTCTTCCTTGAAATGTTCAATTTTTTTATCGACATGAGGTTCTACAGATCGTATGCTTCATTTTCCATCTTACTTCAGTTCATATGCTTTAATTAGCTTTAGATATAATGTATTTTCATCCCACATGACCGTGAAACTGTATTTTCCATATTTCTTTATCCTTTCTTGAGTCATCACCTTCTCAAGATCATGAAAAAGTTACTTTTTCTTCCAAAACTCACCCTTAATTAGTTGTCCTTTCACTTCCTCACCTAACTCACATTTTTCTTCATCTTGTTTTTTCTCCTCATTAATTTCTTGTTCTTCATTTCCTTATAGTTATGCTAATCCTTCTTCTTTTTCATTTTCTTTCTCTTTTCATCTTGTAAATTGTCTTAATTTTTCCATGTCTTTACTATCTTTTCCAAGCCTCTCTTTAGATGATCTAAACTTTAATTCACCATCCTTTTACCTGCACATTCAAAACTCAAAGAAATATTAGATTCAAAAATAGGAGGCTTGCATGCCTCATCTTCCTTCTTCATAATCTAATCTTCCTCATCTTCTCTCTTGTCTTCTTCACACAACTTCTTCACTCTAATTTCCTTTCTCTCTCTTTCCTCATTACCTCTATCATCTTCATCATCTAATTCTTCATCCACTAGACATTATTATTTGTCTAAAAGAAATTCACCATGTGCTTTATTTCTCTCTCTTTCACTTCTTTCTTGCTTCATTATTTCAAATATATATCATTCATGACCTTCTCTTGTCTTGAGGTCATCTCAATCTCTTCACAAGATTGATTTTCTTCTTTTATCTCACATATTCATCATATTTTTCTTTTTGTACCATATCATTTTCACTTGTAATTATCTTAGCACAACTATGTTTCTTTTCTTCAACATGTAAATTGAACAAGTTTTCAATAGCTTGTAATTCTTCAAGCACAAAATCATTCATTCCCATATTATATTCATCATAACTAGGACTATCAAGCCTAAATTTATATTCCTCTTGTGTGTTTTCAAATAAGAAAATATCATTTTACATGTAATCTTGTTCACATACCTCATGTTCAAGCTGACATGTTGCTGCCTTATCTTCATTTTCCTCTTCATACTCATCCATTTCATCTAACAATCCACCTTCTTTTGGGTAACAATAGATTAAATTTTCATCATTTAATATTTGTCAATCTTCTTCCTCAAATTACCACTCATCCTCTTCTTCTATGGAGTATTATTAATATACATCCTCTTACTATTCCATGATCAATATCCATTTCTTAATCTTGGCTACATCCTTCTTGAGTTCTCTCATCTCTTTCTCAAACCACATATCAAATTTTCTTGCTTCTTCTTTTCTCGTATCATTTTATCTCTTCTTTATTTCTTCCTCATCTAATTCCTTATTATTGCTCAACAAAACCACCAGATCTCTCAACAAATCCTCTTTATCCATCATCTTATTTGCATTCTCAACAATCTTCTACACACACACTTCACAAACCACTTCACACTTATTTGTTAGAATATTCAAAAAAATAATTATTGGCATGTGGTCCTAATAGGTGTTGTAATTGATGAAAAAATACATTAATGATAAAGTGAATGTTGCATTATGATATTATGATGATGTATATGGTGCTAACATGGTGTTTTAGATGTCTACCAAAGTACAAAGTGGGATTCAAGTAAGGATTGTTTCTTCTTTCAATCATATTCAGGTGCCTAGATGTTGTAGCATGGCAGTATGAGATTCTTAAATTCTTGGGAAGCATGTTGAAATGATTTATAAGATGTTTTGAGGGTTATTGAGAACTCACGGTAGTAGCATGGTGCATATACAAGTGGTTCACTATGTTACATGTGTTCATTGGGAGAAAGTATGGTTGCTAGAAGGTGTGAAAGAGTGGTTTAGAGATATATGAGATTAAGGAAGCATGAATTAAAGTTTATCATGGATTATAAATTATGTACGGGTCATTTTTAGAGGTTATATGATCTATTACTACATTATTTCAGTGAATTGACCTATCTTCTACAATGACGATCGGGCATAGAAGCATAGGTAAGTCTTAGTGACTAGAAAGATTGATGTATGGTATTAGAATTATGATGATTTAATATGTTATAGGTATGAGTCATGATAATTTGAGAAAAAAATAGGATCCCATGATGTTTATTTTTCAAGATATGACTGATTATGTGAGACAGACTAGAAAATAAGTGTTTTTCCAGCTCAAAGTTGAACTTCGATGATTTTTGTGAATATTTTTATTTGAATGGGAAATTATTCCTTTAATATATGATTATATGGTGATTTTATAAGGTTTCAAACAAATAATGATGTTATTTTATCCTCAGGTTTTTATGAACGAATGTTAAGAAGGTAAAGTGTTATAAAACCCTAGTTAAACCCTAGATAGTAGCAGTTTGTAGAAAGTGAAGTATAGTGCCCCAATTTTGATTGTTTCATAAAAATTGATTATTTTAAATTGTATGAATTTTTATATTTCCATAAATTTATAGTTTAGGTCATGGTGATGAGTGGGCCCCACCTAAAAATAGTAGTTTCTGAAGAAGAAGGTTTTGGGACAAGGTGGTCCAAATGAGTAGCATGAAAAATTGATGGTGCATGATGTATGATAGTTGATAATTATGTCCATAAGTTTTTAAGATAATTTTCATGTATTTACATTTTGTTTTGAGGTCCATATAGGTTATCTAGTGAAAGGGTAGTTTTGGGGTCTCAAATAGCAGGGTCTAGTAAAATGAACATAAATTGAGCTACATGTAGAGTTTGAAGGTGATTAAAGTTATGTTGGAAAGAGGATTCAGATATATTTCCATGATTATGATTTAATTATCATGATGAGGTGATTTAATATGGTTTAAAATGCATTATTTTGACACGAATATTTTTGTCACCTCAAGACAACATGTGTTTTGATGAACATTTGATGTTGTTTTAGGAATGAGATGGATTGGGTGATGCTTGTTATCACATGTATTGTGAACAAAGTGATGAATTTTTAATAAAATGAATCCATTTTTATCTCTTTAATTTATATATAAATTATTTTATGAGCTATCCTTTGGAAATAAATGTTTTTACAGGTTGATCTCGGTGAAGTTAAAAGTAGTTGCAGTTTGAAGAGATGGATGTTTCATGACTTCTAGGTTACTTAGAAGTGGTATAAATGATATATAACTTACATAAATAGGTTATAGGACATGGTGTTCTCATGTTGAATTTGGTTTTTGATCAAATGAATTTTCCAAAGTGTGTTTAAGGGTGCAAAAAACAATTGTTTTGAGAATTGTAAATAGAATTGGACCATGTATTAATTTAAAATGATATTTTAATCATGTTTGATGAGATATGGGTCATGAATAATTATGGTACTAATGTTAGGGAAATTTAAAGATTATGCCCATGGGGTTTTGAGCCTTTTTTGGCACATAAAATGATGGTTTGAGATAGGACAACCTAATAGGGTCACTTTTGAATTTTGTATTTAAATTTTTAAATGTTTCCTTAATGTATGGGTTGAACCAAAATGAGGTAAAATGTTGTGCCTAAGTTTTAAATGAGGAGAAGTATATAAAAGCATGTTTTTGGGTGTTTTTCGAGCTAGTTGTGTGTGTGCAAGTGGAGTGACCTAGGTGAAATTTTTTTGCAGGTGTTTGAGAATGAATTGATTCTGATTCAATTGTATTTTAGGTGGAGAAAAATAATAGGACATGAGATCAAGAGTTTTATGATTTTTAGAGTGATTGAAGAGCATGTTTTGTGAAGTTTGATCACCTAGGGTTTGGTTGAAGAAGTGCAAGTTGGATATTAGATCTCCATCAGTTGTGGTAGAAAAAAATAAAAGATATGAACATCATAAGGTGGTTGAGTGGGTTCTTGATCATCTTGGGGATTGTAGCCTCCTTATGTATCTGGTGTTTCAAAAATAGGGGTTGGTGCTTCTTATAGGGTTAGTGCTCTACTAAACTAGGGGTTGGTGCTCCATGTAGGGTTGGTTATCTAATAAACTAGGGGTTGGTGCTCCTTGTGGGGTTTTTTCCTTAATAAATTCAGAAAAAAAAAAATATAATATTATTTTTCAATGGATTTTCTTCCCCTTATGGTTTTCCCACTTACATCTTATGAACTTGTGTTGATTCATTGTTTCATGGTTACTTGCTTCTTTGATGGTTTATGGTGTGCACATATTAAATATTGATTAAGTTGATATTATGGTCATGAGTTTATAATTATTCAGATCTAAAATTTAATTTTACATTTTATGATTGATTCACCCCCCGCTCTCAATCCATTTTTTTCTAACAAAAATTTCTTCCACTTAAATGATCTAACTCCTTATCTCGATTAAAAATGATGCGAGTAATGGCCAAACTCTCATCACCTCAAATGTTAATATGATTAAAGGTTCAAATCACCTCATCAACTCATATCTTGTTATTTTCTCATTACTTCACTTCTTTGGATTTTCACAAAGTCACCTACAAGTTACAGTCTCAAATGTCCCATTTTTATGCTTATTGAGTTGGTTCCAGAATTCTAACCATTCTATTCCAAATTTTTAATCCTTTCCTAGGATTACATTGAGATCTTAACACATGTCACACCTTTAATCTCTTCAAAACACTCTTGTGTGAAAACCCTAGTGAGGGTTTCTCTCGGTCCGATAGGGAATATTTCTCTACCAAACAACTAATCCTCCATTACAAGGTCTGAAAATCCATTTATAACCTTATGTCATTCTCCTTATTTTAGCTACATTACTGGTAACGATAACATTTCCTTCATTCATCGATGTAGATAGTATACTCCCTTGCTTTCTCTTGTAGCACAAAGTTCCCTTGACTATGCACAATTTCTCACTATAAACTCAAAGATTTTCCTTCTCAGTATTTAAGTTAGAATATGAGATCTGAGAGTTCCCTAATCCATTCCATGTAACCCTCTTGAGTTAGGGAATAATCATGTTATGATTCCACTTATCTTAACACTCCCAATAGACTATGATAGTCTTGTTATGGTTTAATCCAACTTTGGCCTACATGTAACAATGAAAAATAACTATTGAGAACTATGAACATGTAATATTATGCCTTTATGTCCTATATCACATTCAAAATAAGCTACAAGGGATTCTCACGTGTTAATACAATGTACAAACCATTCAATACCATCAACAAGTTGTGTATACATAGCTTTCACCATTAAACAATCTTGAAGCTTTCCTTATATTCAGTGACCATTCGAATGATGGCCCTAATATGGTTACAAAGAGGTATATATCCTTTCTTATTCACTTCTAACTAAATCTTGTCTTCTAGATCCTTCATTATTACATGTTTGGAATTCATGACACCCTTCATGACCCATCTTAGACTTAAGAGTTTAAAAATAAAGACCTAGATTCAAATTATGTCTTGAATATGACCTCATTTAACCTTGTTACATGACTTGATACTGTAAGCTTACATCGAGACCAATTACAATCTAAAATTTTTCTTCTAAATTCAAATTGGTAAAATGGAGGGAAAGTACCCAATTCAAATTTATGAAGATCTTACACAACACAATCATTCCTAATAGACCCTAGATGACCCCTAGGACCTATAGAAACACTTATAAAATAAATTTTTTGATACCACTCATATACACATTGAATTTTCATGTTCCAACATCATTTTATTGTCACATTTTATGAATGATCCTTAAGAAGGTAAACATGTTTGAAACCCTCCCAAAACCCTAGGTTAAAAGTGACTTGGAAATAAATTTTCAAACTAATCTAGAGTTGATTATTTTCATTAAAATTGATGATTTTATGTTTTATAGGAATTCTCCATCTATCTCTAGGTGTTATTTAGAGATTTTCACAGATGTAGTCCCCACTACAAAATTATTTTTCTAAAAAGTTTGAGTTTATGAAAAATATTCCCATTGAACTTATTGACTAATTTACCATTTGTGGAATTTTGTTAGTTTTAATATATTTCTATCATGATTTTAGATCATGGTTGAGGTGTTAAAATTCAAAGTATGCCCTATTTATGAAAACTATTTTTAGGTAGTTTTGGGTTAGTTTTGAGTGGTATTTCATCAAAATAGTTTCAGAGGAGCTATATGTTGAGTTATGACTTGGTTTGAATTTTTCATGATCTTGGTTCCAAGATATTTCCAATGATATATCACAATTGATTTTTTATAAGATTTGAGAAATTTATGACCTGTTCTTTGAGGGTCAATTTTGAAATTACTTGGTTGAGCATGGTCTCAAGAGGCTTTAAGAGGTTTTTGATTGGTCTGATTTATTTCACTATTTCTAGATGTTTTTGATATCTTATACAACATGTATAATCATGTTCCATGCCTTTTTCTTGTTTTATGTATTTGGGCTTCTTGTGTCCCAAATGAGTGTTTTTGGGTTGTTTATGATATGGCCGACCTATATGGTCTATTTTGGGATGTCCTCAAGATGTTATTTTTGGAAGCACAATAGAATGAGAGGGGGAGAATCATTCCTTACAATAATTCAAATCAAAATTAATATTGCTTATTCAAAACACATAATCACTTAACCATCCATTAATGTGTGCACACAATCAAATACAACACATGTGTAGATAGTAAAATTAGGTTATAATCCCCTTGGTCTCTCGTTAAATAAATACCTTGAACACATCCACCTAGTCATGGCCCCTTCACCCCACTATAATATTTATTTATTTATTTAAATTAAATTAATTCATTATCCTCACAATATTTATTATTTAAGTACCCTAATTGAGATAATACCCACATATCCACCTCATCATCTAGCCACCACACCCTAAGAAATATTCTTAGTAAGTTTCCGTAACTAACTAATACCTACCCAAACCCTAAAAATCAATGCCTACATTCCCTCTAACCACATTCTCACATGTTAGAAGGAAGCTTCCATGCTAATCCACGGGGTAAACAAAACGAGATCCTAGAAAATCAAGGAGATCTACCAAGTTTAGTGAACCTAGGAAATCCCACCCTAACCGATATCGGTTACCCTTAACCACCACCGGTTAAGCGAACCGCCGTCGTTGCTACCATTTAACCCCAAAAATAACCTTATTTTAATGTTGGCACATTTCAAAGAGATTAACACATATTTTGAGAACAAGTGATGAAACTAGAGCTACATGCAAGTTGAACCAGCGTTAGTACATACATCGAGCATCTATAGCGGTGCAAGAAGCAATCACATAGCCATTTTTCCTTCACGGGAGCATCTAGAGAAGCACCAGACTACACCAAGTTCATTCCATTTGATCACCCACCATTACCAACCAAGCATCAAGCTCGTATAAATAGTAATTTTTGTTAACCAACACTTATCCATTTATCATTTGGTAGATCCTTTTACATCTGTTACTAGTTTCTACTCTCATTTCCATCCCCCATCATTTACCTCCATGAAAACTTGACCATATTTTTATCCACACCCTTACATTTCCCATACCTAGACCTTAATCATTCCTATGCATACCTCAGATCCATACGAATCTTTTCATTGCCCTTCCATCTTCATCTAACCTCATATCTATTATCCATTAAGTTTTATTGAGTTTCTTGTACCCGACCATACCGACACCGATTTACCCACAACCGTCACTTTGGTTAGCCTAAACCGATACCGGTCATACCAGACCGATGTTAGTCTCTATGTATTTTACCAAAAACCAAGAATAGAGCTCCTAAACTTCCACCAAATACCCAAAACCACCCAAAATCTCACCCTGACTAGTATCAGTACCCTAACCAAGACATTGACCTTCAGATTCAGTCATAGCTTAGCCTATTGTGAACAAATTTTCTTATTGTAGGTGAATGAGATACCTAAATAATTTTAACTACAGTAGGATTTCCTTTATTTCTCACATTAATTTTCTTTAAACAATGGATTTACAGCTATCTAGGAAGTATCACACTTCCCGAATCTAGCATACGCTAGGTAGTCCACTGCATATATTATTTAAATTTTATTTGGTGGCATTGTTTTCCATTCTAGGTAGTTCCTCCAAGCAAAACGGAATCTCTCACGATTAGTTTCGGATTTAGAATTCATGTGCACGAAACAACCTACAACTAGCATTTTAACAGGTATTCCTCCTAACTCGTTACCCTTATTTGTTTTGTCAACATTAAAAGAAACGCTCTAGAATTAGGTGAAACATTTTGGCATGCCGATGGGACTTGTTTGGGGTTATTTGCATTATTTCATTTCTAGGTGAAAATGTTGTATGTTTGTTTCTTTTCTAAAAAGTTCTTACATTAAACTTTCTCCCGTGGAATCTTCTTCTCTTCTATTGTTTAAAAGCAATCGTATTTTGGTGCTTAAAATGAACATTTCTTCACTTTCATTAGTATTGCATTAGTGGAAGAGCATCACTTCTCCTGTTCATATATTTATGGCATCGAATTCTACATTTTGATTTGGGTTTAACAATCATTGCATTTCATTCTACTTTTCTGCATTAGCTCACATTAATTGAGGGCAACCTATACACTAGAAGTCATTCCCAGCTAATGGTTTACAAATGAATTATAGAAAAGCACTTTCTTTCTTTTCCTCTCTCTGAGTCTTACCCAAACATCAAAAATTCAAAATATATACACATTCTTAAACAACATCTCACCCGAAAGAAGTTGTAGGTGATCACACGATCACAAAGATAGTGGGCATCCCATTGGTTATCTCTATCTAGTACCCCATCGAGAGACAATTTCCTCGCCTTTGCCATAAAATACTTGAAACCTCTCTTTGTAGATCTCTTTCTTCATAGGAAGCCATCCTCACCAAAAATTCTATTCTATAGTTCATGAGTCAATACTTAAAATAGCATAAGCTAAACAAACATAATAGAAAAAGCACTCTTAAGATTGTATTTTTCTTAGTGTTTCTGCTTGGCTTGCATTTTGAGGAGAGAGGTCATTCTCTTAATTTTTCTTATTTCTCCTTACACACTCCTCATCACAGTTGGTGTATTCCATCTTCACCTACGTGTTCCTGGACCATATTCTCATCATTCTCAGGATTCTGGGTTTGATTCCACATTAATTTTAACTCACAACCACATTTTTCTTCATCATTGTTTTAATTTCACAGGAATCGTGTCACCAAATACCATCTTTGGTTACCCTCCTCGACGAGTCATTGGTTTTACCCAACCAATGTCAGTTCACTATTATTTTTGTTAACCAACCCAAAAAGAACACCTATTCCCCTTCATTAGGTGTTTAGAGTCTCTGTCACTCTTATCATATCCATTGACCTGGTAAGTCTCATCCGTATTTGGCATACCAAGAAAATTTGCCCTTATACCTTCTTTTTGACTAACTGTCCACTTTCCACAAAGACTGCAAAGAATTACTTGTGATCGTGTCGATTTAACCTAATCAACATTAGTTAGCTTGTGTCATTTTCCACTAACATTTTAACCCCAATTCACCTAACATCTCCTATTTATCCTACCTGTGTTGTATTTCTGTGTCATTTACAGAAAGTAGTCTTACTTGTGTTAGTACTGTTCACATGGTACTCGACGCATCAACAAACAAGCGCCCTCGTATTCCATGGCAATTTTCAACCACTCGCACCTAGCCCTTCACCACCTTCCATTTTATCAGCAGCCATGGAACCTATCTAACCTATCTCTATCACTACCAGAGACAAGGACTTCACATGAATCCCTAACCAAAATCCCGCCACCTTGCAGTTTTACCTTTCCCACTTGTCCACTCGAGATGCCTCAGGTTAGTTGATATATGACATACCTGTATCTATCCCCCTGGACTCTCATTCCCACTCTTGCGTTAGCCCCATCTGGCTTTGCGCTACCCACATCTACCTTACCCCCAGTCATTTTGTAGCTAGGCCCTATACATGCTATGACTATCACATCTACTACATCTGTTGCACCCTGCACATCCACTATACCTTTTCCAACCACCTAGAACACAACCTCATCTACACCTATTATCTCACATATACCCATAGCTACACAACCACCCCCGGTGTTAGTGACCCCTACCCCTTTTCAAAATGTCATCCTTTCTATTCCATAATCTTTATCCCCCATTACCACTAGGGTTACCACAACCCTTCCACCTCCATATACGTACTATCAAGCAACCTCATGTTTCATCTATTATTCACTCTGGGTATGTACCCCCTATTTCACTACCTTCTTCTCAATCTACCTATACAGCAACATCATATACTAGAATGTCACCACCATTATATTTCCAACAACAACAATCTTATGCTACAGGAGTCACCCATCCATCACAACCTACCAATGACCTAATTAAGTTAATGATGGATAAGATGCAGACATTGGAGGCATCGGTTTCTAGATCTCGCAACACTCTCACCTACGATGATATTTGTAATGATCCTATACATCCATCCATTCCTATCCGTCCATATCCCATGCATTGAGAAATTCCTAAATTCAATCAAGTTTCAATAGCAAAGAATACCCACAATAGCATTTGTGGTCTTTCAAAGATGGGTGTTATCTGATCGCCCATGATGATGCTTTGCTCCTGAGGACCTTTCCCATGTCTCTGACTAGACCCGCATTAGATTGGTATAGTGGGTTGCCTAGACACTCTATATTCTCATTTAATCGGGTAGCCCAAGTCTTCTTAGATCACTTATCCATTAATATTGTTAATAAAGTTACAGATTGATCTATACTCTACGCGTCAATATGATAATAACGAATCTATCACATATTTTGTTCCTCATTGGCGTAGCTTGATCAATCAACTCACATTCCAACTACTGCAAACCAAACTCATCGAAGTCTTCACGTAGGCTTGTGCTAGGCATATCTCACTGACCCTTTAGGTTCAAACCTTCTGAACCTTTTAAAAGCATTCACCATGGCACGAAAGCTAGAGATTCGTACTATTGAAGAGAAGAAAATTCAATTACGCCATAAGAACTCGGAATTCAATTCGAATGATACATCTTCTTATTCAAAACCATAGAACAATTATTCAAAGGCAAAGGGGACTACTAATGTAGTGGTACTCAAATCTGGCCCATCTCATCCATCAAATCAGGCTAGCCCCTCATCTAATCTCTCACCCATCCAAAATTTTCAATTCAAACGGGAACAACGGAAATATACCCCAATTAGGGAACCTTATTATTTTGTCTTGGAGAATCTCTTCAAAGTGGGACCATCACCCTTCCTCCCATTAAACCACACACTTTGGTTTTGACCTTACTCACCCCACACCCACATGGTATAAAGAGAATGATTTTTGTAACTACCATCGAGTAAAGGTTCTTAGTGATGGCAATTGAATCACCTTCAAAAACACTTTGTCCAAGAAATGCTTGAGAAAGGTGATCTAACCTTGGATAATCCTAACGCACCCGCCAATTAGAACCTACATATCTTCAAGAAACCATTTCTTAATCATGCCCCTTCTTTTGATCAAACTAGAGAGACTTCAACTCATGATAGCCATACCCGCGAGGTCCATGTTATTTTCAGCGATACACCCGATGCTACCCAATTACCTCATATTCCTTCCATAGAGTAAATTCTAGCCCGAAGTCCTCCTTCTACATTAGAACCCACCTCACCTATTCCCCACCCACAAAGGAACACCTTTCACCTCCTTCATCACCCGTCAAGGAGCCTTCATTTAATATCAAGACTATTTCACCTTTAGTTTCTCCACCTAGGGAACCATCACCCACAATACTTATTCAATCCATGGAGGATACTTGTTTATCTCCTCCACCTACAGAGGAGAACCCATCATCTACCCCACCTACAAAGAAGAACCCATCATCTCCCCCACCTACATAGGAGCACCCATAAGCTCCTCCACCCATAAAATATCTAGTAGAGGTGCCTTTACTTTTATGTGACCACTCCCCATCAGCTACCCAAGATCCTACCAACATACTTTTTGGCTCTCTTACCCACGTAAGCTGAAGCTAGAAAATTCCCCATTTCTAAGAAAAATTTTATAGGAATTTTCATTAGGTCCTCATCAACCTCACCTACAGCCATGCCATTCTCACACTTGGCCGATCGCTTAGATTATGTGGATAGAGCCTTACTTTGGGGGAGCATTTTTCTTCCTGTCTCAACACAAATGTAGATGCAACTTGCTGACACTTCCATTATCTACCCAAAGATATTTTGGCCAATTAAACCAAACACGACCTCCCCTATCAAAAATTCTTACATGACACCTATCATATCTCAACACACACCCTTACCCATAACCCAACATACACCTAAATCTAAACCCACACCTACATCATCTTCATTCACTAAACCTATTATTACATTAGGGTCACCCCAACCACCACCTTATTCATCCACCTATCAAACTAGATTTAGCTACATCCTCCAAAGTCAACAAAAACCTACTTCCACACCCAAACGAGAAGAACCAAGTCCATAGAACTCATACCCCAGCTGCACCAATTACACCTTCATCACCTTCACCCTTTTTGTCTATCTTAGGACCTCAACCTCCCAAAGATGGTTAAGAAACCTCCACCCACAATAAACAAAAAAACAACAGCCCATTCCATCCTCACAAACCTCTAACATACCCAAGTTCTTGCACAACTTACACCCATGCCTATAACATATTTACTACCCATTCCTCCAATACCATCGCTTACGTCTTCACTACTAACTATACTTCAATCTATGTCCCTCACACCCCCTACACGACCCGCATCATCTACCTTCACAAGACTCTCGCTATCCCCTTGGGTAACTCACCCTCTTCCTCCATCTGCATTTCCCTTAGATCTCGTAAATCCATATCACCTTTACCCAAGAAGGTGCAACCCAAAGAAAAAAATTTGCTACCCTCCAATAAGGTAGTCAAAATAACCACACACTCTCCTACTAGTTCATCTACCATACCCCTACCCAAGCAAACATGACCAACACCTAAGACCAATCCAACACCCAAAACCAAAGCTCGACCCACTCCCCTCTTACAAATAATGTTCCTCAACAATCAACTGCACCAATGCCCAAACCCACTTTCACTTCCCATTCTGACCCATTAGCAGGGTCCTATGCCAAAATATTTACCAAACTCCTTGAGAATTTTTTCATCACATTACCGCCACTTAGACCTTATGACCCTCTCAAACCCAAGTCAAAAGGGTTTGATGACACTAAAATGTATGCCTACCATCATGTGCTAGGACACGATGTGGAGAATTGTAAGGCTTTGAAATATGTCCTTATATAGTTGTGTCCTCTTGAAGGAAACTTTAACAATGATGACCTTCTCGATGAGGACCTTTTTTCACTAGCACCCATTCCCACAGTCCTTCCCTCACTTCCTACTCAACAACCATGACCTCCACCCCCACAAATCCTAGAGCCACCCCCAAGATTTGAAATTAACATGGTTCACATCAGAGAACTCGCCAAGCCCCCACCCAAATGTTAGTGTGCTCAACTCATCTCACAAGGTTCCTTCCTACCACTCATATTTTTCCCTTCATGTCACTATACCTTTCATGGCTCACTTGCCTTGCCTACCTCCCCACCTTAGATCAACATGATCCACATTGCTACCCATGCTCAGAAGGACAAAGGCAAGGAAAGGGAAACCGACCAATCCACCAATCCCATACCCAACATACCATCTGGACCCACTCCTAAAATCACTATCCGTAGTCCCACATATCCTATTTCTAATGGGGTTACACATCATGCCATGCTCAAATAACTACACCAATCCCCCTCAAAATGTCTCTATATGACCTCATCCAAACTTTGGAATCCCATTGTCAAGCTCTCATGGAGGTCCTTCAATCTATTGAGGTTTTACCAAATGACCCTACACCCATAGCCTCCATCATCATGCCCCATCATGTTGCCTCTCTCACCAAATTACCACCTTTATCCACACCTCCACCTCGCTCACTAAGTAGCCTCCCTTAGCTTCTCAGAGGAAGAGATCGCACCGCACCAAACTAATGACCCATACCCAGTTCTCTTCATCTCTATCCACATCGATGATATACGTGTAAGTCATGTTATGATTGATGTGGGCGTTAGCATTAATATAATTTCCTCCCACGTATTCACTCAAATGTGCATACCGACAATTGCATGCCTAAACATCCTGTCATGTTATGTTCATTTAATGGCGATATCACCTCTACACTAGGCACTTTGTCATCCTCCACATTCGTGTGGGACCCCGCACTATTCCATATTTATTTTACATCTTAGAGGGGAATTCCAATATAACTGTTACTTGGAAGACCCTGGATTTGTGTCATGGGTTGTGTTCCTTTCACTTTGCATCACTATGTAAAGTTTGAGCATGAAGGACACACCTATACTATTCCATTTGATCCATCAAATTTTCAAACATGTAACATGCTTCATCGACCCAATGATGTGCTTATAGCCATTAAGGCATATACCTCCACGACCCACTACCACTTCACCTACACCTCCACTTACCAAGACAGCCGTTACCTCAATCACACATGCCTCCTTCATTCTTACTACTACCACACCTCCACGACTAAACCATCAACCTCCCAATCTATTAGCTCCACCTCCTCTTCAACCTTTAACACATCATCTATTCCAGCTACCCACATACCAACAACTAATCCTTTAGAATCCATTTTTCAATGCCTCACTCTAGGGAGAATCACCTATATAGTGTCAACACATTCCCCATTGTCACAAAACCACCCATGTTCCACCGACTTCCAGTCACTCACTAATTGCCATTTTTTTCGCACACCTTCCTACACCAATGTGCATGGAAGGGTTTTGGTTTTGGATTTTATGAGAAAGGCCACCATATTGTTATTCCACTCACTTCCTACAAACATAACGATCGTAGTGGTATCCTCTTTACTGAACCACCTACCAAGAAGGCCCACATTGAAATCATAGAGGACATCAGCCCTTCTCCACCTTCTTCACCACCATCACCACCTTCACTGATTGAGTCGATGGATATATAATCCATTCCTCCTAAAAAAATTCATAAACACCATCTCCAGGGGCCTCTAACTTATCAATGTTAAGGAAATGCTCCTTCCTCTCTTCCCTTCCTGTACTCACTGAAATGGTTGATGATGATACACCCTTAATTAATGTCGTTTAATGTTAGGATGATGAATCTATACTCACCTAACTTGGTGTAGAAGACTCATATATTCATTGGTTGTTAACCTCTCGAGATGCAAACCATGTTGAATGAATCAACTATGGAGATCAACATTCATACTCGAACAACTCCGCACATCCTAAAGATTAATCAATCTTTAGATGTTGTTGAAAAGGAAGCCATCACCTCTTTTCTCAGAAACCATAAAAAACCACTCTTTCACTTGGTCTTATGTAGACATGCCTAGTATTGACCCCATGATAGTGGTCCACAATATCATAACCATTCCCGATGCCAAGCCCGTCAAACAAAAGTTGAGGAAAATGCACCCTTGCAATGCCCTTCTTGTCAAAGAAGAACTTCAACGCCTTCTTTCCATTTCCTTCATATTTCCTAGTGATTATCCTTGTTGTATTTCTAACATTGTCCCTATCACTAAGGCGACAGGGGACTCTGTATTTACACAGATTTCCGTGACCTCAATCTAGATTTCCCAAAAGATGAATTACCTCTACCTAGTATTAACCAAATGGTTGACCTTTTCACTAGTGATGAGATGCTATCACTCATGGATGGCTTCTCAGTTATAACCAAATCTTACATGCCCTAGAGGATTAACACAAAACCACATTCATCACCCTTGGGGACCTTCTCGCTATCGAGTCATGCCTTTTGGCCTTAAAAATGCTAGTGCCACATATCAGTGGGCTATGACTTACATCTTCCATGACATCATGCATCGTATATTGGAATATTACATTGATGACCTCCTTGCCAAATCTAAACACCACTCCGAGCACCTCGCCATCCTCAAAACCATATTTGACCACCTTATTAAATATTACATTTGCCTTCAGCCCAAGAAGTGTGTCTTCACGGTCCTCTCAGGAAAACTCTTGGGATTTATCATTTCCCTACGTGGTATAGAAGTTGACCCTGCTAAATTCAAGGCCATTTTGGAAATTCCTCCACCCACTAACCTTAGGCAACTCCATAGCCTGCAAGGTAAGTTGTAGTCTATTCATCATTTCATTTCACAATTATTTGATCGGTGTTAACCATTTCATCACCTTCTCAAGAAGGATGTCTCCTTTAAATGGGATGAGGATTGCCACAAAGATTTTGAGGCCTTAAAACAATACCTTCTTTAACCCCCATACTCATTCCACCTAAAGACGATAAACCTTTCTACCTATACATCTCAGTTACCGATCACTCTTTGGGGGCCATGCTCGCTCATCGCGATGAACAACACAGGGAGCAGGTGGTTTATTACATAAGCCATACTCTTTTAGACTACAAAACCTAATACACCCATCTTGAAAAACTTTGCTTAGCCTTAGTTTTCGTCGCCACAAAACTCCGCCATTACCTACTCAACCACAAAACCTATGTTGTGACCAAAACTCGACCCCTTACACTTCATCTATGACAAAATTTATCAAAATCAGCATGCTGCATTCTAGCTCATGCTTTGGGTTGACCTCAATGTCAAATTCATTCATCAAAATTCCATTAAGGGCCAAGATATCACTAACCAATTGGATGATACACCTATTTCTAGGGATCAACCCTCTAATTTTGACTTTCCAGATGAGTCAATCACTACCCTTTCCCTGGATGAACCCGCTTACCAAATGACACTCTTCTTCGATGGTTCCAAGTGTTAGCGTGGGGGTGGGGCTGGTGTTATCCTCATTCTACTTGATGGTGAACCCATGCCTTTGTATTTCAAACTAGATTTTGATTGTACAAACAATATTGCCGAATACAAAGCACTCGTATTAGGTCTCCAAGATGCCTATGCCTTGGATGTCAAATCTGTCGACATCTTTGGTGATTCCCAATTGGTCATAAACTAAGTCAATGGTGCACACCAATGTTGTAATGAGACACTTCAAAAGTATAAACATGACATGGATATACTCTTGAACACCTTCGATCTGCTACGCCCTTCAAACCTTCCCCATTCAACCAATAAATTTACCGATACCATGGTTTACTTGGCTTCTCAAATACCCACTTCACTTGCCGATTATTAAATCTTTGTCACTGTACAATGAATCGAATCACCCTCTTATTTACCTTGTGAAATTTACTCCATCGGAACCATCGCCCTGACTTGAGTGACCTTTGGTATAAATAATACTCCGACTATCTTTCTCTCTCCATCTTACCTCCTGATCTCACCCGTAATGGACAACGCGCCTTCCTTAAAAAGGTCTCTCATTACATCATCATGGGGGGCCTCCTCTATAAGTACAACTTTAATGGTATTCTCTTATGATGCCTCACAAGTTCTAAAATTCCTTATACCATTAAGGAAGTTCATGATGGCATATGTGGAGGTCACTTCAGTGGCCTTACTATTGCTAAGCGTATTCTTTGCCTAGGCTATTACTAGCCAACCCTTAACCATGATTTTTACGACTACGTTAAGCGTTGTGTAAAATTCCAACAACATGCCAACCTTCATCATAAACCCAGTCACACCTTATAGGTCTCCCATGACCTTTGGCACTTTTCTCAATGGGGTTTGGATCTTGTCAGAGAGATCAATCCCCATTCTTCCCAACGACATCAATGGATCATCACCTCTACAAAATACTACACAAAATGAGTTGAAGCCACACCACTCATGTCCATGGAAGACAAGAAAATATTTAAGTTCATCAACCATCACATCATTTATCACTTTGGTGTTCCTCATCGCCTCATCACTGATAATGGAAAACAATTCAAAAATAAGACCTTGCAAAAACTTTGTGATGCCTTCATCATTCAACTAAGTTTCTCATCACCTTATTACCCACAAACTAATGGCCAAGCTGAATCCAATAACAAAACCTTGAACAAAATTCTCATGAAAGTGGTTAACGATACTAGGAAGGACTGGCATACACACATTCCTTTTTCCCTATGGGCATACCGCACTAGTATTCACACTTCCACTACCGCTACACCTTTTTATCTGGTCTATGGTATAGAGGCTATTCTACCTCTTGAAGTCCAAATCCCCTCACTCTGTATTTCTCTTCATGACATGCTCAATGATGATGAATTTTTTTAGGATCGTTTAGCACAACTTGAGTTATTAGATGAATGCCATCTTAATGCTCTTGATCATCTTCAAGTTTACCAAAAACGTATCAAATGTGCCTATGATAAATGTGTCCATGAACAAACCTTTCACGTTGGTGATTTCATCCTAAAAGAAAAATAACATGTAACTAAAGCAGAAAAAAGTAAACGGGAAAAATTTCTCCTAATTGGCTTGGACCATACATCATGACCCATGCTTATGGATCAAGTTCTTATCATTTATCTTCACTCGATGGTAAATCCCAACCTGAGCCCCTTAATGCCTTACATCTTAGACCATTATATTATTGACTTTTAGTCCTACCTCACTTTTGCCTCTTTGCATGCTCATCCCTTGAGTACTATACACTTCCTACGTCATCACCAATGATTAAATAGGATTCATGTGCATACTTGTCACTTGTTATCTTCTCTTGAATATGTGTACCACGGCACTAGACATAGCATGATTCTCATGGATACTTTTCATCTACCTTTAGATGAGATCCCATGGTCGTTTCACCCTGATTTCTAAATAAGAATCCTATTCTTCACCTTGGTCTTGTCCATGACATCAAAGCCCTCACATGGGATCTAACTCTTTAAGTCAAAATTCCAATAAAAAGATGACTCGCTCAAAAGGACATCTTCCTCTCTACAGCAGCTTTTATAAATAGACTTCTCCCTCGAAGGACAGCTATATAAAGCTCTTTGAAAAAGGAAGAAGCAAGAGAATCTGAAGCTTCCCGCATCGATGAGCTTCACAAATACCTCAAGGAGTTAATTTCCTCATCCCATATATTATTCCCACATCGATCAGTCTATCTCAAATATCAGTCAACATAGAAAGCCTTTTAGTCATGGACTTGCCCATTGTGACCTTGGATCTCTTGCCCAAAGAGCATGCTACCTCATACCATATAAAAATTAACCACCTTTCACCCCTCTCACCATTTACACTCCCATTTCCTACCACCTTAAGGGAGCTCTTAGAAACCATGACATTTTGTGATCATGTGACTACTTTTCACCCTTAGAACAATCAATCATGCAATGTCTTTTAGGGTCTTACGTTCATCACCTCCTCCAAGGTATGACCTACTTGGTATGATCCTAACCAATTAGGTGGCTTTCTTGCCCCCTCTTATCTTTTAACCTTCTTTATTACGTATTGATTACCTTATACAAGACTTGGTCCTCGATGCTTACCTTTAGGGTAATCTACATTTCAAATTTCTTTTTGCTTGTTGCTTTCCCAATTTGCAAAAAGACAAATGATTTGAAAAAATGTCAATTTTTCTTTTTTATAACATCCCGACCTAACCAATGCTAGGTTTACCTTCACCGGCATCAGTCACATGTCGTACCTTACCTCATCATATCCACAAGATTCTGACTGGTATGAATCTTTTCTAACTTCAACTTATCTTCTTCTAAAGTTGTCTTGATGAAATGATATCTCAGTTGAATGTGCTTCATCCTAGAGTGGAAAGTGGAGTTCTTCACCAAATGAATAGCACTCTGACTATCATTGTGTAGTCTCCCAACTTCCTACTTATGACCCAACTCATCAAGCAACTACTGTAGCCAAATCATCTCCTTGCTTTCCTTTGTGGCAGCAACATACTCAGCCTCTGTGGTTGACAAAGCCACAACCTTTTGTAACTGTGAAATCCAACTCACCGTTGTATCACCAACCATAAATACATAACCTATCATGCTACTCCCTACTTGTCCAAACCTCTGTTATGTCCGACTCTACATATCCATGTAATGTAGTGTCTGATCCACTGAAAAACAATGCTACTCCCATGGTCCCTCTCAAATACCGAAGGATCCACTTTACGCCTATCAGTGCTCTCTACCTGGATCACTCATAAACCTGCTCACTACTCCCACTACATGGGAAATGTTAGGCCTAGTGCATACCATAACATACATCAAGCTACCAACTACTGATGAGTACAGTACCTTGGACATCTGGATTCTATCCTCCTCATTCTTTGGACTCTACTCCTTTGATAATTTAAAGTGACTTGCCAAAGGAGTACCAATCGGTTTAGCATCTTGCATACTAAACCTATCCAAGACCTTATTTATGTACTATTCTTGAGATAATACCATCTTCCTCTCCTTGTTCTTCGAGTTATTCTCATACCAAGGATTTGTTTTGATGCCCCCAAATCCTTCATAGCAAAGGAGTCACCTAACTACTTCTTGAGTACTTTTATTTCCTACATGTTCTTCCCAACAACAAGCATGTCATCTACATATAGGCACATAGTAATATAACTACCATCAAGAAACTTATTGATGTACATGTAATGGTCTAAGTGACACTGGAGTAACCTTTCTCCTACATAAAACTGTCGAACTTCATGTACCACTATCCCGGAGCTTGTTTCGTGCCATACAAGCTTTTATTCAATTTACACACTAACCTCTCCTTCCCTTTGGCCTCATAACCATGTGGTTGCTACATGTACAATTCCTCCTCTAACTCACCATGAAGTAATGTAGTCTTCACATCCAACTATTCTAAGTGTAGGTCTTCTACTGTAACTAAACCAAGAACAATCTTAATAGAAGTCATTTTAACAACCGAAGAAAAAATTTCATCAAAGTCTATACCTTTCTTTTGTGCAAATCCTTTGACCACCAACTAGGCCTTGTATCATTTCCTGCCTCCATCTTCCTCTTTAATTCTATACACCCACTTGTTTTTTAATGCTCTCTTACCCTCGGGTAGCTCCACCAAATCCCAAGTCTAGTTTTCCATAAGAGATCTATGCTCTTCATCGATGGCTTACTCCCACTTCTTCCTGAATCCACTGCACTAATTCCTCAAATAAATTTTGCTCTCCATTGTAAGTGAGCAATAAATAATTCAAAGATGGAGTGAATCGTTCATGTTCCCTTCTTACCCTAGAATACCTTCTCACCTCAAGAGTTTTTGGTTCCTGATGAGTAGGTACCTGAACTAGCTATGCTAGAACATGTTGAACTTGAACCAACCCCTTAAACACCTTTTTGTCCACAATGTTCTCTAACACTATGTATTCTTTATTTGATTTCTCTTTCTATCCTGCAACTGATCTTTATACATGATTTTTTCATTAAAGACAATATCTCTAGACCGAAATATTTTCTTGTCTTTAAGACTCCAAACACGGAAACCAAAATCATCTTCACCATATCCAACAAAGGTGCATTTCTCAGACTTAGCCTCTAACTTGGTCCTATCATCTTTATCAATGTGAACAAATACCTCACATCCAAATAATCTAAGAAATGAGTAATCAATTTTCTTACCAGACCAAGCCTCCTCAGGTATACCTCCATCCAAGGCCATAGAGGGTCCTTTGTTAATTAGCTAAATAGTTGTGCTACCAATTCCACCAAAAACATAAGTGGCAGCCTTACATGTAACCTCATGCACCTAGCACGCTCCATGATTGTCTTGTTCATTCTCTCTGACACTCCATTTTCCTCTGGATTATTTGGAACCGTTCTTTTCCTGCGGATCCCATTTATTGAATAGTAATCAAGAAATTCATTGCTGCAATATTCCCCTCCATTATCCGACCTAAGAAATTTTAACTTGAGACTTGTTTCATTCTCAACCAAGGATTTCCATCTTTTGAAAGTTTTAAACACATCATATTTATTTCTAATGCAATATACCCAAAATTTTCTAGTTACATCATCAATGAAAGTGACATAATAACATGAACCACCAATAGAGTTTACCTTAGCTAGCCCCCATACATCTGTATGCACTAACTCCAACTTACCCTCCTTCTTGGTAGGTCCAACCTTGAGGAATCTCACCCACTTCTGTTTCCCATAAACACAGTCCTCATAGAAGTCCAAATCTAACTCCTTTAATATGGGAAAACTGTCCTTTATAATCTGCATGCCCTTATGACTCATATGACCAAGTCTCTGGTGCGACAAAGTTACATCTCCATCTGCAACAACTAAATTACAATAATTAACACAACTGGTTAAATACAAAGTACCATTTTTCTTACGTCTTGTAACCACAAGAGATCCCTTGGTAACCTTCCAAGAATCCACTATAAAACTAACCATACAACCATCACTACCTAGTTGTCCCACTGATATCAAATTCTACCTCAACTTAGGCACATGCCTGACATCCTTAAGTAGCCATGTGTTCCCATTCTACATTTTTACTCGAACACAACCTTTCCCTACTATGCTACATGGTTCATCATCACCAAGATATAAATGTCCAAAATCACCTTGAACAAAATCAGTAAAGTAATGTCTATGTGGGGTGGCATGCAAAGAAGCCCCTGAATCTAACACCCAAGATTCAACAATATTATCTAAAGAAATAATTAAGGCATCTTGACAAACATCACTCGATACCAAATTTACCTCTTTAGTTTCCTTCTTCTTGTTCTTCTTATCCCAAAGAGCCCAAAGAATCTTTTTAGCATGACCAACCTTCCCATAGTGCCAAAATTCTAACTTACTCTTGGACTTTGACCTTCCACGATCATTTGACTTCCCAAAGTTACCTTTCCCTCTTTCTTTTATCTCCCTCTACACTCCATCGTCAAAGCATTTCCAGTAAGTATAATAATCTCCTGTTCTCTTCCTTTGCATTTCCTCACTTGGGATCACACCTATTACATCCTCAAACTTCAGCTTTGAGTTATTATAGACTGAATTACTTACAACCATAACCAAGTTGTCTCACTATCTGATAAGGAGCACAACATCAAAAATCCCCGACCTCATCATCAAAGTAAATTTTTACCGAGTTTAATATACTCACAACCGTATTAAATTAATTCAAATGATCAACAATAAAACCATTCTTAGACATCTTCATATAAAATAACTTTTTCATCAAAAATATTTTATTAGAGGTAGATGGTTTTTCATATAACTTCCCAATGCACTCATGAGATATTCTATGGTATTCTCCTCGTGATATGTTGAAAGCAACCAAAGATGCAAGGCATAAATGAATTACCCTAGTTTCCTTTCTATCCAACAACTCCCAATCCTCATCGACATGGTTATAGGTTTCTTTGATTTTCTAGCCAAAGGAACATGGAGGTCCTTCGATATAAGTAATCCTCCATTTATATGTTCCACAAACTAAAGTCCTACCCATTGAACTTCACAACCCTCAAACTACCCTCATCTACCATAAATCCTACTCAAGCTAAAATTTCCCGTGATTTATAACTTCCAGCAAAAAACCACCAAAGCTCTAATACCAATTGTTAGGAATTAGAGAACAAGTATGTGGAAACAATTCCTCAAACCATAGCAATAGGAAACTATATAGCAGAATTATACTTGCAGAAATATAACAACATAAATAAATAATGCACAAAAGAAGACAAGACAAGATTTAACATGGTTCACCCAATGTGGGCTATGTCCACCAAGAACTTGCTTAGATTTTATTATCAACAAGAGTAAAAAAACTCTTATAGTCTTCTCTCAGTTATGAACTCACAATAGAATTCCAAAGATGCTAAACCACAATTGACACCCAATTGCATAACCTTGATCACTCTTGATCACCTCTTGATCATTAAGACTCAAGACCTCTTGAACACTCAAGATATCTTCAAGATACCCTAACACCTCTATTTATAGGATTAAAATCCTCTTAAGAAGTCCTAAAGTGACCCTAGAAGTTTGAAAGTCACGATCTTTCAACTTCCCATGGCTGGAAAAATAGTCCCAACGTTAACAACCAATTAACAACATGTTAACAACAATGTCGTAGCAATGGTATAGTGACTGCATAGTAACATCACAACAAATGACTACAGAATTCTCCTGAAGTCTCCAAAATTAACCGTTCGAGCTCCAACACTTCAAACTTAATTCAAGAAGACCAAAAACATGCTCCACACCCCAACATCACACTCCCATTTCCTACCTCCTTAAGGGACCTCTTAGAAACCATGAAATTTGGTGATCATGTGACTACTTTTCACCCTCGTAACAATCAATCATGCAATGTCTTTTAGGGTCTTATGTTCATCACCTCCTCCAAGGTATGACCTACTCGATATGATCCTAACCAATGAGGTGGATTTCTTGCCCCCTCTTATCTTTTAACCTTCCTTATTACGTATTGATTACCTTATACAAGAATTGGTCCTCGACACTTACCTTTGGGGTAATCTACATTTAAAATTTCTTTTTGCTTGTTGTTTTCCCAATTCGCAAAAAGAAAAATGATTTGAAAAAATGTTGATTTTTCTTTTTTATAACATCCCCAACCTAACCGACACCGGTTTTACCTTCACCAACATTGTTCACGTGCCCTACCTTACCATGGTCGAGTTACCTAAATCCTATCCGGCCTCGATTACCCCTTGACCGGCACCGGTCACCCTCTCTTCCACATTTCCCATAATTTCACCCTATTACCCTTCCTGTCACTCTTTTTCCCTCACCAAATGCTCACCCTAACCATTCACCTCACCCTTCAGACCTCATCATTTAATACCTAACCTCATCCTCATTTAGGGACTCATTATTCTACCTATACCTCAAGCTGTACTTGTTTCGTGACCTAGATACTTAGACCTAGACCATCGCTAGTGCCCTTTGACCCTATGTGTTTGTTATATCTTGTGACACGGTTACCTATTTTGTTGACCTAATGACCTTATCTTGCCTCTTTCCATGACCGTTTATCCTGACCCAACCCTCGGTATACTAGAACATACCTACACATTCCTGCACCTAACTTGCATCATGTTTCCTGACCATATCCTATACCTTGGATACCATAATCACCTCAACCTTGTTTAGATAAACCTATCGACCTTAGACAATGTAGATTTTTCCTGCTCTTCAACTTGGTATCGTGTTACGGTTTATACATGTGTGTGTATTTGATTGTCACTACCTTTGACCTTGACCCATTACCTAGATTACCCGAGTGGACCTTTTTCCCTTTTTTTCCCATGTTTCCCACCTTCCTCTTCATCACATCCACCTTTTATCAAACCACTCACCGATTCTTCCTTCTACCTCATCAGTTCTTGGTTTGAGGGGCATCACCTTCACCCAACATTGGGTAACCACATCTTATTTTTTTGCATATCGCTTACAAATACAAGCTACGCAACAAAAGGGGAAAATTTTAGACACTAAAATTAGGTCATACTCCCCTTGGTCCCCCGTTAAATAAATACCTTCAACACATCCACCTAGCCATGGCCCTCTTCACCCCACTATAATATTAATTTAATTATTTAAATTAAATTAATTCATTATCCTCACAATATTTATTATTTAAGTACCCTAATTGGGATAATGCCCACATATCCACCTCACCTAGACACCTCATCTAGCCACCTCACCCTAAGACCTATTCTTAGTAAGTTTCCATAACTAACTAAGACCTACCCAAACCCTAAAAATCAATGCCTACATTCCCTCTACCAACATTCTTGCATGTTAGAAGAAATATTCCATGTTAATCCATGAGGTAAATGAAATGAGATCCCGAAAATCAGGATCTACCTAGTTTAGTAAACCTAGGAAATCTGCTAACCGACGTCGAGCTACCCTTAACCACCACTAGTTAAGCCGAACCGCCGTCGGTTACCATTTAACCCCCAAAACAACCTTATTTTGAGGTTGGAACATTTCAAAGAGATTAACACATCTTTTGAGAGCAAGTGACAAAAATAGAGTCAGTATGCAAGCTAAACCAACATTAGTACATACATCGAGCATCCATAACCAGTACCTGAAGCAATCACACAACCATTTTACCTTCACGGGAGCATCTGGGGAAGCACCATCACTACACCAATTTCATTTCATTTGATCACCCACCATTACCAACCAGGCATCAAGCTCGTATAAATAGTAAGTTTTGTTAACCAACACTTATCTATTTATCATTTGGTAGATCCTTTTACATCTATTACTAGTTTATGCTCTCATTTCCATCCCCCATCATTTACCTCCATGAAAACTTGACCATATTTTTATACACACCCTTACATTTCCCATACCCAGACCTTAATCATTCGTATGCATACCTCAGATCTATACAATCTTTCCATTTCCCTTCCATCTTCATCTAACCTTAGATCTATCACCCAGCCAAGTTTTATTGAGTTTCCATGTACCCGATAATACTAACATTGGTTAGCCTAAACTAATACCAGTCATACCGGACAACGTCGATCTCTATGTATTTTACCGAAACAAAGAACAAAACTCCTAAAATTTCTCCAAATACCCAAAACTACCTGAATCTCACCACGACGAAGATCGCAGACTACCATGGCCAAGACATTGACCTTGATTCGATCATAGCTTAGCTTAGCCAGTGAATGAATTTTGTTATTGTAGGTGAATTAGATACCTAAATCATTTTAACTATAGTAGGATTTCATTTATTTCTCGCATTAATTTTCTTTAAACAATGGATTGTGACCCATCTAGGAAGTATCACTCTTCCAAAATCTAGCATACACTAGAAATTTCAATCCATAAATTGTTTAAATTTTATTTGGCGGTATTGTTATCCATTCCGTAGTTCCTCTAAGCAAAAATGAAGCTCTCATGATCAGCTTCAAATTCGGAAGTCATACAAGCGTAATAACCTACAACCAACATTTTAACAAGTATTCCTCCTAACCCATTACCCTTATTTTTTTCGTCAACATTTGAAGAAACGCTCTAGAATTAGGTGAAACAACATGATATAAAACATGAATAATAAAATCAACACAAGACATAAGATGTAAGTGGGAAAATGTACATATGAAAATAAACATTCAAACTTCAACCACGCTCATCCCCCTAAGGTCATTTCGGGGCATCGATGTGGAAATATGTGTGGCTAACTATATGAGGATCAATGACTAAGATCTAGTAATGTGATATCCTAGTAGATGAGTTTTCAAAGGGGAGATTTAGAGGTTCTAAATGGGCAGCGTAAATTCCCTATGGTTTTTCTAATTGAATCTAAATGTTGAACTAGTTTGAAGTTTCCAAATCAGCTTAAGATGAAACTAACAATATATGTTACTAATGAAAGGAAAAATAATCAAAAAAATAAAAAAAAACTAAAATATTACAATCAAAATTAACAATTTTCTTCTATTCTAAATAATTAAAATATTTCTACACTAAAATTAAACAAGCGAGATAGCTCATTGTGGTTATTCACATGTGTTGAGTGTATCAAAACTAAAATAACTTCAAACAAGAACTTTACCAAATGATCTATGATATGTAGAAAACCTCCTATAGATATTCTCTTCTTAAGATCCACAGGATGGGAAGAAGACGATCTATCACCTGGGAGATGCTATTAATTATTTAAACCCTTCGAAAATTAACTAATTACTTGTAAATGAAAGGAAATTGATTTCTACTCTATTTGATATGATGTAACAATGATAAATTGCAGCAATGAAGAAAATCAAACAAATCCAACCTACAATTCAAATAACGAGGTAAATCCATCTATGTGATGACGTGTACCCTCAGTTTATCCTTTCTTTCTTTGTGTGTCCATATGATTCCAAGGAATTACGAATGCTAAAGTAGAAGCATGAGAAGGTGCTTGAGCAATGGCAGCTTGAAGGAAATCTGGTTGCAATGCAAGTTGAAGAGGGATAACACAAGTGAACGTAACTTGGTCATGTAATTTCTAGTAGTATTGTGGTAGTATTACTATGCAAGATACATAAAATTCTTAGGCTATTTTCTTGAATACAAGCATTGTTTATATAGGAATTGGCTGGGATGTGCCTTCATGCACAAGGTAGCCTTGGAGTGTAAAATCATTAGGTGAAGAGGCAGTTCAAACAAATTAAATCTATTTAAAAATAGAAGAGGGAAGGAATACCATGCAATCAAGACTATTTTTAGGTAATTTGGTTCATAAACACACCTTGGAAGTCAAGTTAAGTGAAGTGTCACATGTTTAAATCACACATGAAAGGTTCTAGAAAAAATGCAAAAGACCACTTCCCACGCACAGGGATGGAGATTTCAGGACCGCCACCCAAGCCTAAGAGGTAGGATCAAGACCTCTGCCCAAGGTGGGTGATGAGCACGATCACCGTCACCCGGGCAGGTAGTTTTGAAACTGCCACCTAGGTAGGGTGGTGGTTTTGACAATGAAGGTCAAAAATGAATACAATGAAGTGGGAAGCTAGAAGAAAGTGTGAAAATGCTAAGGATGTCGAGGCTACAAATATGTACTATGAGTGGGTTTAAAAACTCAAACATCTTACGAAAGGATATGAATCATCATTAAGGACCTTTTGTATTGCTTTTATGACAATGTAGCACATGCAATTTTGGGTGCTTACAAAAATAATCAAGAAGAAGAAAAACCAATGAATTTTTTTTTGATATTACACACAAAAAATACTCAAGTTAATATTACACATCACAAGATATTTCTTTAGTGAGACACCAACCCCACAAGGAGCACCAACCCCTAAACCCTTGTTAATATTACACACAACAAGAGACTTGCATGAATATGAATCATCACACAATATTTTGAATAATTGTGTCCACTAAAAATATTTTGATACCACATCTGATAGTGATCCAAATATTAGCTCCAAACTCTTTCAAATCCTTACTCAAAACCTAGGTCTGAAATTTGCACAATCTAAATCTTTCTTCACTTATCAATGCTTCAAACTCTTGCACAAATTCTTTCTGATTTTCCTCAGCCTGTAACACCCTTGATATAATCTCAATTCATGCTAAATCACCTGAAAAAATAACCCACCTAGATCACACTTCTATCATACACCTTGCATACACACAACCGACTTGTAAAAGCACCCAAAAACATGCTTTTATAAGATTCTCATGATTTAAAACTCAATAACAATATTTTTCCCTCCTTTGGATTGACCCATACATCAATGAAAGATTCCAAATTTTAATTATGATAATCACAAGTTACCCAAGTAGGTTTTCCTAGTTAAAAACCTCATTACATGTGCCAAGAATGGCTCAAAACCCCATAAATAAAATCTTAAAAATGACCTTACATAAAAATCATACTTATTAAATACCCCTAAAACCTTACACATTCTTAAAATATCATTTAACATTCATACGTGTTCACAATTTATCTCAACTAATTACATTATTTCATTTAATGGGCCCAATACACTTTGCAAATCTCAAAACAGTTGTTTCCTGCACCCTTCAACACCCTAGAAACTTCATTAGGCCACCAAATAAATTAAACATGAGAAAACCATTCCATGTAACCACTTGGTAGAAATGGAAGAATTTTTATAACACTTATAAGCAAGTTATAATCCTTGAATCAACCTCCTTCTCAAACCACATCTACGTTTGTCTTCACCAAATCAACCTACCAAAAACATTATTTGTAAAGGCTAGCTTGTAATGTTTTTATAAAAACATTAAAGACCTATAAATTTATTAATTCGATTCCAACATCACCCTTATTCACATTATAGGTGATAGAAATTATCACCCAATCTATCTCATGATTCATACAAATCCGAACTTGCACCAAAACACATCTTGTTCTTTAACGGAAAAAATATTCTTGTCCAAAGAATGACTTGTAAACCATATCAAATAACCTCATCATAAGTAAAAAATCATATCATTTAAAATATCTATGAATCCTATTTCCAACAAAACTTTAATCATCTTCAAACTCCACATCTATCTCAAGATATAGCCATTTTATCTTGAGCACTTCTTTTTAGGCTTCAAAACCGCTAAATGGACCTCAAATGACCATGTAACTACATGAAAATGTCCTAAAAATATATGTAAATCAATATCATCTAACATACATCATGCACCATCAATTTTGTATGCTACTCCTTTATAAGACCTTGTCCCAAAACCTTCTTCTTCATAAATTGGCCTGTTTAAGTGGGGCCCACTCATCACCATGACCTCAACCATACATTTATGGAAAGATAAGAGAGTCCTCTACAAAATCAAATCATCACTTTTGATGAATCAATAAAAATTGGGTCACTATACCTCTCTTTCTTCAAACTACTCCTTGTTAGGTGTAGACACCTAAAATCTGCTTATTCAGTTTCATTGCTAAAAGCACATTAATTACCCTCACTCTTACCATTTCCATTATAATTAGTGATTTATAATAATTAACTAAAATTTTCCTCTATTTTGGTTAATTAACGATTCTTTTTTATTACCTAACATCTATCACATTCCGGATGCCAATTGATAATGCATCGTTAGTTATAATCCTCTTCTCGAGAAAATAATTAGAGATTATTAGATAATTAAGCCTATTTACACTTGTTTTGATCAATAAACCCTATTATTGGCTAAAACATCTCTTTCAAACATTAAAACTCACTCCATTTCCCTCAATACATATCAAAAGGCTTTAAAAATTATCTTAGCCTCTTAATTGACCCTAATTGGTTAATTAAGGCTCCTCACATGTTAATCACTTGTTAATTCACTAATCATGATTAACAAGCCTTAATCTACTTTATATTTTTATTCCCACATGTACCGAGATGAAAAATTTCTTGAAATAGAAAGCTATAAAAAGGACTAAGCACCTACCTTCATACTTTACACCATACTTTTATTAGTATATCATATAACAAATATGATTAAGAGCCTTACTTCCTTCTTGGATTAGCTTGCTCAATATTTGCATCCAAATATTCATGTTGGTTAGTAGAGGGATATCTAATATGTCCTTATAGCCATTGTTAGAGATATCCTCTCACCATTTGTGGAGTAAAAACAACCATAATTTGATTTCCCTTAGATCTAATTAGGTTTATGTTAATTACTAATCATCTCACATAATAAGGATGCTTGTAGATTAGATGTTTAATTTCATTTAGTTTCCATTAATGCATGCTTTTAAGATTTGATCATGATGTTTCATTCTTAAACTTAATCTTGGCTCTAGGATATTATGGTGTTAGTCTTTATTAGTTAGTCATATTACAAAAGTTTGGGGTGATCACATTTGGCACACCTAGTGGGACACCTTCAATTGTCCTTTATATTCAATTTGAAGTTTTCTAGATTAGTTTCAAGATTTTTTTAGAGTAAATTTCAAGTTTTGTAAATTAATTTCAAGTTTTGATAGTTTCTTAAGCTATATTAGTGGTAGTTGCTTTATTTTTATGTTCTTTGTAGGATCAAAGGAGGTAAAGTGTTGTCAAAATTGCATTAGAATGTCAAATATTTGAGCTTTATCATATTTTTCTTGTCAAAACCCATGTTTTGACCACCTGCAAGAAAGTACACACTCATGTCATCAAGGTAATGTTGGTGCAAATTTTAATTTTGCAGTTGTGCCCTGATTTTCCATATCTAGTTTTGCTCAGAAAATGTTTCATTTGCTCAAATTGGTGACTCGAATTCATATTTTCCCCTATTTTGTGCCCTAATTTCTTCTTTTTTTCAGGCTGAGCCATTTTCCCTTTGTCAAATTCATGCAAAAAATTAAAATGGATTGAATCTGAGTTGTTTGCTATTAAAATCTCATTCCTAGGCCTAAATCAATGTAAAATCATGTTTCATTGGAGTTAAAACCGATAAATCTACCCTCTATATGATTTTTTTTTTTATTTCTAGGGCATCCCCTACATTTTTATGTTTTGACAGGCATACGGGTGTCATTTTCCCATCAAATTCATCCTTGCATCCTTTTGGTGATGTGGCAGGTTTCTATTGGCTGGGGGTGGTTGGGAAAATGTTATAAGTTGTTACTTTTTGAAAATTTGACAAAGGAAAATTTTGCTCCGCGGCCCCGCATTTGCTATAGTGATGTGCCTATGTGGCATGATTTGATTGGTTGGAGAATCAGATACATTGTGGGGTCACTTAGAAAATTTTCTTCCATTTTGGAAAATTTCTTGAAGTCATTTTTGGTCTAAAGGCCTGCATCCAATGGGAAGCGGACACGTGGCGGGGAGATCAGGCGGATGGTGGGGGAGTTGGAGAAAAATTTTGATTCGGGGTTTTGAGGAAAATTTTGACTTGAGGGTCCACATCCAATGAAAAGAGGACACATGTCTAGGAGGGTCAAGTGGAGAGGTGAAGAGTTGGAAAAATTTGAAGTTTTGGCTTCAAATGCCAAAGGAAAAAATTAGCTCGAGAGCCCACAATGAATTGGAAGGTGACACGTGGCACAGGGAAGGTCAAAGCGGGTGGAGGAGGGACTTACAAAATTTTATTTTATTTTTCCTCGGATGCCAAGGTAAAAGTTTGACCCAAAGGCCCAAATCCAATAAGAAGTGGACATGTGTCCAGGAAAGTCAGCATGGAGGGGCGGAGTTTGTGAAATTTTTGAAGTTTTTAACTTAAAAATGTTAAGCTAAAATTTTGCCCGAGAGCCCGCGACCAATTGGAGGAAGACACATGTCCAGGAGGTGAGATGGAAGAAGGGGCCAAGGGAAAATTTTAGGAATTTTGGCCTTTAAGTTTGCAGGGTAAAAAATGAAAAATAGGCCCGCATCCAATGAAAACAGAACACGTGTACAAAAGGAGGTGAAGGTTCGGAGATAGGGGAAAATATTGAAAATTTTACAAATTTTGGCAAAGATAAAAAGTTGTCTACAGCCCCGACAGGAAAAAATTTGAGGTGTCCACCCCGCATCTAATTAGGGGGTGACACATGGCATTTACAAAAGGGCAAAAGGGAGAGCGCGGGCCCGCAAAGGTTTTAGTGCTCGCAGAGGTTTGAAGGAAAACTTGGAGGGTCAGCTCTGCAGCGAATGGGAGATTGCCATGTGGTGGGGGAGAGAGTGGGTGCTCAGGCCCACGAAGATTTACAAGAACATTTTACTTTTGTCAAAATTGTGCAAAAATTCATCAAAATGGGTCCGCAGTTTTTGTGGGACCCACCTAGGGACATGTGGCGGGTCCAGGGGGCAAGCAGGGAAATTTTTTAAAATTTTCCAAAGGTATAAAAGGGTTGAAAATGTGTTTTTTAAGATGGGGACCCACCCAATCATGTTTGGACACGTGTCCACCTAATCTAAAGGGGAAAAAGGGGAATATCTTTGACACGTGGAGGGCTAACATTAAAAGTTGATTTTTAAATCAACAATTCTTGCAAATTTCATTTTTGTGGTGCCATGGGAACTCCAAGAAACTTGGAAATTGAATTTCTTCATCAAAATTCATCGAACCTTATATGATTTTGAGTCCCCTCAGCCTTTTGAGAACAATAGCATTATTTTTATGAGCTAATTTGATGGCTTATGATGTTTTTGATGAAATTTTTCCCTTGACTCGTGAAAAAACATGAAAAGTGAAAATTTAAGGTTGTAGAGGTGAAAAATGATGAAGTAAAACATGGAAAATGATTACAAATGCATGTTGGCATGTTTGAATGCCAAAAATGTTACCCTAGGATGGATAAGGATCTAAATTCATGCAATATTTTAAATTATTTATGCATCCCTGGCATTTTATTAGTTGTTTTATAGTTTAATGTCATTTTCATGAAATCGGTAAAGTTTCTTGTAACAAATTTGATCCTTAAGCATATTCTTTTCCTAGGAGACAAGAATCCAAGCTAGCATGAGATATAAAATGTATTTTTGAAGCATTTGAAAAGAGGAGATAGAAGAGAGAAAAAGACTTATAATTTTCACGCAAAAAGGATGGAAGAAATCCATTTCTCGGAGAAAACTACTTGAGAGCCATTTTTAACTCCATTTTGTATCAAATTTCATCATGTTGAGTTGGTTTCAGCTATATAAAGCCATCGACGGATTTGATATTGTTCTTCTAGAATTCCCCTACTTGATGTATCTCGATCGATTTTGGATTATGTGGTGTTATCTCTTGGCAAAATTTGCATATACTTATGTCTCAGAATGTTTTCAATTTGTGTTTCTTGCTCATGTTGCAATCTTGTGTTTAGGATCTCTTTGATCATACAAGGTCTCACTTCTTGTTGATGGTTTAATGGAATTTGCAATCTTATACTCAGAAGAGCTTTCATCTGATAGAAGATAGACATATTTAAAATCATTTTATTGTCCCTGAATAATGAGACTGTTTGTAAACCTTTGGGTGCACCTTAGGTCATGACTAAACAAGGATTCCTGGATACTTTGTTGGTATTTTGCTTCAATATGTTGTGGCAAGTTATCAAATTTTTTCTGGAAGAGTGTAGATCTAGGCCTCCAATTGTGCACATATCCTGGTTGAAGGAGCATTTAAAACCCTTGGAAGCATTCCTGTTGTGTAGGTATTGTAAATTTCCTGCAGAGGTTTTCACATAAGTTGGTAATTCCCAGCTAGACTTGCCTAAGCATCTCCCACAAAAATTTCATTCGAACTAACTCATCCTACCTATACTACCCCTGCATTTGCATTGTGTGTCCATAAAATAACTCCATCCTTTCATAAAAATGCACAAAGTATATCAGGGTTTTATCATGTCTTTAGCATCCTTAGCCTTGTTTTGAAAGAATTTCCATCATTTAGTAGTTACAAATCCTTTGAGGTTGGATAATGGATGCTTGATCATGTTTTCACAAGGCCTCTTCCATATTATGTGCAAAACACAAGGATATCTCCATCTCCTTTACCATATAAGGGCTGCAATATAGGTTCTCTTGCCTTGGTTGATAGGCATAACCTAAAACAGTGAGGGTTAGATCAAAACCCTTTTAAAGGTGCTATCCACTCCCTCAAATCTTGAATGCAAAAAAGTAGATAGGTGTGCTCCCTGGCTACAAATGACATACAAACCATCTATCTATCCTTAAGTGTCTTGTGAAAGTTCATGATGTTGTTCAAGTTATGAAGGAGATTAAATCTGGATACCAACACCCGAGTGGCACCGTTGCTAGGTACTTCTTGGAATTTCTTGGTGGTTTTGAAGTGTTTGAAAGGTTTGAGCATTTGTGTGATCAAGTATCCGAGCTATTAAATTCTTGAGATATCATTTTATACTTCAGATCTGCATGTTTTGGGTAAAAATGATTTCAAACTCAGCCTGCTCTTCTCATTTACTAGCAGTTTATATGATTTAGATGCATTGTTTTTGGTTGAATCAAGAAGAAGAAGATCTGAATTTTAAATCCTTGCAAAGTTTTCAGTCATAGCATACATTTGATAGAATATTTTAGTGCTTTCTTGCACAACTAAGGTGGAAATCCTTAGTGGCAACTCCATGTTGTTTGGATCTTGAAATACTAGTTGTCTTACACATTTCTATCATTTGAAACTTGTTGTTTAAATATGTCAAGCTGGAGGGAAGGAGATCCCTCTTCATCAAGGACTCTTCTAAGAAGTTGCTCACCAAATCAAGAAGCTTAGAACTATAAGGAAGAAGAGTGTGGAGAGTGGTTGGTGATTTGGTTGCAAGGAAAGAGATCCCCATAGTTAAATTTGAAGGAGAACATCCTGTTATTGAAGATTATAATTCCTCTTTAGATTTGATTCAGAAATCTTCTTGCTGATTTTCATTCTCCATCAGGTGAGGGACCTTCTTGTGTATTTAAAAAACTTTCTCCTAAATCTTCTCCTATGGTTTCTAAGATTGCTAAAGTTTATCAAGAGAGAGAGCCTTTGGGGGGTTGTCATTTTGAATATCACTCATCTATTCCAATCAGACCCATTACTACTCCCAACCAGCTTGTTTCACCTCCAAGATCACCCCCACCAAACAATATGGCTCAGCATAGACCTCTATTTTTTGTTAACACCTTTGGTCCTATAAATTTTGGCTTAATGGATGGTTATCCAAATGCTTTCCCACAAGATGTGAGAAATAGGTCACCAAAATTCCAAGGTAACAATGCCATTAGCAGTGATCAAAGATCTCAAACTGTTTGATAATATGATGGAAGATTTTGAGATAGAATTTGAGGATGTGTATATCAAGTTGTTTATGCATACACTTAAAGAAGATTCTAGGGATTGGTACAAGGCTATACTTGATAACTTTATTGATTCATGGATTGAGATGAAAAATTCATTTAGATTGCAATATGGTGACAGGATTGATCCTAGATTTCTATTTTCCAAATTTTAAAATATCAAGAAGAACCCGAATGAGATGGTCCATGGATTCAATATAAGATTTAATAAAACATTGAGAAGGTTTCCTATCATTTTGAGGCCTTGTGATGCATATTACTTGATAAAATATGTAGATGCATTTGATAAAAAGGCGGCCTATTACTTAGAGACAAAAATACTACAAACTTGAGGCAAGCTTTCACCATGGCAATCCAAATTGAAAATAATATTAAAGCTATTGGTAAACCACTTAAGAGGGATGGTGTGAAACTGATAAACCCTGAGAAGCCTCAAACTAACAAGGGTGCTGATTTAGAAGATGTTGTTAAAACTTTGGCAGGGGATGTCAAAGAAATTTCTTAAAAATTAGCCCAGGCTAAGAAAGGGATTGGGCAAGGTTCACAAGGACAGCAAAGAACTCAAAACCATGATAGATTTGGAAATCATCCTAGGGGTGATCAAATACAAGATGATAGAGGTAAAGGGATTGTTGGATCTGTAAACAGACAACCCCAAGCATGTGAAAATAGAGTGGTTCTTGACCCTCTAATTGCAAGAGTTGTTGTTGTTCAAGAAATTGCTGATATGGATTGGTGTGATAGATGTTTTCTTCCTCATCCTCCATGTGAAATGGACCAGCAAGATATTGATGATGATAATGAAGATGAAATGGATGATGACATTTGTATGATGGGTAGCTCTTTAGGCTCACAACAAGTAGCAACATCATTTGATGTGATAAGTGAAAGGACTGCTACAACATTTTGGGATTGCATAAAGAGGGTACCATTTATTTCTCTTCCTCAAGCTCATGATGTAGATGTAGTTTAGGCATTTGAAATTCCTAATGATGACTTTGAATATCTAAGGGCTTTAATGATCAATAAGTATGGTGGTGGTATTCCTTGGGAGGAAGATAGACAACTGTTAATGAATGATGTCGTTGGTCAAGAGAAAGAGTACAATACTAGATGTAAAGTTGTTAGAGGAGATGATCCTCAAGCCAAGCCAAAGACACCCTTTCTCACAAGCATTCCCAAAGACAATCTTAGAAAACAAAAAATTGCCAAGAACCCTATTGTCCCATGTAGAAATATCAGTCCTCTTCATGCCCAGGTTGCCAAGACTACTTCTCCATCTGATGAACCTTCTTGTTTCCCTTCCAATGTTGTTTTACCAAAGAATGTTCCATATGATATATCCAAAGTTTTGAGCAAAATTAAAGTGAGTGTTCCAATTATTGAATTTCTTAGGATTCCTGAGCATAAGAAGAGAGCATTTGAGTACTTGGGATTGAAAGAAGAAAAGATTACCCCAAGTAGAAATGTAAATGTTGTTAAGAATCCTCTTCAAAGCATTGTTGGCCTTGAAACACCACCACCAATGGAATATTTTGGAGACGCACCTGAAGTATATTTGGGGACATCCTTGGTTGATTCCCAATTGAATGTTGATCCATTCTTCACAGATTTTCTCATAAAAGATAGGTTACTTCACAATTGCATGTTTGATTCTGGTGCATCATGTAATGTCATGCCTCTAGAATTCATGAATGAGTTGGATATCAAGGTGACAGCAGCATATGGGAAATGTACAGCCATGGATTCAAGGGAAGTGTTGGTTGTTGGTTGTGTGAAGGGTTTAGTAGTGTAACTTGCAGCCTATCCAAGTAAGAATTTAAAACTTGACATTGTAATTGTTGATTGCACCGCCAAATGGGGTATGCTTTTGTCAAGAAAGTGGGATGTAAGTGTTGGTGTTAGTGTTCAAATGGACATGTCTTTCACCATCATTCCCATTGAAGGAAGCCTTGTCAAACTCTATGGTGAAAAGAAGATGTTACACTTGATTGAAGATCCCAACAATGCCTCTTATGAAGTGTTGTTTGCTGATGTGGATGTTGACAACTTCATTGGTTTTGCTGATGGAAAGGAGAACATGATGGATAAATCAGAATGCCTTGATATGATAGGTTCTCCTTGGACCTTGCTATTTGATGGAGCTTGCTCCAAATTTGAAAATGGTGCTGGTATAGTGTTGGTTTCTCCTAGTTTGGAAGAGTTTCCTTTCTCCTTCAAGCTCAATTTTGAATGCACTAACAACATTGCTGAGTATGAGGCATTATTGTTGGGATTAAGGATTGTATGGAAGTATGGAGTAAAGGATATTGTTGCTAAAGGAGATTCAGAGCTGGTTGTCAAGCAAGTAAGAAAGTTGTATGCTACAAAAAATCAGCGTATGAAACAATATAAGCATGTTGTTTGGGACTTGATTGAAATGTTTGATTCCTTTAACATTGTTTACCATGATAGAAGTCTTAATGCTGCTGCTGATAAGTTGGCTGTCCTTGGTTCTATATTTGAAAATTGCACCATTTCACCTTTTTGTGAATATAACATTGAAGTGCTAACAAGGCCAGTTGTCCCGGATAATGTGAAACATTGACAGATTTTTGATGATGATGCACAAGTATTGAGATTATTACAATGCCAAGATGAGTTTTATGGTTAGAACATTGATTGGGAACCAATGGTATGCATGAATGAAGGTAGAGAAACTTTATTTGACAAGGATATTATCTAATTGAAAACAAATACCATTCCTAAAGGTCTTATTGCACTTGAGGAAAATTTTAACAATGTTGATTGCATCATAAATAGAAAGATGTCTGCTTCAAGGGATGTGGAAGAGAAAAAATTGGGAACTAAGCACAAACTAAGAAAGATTTGGTTGGGAAGCAATCTCAGAAAGAAGAAAAATAGTCCTATGCCCAACTTTTAAAGAAATATTAAAACTACCTTGCTTGGTATTATTCGAGTTAAAGGCATATAGACAAGATTTATTTCAGCATGTGATTCCTAATGAAGCCAAAACTAATCCATTCAGATAGAGACAAAGGCCTATTAATCCACTTCTCTCCATGAAAATGTAGGAAGAATTGAATAAATTGAGAGATGGTGGTATCATTCAGCCTACTAGGTATTCATCTTGGGTTGTAAACCTTGTGCCGATCGAGAAGAAGAATGGTGATATCAGACTTTGTGTGGATTTTAGGAATCTAAACAAAGCATCTATGAAGGACAACTATCCTTTTCCAAATATGGAGAATATCTTACTTAAATAACAGGGTTAGAGATGCTTTCTACTTTGGATGGTTTCTCCGAGTACAATCAAGTAGTTGTCAAAGAATCGAGAAAGACTTAAGATAGCCTTCACTACTCCATGGGGGACTTATGTTTTTCTAAGGATGCCTTTTGGATTGATGAATACTGGTGATAATTTTCAAAGGGCGATGGATGTTTCCTTTGATGGTTATATCAATGAGTTTATTACGCTTACTAAGATGATGTGACTGTTTTTTCAAGATAGCGAGTAGACCATTTGCAACACCTAGAGAAAATGTTGATCGATGTAGAGAGTATGGCATTTTAGTTAATCCAAATAAGTTTCATTTTGGTGTGTAAAATGCCAAGATGTTGGGGCATATTGTGTCCAAAGAAGGTGTTATAATAGACCCTAAGAGAGTAGAAGCAATCAACAAAGTGCCTATCCTGAGAACCAAGAAAGGTATCCAATATTTCTTTGGCCAAATAAATTTTATTAGAAGGCTTATTTCCAATTTTGCTGAGCTAACTCTTCCAATCACAAGCATGCTAAGACAAGATCAAGTTATCAAGTGGGAGGAGACTTCCATTCAATATTTTGAAAAATTGACAAAGAAAAATTTTTCTCTGCAGCCTCGCATTTGCTACAGTGATGTGCCTACGTGGCATGATTTGATTGGTTGGAGGATTGGCGCGTAACGAGGGTCACTTAGAAAATTTTCTTCCATTTTGGAAAATTTCTCGAAGTCATTTTTTGGTCTGAAGGCCCATGTCCAATGGGAAGCAGAACATGGTAGGGAGATTAGGCGGATGGCGGGGGAGTTGGAGAAAAATTTTGATTCGGGGTTTTGGGGGAAAATTTTGACCTAAGGGCCGACATCCAATGAAAAGAAGACACGTGTCTACGAGGGTCAAGTGGAGAGGTTAAGAGTTGGAAAAATTTGAAGTTTTTGGCTTCAAAATGCCAAAGGAAAAATTTGGCCCGAGAGCCCGCAATGAATTGAAAGGTGACACGTGGCACAGGAAGGTTAGGTTTGGTGGAGAAGGGACTTAAAAATTTTATTGTTTTTTGCCTTGAATGCCAAGGTAAAATTTTGACCCAAAGGCCCACCTCTAATAAGAAGTGGACACATGTCCAGGAAAGTCAGCATGGAGGGGTGGAGTTTGTGAAAATTTTGAAGTTTTTAACTTCAAAATGTTAAAGTTAAAATTTGGCCCAAGAGCCTGCGACCAATTGGAGGAAGACACGTGTCTAGGAGGTGAGATGGAAGAAGGGGCCAAGGGAAAATTTTAGGAATTTTGGCCTTTATGTTTGCAGGGTAAAAATGAAAAATAGGCCCACATCCAATGAAAATAGGACACATGTACAAAAGGAGGTGAAGGTTTGGAGCTAGAGGAAAATATTTAAAATTTTACAAATTTGGCAAAGATTAAAAGTTGTTCGTAGCCTTGATAGGAAAAATTTTGAGATGTCCCCCCGCATCTAATCAAGGAGTGACATGTGGCATTTACAAAAGGGCAAAAGGGAGAGCACGGGCCCGCAAAGGTTTTAGTGCTCACGGAGGTTTGAAGGAAAACTTGGAGGGTCGGCTCCGTAGCGAATGGGAGACCACCATGTGGTGGGGGAGAGAGTGGGTGCTCGAGCCCACGGAGTTTTTCAAGAAAATTTTCCTTTTGTCAAAATTTGGCCAAAATTCAACAAAATGGATCTGCAGTTTTTGTGGGGCCCATCCAGGGACACGTGGCAAGTCCAGGGGGCAAGCGGGGAAAATTTTCAAAATTTTCCAAAGGCATAAAAGGGTTGAAAATGTGTTTTTTAAGATGGGGACCCACCTAATCACGTTTGGACACATGTCCACCTAGTCCAAAGGGGAAAAAGGGAATATCTTTGACACGTGGAGGGCTAACATTAAAATTTGATTTTTAAATCAACGATTGTTGTGTAATTTCATTTTTGGGTGCCATGGAAACTCCAAGAAACTTGGAAATAAAATTTATTCATCAAAATTCATCAAACCTTATATGGTTTGGAGTCCCCTCGGCCTTCTAAGAATAATTACATTATTTTTATGAGCTAATTTGATGTCTTATGATGTTTTTTGATGAAATTTTTCCCTTGACCCGTGAAAAAATGTGAAAAGTGAAAATGAAAGGTTGTAGAGGTGAAAAATGATGAAGTAAAATGTGGAAAATGATTGCAAATGTATGCTTTGGCATGTCTGAATGCCAAAAATGTGACCCTGGGATGGATAAGGATTCAAATTCATGTAATATTTTAAATTATTTATGCATCCCTGGCATTTTATAAGTTGTTTTATAGTTTAATGTCATTTTCATGAAATGGGTAAAGTTTCTTGTAACAAATTTGATCCCTAAGCATATTCTTTGCTTGGGAGACAAGAATCCAAGCTGGCATGAGATATAAAATGTATTTTTGAAGCATTTGAAAAAGGAGACAGAAGAGAGAAAAAGACTCAGAATTTTCAAGCAAAAAGGTTGGAAGAAATCCATTTCTCTGGAGAAACCACACGAGAGTCATTTTTAACTCCATTTTGTATCAAATTTCATCATGTTGAGTTGGGTTCAATGTAAAGCCATCAACAGAGCTCGAGGTTGTTCTTATAGCATTCCCCTACCGATGTATTTGATCATATTTTAGATTACGTGGTGTTATCTCTTCGCAAAATTTGCATATACTTATGTCTTAGGATGTTTTCAATTTGTGTTTCTTGCTCATGTTGCAATCTTGTGTTTAGGATCTCTTTGATCATATAGGGTCTCACTTCTTGTTGATGGTTTAATGGCATTTGTAATATTATACTCAGAAGAGATTTCATCTGATAGAAGATAGATAGATTTAAAATCATTTTACTATCCCTAAATAATGAGATTGTTTGTAAACCTTTAGGTGCACCTTAGGTCATGACTAAACAGGGATTCCTGGATACTTTGTTGGTATTTTGCTTCAAGCTTTTGTGGCGAGTTATTGTTATCCAAAATTCACCCCCTAGGGTAATTTTGATAACATGCATTAAATTATTCGGTCCTAAGAAAGATAGATTGATTCAAGGCCCAAAATCATATTTTTTGGGTCCTCTGTTCCATTCTAACTCTCCCATCCAAGGAATCCCAACAGGTCGAGAAAATGGAAGAAATGCGAAAACTAAGCTTGGGGCAGAAAAAATCATGAAAATTGGCTAAGTCCTGGTCCAGGCGGCCCTTGGGGACAGCTTGAGATGTCGGGCGCGAACCAGCTGAAAATCCTCCGGTGGTCCACGTAGCAGTTGGGACATCGGGCCGTGGGGACGCATGGGACGCGAAAGGGTGAATCGGCCAAGGTGAAAAAATTGACTAACTATTGTGCAAATAAGGCTGGGACATCTGGGCCGTGAGGACGCGAAGGACACAAACCACCCGGATCGGCCGGCATAGGAACTTTCATCCGGGATAGTTGGGACAAAGGGACACGTGGGACATGGAAAGCCGGAAGAGCCGAGAGCCAATGAAAGCGTGCCACGTGTCTTCGCCTCAAAGAGGGACAGGGAAGCCCGAATCGGGTGGATCGAGAAATCTGTCCCAGAAAGTTTGGGACATTCAGGCAAAAAAAAAATTAGGGATGTGAAGACCCGAAAAATATGACAACAAATCAGAACGTGTCACGTGTCTTCGTGGATCGGAGCGGCGGAGGAGAGGGTGAGATTTTTACTTGATGTTTTGCCGAGTTTCCAAGGGCAAGGTTTGAAGGGTCGGTCCGAGCCAATAAAAAGAGGACACGTGTCCTAAGGAGCAGGGAGGTGCAGAACTTGGGGAGAACTTAGAGAATTTGGCAAAAGTTTTAGCCAAAAACTAAAAGGTAAAGGATGCCCCGCGCCCCTGTCAACCAACCAAAGCATGCCACGTGTCCCAAATGGCGGGGGCGGGGAAAAAATGGAAAATTTTCCAAAGTGATAAAAATGTCAAAATTTCAAAGGGAAGCCCACGGAAAGGTGGAGGAGAGAGAATTACTCAGCCAATCAGCGCCTGACACGTGTCATCCAAGTGGCAGAGCGCGGGAAAAATTTCAAATATCCGTTTTTGGGCCGTTTTTGCCCTAAAACTTCAGACCCCCATATCTTTTGATCCAGAGCTCAGATTTGCACGTTCTTTATATCATTGGAAAGCTTATGAAATTCTCTATAGGATTCCATGGTCAATCTCTAATTTTGGTTCAGTTTGGAGAGAGAAAATTCAGAAACATCTCTGACGCGTGTTCATGGCCAGAAGTGACATTTCAGCGACCAAATTTAATTCAGAATGGGTCGCACTCTCCTCCCATTTGGTCAAAATGATAGGGTATGGGTTTGTAAGGTCCTCCATGCTGATTTAATGCATTTGTAGTCAAGGAGGAATGGGCTCCCACATTTTTGTACGTTTCTGTCTCTTGGGCTCGACCCATGCAATGTAAAAGCCAGATTTGGCTCATTTTGTTAAAAAAAAAAATTACAAGTGGTTCATCTTTTCGGCTCTGCCCTCCCTTCTTTTCTTCTCCAGGGTTGAAAATGGAGTTCAAACCTCCTCCCTTGCTCTGTAATGGTGTTTTTTCCTTTTACTATTGAAATGATGTTCTGTGTAAACTTCTGAAGCAACAAAAACATGTTTCGTGATGCATCTGTCCATCCTTGCTCATTTTTCACTTGTTTTCTTCTTGCCTCTCTTCATTGCAGGTATTTGTGCAAGTTTGAATGTTCATTGCAGGTCTGGAGCTGTGTTCATGGAGTTTTGGGACATTTTCTGTGTGAAATCTATCCTTGGGCCTGTGATGCATCTGTCCATCCTTCCCATTGCTCACCTCTCCTTGTTCCATGGTAGTTTTGATAGATGTTCAACATTCTCCTTCTCTAGTGTATCACTATTTTAGTGTAGGATTTTTTTGTTTTTCCCTTTTCTCTCTCTCTCTCTCTGTCTCCTTGGCATGGTTAGATTAGGTTTAGATTAGCTTTCCTACACTGGAATAGCTTGTGGCAGGTAGTTTAGGAGTAGGAACCAGCCTTCTCTGGAGATTCCTTTCTCATATTTGCGAACCCCACACTCAAAGAAAGGATTCAATGTTGTGTAATCACACTGGATGCTAGAGTGATCAACCTAGAAATCTGATCAACGTCCAGGGGTGCTGTGATTTTGTACTAACAATTTTGGCACGCTCGGTGGGAGCTTAGAGGTCTTCCACTTCATCTTTTACAGGTTGGTGTGTTCCTGTGAAGATTTCAGCCTTTGGAGGCACTTGCAAACACATCCTGGCAACTCCATCGATCAATAACCCATTTCTGAAGTTGTAAACCCATTTCCCATCCATCCTTCTTTCCATCCCTTTCATTCTTTTCCATTCCATTAAGTTGTGCAATCATGACTTCATTTCCATCATGGAATCCACATTTTCAACAAAGAGCGTTATATCACACCTCCAACATGTTTCACAAATCCTCCAAATCAGCATGCATACCCATATGAGTAGCAATGCCAAAATCAGTTTGGCTATGGAGCTTTCCAAGAGCAAGGGTACACATGCAATGAAGACCATCACATGCAAGATGCTGGTCTGTTGGAGAAAATCCAAAAGATGGAGGTAAAGATGGTGTAGTCCAGAGCAACAGCTCAAATGAGAGCTTTCAGAATTGGTTGCAGGACTCCTTGTCCATGGGGAGGCCCTTTTCCAAGACACTTCAGCCCTCAAGAGAAGCTGGACTTCATGATGAAGACACTACCATTGCTTGCAAAGTGGATTGAAGAAATAGAGGTATATGAGAGGAGTATTCAGCAACCTTGTCAACGGGTAAGCACGCCATCTCATGCCTTTCTTTTTCCTCCTTCCCAATCTGTTTTATCTCAGCAGTGTCAAGTTTTAAACTCTCCATCTGCTGTCCCAAGTGTTGAATCCATTTCTCCACCTCTCAGTCTTCCACCACACCTCAATTCTTCTTTCCTTTTTCCTTCCAAACAGTCATCCCCTCCACAAGAGCTAAAAGAAATACCCCCTCCCCAAAGAAACAAGAGGTTTCACCTCCTTTACCACCACAAAAAATTTCCAAATCAATTGAGTTACAACCCATCCCTCCTCTTGCATTCCCAATTCCATGTGGGGAAGAAGAAATTGCAAAAATTGGCCATGAAGGACAGCAAGAAGAGGAGCCCAACAGAAAAGAAATGACAGACAACTTAAGGGTTTGGGCTGCCAAATTTGGGATGACAAAGATCCCCTTGATGGTTAAACCTACAGAAGAGGCTAAGGTTGAACAAATGGTGGTTAAGACTGATTTTGTGGCAGCAGAAGAAGAGTAAAAAGAAGAAGCAGATCAGTAGTCAGTTTGCTCAGAAAGTAGTGCCCATGTTGGCACTCTATTTGAAGGGAATGCTGATTCAATTCAAGTTACACAATCAGCCATAGAGGAAGAAAGTTTAGAAGAAGATCTTGCAGTCCCAACTTGTCCTCTAGAGCAGTAGATTGAAGAGTTTGACTTGACAAACTTCATATTGGAGGAAGGGTTCTATCAAGAGCAAGAGTGTCTTCAAATAGTAGAGAAAGGAGAAGCTGCTCCAAATCCAAAAGAAGAGGAGCACATTCTAGTTGTGGAGGAGAAAATTACAGATCCAAGGGCTTTGAGCACAAAGCAGGCTACAGGAGAACCTTTAGTTCTTCTTTCTACTTCACCTCTCTCAAGTTCTAGTACTAAAAGGAGTTTTATCTCTCAAACTCAATGTTGGAGGGTGAAAGAAACCATGGTGATCAAGTTGCAGATCAAGAGAACACCATGGGAGAGGTTGAACATTTGCAGCAGGACAGCAATGAGGTAGTTTACCTGTCTGATTTGGAGGACTGTTTTGATGGAGAAGAGCCGGTTGAGTTTCCACCATTCTCTCTTTCATCATCCACATTCCAAACACTTGAGTCTGTTGTCATGAAGGAGGACATTCATTTGCAGCAGCCTGCATCTTATAGAAGCTCTTTGGAACCAAGATTGGAAGATTTTAATCTTTCATGTTCTTCATTGGAGGAAGAGAAAGGACAAAGGAATTTCACCATTTCTTCCACACCATCCATTCAAGAAGGTCTACAAGAAGACTCCATTCTTGGAGTTGAAAATCAGAGCTATGGGCATATCAAATATATCGGACCTTGCCCAATCGGTATTTGGCTTCATTGGAGCCAAAGGAGAAGCCACAACCAGTCATGCTTGCTTCTGAGCATGAGGGTGAGCTATAAAGTACCAAGGATCAACTGTCATACCTCTTCAATCCAAATGCAGAGCAACTAAAAGAGGTATTGAATTTTCCTTCAGCTGATACCTTGATGATTTGGGTGGAAGACCAGACTTCTTGTTGATTTTCCACTCATCCTAACAGCCATGATCAGCTCCAAATCAATTGCATGGCTGCCACTTTTGAGAAAGGGAAGCTATTTCTCACAACCAATTGCAGGGTTTGTTTAGCCCACCTTTGCTTCCAGTTAGAGTAGAGTAGGTAGGTTTGCTTTCAGCAGAAGAAGTGCTTGTGCACACTCTGCATGTTTCATTTGGAGCATGTATGATTTTCAGTTCTGTACATAGTTTTTGTGGTGCTGGTTTTGCTCTTGCACAGTCCATTTCGGTGGCATTTTGGTGAGAATGGCTCCATGTCCAGTGGGATTCAAGTGGCTTAGAGAGGAGGTTTTCAAAGTTCAGATCAGTTTTCAAGCTACTACTCATGACTCCATGCCCAATGGATTGCTTCAGGCTACTGATCATTCATCTAGCACGCAGATGACCCCGCTGAGTCGCCAAAACTATTATCCAAAATTCACCCCCCAGGGTAATTTTGATAACATGCACTAAATTCTTCAGTCCCAAGCAAGATAGATTGATTCAAGGCCCAAAATCATGTTTTTGGGGTCCTTCTATTCCATTCTAACTCTCCCATCCAAGAAGGAATCCCAACAGGTCGAGAAAATGGAAGAAATGCAAAAAACTAATCTTGGGGCAGAAAAAATCATGAAAATTGGCTAAGTCCCGGTCCAGGCGGCCCTTGGGACAGTTGGGACGTTAGGGCGTGAACCGGCCGAAAAGCCTCCAGGCGGTCCACAAAGTAGTTGGGACATCCGGCCGTGGGGACGCGTGGGACGCGAAAGGGCGAACCGGCCGAAGGTGAAAAAATTGACTAACTATTGTGCAGATAAGGTTGGGACATCCGGGCCGTGAGGACGCGAAGGGGACGAAACCACCGGATCGGTCGGTGCGGGAACTTTCATCCGGGACAGTTGGGACAAAGGGATGCATGGGACGTGGATAGTTGGAAGAGCTGAGAGCTAATGAAAGCGTGCCACGTGTCTTTACCTCAAGGAGGGACAGGGAAGCCCGAATCAGGTGGATCGGAGAAATTTGTCCCAAACAATTTGGGACATCAAGCCCAAAAATATGCAAGGGACACAAAGACCTGGAAAATCCGACAACAAATCGAACGTGCCATGTGTCTTCATGGATCGGAGCGGCAGAGGAGAGGGTGAGATTTTTACTTGATGTTTTGTCGAGTTTCCAAGGGCGAGGTTTGAAGGGTCGGCCCAAGCTAATAAAAAGAGGATGCGTGTCCTAAGGAGTAGGGAGGTGTGGAGCTCAGGGAGAACTTAGAGAATTTGGCAAAAATTTTAGCCAAAAAACTAAAAGGTTAAAGATGCCACCGTGCCCTTGTCAACCAACCAAAGCATGCCACGTGTCCCAAATGGCGGGAGCGTGGGGAAAAAATGGAAAATTTTCCAAAGTGATAAAAATGTCAAAATTTCAAAGGAAGCCCACGGAAAGGTGGAGGAGAGAGAATTACTTAACCAATCAGCACTGACACATGTCATCCAAGTGGCGAGCACGGGAAAATTTTAAATATCCATTTTTTTGGGCCGTTTTTCCCTTAAACTTCGAGACCCCCATATCTTTTGATCCAGAGCTTGGATTTGCACGTTCTTTAGATAATTAGAAATCTTATGAAATTCTCTATAGGATTCCATGGTCAATATTTAATTTTGGTTCATTTTGGAGAGAAAAATTCAGAAACATCTTTGGTGCGTGTTCATGGCGAAGTGACATTTCAGCGAACAAATTTAATTCAGAATGGGTCGCACTCTCCTCCCATTTGGTCAAAATGACAGGTTATGGATTTGTAAGGTCCTCCATGCTGATTTAATGCACTTGTAGTCAAGGAGGAATGGGCTCCCATGTTTTTGTATGCGTTTACTCTCACACTGGGCTTGACCCATGTAATGTAAAAGCCAAATTTGGCTCATTTTGTTAAAAATAAAAATAAAAATTACAAGTGGTTCATCTTTTCGGCTCTGCCCTCCCTTCTTTTCTTCTCTAGGGTTGAAAATAGAGTTTGAACCTCCTCCCTTGCTCTGTAATGGCATTTTTTCCTTTTACTATTGAAATGATGTTCTGTGCAAACTTCTGAAGCAACAAAAACATGTTTCATGATGCATCTGTCCATCCTTTCTCGTTTTTCACTTGTTTTCTTCTTTCCTCTCTTCATTACAGGTATTTGTGCAAGTTTGAATGTTCATTGCAGGTCTGGAGCTGTGTTCATGGAGTTTTGGGACATTTTCTGTGTGAAATCTATCCTTGGGCCTGTGATGCATCTGTCCATCCTTCCCATTGCTCACCTCTTCTTGTTCCATGGCAGTTTTGATAGATGTTCAACATTCTCCTTCTCTAGTGTATCACCGTTTTAGTGTAGGCTTTTGCTATTTTTCCCTTTTCTCTCTCTCTCTGTCTCCTTGGCATGGTTAGATTAGGTTTAGATTAGCTTTCTGCATTGGAATAGCTTGTGGCAGGTAGTTTAGGAGCAGGAACCAGCCTTCTCTGGAGATTCCTTTCTCATATTTGCGAGCCCCACACTCAAAGAAAGGATTCAATGTTGTGTAATCACACTTTGGATGCTAGAGTGATCAACCTATAAATCTGATCAACGTCCGGGGTGCTATGATTTTTCACTAACAGCTTATCAAAGGTTGTGTGGAAGAGTGTAGATCTAGGCCTCCATTTGTGCACATATCCTAGTTGAAGGAGCGTTTAAAACCCTTGGAAGCATCCCTGTTGTGTAGGTATTGCAAATTTCATGCAAAGGTTTTCACATAAGTTGGTAATTATTGGCTAGACTTTCCTAAGCATCTCCCACAAAAATTTCATTCAAAATAACTCATCCTACCTATAATACCCCTACATTTGCATTGTGTGTCCACAAAATAACTCCATCCTTTCACAAAAATGCACAAAGCATATCAGGGTTTTATCATTTCTTTAGTAGCCTTAGCCTTGTTTTGAAAGCATTTCCATCATTTAGTAGTGATAACTCCTTTGATTTTGGATAATGGATGCTTCATCATGTTTTCACTAGGCCTCTTCCATACGATATGAAAAACACAAGGATATCTCCATCTTCTTTACCATATAAGGGCTGCAATATATGTTCTCTTTCCTTGGTTGATAGGCACAACCTAAAACAGTGAGGGTTAGATCAAAACCCTTTTGAAGGTGTTATCCACTCCCTCAAATCTTGAATGCAAACAAGTAGATAGGTGTGCTCCCTAACTACAAATGACATACAAACCATCTATCTATCCTTGAGTGTCTTGTGCAAGTTCATGATGCTATTCAAGTTATGAAGGAGATTAAATCTAGATACCAATAGGTAACACTCATGTTGTAAGGTTTGCACTCATGTCATAAAGGTCATGCTCACATTCTCGGGGCTGCACTCATGCTTCTCTAGACACACCTTTGTTCTATTAAATTTTTTTCCTCGGTGTTCGTACCATACGTGTGTCTCTCTGGATGCGTTGGTGTTCAACCGATTTGTGTTTTTGTATCATAGGTTCTCTCATGTTGTCAAGGTCATGTTACTTCTCTAAAGGATGTGTTGGTGGTATCGGAGGTGAAATTCTATTCAAAAGGGCACACTTGGTGTGATTATTTGAATTTGGCACTATTTTCAAGGTTATAAATTCTAATTTTTGGTGTTTTCTATGTGTTGCATGGTTTCTTAACTATTTTTTTAGGGTTTCAACATTTAAATTAGATTTTCTAATGAATTTACTTAATTTTTTTGGTGAATGCTTTGGTTTTCATGCTTTGTATGAGTTTGGGATAAAGTTGTGTATGCTCTTATCTTGCACCTTGTGTGATCTTGAGAATCAAAAGCAACTTTAAACCTTCTTTTTCTAACCTTAGAGTAAGTGGGAAATTTCATTATTCATTTTTTATGCTTAAGGGAATGAAATTTTTATTTGGAATGTGTATGATCCTTTAGTTTAAGATATTTTCATTTGATAAACAACTAAAGCTAAAGCTTGTGTATGCTCTTCTCTTACACCATTGTGTGATCTTGAGAATCAAAAATAACTTTAGTTCTTCACTAAAAATCACTTGGATTAATTGGGAATGAACCTTGATTTACAAAGCATTATGGTGGTTATTTGATTTACAATTTTTTTATTGTTATCTAGTTGGGTTACTTGTTTTGTATGCTCTTCTCTCGCATCCTTGGATGATCTTGAGAACCAAAAACAACATTTAATCCTCTTTTTATGATATTGTAGATATTTTTGGATAACTAATAACTATTTGTGTGTAGGACCTAATGATTTCCAAAGAAAGAAGAATCTAAACAAAACTCTAACTACACATGTGTTATAGGTTTCCAATGGTGGTCTAAACCAAATTTCTTAATCCAAAAGATAAAAAAACACACCACACCTTTAGTAATCACACTTTGTATTACAATTTTTGGTTAAGAGCTATGGCTCATCTACTTTGAACTAGGAGAAACTCCCTTTGGCATAATCCTTAAGATAACAAGAGGGATGCTCCTAGGAACCCCAAAGTAGTTCACACAAGAGGGAACCTTGTGAACAAAATGGGAAATTGCTCCACTACCCAATTGATTAGTATGCCTTGGAGAGATTAGAGTCAAAATTATCTTCACACGACCCCAATGAAAATAAAATTGAGTACATTTATTACACATTGTATTCAAGGGGGTAAATTAATGTCGGGATATTTCAAGATTTAGTCACTGTGACTTTCTTGGAATACCACACCCACAGAGATAGTTTGTGACACCTAGAGAGAGAACCAAATAAGAATCTTATGGCTTGGAGATAATTTGACTTAGAAATTGTGTTTCAACGATCTATCACAAATTGACGACATTTTTAGATTAGAAACCTTGTTATTCAAACAAGGCGATATTCCATTTAAGATGAAACAATTTTTTATTCATCACAAAACTTGCAATGTGTTACTTTGTCTTAGTTTTTCACTTGTCTTAAGACAAGGTGAAACTCTACCGAAGTTACACTTAGTTTGTTTTATCACCACTTGGTTTTAATCCTTTGTCTTCTTATTGCCCATTTTGGGACAAAAGAAAACAACATGCATGGATACCACTAGAAATAATCATGTCCACCACTTTTTTAGTATACTTGCATGACTAGGTGTAGACACCAAAATTGGGTCACACTCCCCTTAGTCCCTTGTCAAATAACCAGCTCAAGCATACTCATCTAACCATGGCCCCTTCCACCCCACATTAATATTAATTTAATTAACTTAATTAAATTAATACCCATCCTCACAATATTCATTACTTAATTATTTTAATTAAGCTAATTTCCACCTCACCTAGACACCTCACCCAACCACCTCACCCTAGACCTATTCTTGGCATGTTTCCATAACTAACAATAACTAAGTCTTACTTTCCTTAATGAGATAAGATTTGGTCTAACCCTAAAATCAATCCCTAAAATATCTCTAACCACATTCCCACTCATTAGAAGGGAAGTTTCCATTCTAATCCATGAGAATAAACTAATTGGGCCCAAGAAATTAGAAATATCTACCCATTTTAGTAAACCTAGGGAATCCCACCTTAACTAACACCGATCACCCCTAAAATGATGCCAATCAACTAAAACTATCATTAGTTACCATTTACTCACCCAAAAATCCTTTTTTTACGTTGGCACATTCTTAGAGCAAAAAAGGATATCAGAGTTGCATGCAAGTGAAACAAGCATCCTTTTATGTAGCCAGACATCCAAAACCATCACTAGGATCAATCATAGAGCCATTGCATTCATGGGAGCACTATGAGAAATCACTGCTATAGTACCATATATGTATTCTCTAATCAACCACCTCCACCACTCAGCCATCAAATCCTTAACATAGTAAGTATGGCCCTAATTAGTAGGGTTTATTTCAGTTAGTAATCTTTATTACTCCTGTTATTAATCTATTCTTTGCATGCTTATTGCTTCATCACCCACTTACCTGTGAACTCAAATATCCCTTCACCCATATCACCAAATCACCTATTATCCAAATAGCTCTCCTAGCGATTTGGATAGCTTCATACACATCCCGATCCCCTTCACATTCTTCTATCTCCTTCCATTTTCCCTTGCGTGCCTTCCTCCCGCGTGCCCGCTTTCTCTCATATCTTGCCATACACTCCTTATGAACACCTTTGTAGACTTACCTTCCAATTAGCTAAGTCCTTGGCATTCCTTTTGTGCACTTATATAGACTCATTTCCTTTGCATTCCCTCTTTTCTTCCTTCCTCCTACATGTGTGCCACCCCTCTATTTCTATTTCACGGCTTACTTCTCACTCCCATGCATCACACATGATTTCATTTCCCTCTTTCTTCCATGAATTCCCTTGTGCATTATCCTTGTGCCCACACTCCATGCGTTCACCTTCTTTCTATACAAACTTGACACATCTCCAAAGGTAAATCCCAGTGGGTTCCTAAATGAGCGAGAATCCTCCATGTGTCTAGTTTGAATAGTCAAAGCATTGAGATAAGCCAATAGAGGGTGCCAAGTGTCGCATGGTTCGATTCAAGAGAAAAATTTGGGAGGGTTTCCAAACAAGCGCTAGGTCATGTCGCGTGTCCCCGCTTAGATATATGACCCAACTAAGCAAAATATTTAGCCAAAACATGAAGAAACTGAGTGAACCATAGAAGATACTTGCATTTCAGCCCCACACAAATTCATAAGAGAAATACAAAGGCTACCATCATACATGTGCCATCCCTCCACATGTATGGTTTCAAAATGGCATCTGTTTTGGTGGTTGGTTCTGCCTTTTTTACGGACCTGATTCAAATTTCAAATGAGCATATATTTTGGCTCGGTGCTTGAAATATAATAAATGCCGCACCATTGAAAATATCTCAACTTCATCTACACCTTAAAGATTTGAAACTTTAATTCTAAAAAGGTTAGGTGGGGTAAAAATTAACAAACATCTTTATGCCATTAATGTAGGATCTATTTGCCCCAACAACTAGATCGGATTTGATATTATCCATTGTTCCTCCTCCTTTGAGGTTCCAAATAAGTAATCGATGTAGACATGAAAGATTTGGGGCAGATTTTCGGCATTTATTGCTGGTCATTGGTGGTTAAAAATTTGAATTCGAGTTTACCTCCCTTTCTCCTTCTTTTTTCTCCTTCTATAAATAGAAGAGTTATGCTTTGTAAAATTATCCCTCCTTGTTGTAATGACACCATGCCAAAATGGTGGCGAGAATTCCGATGGGTCTCGAGACCTTGGCATGGTCTCTGTAATTTTTTCTCGCCTCCCGTTGTGAATGTAAATGACTGTGCATCCCTTAAGCAATAAAATCATGTTTTATGGAACTCTCATCTTCCCTCTCTCATTTTCATTGCATCTCACCTCTCTATTTATGTTTTCTAGCATGTTGTGCGTACTCCTCTTCTTGCAGTCCCCACATTCATGTGTTGCATGCCTTTGGAAGGATGATCCCATGTGTTGATCTATGGTGCACGTCATCCACCCTCTTCTCTCGTGCCCGCTCTATTTCCTTCGCCACTCGTGGAGAGAGATCAACCCTTTCCTTTTGGCACTATCACCTTCCTTATCTTAGGATTTCCCCTTTCTACACATCCTTCTATCCCTAGTCCCTTGGCATGTTTATTCTAGGATTTTCTTTTAGCATTAGGAGTAGCAGTAGTGTTAGAGGTAGGTAGAGGAACCAACCTTCTCCGAGAGATTTGTCCCAAGTGCATAAGGTCCCACAACTTGGGGATGGTTCCATTTTGGTCTCAGACACCTTGACCCTTTTGAGATCCAAGATGTGGGTGCACATTTGACCAACTAATAGTTTACGCATGCCATGGATATTTCCTTCAAAGGTTACATCAACAAGTTCATCTTGGTTTACCTAGATGATATAACCTGTCTTCTCAAAGCAAGGTACAGATCACATGGCGCACCTAGAAAAGGTCTTAGAGAGATGCGAGAGAATTTTGGGTATCTCTTTACCCCAAAAAGTGTAATTTTTCGGTGGATCGGGAAATCTCTTGCACCATGTGGTTTCGAAAGATGGTATTGCGATTGATCTTGAGCGTGTTTTATCCATCGTATCCCTTTCCCCGCCAACACACAAAAAGGCCTTATATTCCTTCCTTAGAAAGATTAACTTTGTTAGGTGATTTATCCCTAAATTTACAGGATTGGTTTGGCCCATCACCCTCATGATGAGAAAGTACATAGCCTTCAAATGGATAGTAGAAGGAAGAGAAAGCTTCAACAAGATCAAGAAATATATTTCTTGTGCACCAACACTCATCAATCCAGATTACTAAAAGGATTTCATCTTTTATGCTTATGGTGCTGATGCAAGCATTGTTGTTATCCTAACATAGGAAAATAAACAAGGGATGGAACATTCAGTGGCCTTCAGCTAGACCCTGAAGGATTATGAATTAAAATACAGTCACATGGAGAAGTAGGTATTCACCATCATGTGCGTGATCAAGAAATTCAAGAACATGCTCACCACAAATCATATCAAGGTGTTAGTCTCCCACTCATCTGTCAGAGACTTTATCATGGGAGCAGAAATTAGTGAGAAGAGAGTGCAATGGGTGAAAAAATCATGGAATATGATGTGACTATTAAGGCCACAAAGCTGGTAAGAGGCAATGCACTCTGCAAGCAGATTGTTGAGGATGCATAGAGTGAACTTGAGGCTTTATTATTTCGGATGAAGACCTCCCACATGTAGAACATGAACAGAATATAGACCCCATCGTGTGTGACTTGATGAAGGACATGATCACATTCCTTTCCGAGGGCACGTACCCTCCCGATTTGAACAAAGAAAAGATAAGGAATTTGAGGTTACAATCTATCCCTTATGTTTTAATTGATGGAATTATCTTCAAAAGAAATCTAGATGGCATGTTGTTAAGATGTATCAACGACGTGCAGACTAAGAAAGTGTTAGCATAATTTCATGATGGATTCTTTAGTGGAAAATTATCTGCCAAGACTACAACAATGAAGATCATAATGGTAGGTATCTTTTGGCCTACCCTATTTGCAGATGCACATAGGTGGGTCAAAAAATGCAAGGAATGCACTTTCTTTGTAGGAAAGAAAAGATTGGCAGCACTTCCCCTCGACCAATCCAAGTGGATCAGACTTTTGTGCAATGGGGTCTCAACTTCATAGGCATGATAAATCCACCTTCAAGCACTAGACATAAATGGGTGCTAAAAACTACAAATTACTTCACCAAATGGACAGAAGCTGTCGTGCTTAAGGAATCAACTGAGGTAGTCATCCTTGAATTTCTAAAGGTTTAGTCACAAGGTTTTGCATTCCTCAAACCATTATCTCTGATAATGCAAAGGCCTTCCTTGGTGCTAAAATCACTGATTGGGCTCTAAGTCTAGGCATTTACCTGAAAACCTCTTCTAACTATTACCCTCGGGAAAATGGTCAGCGAATCATGAAACAAGAACCTAATCAAATCATGAAGTGTACAATGAACATCAACCAAATATAGTGACATATGAAGGTAATGCATGCACTGGGTAGATAGAATCATAATAAAAAGGTAATAGGAAATTTTCCTTACAAGATTATCTATGGCAAGGAGGTTTCCCTTCCTTTGACACTAGAACTAAATTCATTGGCACTTGCCTAATAGCTAGAATTTGAGGGCACAAATCAGAGAGAAATTAGGATGGTAGAGTTGGTTCATCTTGAAGAGCTCGAAACTCGCCATGATCAAGCTAGAACTGCATCAACAAGCAAGAAAGAAATTATTTGAAAGAAAGGCTAGGCCTCAAGATTTCAAATTTGGGGACTGGTTCTAAAATGGGATGCTAACAGAGCTAAACTAGGGTGTCATTCAAAGTTTGATGCAATTTAGAGTGGCCCATACATCATCAAGTCCTACAAAGAAGCTAACTCTTTCGAGTTAACTCATCCGGATTGAAGCGTCAGTAAATCCTAAGTAAATCGAGATCTATATCAAACCCTTTCGTTACGTTTACTACATCATGTTTTATATATTAAAGCGAGCTTTCAATTCCTCCAAGTGTGTTCTATGCACATTATTTGTTTGTACATAGTTCTTTCCCTCGTGTGCTTCATGTGCATGCTCTTTTGTTACTTCCAGAATGTAGAGCTTCTCTCAGTAGTTGTGAGATTCAAAACAGAGTGCAGATATGATTTTCAAGTGATTACAGGGTATTTTCATGATTGAACAAGCAAACTCCATGCCCAATGGATGCTTCAAGCTATTGATCTCTTTCATCTAGAAGGTAGATGGCCCCGAAAGTTTCCAAAATGGTTATCTAAATAGCTCTCCTAGTGATTTGGATAACTTGCATACACATCCTGCTCCCCTTCACATTCTTTTATCTCCTTCCATTTTACCTTCCACGCCTTCCTCCTGCGTGCCCAATTTATCTCCTATCCTGTTGTGCACTCCTTGTGTACACCTTTACAGAATTACCTTCTAATAAACTAAGTCCTTGGCATTCCTCTTGCGTGCTTACATAGACTCAGTTCCTTCACACACCCTATTTTCTTCCTTCCTCTTGCGCATATGCCACCCCTCTATTTCCCTTTCACACACTTGTTTCTCGGTCCCGCATGTCATGCATGCTTTCATTCTCCTCTTTTGCTTCCCCACACCTCTTTCTTCCTGCGTGTGCCCTTGTACCTTCTCCCTTACACCCACACTACACACGTTCACCTTCTTTCTAGTCATCTCGGCACATCTCTAGAGGTAAATCTGAGTGGGTTCCTAAATGATTGAAGAGCCTCCATGCATCCAGTTTCATAAAAGGACAGGGTCGGGGTTGAATAGTCAAAGCATTGAGACAGTGTCGGTGGACGGTGTCAAGTGTCGACATGATGCTGATTCAAGAGCAAAATTAGGGAGGGTTTCCAAACAAGTGCTAGGTTTCTGCGTGTCCCTAGTATATGAACCTTCTGAGTAAAAGAATTAGCCAAAACATGAAGAAATTGAATGAGCTGCGGAAGATGCTGCATGTCAGTACCTGGCACAAATTCAAAATTGAAATACAAAGGCCGCCCTTAGACATGCACCAGCCCTCCACGTGTCTTGTTTCAAAAGGGCACCCATTTCGATGGCTGGTTCCTACCATTTTGTACGGACTTGATTCAAATTTCAAATGAGCATATATTTTGGCTCAGTGCTCGAAATTTTAAAAATCTGGCACCATTCAAAATATCTCAGCCTTGTTTATGCCATAGAGATCTAAAACTTTAATTGTGGAGAGGTTAGGTGGGGAGAAAGTAAAGAAATGTCTTCATGCCATTAATACAAGATCTATTTACCCCCAACAACTAGATAGGATTTTATCAGATCCGCCATTCCTCCTCCTTCAAGATGCTGAACATGTAATTGATGCAGACATGATAGATTTGGGGTAGATTTGTAGGAGGCATTAACGATGGTGGTTGAGCTTCGAATTAGTTTTCCCACTTCTCTCATTATAAAGGATAGGGTTGGGGCTCATTGTAAAGGGTTGGACACTTTGGATCCTTACGCATATTGCTAAGGACTCCATATTTTCTATATTTTGAGTTGCAGACCTCTATGTTTGGCTCTTGCATGTGGATATCGGCCTCCTTATCATTGTAATAGTTCTATGCATTTTTGGAAGTAATAGAAGCATCATTTTGTGACTATTCTCTATCCTAACATGTTTGCATTCCTTCTTCTTGCCTCTTCTATTGCATTGTGTATTGTTGTGCTATTTCAAGTCCCCTATAGTTCCATACTTAGTTGTGTTCCATGAGAGTGATATGGTGAATGCGTATTTCACTGTGTTACTTGTGCCTAGCCTCCTTTCACGCATTCCCTATCATTCTCACTCAAAACAAATAGTGTTCACCCCTCTTTTCTGGTGCTATCACATTTTAATGTAGTTTACTTCATGTTATCCTTCTTTCCATGGTCCCTTAGCATTCTTAGCTTAGTTTCCCCTTTCAGCACTAGGATTAGTAGTAGCAGTAGAAATATATAGAGGAACCGGCCTTCTCTAGAGATCCGTCTCAAGCTCGTAAGGTCCCACAACTTAGGGATGGTTCCATTGTGGTCTCAAACACCTTGACCCTTTCTCGAGATCTGAGATGTGGGTGCACGTTTAAGAAACCAACATCACCTATCCTCACCTGATCTATACTTCTAAGAATACCTAAGACCTCTATATACCTTCCCATTCACTCTACCAAACTTTATTTGACCTCAGATCACTCCTTCCATTTAATCTATTTGAGTTTCCTTTATCTCAACCATACCGATGTTAGTTATCCACAACCGCTATCGGTTCTACCCAAACTAGTATTGGTCATACTCAACTGATGTCCGTCTATGTGTTTTATACCGGACCAAGAACAAACCCAAAAATCATCCTACTAGTTGACCTAAATAACCCAAAATATTACCTTGACCAATCCCAATACATTGTGAGACACCTCACTTCTCAAATATAACTATAGCCTAGCTTTGTGATTGGATTTACTTATTTTACTTGAACAAGATACCTAAATCATATCAACTACAGTAGGACTTTGTGTTTCACTTGATTTTAGATCATTTCTTTGAATGTTGATGAAATAGATAAGGGCAAAGGGATAGGAGGAATACCTATTGAAATGTTGGTTGTAGGTTGTTGCATGCGTATGACTTCGGATCCACAAATCATTGTGAGAGCTTCCTTTTTGATTTTATGAACTACCTAAAATGGAATACAATACCACCAAATAACAATTAAACCGTATATGCAAGTGGATTTCCTAGCATGTGCTAGATCCGAGAAGTGTGATACTTCCTGACAACCCACAATCCACTATTTAAAAAAACTTAATGCTAATAATAAAGAAAATCCTACTGTAGTTAAAATGATTTAGGTATCTCATTCATCTACAATAAGAAAATTTGTTCACAACAGGATAAGCTATGATTGAATTTGAAGGTCAAGGTCACTATTAAGGTACTGGTATTGGTCAAGGTGAGGTTCTGGGCTATTTTGGGTATTTGGTGGAGGTTTTAGGCTCCATTCTTGGCTTCTAGTAAAAACACAGAGACCGACGCATCGATCTGTATGACCGGTGTTAGTTTAGATTAATTAGTGGCGCTTGTGGGTAACCAAAGATGGCATGGTCGGGTTATAGGAAACTCAATAAAAACTAGGCAAGGAGATAGATCTGGGGTTAAATGAAAAGGGAAGGGCAATGGTAAGGTTCGTGTGGGTCTTAGGTATGCACAAGAATGATGAAAGTCTAGATATGGGAAATTCAAGGGTGTGTGTAAAGAGATGGTAAAGTTTGCATGGAGATAAAATGGTGGAGAATGGAAATGAGAATAGAAACTAACAACAGAAGTGAAAGGATTTGTTAAAGTGATAATGAACTAGTGCAGGTTAACAAAACCTACTATTTATATGAGCTTGATGTCTGTTTGGAAATGGTGGGTGATCAAATGGAAGGAACTCGATGTGGTGTTAGCACTTCTCTGGATGCTCCCATGAAGAAAAATATCTTTGTGGTTACTTTAAGTGTTGGCTATGGATGCTCTAATGTGTGTACATATGTTGGTTATGGCTTTGCATGTAACTCTAGTTTCTTCACTTGTTCTTAGAAGATGTATCTAGCTCTAAAAATGTTTCAACCTTGAAATAAGGTTATTTTGGGGGCTAAATGGTAACCGATGGTAGTTCTACTTAACCGATCGTGGTTTAGGTAACCAAGTGTCGGTTGGGTAGGATTTCCTAGGTTTACTAAACTAGCGAGATCCCCTTGATTTTTGGGATCTCATTTGTTTTTCTTCACATATTAGAATGGAAACTTCCTTCTAACATGTGGGAATTTGGTTAGAGGTAATGTAGGCTTTTATTTTTAGGTTTTGGGTAGGTCTTAGTTAGTTATAAAGCAACGTATCTAAGAATAGGTCTTAGGCGAGGTGGCTAGATGAGGTGTCTAGGTGAGGTGGATATGTGAACATTATCCCAATTAGGATATTTAAATAATAAATCGTGAGGATAATGAATTAATTTAATTAAATTAATATTATAGTGGGGTGAAGGGGGGTTTGGCTAGGTGAATGTGTTTATGATGTTTATTTGACGAGGGACCAAGGGGAGTAGGACCTAATTTTAGTGTCTACATTTTGCCTTTTCTTTGCATAGCTTGTATTGGTAAGTGATGCTGAAAAAAATAAGATGTGGTCACCCCATGTGTGGGTGAAGGTGATCCCCCTCAAACTAGGAACTGATGAGGGAGAAGGCAGAATCAGTGAGTGGTTTGATAAAACATGAATGTGATGAAGAAGAAGTGGGGTAACGGGTAAAAAGGAAAAAGGGTCCACTCAAGTAAGCCAAGTAATAAGTCGGGGTCAAAGGTAGTAATAGTCAAACACACACACACACACACACACATAAATTGTAGACGGTACCATGTTGAACAGCAGAAAAATCTACATTGTCTAAGGTTGATAGGTTTATCCAAACAAGGTTGAAGTGAGTCTCGTATCCAAGGTATTGGATATGGTTAGGAGTCACGATAAAGGTCAAGTGCAAGAATTTTTAGATATGTTTTGGTAAACCAATGGTTGGGTTAGGATAAATAGTTATGGAAAGAGGCAAGGTAAGGTTAGAATGTCCATCAACATAGGTAACAATGCCATAAGGTATAAAGCAAACACATGAGGTCATGTAACATTGCCATTTTAAGACTTTAGAAACAAGGGATTTTTTTAAGTAATGTTCTCTATTGTAAATACATAATTTAGAACACATATTCCATAACATTCATTCTTATAACAGAGATAACTATATGCAAACTGTAATGACTTGGTGTGCAATCGATCTATTCATATCATGACTCGGTGAACTACGATCTATTCATGTTTAACATTAAGTATCAAATACTATTCTATATACTATGTATACTTGGTTCTATTACCCTCTTTGGGGTATTGAGTGATCTATCTAGGAACCTATCCAAATATTTGCTACCAATACTCATCTGCATCTCAAACCTTAGACTAGGTGACATAGGACAACACAATCAGTAGCTTGTGATACTTTGGCCAAATTTTTCTAACATACTGTTCGTATTATTCATTCCTTGACGGCATACTCGTCAATCCGGAATACATCCTTCACCCACTCAATTGTTATCTATAATTTCCTTTACTAACTTCCATCAGTCCACTTGCCCAAGGTTTAACCCTAGTTCAGGTTAACAACATAGGTTATGATAGGAAGAGGCTCACAAAGACTTAGGATATATTGGCATATTGGGTCAACCTAGGTCAACCCCATGTGCTAAGGTACCACAGTCTGAGGGCTCCTACATATCATAACTATACTACTACCTAGTCGTAGAGAAAAACTAAGTTCAAGTCCATAAGCATGTAGATATAGACAACCAATGCGAAGGGTGTTGCCACATGTCAACCGCAATGTTGTATCCTTGTGAAGATCCTAGTTTTCTCAAAGGTACATACCTACGGTTGGCATGTGCCAAAGATCCTGCGAACAACCTCATCAACATGTACAAACCCCTAGGAGATTATTAATATTTAATTAATTGGATGATTAAAAGCATGATTCAACAACCCCGCCCAAACCCTAATCCAAATCTCTAAGTTCTTTTCCAAATCAGGTTCCATTAATCCTTGGAGAACTTCCTTAACTTATGATTGCTTTCGATGTTAGTTAATTTTGGCTTAACAATCAGTTACCAAAAAGAAAGGACAACAACCTCATAAGTTTTGTTTAATGTGACTTAACCATTCAAGGAAGTGTAACAACCACCTAGGTTGTATCTTAATAGACTTTATTAAATGTAGTCTATGATTATAAATCATATCTTCCTTTTTGTTTACGTTATCATGAGAGAGGAAGATTTTTCCTCTTCATGGTTAAGTTCTAGGGTTTAACACACCCTTTATGTCCCTTACAAATTCTATAGTTTTTATTGTAAGTTCATTACACAACCTCTTACTATATTTAGTTATTTATATAAGAACATTAAATTCTGAACTTATCTAGTTTGCATCACATTTAGGAAATTACTCTAATTCCCTTTTTCCTACTTATCCAAGAATACTCATTTAAACATATAAATAACATGAAGAATATCAACAAGATATGATTCCATTTCTTTTACAAAGGTACAAGATAATTTACACAATCCATACAAGTAAATTCTCATCCTTCAATTCATTTTCAAAACTTGTACATTTACAAACTTGTGCATTTTAGGCTTACTTGCATGACAAAAACATTCATTCAAAAAGAATATAACTTTTCTTTTTCAATATAGCTTAAGAAAAAATTATAATTCTTCACTAGAATCAAACTTAGATCAGCCAATGCATCATATAATATTTTCCATCTTTTATCACTTACGAAGTCCATCTACAAAAATTGTTGCACGGTCATTCAATGAATCGAGAATGATAAGCACTAAGCCTTAAAGCGAAGTGCATTCGACTAATTATTTAAAAAAACAACCTTGATTTAATGAACAATTAGTATTTCATACTCTAAACATAAGTAATAACAATAAAAGAAGAGCATTAATGAACCGGAGTTCACTTCTAAAATAAGATCATAATATAACCTATAATATATGTCTTAAAAATTAAAGTATGATTGGTCCTATCAATCATCTTTACCAAAAATAGAACATAACATCTCATTGTTTCCCATTCTACCAAAAAAATACAACACTTAACTATAAGATACAAGAAGTGTTTATAGCAGCATGTTCTCACTAGGATGTTTCATCTAAATTTCAAGTAAAGAAGAAGAGAAACCATTTCCATTATGCTAAAGTACATAACATCCAAAAAGTAGAAACAGTTCATATCATAACCTAGGTTGTTTCATCTTGAGATTAACAATCTTAAATCAAATATTTAAGATATTCATCAGAACAAGATAAAATAAAGATCCCAGATGGAAAGATGAAACATCAACCAAACAACATGATACATTCTCTTTTTAACAAATTAGTCATCACTCTCCTTCTATTTCATTTCCATCAATGATAAGTAAGAGAAGGTTAAACAAATAATGATTAACTTTTTCCTAAATAATAATCAACAAAATATTCCAAACAAATGAACTTATTCCCAACTACATTAGAAAAGAGGCTTAATAGAAATGATCCTACCCAGTAATCATTCCCTATAACTTAATTAGGTAAAATCCCCCTTTTCAAGTTATAAACAGTTTAAGTTCATTTAGGAGTTCCTAAGGAAGGGAGTAAAAACATTTTAAGGTAAGAAGGAGCCCAAAGAAAATTTTCTTTTAAAAAAACATAATCTTCCCGTTAAAGCAAGAGATTCATTTCAAATAATAATGCCAAAACTGTGAAGGCCATACATAGCCCATGGTCACAAAAAGAATCGAAAATAATTCTTTTTATGGGTTCTACATTCTTTCAATGGTCCCAATCTGGAAGTGATATCAGAGTAAGAATTAACACTCAGAATTACCCAAGAGCTCAATCAAGACAATGTCATTTCCATACTTTTCAACATATTACATCTAGAGTAAAAACATTGAATTCTCATTAAGAACGATAAACTTCAAAGATGATTCCAGTCAAAACTCATAGAGTTTACCAAACATCTCACAAGACCATGTTCCAGTTTTCTCCATGCACATACAACTAATTCTTATGCATGCAACTATTTCTTTTTAAGAGATCTGAGTTTACAATATTTCACCCCAGAAACGAACTCAAATTAAATGACAAGATCTAACAACATATTTAAGAAAATACGTTCTTTTCAAGACACGAAATACAAATCCGAGCACCATGTTGAGCATAAGTTCCTACCAAGATAAAAATCATTCAAATGATTATAAGCAAGCTCGTAACTTATGTTCCATCTTGGTTTACATCTTAAATAAGGAAAACTAGAAGGAATACCAATTGAACTAATACCTTACTCGATTTCCATTTCCAACAATTAAGAAAGAATTTCCCTAAATCGCTTTACATCATATCAAGCCATATTAGGTTTTTTTATTAAGGGAAAATAGTTTTGAAGGGACTATACCCTGTATACAAAAGGGCTCAAAAGCCAGATAGTAAAGAAGAGAGAAACAACCCAGAGAAGGGCAAAACAGTCAACCAAGGAGGGCTCAATAGCCAAATATTACAATATAAGTGAAGAAAGGATCTAAACGTACAGAGATCCAAAAATAAGAAGGAAAGAACAAAAAGAAACCAAAAGAGAAACAACATATAGAGCTCCGCCAAAAAATAGCTCCAGAACCACCAGATGACAGCCACATCGCAGCCAAAAAACAACATCACAACAACCCGTTACTTGATGGCTCTGTCAATCTTGGTCTTGATAGCCTGCAGCTGACATGAAGAAGGCAATGGAAGTGGCCTGAGAGGAGTCTTGCAAATCTTCTTGGGCAATTGCAATATCCCTTTTCTCTTTAGGGCCCCAAATGTCCTCATTAACCCCACTTAAACTGCAGACACTATGGACATGTTGTTCAATGAAATTATAAATGCTTTTGAGGGCAGATAATATGCAATCATTACGGCTTTTAGCATTCCCCAATCTGCCATCTAAGGAATGTAGCTTCTTGAAGACTTCAGCAATAACCCCCTCTTCCTCCTCACTTTGAAGGATTCTTGTACCCTTAGCTCTTTCCATGTTTTTTATAGCCCCTTTGAGCTCTTGTATCTCCCTTTCAAGTCTGTCCACCCTGTCCATCAATTCCTCCTTCTTGGGCTCCTCCACTAGCTTGCTAATATGCAGGAGGTTTTCAGAAAGTTCCAAGTCTTTGTGGCTCCTTAGGACCCATTAGGAAGCGGGATTTTAACTATAAGGCTCTTTCTTTTTTTTGAAACAACATCTTCATTATTTCTTTTTAGCGGGGGAGTGGAAGCAGTGTGGGCGGTGGAGGTATGGAGGAGGGAGGTGGGATAAGATTCACGGGAGGGCAGCTGGAGCAGTGGCGGTGGATCAAGAGGATAAGTCCCTAGTGCAAAGGGACAACCCTAGAGTGGCTCTAAACTTCCCTTATAGATTTCTCCAGAGAGTTAATCAAATAGTGAGGAAAGCTGATAATGTTATTTCTACGAAAGTGATTTAGAAATATTAGATGCTTTTGAGGTATAGTCACAAATCTTCCTTCAAGGGTAACATACCTAACCACCATTTTGGCCAGCTCAGCAAAAGGTTCAGGAATCGACGCCACCTTGATGCCAACGGTCACAAACTCAAGATTCTCCCCCTCTTCCAGAAATTTCTTGGTCTCCACCTCCCTGTCTACCTTCTTATTGAAGAATTTGGTGCCTTCCAGGCTGAGGCCCATGATCTGAGCGATGAGCTCTTCCGTGATTTCCATCTCCATGTTACTATATTTGACAATCCTATTCTTCCAACCCTGGGTGAATTTGATAGAAATTTCTTAATAAAATCTTATTCTTCCAAGCCATATTAGGTTAATATAACTCCCGTATCATAATACTAAATAAAATGCAATGAATAAACCTTTAAACAATTTGAATTAATAATCAAGCTACATTTTCAAATAACTATCTTATCAACCTTGCTTAACAACTAAAGTGGTTTGTAAGATCACTAAAAGATTTCAGACTAAACACCATAAAAGTAATAAAGCTATATTCTTAATGAACTCTCAATATAATACATAAGGTCACAATAAAACACAAACACCAAACCAAATGTGGGCTAATAATAGTCCATAATATCCATGATAATACCGCATAAATATCACACCATGTTAGGGTTTCAAAGAACAATTTTTTTTTTTGCAAGTTAGACAACAAGAACCAAGCCATCTACTACTCCATTCGTGGTTCCTTATATTTATGAAATGAAACACAAACATCATATCACCAACAACCCGAAAGCAATTCCCAATTACCCAACAAGTTTCCAATAGAATTCAAGCTTACATATAATTTTTCATAAACAAACATGAGATCTTTACCACTCGAGATCACAAAACAATAGTTTGAAGAAATAGGTAGAACACTAGATTCTTCAAAGAAATTTAGTGTGAATACATTTGTACAAAATTCAACAAAAACCTAAGCATTAATTACCAAATCCAGTTAAGCCAAGAAAAGTTATAGAGTCGTTCTTGCATGTATTTTTTTTTCATGTGCTTAAACAAACACATACTATATTTTAAACCAGGAGACTTTTGCAAGGGATTCGAAACCAAGAATTCAATATTTAATAAACTCAAGAACCAAACAACTAGGTACATCATGCAATGCATAAAAATCAATAGAGTAGAGATTCTTTAATGAAAACACTTAGAGGAAAGCAAGAGATTTTAACAGTTAGAGCCTATCATGCTTAATAGTGTCTTTGTCAGATTGAAGAAGACCTTCAACCGAGCTCACTACTTCTTCTCTTCTCCACGAAATATCAAACAACTAGATACCTATTATACATTCCATGAAATGAAAATAGATTCGAAACTTCAAAAATAACCAGGAAGTGTAGTTCAATCTACTGATTTGAAAAACCAGAGAGCATACAACGTAAAAATCAGAAAACAAGCAAACTAAAACAACCCAAGAAAAATCCACTATCATGCCTACCAAGATGGTTTGGGCTCATAAACCAAAAGTAATTTATTCCATTAATTCCAAATATCCCACCTAATCTTCCTTGCCACCGCTTGCCAAGTCAGGTGAATGCCAAGTCAAAAAAACATGTTTTTGCATTTTAGTGATACCGCCACATAAGCCTCCGCCAAGCCAACTAGCCCCTGCCCAAGTTGGCAGTACCGTGTACATTAAAACCTTATCAACATCGTAAATTCCTTAGGAAATGTCACCAAAATGCATGTGACCACATAAGTCCCCATTAATGCACAATAGTTTAGGATAGATTACTTGCTTAGGTTAGATCTTAGGTAGATTAAAGTTTATACCTTAGGATATAAAAGTAACAACTAACCCCCACAATAGGCCTTAGAAAATAAGTTTATATAATTCAATATATGTAAATAATTCAAAATTTCATAGTTTAAAGCACTAGGTTAGATCACCATATAGCCTTGTACTAATAGGTTCTAGTTTAGTTTTAATACCTAGTAACCCATCCAATTCCCTTAGCACCAAGTTTGAGTTAGAATCATAATTATATCAAGTAACATATCTTAGGTAGGAAATATTTTTCCTAGCTTAGGATCTCGTAGGTTAGTCCTTTTATAGGATTACGGTTCTCTCCTACACCATGAATAGGATGAAATTTGAATTACGCGCAATGACCTACCATGGTCGATCTCCAAAGACCCAAACAAAACATACCACTGAATGGAAATATTTTCACACAAAAAAGAATTAAAGAACTTGTATCTACTAAGTTCAGTCCATATGTTTCTTAATTCATGGAATGCCAATTCATCAGTTGTTCACTCTAAACAAATTTAAAACATTCCTTGGATCACTGAAATTGATCTAAGGATGAGTTGGGTAAATAGATAAGTTTACAACTCTTAAAACCAAATTACAATCTCACCTCTAAGAAGTGAAAAAAATAATTTAGGAAAACTATTCTAGTTTTTCAAAAGATTTTAAGAGTAGAAAAGACTTATCCACACTAAGCATGATTTCCCAAAGTCAAAATAACATATCCTAAAACAAAAATCACATGCCAATACTTGAAATGAAAAGGAGGAAAATAACAACTACCAAGGGTGTGACATGCTTCCTCTCTAAAGGGAATCATCGTCCCGATGATTATTTCTTCTAACAATTTACATCAAGGATAGTCAAATCATTCACTTCTGTTACTCAAGTCAAATATTTCAAAACCTTATAGTTCTAGAAATCAGCATTAAATAATTGTTTGCTGAAATTAAATAATTATCTATGTAAAACTAGCTTACTTAATGTTATAAAAAGATAAAATCATAAATCTTTATCAGTCAATAGATTCAATTCTGTTCAAATAGATATGGAAAAGTAGTTTTCATATCCTCTATATTTTCCCAAGTTGCACTTTCCTCATTAAATTGGTCCCACTGGACCTTACATTGACTTATTTCTCTATTTCTTAAATGCAACTGGTGAGTTTCCAGCACTCGAATGGGTTTAACCATGATTATTCCTAGGTCTTGGACCTACAAGGAATTCCAATTTAACACATGTGATAATTCTAAAACATATTTCTTAAGAAAAGAAATATGGAAAACATCATGCATTCGTGACAAAGCAGGTGGTAGTGCTAAACGATAAGCTACAAGGTTGATTACTTCAACTATTTAAAAAGGTCCCACATATCAAGGTGATAACTTGGCAGCCTTGCCAAAAGTTATAGAACATTTTTTTGGTTTAACCTGAAGAAAAACCTTCTCTCGAAGTTCAAATTTCATGTCAACCCACTTTAAGTCAACATAACTCTTTTTCCTATCTGTTGCTTCTTTCAAGCATTCACAAATCATTTTAACTTGTTGTTCTGTTTTCGTAAGGATTTCAATTCCAATTACCTCTCTATCCTTAATGCTATTCCAACTAATAGGGGTTATGCATTTTTAGGTAAAGTTCCTCGAAAGGTGTCATATTAAGAGAAGCATGATATGTATTATTGTATGCAAATTCAACTAATGGAAGGTACTCCTCCCACTTGTACCGTTGATCCATACAATAAATCCATAACATATCTTCCAAAACTTGATTTACTCTTTCAGTCTGTCCATCTGCTTTTCGATGATGATACGTAGAACTAGAATTTAGTTTAGTTCTAAGGGCTGTATTAAGTGTTTTCCAAAAGCTTGATGTCATTCTAGGGTCTCTATCGGATATGATTAATTCAGTACTCCATGTAATCTAAATATTTTGTGTACAAATATTTTAGCCAAAACTGAAGAATCATCCTTTAGATATCCATCAATAAAATGAGCTACTTTCATTAGTTTTTCAACTACTACCAACATAACATCATGTTTATTTCTTGACATAGGCAATCCTTGTTTAAAATCAGGCTTATTACCTACCATTTCTATTACGGTATGCTATGAGGATACAATAAACTAGATGGGTGCATATGTTCCACTTTTACATGTTGACATTCAAGACATTGAGTCACAGAATCAATAACATCCTTTTTCATTCCTTTCCAGAAATATTGTTGGTTTATATCAACAAGCATTTTTGTAATGCTAGGTGTTTAGAAAAGGTGAATTGTGAAACTCTGCAAAAATTTCTTTCTCAAATCATTAGGCAAAGGTAGGTATACTCTATTTTCATATCATAAGATTCCTTCATTATCAAAGTGAAAAACTTTATATCTTTCATCTTTTGGATCTACAATAAGCACTATTTTTACTTGCTGAAAGTAAGAATCAGATTCCATAACACTTCTTACTTCATCCTTAAACTGAGTTCTTAGTGTTATAAGAGTAGAAAAGTGCTTCCTACGACTTAGAGCATCATCCACTCTATTCTCTTTTCATTTAATGTAACTTATTTCAAAATCATATTGAGACAAAAACTCTAACCACCTTCATTGTCTTCCATTTAGATTTCGTTGAGTGAAAATGTACTTTAGCCCAAGATGATCGGTTTTCAACTCAAATGGTTTACAAAGTAGATAATGACTCCAAAATTGGAGTACATGAACTATGGTAGCAAGCTCTAAATCATGTAGAGCATAATTAAACTCATGTAACTTAAGTTTTCTACTTTCATAAGCTATGACATGATCATTTTGTAATAAAATACCTCCAAGATCTTCCCCGATGCATGCATCTCATTACAACAATAAAGTCTCCATTAGGATCAGTACAGCTAAGATAGGTGCTAAAGTCAACTAACTTTTTAAAATTTTAAAATCAAATTCACATTTATCATTCCAAACAAATTTCTTATCCTTTTCTACAATGAAGTTATTGGTGCAACAATCTTAGAAAAATCCTTAACAAATTTTCTATAATAACTCGTAAGGCCCATGAAGCTTCAAATTCATATACATTCTTTGGTGTAGGCCACTCGATTATAGCTACAATTTTAGAAGGATCTATAGTAATCCCATCTTTACTTATAACATGACCTAAATAGTGAACTTCAGTGTCATAGAAAGAACATTTAGACAACTTACCTTACAACGGTCTCTTTCTTAAAATGTCCAAAACTATTTCCAAGTATTCATGATGCTCCTCAATACTTTTAGAATATATGAGAATGTCATCCAAGACTACAAGCACAAACGTGTCCAAATATTCTTGAAAGATATTATTCATTAAGTTCATAAAAGTTGTAGGTGCATTCATTAATCCAAAGGGCAAAACCATGAATTCATAATGCCCATACCTTGTTCTAAAATCCATTTTATGAATGTCCTCATCCTTAATTCGTAATTGATGATATCTATATCAAATATCTATCTTAGAATATACCGATGCTCCATGCATATGATAAAATATATCATAAATTATAGGAAGTGGGTATCTATTCTTGATTTTTGCTTTATTTAACATCCTGTAATCAATGCATAATCTAAGTGTTCCACCTTTCTTTTCACAAATATCACTTGGTGCTCCCAAGGTGACACACTTGGTCTATTCAAACTCTTAGACAAAATTTCTTACAACTAAGCCTTAAGCTCTACTAAATATGTGGTAGTCATTCGATAAGGTGATTTAGAAATAGGTTCGAGACTGGTTTGATTTCAATCATGAAGTCAAACTCACCTTTGAGTGGTAATCCTGGTAATTCTTCTAGAAATACATTAATGTAGTTCGTAATGTGGATAACATTTCATGAAATCTCTGTTTTCTTCCATAGATTCTAAAATTTTTACTGTGTATAAGGTATAACCCTTATTTTTGGCCTTTTAAAGTTACATAGCTGTCAATTTCCTAACAAAAATTTCTCATTTTATACCTTGAATCTCTACTATTTTCTATAGATCATCTAAACAACTAATATGTTTTTCAAAATAGTATACCTTTGCTTTATGCTTTGCTAACCAATTTACACCTATGACTATATCATAACATCCCAAAGGTGCTACATAGAGATCAACTTTTGTGGAAAAGCTAGGTAAGTCAAGGATTGCCCTAAAAAGATATATACTAACTCGTATGAACATGTAATTATTACCATAATGTACATCCATGATTTATCAATTTTCTAGCTTTTATTTTAAGTTTCAAATCAAGTTTACTAGAAATAAAAACATTTAGTAGCTCTCGTATCAAAAAGAATAGTTTCGGTATGCCAAATTACTTACCAAGAACTTCTATAGGTGTAACTTACTTTTTCAAATTATTTTGCTTGTCACTATCGCAACATGTATCTTGTGCTATTGATTACGATCATCCTTCTTCAAAGGACATTTATTCACATAATGATATTTTCCATATTTATAACAGCCTTTTACAGGTCCCTTCTTAGACTCAGAATTATTTTCAGCCTTAAAGTTATCATTTTGGCCTCCATAGGACTTCTATTTGTTATTATTATTCTTGGCAAAATTATTCCGTGCATTTCTAGCAAACTTATTTGTTGTTATTTTCTTATTATTATCAGTTGAAAACTTACTTTTGTTACCAAATTTTTCCATGGTCCTTTCTTAGGTGCAAGAGAAATTGAAGAAGAGTTTGAAACTTTCTTCCGTACTTCCTCCTTATGAGTAGAAATAGCCTTTAATTTTCATTTTTTTCCTTATGGATTTTTCAACAACCCCTTCCATAGTGGTTGGGTTGTGAACATCAACCTCTCCCCCAATAATGGGATTCAATCCCATGATAAATTTCCATATCCTAAACTTCTCATTATTTTGATACTGAGGTACATACTTAAGTAGTTTCATAAAACATTTCCAATACTCGATTACAATTAACTTCCCTTGAGCCAAGTTCTAAAATTTAGTCATTTTCTGATCATAATAAAGTTGTGGTAGCCAACGTTGCCTAAAATAACTTTTAAATTGATCCCAAGTGATGTTAATTTCATCAATTTTTAGCTCAGCCTTATGGCTATCCCACCATGAAGATGCTTCATGGGAAAGCTGATATGCTCCCCAAATAGCTTTGGTTTCCTCCGAGAAGTTTCTTATTGCAAATTACTTCTTCATTTCACTCGAGCCAATTCTCACTCCATCACCTAATGTGGTGTCATCAAACTTAGTTGGACTTTTCCTTTTTATATCATTCATGAGTTCATCTCCCAACCTAGCCTTTTTGTTTTTGGTTAGACAGTACATTAGTATTGTTATTATCAACACCCAAATTGGTGTTGTCCTCGGAGGGTAGCTGATTGTTATTTCCAACTTCTTCTTCCTCCTCATTACCCATCACTTGTTTGAGTACACCAAATGATCTCTTGTGTCTAATAGGGCAGTAAGGATTTCATCAACTTTTTGGGTTGTTCTTGCTCCTTCATCGGGTGGAGAATTATTCACAACGTTTCCTCTAGTTCTAACCATTTTCTCACAAAGAAAATTCAAGTTTTTATCAAATAATGGACACAATAGGTCCAAGAGTTACAACCTTCACTCGATACCAAGATGTAACATTCCCATTTTAATACTTTACAAACAAGTGAATTTTTTTTTTTGAGTAATGTTCTCTGGTCTAAATACATAATTTAGAACACACATTCCATAAATCCATTCTTATAATAGATAACCATATGCAACTATAATGACTCAAGTGTGCCCGATTTGTTCATATCATGACTTGGCGAACTACTTGATCTATTCATGTTTAACATTAAGTATCGAATACTTTTCTCGTATACTATGTAGACTTGGTTCTCTTACCCCTGTTCGTGATATGGAGTGATTTCTCTAGGAATCTATCTCAATATTTTCTACCAATACTCATATGCATCTTGAACCTTAGACTAGGTGACATAGGACAATGCAATCAGCGACTTGTGATACTTTGGCCAAAGTTTTCTAACATACTAATCATATTATTCATTCCTTGACAAAGATACTTGACAATCTAACATACGTCCTTCACCCACTCAATTGTTATCTAGAATGTCCTTTACTAACTTCTCGTGAGTCCACTTGCCCAAGGTTTAACCCTAGTTGAGGTTTACAACATAAGTTATGATAGGAAGAGGCTCATAAAGACTTAGGATATATTGGCATACTGGGTCAACCTAGGTCAAGCCAATGTGCCAAGGTACTCTGAGTCCTAGAGGGATACTTCATATCGTAACTATGCTACTACCCAAGACTAGAGAAAAACTAAGTTCAAGTCCATAAGTGTGTTGATCTAGATGACCAATGCGAAGGATGTTGCCACATGTCAACTCGCAATGTTATATTCTCGAGAGGATCCTAATGTTCTCAAAGGTATAGCCCTGCAGGTTGGCATGTGCTAGCATCCCATAGAACAGCCTCGTCGAGATGTACATACCCCTAGGAGATTATTAATATTTAATTAATTAGATAATTAAAAGCGAGTTTTCAAAGAACCCGTCCCAAACCCTAATCCAACTCTCCTAAGTTTTTTTCCAAATTAGGTACCATTAATCCTTGGAGAACTTCCTTAACTTATGATTACTTTCGATGTTACCCAAAAGAAAGGAAAACAACCTAATAAGTTTTGTTTAATGTGACTTATCCATTCAAGAAAGTATAACAACCACCTAGGTTGTATCTTAATAGACTTTATTAAATGTATTCTAATGATTATAAATCATATCTTCCTTTTCTTTACTTTTTCATGAGAGAGGAAGATTCTTCCTCTTCATGGTTAAGTTCTAGGGTTTAACACACCCTTTATGTCCCTTACAAATTCTATAGTTCTTATTGTAATTTCATTACACATCCTCTTACTATATTGAGTTGTTTATATAAGAACATTAAATTACGTAACTTATCTAGCTGCATCACATTTAGGAAATTACTCTAATTCCCTTTTTCCTACTTATCCAAGAATACTCATTTAAACATATAAATAACATGAAGAATATCAACAGGATAGGATTGCATTTCTTTTACAAAGGTACAAGATAATTTACACAATCCATGCAAGTAAATTCTCATCCTTTAATTCATTTTCAAAACTTATAAATTTACAAAATTATGCATTTTAGGCTTACTGAATGACAACAACCTTCATTCAAAAAGAATATAACTTTTATTTTTCAATACAACTCAAGAACGAATAAGAATTCTTCACTAGAATCAAACTTAGATAAGCCAATGCATCATATAAGATTTTTCCATCTTTTATCACTTACGAAGTCCATCTACAAAAATTGTTGGCACGGGGTGATTCGATTAACTAAGCATGATAAGCACTAAGCCTTAAAATGAACTTCATTCCACTAATTGTTCCAATAAAAACAATCCCTCTTTAATGAAAAATTAGTATTTCATACTCTAAACATAAGTAATAACAATAAAAACTAAGAGCATTAATGAACCAGAGTTCACTTCTAAAAGAAGAACAAAATATAACCTATAATATCTATCTTACAAATTAAAGTATGATTGGTCCTATCAATCATTTATACCAATAACAAAACATAACATCTCATTGTTTCCCATTCTACCAAAATAGAATACAACACTAATCTTAACTATAAGATACTAGAAGTGTTTACAACATGTTCTCACTATGATGTTTCATCTAACTTTCAAGTAAAGAAGAAGAGAAACCATTTCCATTATGCTAAAGTACTTAACATCCGTAAATCGAAACACGTTCATATCATAACCTGGGTTGTTTCATCTTAATATTAACTATCTTAAATCAAACATTTAAGATATTCATCGTAACATGATAAAATAAGGATCCTAGATGGAAAGATGAAACATTAACACAATAATAGCATGATACATTCTCTTTTAACAAATCAGTCATCACTCTCCTTCTATTTCATTTCCATTAATGATAAGTAAGAGAAGGTTAACCAAATAATGATTAATTTTTTCCTAAAGAATAATCAACAAAATATTCCAAACAAATGAACTTATTCCCAACTGCATTAGAAAAGAGGCTTAACAGAAATGATCCTACCCAGTAATCATTCCCTATAACTTAATTTGGTAAAATCCCCTTTTCAAGTTATAAATAGTTTAAGTTCATTTAAGAGTTCCCAAGGAAGGGAGTAAGAACAATTTTAAGGTAAGAAGGAGCCCAAAGCAACCTTTCTTTAAAAACACATAATCCTCCTATTAAAGCAAGAGATTCATTTCAAAGAAGAATGTTAAAACCGTGAAGGCCATACACAACCCATAGTCACAAAAGGAATCGAAAATAATTTTTTTATGGGTTCTAAATTCTTTCAATGGTCCTAATCTGGAAGTGATATCAGAGTAAGAATTAGCGCTCAGAATTACCCAAGAGTTCAATCAAGACAATGTTATTGCCATAGTTTTTAACATATTACATCTAGAGTAAAAACATTGAATTCTCATTAAGAATGCTAAACTTCAAAGATGATTCCAAATCAAAACTCGTAGAGTTTGTCAAACATCTCACAAGACGATGTTCCATTTTCTCCATGCACATACAACTAATTCTTATGCGTGCAACTATTTCTTTTTAAGAGATCTGAGTTTACAATATTTCTCCCTAGAAACAAACTCAAATTAAATGACAAGATTTAACAACATATTTAAGAAAATACGTTCTTTTCAAGACATGAAATACAAATCCATGCACCATGTTGAGCATAAGTTCCTACCAAGATAAAAATCATTTAAATGATTATAAGCAAGCTCGGGTAACTTATGTTCCCTCTTGGTTTACATCTTAAAGAAGGAACACTAGAAGGAATACCAACTAAACCGAAACCTTACTAAGATTTCCATTTCCAATAATTAAGAAAGAATTTCCCTAAATTGATTTGCATCATATCACCCCATATTGGGTTAATATAACTCCCACATCATAATACTAAATAAAATACAATGAATAAATGTTTAAACAGTTCAAATTAAGAATCAAGCTGCATTTTCAAATAACTATCTTATCAACCTTGCTTAACAACTGAAGCAGTTTGTAAGATCACTAAAAGAGTTCAGACTAAACACCATAAAAGTACTAAGGCTGTATTCTTAATGAACTCTCAATACAATACATAAGGTCACAATAAAACAAAGTCACCAAACCAAATGCAGGCTGATAACAATCCATAATATCCATGATAATACCACACAAATATCATGCCGTGTTAGGGTTTCATCGACAACAAATGTTTGTAAGTTAGAAAACAAGAACCAAGCCATCTACTACTATATCCATGGTTCCTTGTATTTATGAAATGAAACAAAAGCATTATAGCACCAACAACCCGATAGCAATTCCTAATTACCCAACGAGTTTCTAACAGAACTCGAGCTTGCATACAAGTTTTCATAAAAACACATGAGATCTTTACCAACTCAAGATCACAAAACAATAGTTTCAACAGAAACAAGTGGAACACCAAATTCTTCAAATAAATTTAGTGTGAATACATTCATATGAAATTCAACAAAAACCTAAACATTACTTACCAAATATAGTTAAGCCAATCGAGTTACAGAGTCATTCTTGCATGTATTTTTTTCATGTGCTTAAACACATACTATATTTTAAACTAGGCCACTTTTGCAAGGGATTTGAAACCAAGAATTCAATATTTAATAAAATCAGTAACCAAACAACCAGGTACATCATGTAATGCATAAAACTCAATAGAGAAGAGTTGCTTTAATGAAAACACTTAGAGGAAAGTAAGATATTTTAATAGTTAGAGCCTATCATGCCCGATAGTAGTGTCTCTCACAATCGAAGAAGATCTCCGATGAGCTCACTATTTCTCCTCTTCTCCAAGAAAATCAAACAACCGATACCTTTTCCACAATGCCTCTTATAAATTCCATGAAATGAAAATAGATTTGAAGCTTCAAAAATAACCATGAAGTGCAAGTTCAATCTGGCTGGTTCGAAAAACAGAGAGCATGTAGAGTAAAAATAAAAAAACATGCAAAGTGAAACAACCCAAAAAAATCACTGGCATGCCTACCAAGATGGTTTGGGCTCATAAACCGAAAGCAATTAATTCCAATAATTCCAAATCTCCCACCTAATATTCCTTTCCACCGCCTACCAAGTCTCGGAAAATACCACAAGTCAAAGAAACATATATTTCCATTTTAGTGATACTTTGCACATAAGCCTCCGCCAAGCCAACTATCCCTTTCCCCAAAATTTGCAAGATTTCACGTACATTAAAAACCTTATCAACATCATAAATGCCTTAGGAACCATTGCCAAAATGCATGCGACCACATAAGTCCCCTTTTATGCCCAATATTTTAGGATAGATTACTTGCTTAGGTTAGATCTTAGGTAGATTAAAGTTTATACCTTAGGATATAACACTAACAACTAACCCCACCATAGGCCTTAGCAAATAGGTAAATAATTCAAAATTTCATAGTTTAAAGAACTAGGTTAGATCACCATATAGCCTTGTACTAATAGGTTCTAGTTTAGTTTTAATACCTAGTAACCCTTCCAATTCCCTTAGCACCAAGTTTGGTTTAGAATTAGAATTATATCAAGTAACATATGCGCGGGTAGGAAATATTTTTACCTAGCTTAGGATCCCATAGGTTTTTCCTTTATAGGATTCCGGTTCTCTCTTATGCCATGAGCAGGCTGAAATCCCAATTACGTCAGTAATGACCTGCCATGGTCAATCTCCAAAGACCCAAACAAAACATACCACTGAATGGAAATATTTTCACACAAAAAGATAATTAAAGAACTTGTATCTACCAAGTTCATTCTATATCTTTCTTAATTCATGGAATGCCAATTCATCATTTGTTCACTCTGAATAGATTTAAAACATTCCTTGGATCACTGAAATTTATCCAAGGATGAGTCAGGTAAATAGATAAGTGTACAACTCTTAAAACCAAATTACAATCTCACATATAAGAAGTGAAAAGAATAACTCAGAAAACTATTCCAGCTCACCAAAATATCTTAAGAGTATAAAAGACTTATCCACACCAACATGATTTCCCAAAGTCAAAAGAACATATCCTAAAAAGGAAAAGAACAATCGCCAAGGGTGTGACATGCTTCCTCCTAAAGGGAATCATCGTCCCGATGATTATTTCTTCTAACAATTTACATCAAGGACAATCAAATCATTCACTTCTGTTACTCAAGTCAAATATTTCAAAACCTTAGAGTTTTAGAAATCAGCATTAAATAATTGTTTGTTGAAATTAAATAATTATCTACCCAAAACTATCTTACTTAATGTCATAAAAAGATAAAATCATAAATCTTTATCAGTCCAATGATTCAATTCTGTTCAAATAAACATGGAAAATTAGTTTTCATATCGTCTAGATTTTCCCAAGTTACACTTTCCTCGTTAAACCGGGTCCCACCGGACCTTACATTGACTTATTTCTCTATTTCTTAAATGCAATTGGTGAGTTTCAAAGACTCAAATGGGTATAACCATGATTATTCCCGGTCTTGACCTACAAGGAATTCCAATTTAACACATGTGATAATTCTGAAACGTATTTCTTAAGCAAAGAAATATGGAAAACATCATCCATTCATGACAAAGCGGTGGTAGTGCTAAACGATAAGCTACAAGGTTGATTGCTTCAACTATTTGAAAAGGTCCCACATAGCGAGGTGATAACTTGGTAGCCTTGCCAAAAGTTATAGAACTCTTTTTCAGTTTAACTCAAGAAAAACCTTCTCTCCAAGTTCAAATTTCATGTCAACCTGCTTTAATCAACATAACTCTTTTTCCTATCTCTGCTTCTTCTTTCAAGCATTCACGAATCATTTAAACTTGTTGTTCAGTTTTGTAAGGATTTTAGATCCAATTACCTCTCTATCCTCAATGGTATCCCATCTAATAGGGGTTTTGCATTTCCTTCCATAAAGTGTCTCGAAAGGTGCCATCTTAAGAGAAGCATGATATGTATTATTGTATGCAAATTCAACTAATGAAAGGTACTCCTCCCACTTGTACTGCTGATCCATACAATACATCCATAACATATCTTCTAAAACTTGATTTACTCTTTCGGTCTTTCCATCCATTTTCGGATGATACGTAGAACTAAAATTTAGTTTAGTTCCAAGAGGTGCATTAAGCATTTACCAAAATCTTAACGTCATTCTAGGGTCTCCATCGATATGATTAATTCAGTACTCCATGTAATTTGAATATTTTGTGTACAAATATTTTAACCAAAACTGGAGAATCATCCTTTATATTTCCAACAATAAAATGCGCTACTTTCATTAGTTTTTCAACTACTAGCAAAATAACATCATGTTTATTTCTTGACATAGGAAATCCTTGTACAAAATCCATGCTTATTATCTACCATTTGTATTGTGGTATGCTATGAGGATACAATAAACCAGCTTGGTGCATATGTTCCACTTTTACACATTGACATTCAAGACAATGAGTCACAAAATCAATAACATCCTTTTTCATTACTTTCCGTAAATATTGTTGTTTTATATCGCAAGCATTTTTCTAATTCCGGGTGTCTAGAAAAAGGTGAATTGTGAAACTCACCAACAATTTTTTTCAAATTGTCGGAAAAGGTATGTATGCTTTGTTTTCATATCGTAATATTCCTTCATTATCAAAGTGAAAACATTTATATCTTTCATCTTTTAGATCTATTGTAAGCGTTGTTTTTACTTGCTAAAAGTAAGAATAAAATTCCATAACACTTATTACTTCATCCTTAAACTAAGTTCTTAGTGTTATAAGAGCAGAAATGTGCTTCCTATGACTTAGAGAATCAACCACTCTATTCTCTTTTTGTTTAATGTAACTTAATGTCAAAATCATATTGAGACAAAAACTCTAACCACCTTCGATGTCTTGCATTTAGATTTGGCCGAGTGAAAATGTACTTCAGCCCAAGATGATGGCCACTCAAATGGTTTACCCAACAGATAATGCCTCCAAACTTGAAGTGCATGAACTATGGCAACAAGCTCTAAATCATGTGGATCATAATTCAACTCATGTAACTTAAGTTTTCTACTTTAATAAGCTATGACGTGATCATTTTGTAACAAAATACCTCCAAGACCTTCCCTGAATGCATCTGTTACAACAGTAAAGTCTCCAGTAGGATCAGGTACAACTAAGATAGGTGTTGAAGTCAACTAACTTTTTAAAATTTTAAAAGTGGATTCACATTTATCATTCCAAACAAATTTCTTATCATTTTTCTGCAATGAAGTTATTGGTGCAGCCACCTTAGAAAAATCCTTAACAAATTTTCTATAATAACTATAAGGCCCATGAAGCTTCTAACTTCATGTACATTCTTTGGTGTAGGCCTATCAGCTATAGCTACAATTTTAGAAGGATCTAAAGCAATCCCATATTTACTTATAACATGATCCAAATAGTGAACTTCGGTGTCATAGAAAGAACATTTGGAAAAAAACCATACAACCGTCTCTTTCTTATAATTTCCAAAACTATTTTCAAGTGTTCATGATGCTCCTCAATACTTTTAGAATATATGAGAATGACTTCTAAGAATACAAGCACAAAATTTTCCAAGTATTCTTAAAAGATATTATTCATTAAGTTCATAAAAGTCAGCAAGTGCATTCATTAATCCAAATGGTAAAACCGTGAATTCATAATGACCATACCTTGTTCTCAAATCCATTTTATGAATGTCATCATCCTTGATTCGTAATTGATGAAATCTAGATCAAATATCTATCTTAGAATATACTGATGCTCCATGCATCTGATCAAATAGATCATCAATTCTAGGAAGTAGGTATCTATTCTTAATTGTTGCTTTGTTTAACATCCCGCAATCGATGCACAATATAAGTGTTCCATATTTATTTTTTCGTTAAGATCACTAGTGCTCCCCAAGGTCAAACACTTGGTCTAATCAAACCCTTAGAAAAAGTTCTTATAACTAAGCCTTAAGCTCTACTAAATCTATGGTAGTCATTCAATAAGGTGCTTTAGAAATAGGTTTAGTACCTGGTTTGATTTCAATCATGAAGTCAAACTCCCTTTGGGTGGTAATCCCAAGAATTATTCAAGAAATACATCACTATAGTTTCGTAATAAAGTGGATAACATTCCATGAAATCATTGTTTTCTTCCACAGATTCTAAAATTTTTACTGCATATAAGGTACAACCCTTATTTTTGGCCTTTTTAAGTTACATAGCTGATAATTTCCTAACAGAAATTTCTTGTTTTACACTTTGAATCTCTACTATTTTCTGCAAATCATCTAAACAACTAATATGTTTTTCAAAATATTCTACCTTTGCTTTATGCTCTAGCTAACCAATTTACACCTATGACTATATCATAAGATCCCAAAGGTGCTACATAGAGATCAAATTCTGTGGAAAAGCTAGGTAAGTCAAGGAATGCCCCAAAAAGACGCATACTAATCAGTATGAACATAATTATTACCATAATGTACACCCATGATTTCTCCATTTTCTATCTTTTCTTTTAAGTTTTGAAGCAAGATTACTAGAAATAAAAACATTCAAGAGCTCTATATCAAAAATAATAGTTACTGTATGCCAAATAACCTACCAGGAACTCTATAGGTGTAGCTTGCTTTTCAGCTTGCTTGTCAACTACTATAACATGTATCTTGTGTTGTTGATTATGATCATCCTTCTTCAAAGGACATTGATTCACGTAATGATCTTTTCCACAATTATAATAGCCTCCTACAGGTTCCTTCTTAGACTCAGAATTATTTCTAGCCTTAAATTTATCATTTTGGCCTCCATAGGACTTATTTCGTTATTACTATTCTTGGCAAAATTATTCCGTGCATTTCTAGAAAACTTATTCGTTATTGTTTTCTTATTATTATCAGCTGAAAACTTACTTTTCTTACCAAAATTTCTCCATGGTCCTTTCTTATGTGCAAGAGAAGTCAAGAAGAGTTTGGAACTTTCTTTCGTATTTCTCCTCCTTATGAACAGAAATAGCCTTTAATTTCTGTTCTTGCCTTATGGCTTTTACACAACCTCTTCCATAGTGGTTGGGTCAATGAACATCACCTCTTCCCCAATAATGGGATTCAATCCCATGATGAATTTTTGTATCCTAAAATTCTCATCGGTTTGATACGAGGTACATACTTGAGTAGTTTTGTAAACCATTCCCAATACTCGCCATTCTGCTTAACTTCCCTTGATCCAAGTTCTGAAATTCAGTCATTTTCTCGATCATAATAAAGTTTTGGCAACTAACGTTGCCTAAAATAACTTTTAAATTGATCCCAAGTGATGTTAGTTTCATCAATGTTTAGTTCATCCTTATTGTTATCCCACCATGAAGATGCTCCATGGGAAAGCTGATATACTTCCCAAATAGCTTTGGTTTCCTCCGAGAAGTTTCTTATTGCAAAGTACTTCTTGGTTTCACCGAGCCAATTTTCAGCTCCATCACCTAATGTGGTGCCATCAAACTTAGGTGGAATTATCCTTTTATATCATTCGTGAGTTCAGCTACCAACCTAGCCTTTTTATTTTCTAGTTAGACAGGTACATTAGTATTGTTATTATCAACACCAAAATTGGGGTTGTCCTCAAGAGGTGGCTGATTGTTATTACTAGCTTCTTCTTCCTCCTCATTACCCATCACTTGTTGTTCAAGTATAGTCAAATGATCTCTTGTTTCCAATAGGGCAGCAAGGATTTTATCAACATTTTGGGTTGGTACTACTCCATCAAGTGGAACATTATTCGCAACGTTTCCTCTTGTCCTAACCATTTTTTGTTACAAGAAAATTCAATTTTTATCGATTATGGATACATAGGTCCAAGAGCTGCAACCTTCAGCTCTGATACCAAGATGTAACATTCCCATTTTAAGACTTTAGAAACAAGGGAATATTTTTTTTAAAGTAATGTTCTCTGTTCTAAATACATAATTTAGAACACACATTCCATAACATCCATTCTTATAACAGATAACCATATGCAGCTATAATGACTTGGTGTGCTACCGATCTATTCATATCATGACTCAACGAACTACTAATCTATTCATGTTTAACATTAAGTATTAAATACTTTTCTATATACTATGTATACTTGGTTCTCTTACCCTGTTTGGGGTATTGAGTGATCTGTCTAGGAACCTATCTGAATATTTGCTACCAATACTCATCTGCATCTTGAACCTTAGACTAGGTGACATAGGACAATGCAATTAGTAGCTTGCGATACTTTGGCCAAATTTTTCTAACATACTGTTTGTATTATTCATTCCTTGATGACATACTAGACAATTCGTAATACATCCTTCACAAGCTCAATTGTTATCTAGAATGTCCTTTACTAACTTCCGTCACCCACACTTGCCTAAGCTTTAACCCTAGTTGAGGTTAACAACATAGGTTATGATAAGAAGAGGCTCATAAAGACTTAGGATATATTGGCATACTGGGGTCAACCTAGGTCACCCCCGTGTGCCAAGGTACCCGGAGTCCTGAGGGCTACTTCATATCGTAACTATGCTACTAGTCAATCCTAGAGAAATACTAAGTTCAAGTCCATAAGCATGTTGATCTAGATGACCAATGTAGAAGGGTGTTGCCACGTGTCAACCGCAATGTTGTATCCTTGTGAAGATCCTAATCTTCTTTAAGGTACAACCCTACAGCTTGGCATGTTTCAAAGATCCTGACATGAATGCAGCCTCATCGAGATGTACATATCGCTAGAGATTATTAATAGTTAATTAATTAGATAATTAAAAGTAGGTTTCAAAGCAACCCCGCCCAAACCCTAATCTAACTCTCCTAAGTTCTTTTCTAGATCAAGTTCCATTAATCCTTGGAGAACTTCCTTAACTTATGATTACTTTCGATGCTTGTTAATTTTGGCTTAACAAGCAATTACCAAAAGAAAGGACATCAACCTCATACGTTCTATTTAATGTGACTTACCCATTCAAGGAAGTGTAACAACCACCTAGGTTGTATCTTAATAGACTTTATTAAATTTCATGAGGTAAATAAGAGGGTGATTAGAGTCTTTTACGGTGAAAATATTTTAGAATCGACATGTGAAGCGGGATTTGAGAAGCCAAGCAGTGTCATGGTATCTACAAATTTGTTGGTTGAATGTGGGATAGTTTGAAGGGCGTAGTGGTTGAAGGTGGTCAAAAGTATGTCTACGTGATGTTTATACTTTTGAAGTGTCACATTACGACATTTGTATATACCATTGACTTGGTTTACAACCAATTGGGAATCACTAAAGACATTGATGGATTTGACATCCAAGGCATAGGTATCTTAGAGACCTAATATGAGCGCTTCATATTTGGAAATATTGCTTTTACAATAAAAATATAGTTTGAAAGACAAAGGCATGGGTTCACTATCAAGCTGAATGAGGATAACTCCTTCCCTACCCCCACACTAACACTTGGATCCATCAAAGAAGAGTGTCATTTGTTAAGCAGGATCACTTAGGGAAAGGGTGGCAATTGACTCATCCGGAAAGTCGAATTAGAGGGTTGATCCCCATAAATAGGTGTGTCAAACAATTGGTCGATGATAGCTTGGCCCTTGATGGACTTTTGATGGATGAATTCGAGGTCGAGGTCATCCAGATGCATAAGCCAACATGATGCATGTTGATTTTAGTAAGGTTTGGCATACATGAAGTGTAGGGGGTCAATGTTGGTCACAACATATGTTTTTTTGATTAAGTAGGTAATGGAAGAGTTTTGTGGCGGTGAAAACTAAGGCTAAGAAGATTTTTTCAGCATAGTTGTATTGGGTTTTGTAGTCTAAAAGAGTATGGATTATGTAATAAACTACCTACTCCCTATGTTGCTCATCGCGATGAGTGAGTGTGGCCCCCAAGGAGTGATCAATATCTGAGATGTATAGGTAGAAGGGTTGATCGTCTTTAGGTGGAATGAGTACAGTGGTTGGAGAAGGTATTATTCTAAGGCCTCAAAATATTTGTGGCAGCCATTATCCCATTTAAAGGAGACATCCTTGTTGAGAAGATGATGAAATGGTTGACACCGATTAGATAATTGTGAAATGAAATGGAAAATAGACTACAATTTACCTTGTAGGCTATGGAGTCGTCTCTAAGGTTAGTGGGTGAAGGAATTTAAAGAATGGCCTTGACTTTAGTCAACTTCTATACCACGTAAGGAAATGATAAATCCCAAGATCTTTCCTAAGAGTACCGTGAAGACACACTTCTTGGGTCAAGGTGAATGCAATATTTAATTAGGTGGTAAAAGATGGTTTTAAGGAGGTGAGGTGCTTGGATCAGGTGTTTAGATTTGGCAAGGAGATCATCCACGTAATATTTCAATATATGATGCATGATGTCATGGAAGATGTAAGTCATAGCCCACCGATATGTGGCACCATCATTTTTAAGGCTAGAAGGAATGAATTGATAGTAGAAGGTCCCCCAAGGGGTGATGAATGTGGTTTTGTGTTGATCCTCTAGGTAAAGAAAGTTTGGTTATAACCCAAGATTCCAGCCATGAGTGATAACATCTTGTGACCAACGGTAAGGTCAACCACTGGTCAATACCGAGTAAAGGAAAGTCATCTTTTGGGCAAGCTAGGTTGAGGTCATGGAAATCCATACAAATGCAGAGTCCTCCTGTCACCTTAGTGATAGGGACAATGTTATAAATCCAACAAGGATAATCAATGGGTAAGATGAAGGAAATGGAAAGAAGGCGTTAAATTTCTTCCTTGATAAGAAGAGCAATGTGAGGGTGCATTTTCCTTAGCTTTTTTTTTACGGGATTAGCATCGTGTTATGATATGGTGGACCACTATGGTGGAGTAAATACCAGGCATATCTATGTGAGACCAAGTGAAAACATGGTTCTAGTTTCTAAGAAGAGAAGTGATGGCTTCTGTTCAACAATATCTAAAGATTGTCCTATATTTAGAATGTGTGGGTCGTCCCGAGTATGAATGTTGATCTTGATTGTCGATTAATTCAACATAGTTTGCATCTCGAGGGGAATGACTAATGAATAAATGAGTCTTTTACACCAAGTTAGGTGAGAATAGATTCATCATCCTGGCATTGAACGACATTAATTGAAGGTGAGTCATCATCAATCATTTCGGGTATAAGAAGGGAAGAGAAGAGGGAGCCTCACCCTCATGCTTTGATAAGTCAGAGGCCCCAAGGAAATGGTGTTTATGAATTTTTTTTTGGGAGGAATGAATTCTAGATCCATTGATACTATTGGTAAAGGTGGTGATGGTGGTGATGAAGCTGGAGAATTGATGATGTCTTCAATGAGTTCAATGCGGGCCTTCTTGGTAGGTGGTTCAAAGAAAGATGATACCACTATGGTATTTATGTTTGTGGGTAGTACATGGAATAAAAATATGGTAGCCTTGCTTGTAAAAGTGAAAACCAAAACCCTTCCATGCACATCGGTGTAGGAAGGTGTGGGAAAAATGATGATTGGTGAGTGACTAGAAGTTAGTGGAAAATGGGCGGGTTTGTGATGGTGGTTCAGGTGTGTAAGTAGTAGTATCAAGTCCCCCATAGGTGAGATTGGTATGAATTTGGGGAGGACCATAAAGGAGGCACTCTCCCATATGGTGATCATAAAGCAAGGGTTTTGTTGAAGAATTCCATACTCTTGTGGAGTAAGGAATGTGTTGACACTATATAGGTGATACTCCCCAGTGATGCATTGAAAAATTCCTCCAAGGAATTGGTGGTTGGTATATGGATAGATGGAATAGACGATGTGTCAGAGGTTGGATCGGAGGTGGAGCTAATGAATTGGGAGGCTGATGGTTTAGCTGTGGAGGTTGTGGTAGCAGTAGGAATGGAGGATGTAGGTTTGGTTAAGGTAGTAGTTGCACTGGTGAGGGGAGGTGTAGGTGACATGGAAATGTTTGTGGATGTAGATGCTTTGATGGGTATGAGCACATCATTAGGTCGGTAAAGCATGCTGTAAGTTTTGAAAGGTGATGGGTCAGATAGAATGGTATGGGTGTGTCCTTCATGCTCAAACTTTACACAATGATGCAAAGTGGAAGGAACGCAACCCATGACATGAATCTAGGGTCTACCAAGCAACATGTTATATTGAAATTCCCCCTCCAAGATGTAAAATAACTCTAGAACAATATGGGGGCCCACATAAACATGGAGGATGATGGTGCCAAGTGTAGAGGTGATAGCATCATTGAATGAATGCAACATGACAGGATGTTTATGCATGTAATTGTCAGGTATGTGCATTTGAGTGAATGCATGGGAAGAGATGATATTAATGCTAGTGCCCCCATCAATCATAACATGTCGTACATGTATATCATCGATGTGGACAAAGATGAAGAGAGCTGGATTGGGGTCATTGGTTTGGTGCAGTGTGATCTCTTCATTTGAGGAGCTAAGGGAGACTACTTGATGAGTAGTTGGAGGTGTAGGTGATGGGGTAATTCAGAAAGAGGCTACATGATGGGGTGTGATAATGGAGGCCATGGGTGTAGGATCATTTCGTAAAACTTCAATAGATTGAAGAACCTCCATGAGATCTTGACGATGGGATTATGAGGGTTTGATGAGGTCATACAAGGACATTTTGAGGGGGATTTGTGTAGTTGTTTAAGCATCATGTGGTGTGCGAACCCATTAGAAATAGGATATGTGGGGCTATGGATAGTTATTTTAGGTGTGGGTAGATGGTATACTGGGTATAGGGTTGGTCGGTGGGTCGGCTTTCCTTTTATTTTTCTTTTTCTTTTTGAGCATGGGTAGTGAGGTGGATCATGTTGATCCGAGGTGGGGAGTAGGCGAGGTAGATGAGCCATGAAAGTTATAACGACATGAAGGGAAAAAGAAAAATGGCAGGAAGGAAACTTGTGAGATGAGTCGGGCATATTGACATTTAGGTGGAAGTTTGGCGAGGTTGTTGATGCAAACCATGTTAATTTCAAACCTTGGAGGTGGTTCCATGAGCTATGGGGGTAAAGGTCTAGGTCATTGAGTAGGCAGTGAGGGAAGAGCTGTGGGGATGGGTGTTGGTGAAATGGGGACCTCATCAAGAAGGTCATCATCGTCAAATTTTTCTTTAGGAGGACATAATGGATAATAATGGTTTACAAATCCTTGCAGCTTCTCCACATCATTCTCTCGGCACACGATGGTAGATGCGAATTTTGGTTTCATCAAACCCTTTTGGTTTGGGTTTGAGAGGTTCATAAGGTCTGAGTAGTGGTAGTGTGATTATAGAAGTTTCAAGGAGGTTGGTTAAGATTTTGTCATAGGATCCTCGCTAGTGGATCATAATGGGAAGTGAAAGTGGGTTTGGGTGTAGGTGCGGTTGATTGTAGAGGAATGGTCCTTGCATGAGGTAAAGTGGATTGAGCCATGATTTTATGTGTTGGTGTGATCTTGGGTGTTGGTCATGTTTTCCTAGGTAGGGGTATGGTAGATGAACTAACAAGAGATTATGTGGTTGGTTTGACCACCTTATCGAAGGGTAGCGGATTTTTGTCCTTCACTTGTAACTTCTTGGGTAAGGGTGATATGGGCAGATGAGATCTATAAGGAAAGGTGGATGGTGGAAGATGGTGCATTACCCATGGGGATAATGGAGGTACTATGAAGGTAGATGGTGCAGGTCATCTTTGGAGGTGTGAGGGAAAGAGACAAAAGTGTCATGGGTAGTGAAGGAGTGATCGATGGTATTAAAGGTATAGGTGGTAAAGATGTTGCATATGTGGGTGGAAGTCATGGTGGGAACTTGGGTATGTTTGAGGTTTACGATGGAGGAATGAGTTGTTGTGTTTTCATTTTACCAAAGGGTGGAGTTTTCTTAACCATGCTAGAAGGGTGAGGTCTTAAGACAGATGAAAAGGGTGAAGGTGATGAAGGTGTGATTAGTGAGGTTAGAGTATGAGATTTATGGGATTATTTCTCTTATTTTGGTGTCGAGTAGGTTTGGTACTTGTCTTTTAAAGATGTAGCTAAATCTAATTTGATGGGTGGATGAGTAAGGTTGGTAGTTGGGATGACCCCTAAGGTAGTGTTGGGTTTAGGTGAGGAAGATGATGTAAGTGAAGGCTTGGGTGTAGATGCGCGTTGGGTTATGGGTAGGGGTTTGGTTTCATCTATGGGTGGTCTCATGGTGGAATTTTTGATAGTTGTAGTTTTATTTGGTTTGATTGGCTGAAATATTTTTGGGTAGATAGTGGAAGTGACAGTAAGTGAAATCTACATTTGTGTGGAGACAGGAAGTAGAAGATGGCCCCAAAGTAAGGCTCTATCCACATAATCTAGGTGATCGACTAGGCATGAAAATGACATTGTTTTAGGTGAGGTTGATGAAGATCCAATTGTAATTCCTATAAAATGTGTCTTAGATATGGGAAATTTGATAGCTTCAGCTTCCATGGGTAAGAGATCCAAAAGTAAGTCTGTAGGATCTTGGGTAGCTGATGGAGAATGATCACCTAGAGGAAAAGGTATCTCTACTGGATCCTTGATAAGTGGAGGATAAAATGGGTGCTCCTCGGTGGGTGGAGGAGATGGTGTGTGATCCTCTGTGAGTGGAGGATATGGGCAAGTATCTTCCATGGACTGGAGAAGTACTGTGGGTGATGACTCTCTAGGTGAAGAAGTCAAATGTGAATTAGTTTTGATGTCAACAGAGTCTCCTTCATGGGTAAGAGAGGAGACGAAGGATGTCCCTTTATGGTTTGAGGAGTAGGTGAAGTGGGTTTAAGTGTAGGTGGAGGACTTCAGGGCTAATATTTCCTCTACGGAAGGAATATGAGGTAATTACGTAACAACGGATGTATCATGGAAAATAGCATGGACCTCATGGCTATGGCTATCATGAGTCAAGACTCTCCAGTTTGATTGGAAGAAGGTGTTGGTACCCAAATTTTTCTCATTTTCAGTATGAGCAGCATCGGAGATATGTCATGAAGCTTGAAGTTAGATAGATCATGATGTGTGTTGTTTTATATCCGGGAGGTGATCTAACCGCACTCAGTTTGTGGAGAGATGGATAGCTCTTTGAAAGGATTTGATCTGACCCTAACTATTTTAGGTTGTACCTTTTCAACCAAGGTAAGAGAACCTATATTGTAACCCCAAAATGGTGAAGGAGATGAAGATATCCCTCAATTTATGCAAATAGTATGAAAAATCCTTGGGAAAATATGATCAACACTCCAAATATGACTTTCACAAGTTTTCACTCCCAGATTATGGATATATTTTCAATGCAAGGCACGGGTTACTAAAGATATTGTATAATCCCGACTTGCCTTGTGCATTTTTGTAGATGGGTTAGATCCTTTTGTTGACACACAATGCAACGCAGGGGTAGTATGTGTGGGATTAGTTTGTTTGAATGCATTTTTTTGGGGTGTGACAAGAGAAACTAGGATATATCATATCTTTGACAACATCTACAATACTTGAACAACTATCGATAAAATGCTTCAAATAATTAGGATATTCTTTCAACCAATAGAGGCATAAATGGAAGCCCGTGTTCTACTCTTCACACAATCTTTGATAATTCACCACAAAAGCTAGAAGTAAAGAACTCAATTAAACACAAAAACCTTGATCAAACCACACCTAAGGTACCCCCAAAGTCTTACAAGCAATCTCTGCAGATCAAGGAAGGTAAAGTGATTTTAAATTTTTTTATCTCTTTATCAGATGAAGGCTCTTTTGAACATGAGATAGCAAATTCCATTAAACTATGAACAAGAAATGGAGATTCTGTGTGATTTCTAAAGACTTTCAATGCAAGATTGCAACAAGAACAATGAAAACTATTTTCAGGCCTTTAAAAAATGATAAAAGACATCATATTTCCCAAAAAACATAGATTAACTCAAGAGCTTGCTAGATTCATTAGTAGGGGAGAGTTTCATGAACAATCTCGAGTCGTGTGATGGCTATACACTTGTAATCGTTATCCAAAATGTGCCCCTTGCTCATTTTGTGGCTAACTCCTCCCATTCTTCCCTCTCTTGTGCCTCAGTCACAAAAATTTTCTTTTCAGGCACTCAAAACCTTCTGGAAGTGGCACCATTGGATAGAGCTCTTTCTCAGCTTTCTAGAAAGGTAAAGTTTTCCTCCTAACTCCATGTATTTTTCAAGTTATGGCTCGACGGAGTTTTGTGGGAAAATTTCCCCTGAAAGGCCCACAGCCAATGAGATGCCGCCACATGGCACCTAGAGTGGTGGAGCATGGGGAAATTTTAGAAAATTTTCTAAATGACCAAAAAGGTGTAAAAATTCAAAAAAATTCCCACCGACCCGATTTGGCCCTATTTTTCCCTAAAACTTCAAATCGCCATATCTTTCGATCTAGAGCTCAGTTTTTAGCATTCTTTATATCAATGGAAAGCTGGTAAAATTATCTACAAGATTTTGGGGTCATTTTTGCATTTTGGTGGAGTTTGGAGAGAGAAAATTAAGAAATTCCTCTGGCACGTGGTCATGGATAGAAATGACGTTTCAACCACCATTTTTAATGAAGAATGGCTTGCATTCTCTCCCAACATGGTTAAAAATGTCAGGGAATGGGTATGTCAGGGCACCCATGCTATTTTGATGGAATTTTGGTCAATGGTTGAACCCCTTGCACATTTTCCCATGTTTCTCTCTCCTGGGGTCGTGGTTTGCACTGTAAAAGCCAGAATGAGTTCATTTTGCAAAGGAGAGACACTTTTTCAGCTCTGTAACTTCCTTTTTCTTCCTCCTTGTAGAATTTGTGAAGAAATTTTACCTTTCCATGTAATGCAACACCTTTTCTTGCCTTTGGATCACTGTAATGTACTGTATTGGATCTGAGATGTTGATATATGTTCTGTGATTAAAATCCCTCAATCCTTTCATATATCTATCATTTCTTTCTTGATCTTTCATTACATTTTGAGCATTTGTGCATGTTTTGTGCTATGTTTCCTTGTGGATTGTGTATTTCATGTAGCATCAGGTGTCTACAACTCCTTTGGTGCATCACCTATTAGCATTAGTTCTTTCTTTTTGCATTCTCTATCTCTGTCTCCTTGGAATTTAGAGTAGATTTAGGAGTTTAGACCTCTGCAACTTGTAAGTGATAAATCTGATCAGAGGAGTTGAGGAACCAGCCTCTAATTTGGAGATTCCTTTCCCATTTTACAAGTCCCACACTTGGGGAAAGGATTCAATGTTGTGCAATCACACTGGATGCTAGTATGATCAAACTAGAAATCTGATCAACATCTAGGGGGTGCTACTGATTTGCAACAATAGTTTTGGCACACCCGGTGGGACCTTAGAGGTCTTCCACTTTATCTTTGACAGGTTGGTGTGTTCCTGTTAAAGATTCAGCCTTTTAGAGGTACTTTCAAAAGCACATCTAGTGAATCCATCTGGTAAACAACTCATTCTCTAAGTTGTAGACCTGTTTTGGGTAAGTGCACCAAGTTGGGGGACAATTAAGTGGACATTAAATCTTGAATTTTATATTAAAAATAGCAAAACATCAAATTTAGTCTTCCACGGACTTGAACCATGCTAAAAAGTAAAAATATGTCATAAAAATGGTACCATTGTGTAGGGAGACTATTAGCTTTGTATAAATACTGATTTTAAAGTGAATAGAATAGGATAAATATCATTTTATAATTTTTACTAATAGTAGGTCTTTAAGACACTTTTTCCTTGAATATTTATGTCTAGGTTTAAGACTGTTAGTTTTGTTTCACTTATCGAATGTGATAAAACTTATACCATCCCAACCATGGTGAAATTATATACATGTTCAAAAAAAAAAATTATTTGATTTCAATATTTTTTGATGAAGTTATGGTGGGCAAATGGAAAGTGCTCTATTTTCTTTATGTTTTCATACCACTTTCACGGAAAAAATCATAAAAAATAAAATATTACTCAAAAAAATAAAAATAAAATCCATCCCAAGATAGATAGTGGCATATAACTTCTCACCAAAGGAGAAAAATATATATCAATTTTTGGTCATCCAAATCGTGGGCAAATGGACTATAATTTTATAGGCATTTTTTAAAAAAATTCCAAGTCATTGAATTTTGAGTGTTTAATATAGCTAATCTTGTCCATTTTTTAAAAAAATAGTATTTTAGAAACTAGATTTTGGATTATATGATTCATATTATTATATTTTTTTCTAATTTTGAGTGTATGTATTGCTAATAATCCCTACAAGTTGATATTATGTTGTTATTTACAATGATGTCCACTTATGACCCCCTTTTTGTCCCCCCAACTTGCTGCACTTACCCTTTTCCATTCATTTCCATCCATTCTTCTTTCCATCATTTCCATTTTTTCCATTCCATGAAGTTGTGCAATCATGACTTCATTTCCATCATGGAATTCACATTTACAACAGCAAGATATATCACACCTCCAACATGTTTTACAAATCCTCCAAATCAGCATTTTGATCAAATTCAAAATCAGCATGTCTACCCATATGAGTAGCAGTGCCAGAGTCAGTTTGGATATGAATCATGTCAAGCACAAGGGTATACTGGTTATGAGGGTAGTCAAGAAGAAAATGCAGATCTGCTGGAACAAATCTAAAAGATGGAGGTAAACATGGTGCAATTCAGGGCTCAAGCACAAATGAAATCATTTAGAATCAGTTGTAGAGCACCTTGTCCATGGGTGGGACCCTTTCCAAGGCATTACAGCCCTCAAGAGAAGCTATAATTCATGATTACAACACTACCATTGCTTGCAAAGTGGACTGAAGGAATAAATGTGTATGAGAGGAGTATTCAACAACCTTGTCAACAGGTAAGCACACCATCTCATGCCTTTTCTCTCCCTCTTTCCCAATTTATTTTATCTCAGCAGTGTCAAGTTTTAAACTCTCCATCTACTGTCCCAAGTGTTGAATCCATTTCTCCATTCCCTATTCTTCCACCCCATCTCAATTCTTCTGTCTTTTTCCCTTCCAAACAGCCATTCCCTCCAAAGAAACAAGAGTTCCTACCTCCTCCACCACCACAAAAAATTGCAAAATCAATTGAGTTACAATCCACTTCTCCTCTTGCATTCCCAAATCCATGTTGGGAGGATAAAAATTAGAATGCAAATCAAGGAAAACAACAGCAGAAAGAAGAGCCAAACAAGGATGAAGAAATTCAAAGTCTGAAGAGTTGGGCTCTTAAATTTGGGATTACAAAAATCCCCTTGATGGTGAAACCAATAGAGGATGTTGAAGTTGGAGAACAAGTGGAAAACAAGGCTGATTTTATAACAGCAGTGAAGCGAGAAAAACAACAGTTTGTTGGTGATGAGTTGGGTGTCCATGTTGGCACTTTGCCCAAAGAAAATGCTGATCCAGTTTACACTGCAAAATCAGCCATCGAGAAGGAAGGAAAACCATCTCAAAACCCCATCTTTGAGGAGCAAATGGATGAGGTCAAGTCAGTTTTTACAATAGTAGAAGAAGGAAGCATTATTGATACATTTTTGCTTTCATTTGAAGGGGCTGATTTGATTGATGAAGCCATTATGGAGGTGAACAAAATAGGTCCAAATTGTGAGCAAAAGGCACAAGAAATTTCATGCTTCTCTCCCACTTCATCTCTCCAACAATCTAATTTTTGGGATGAGTTTGGATTGACAAGTTTCATGTTTGAAAATGAAGTTATACAGGGTGAAGAAAATGTAGATTTGGAGGCCACCATACAAGAGGGAGAGACTTTGTTTGCGTGCAAAGAAGACATTCAAGAGTTTGATTTGCCATCGAGACTTAGAAGAATGTTTAGATGAAGAGCTAGCTGAAATTACCATGTTTCCTTCTTCACCATTCGTTCTCCAACAATAATAACTTGCTGGCATGGACAAAAGAGTTCAAGGACAACAGCCTACAGTTTGCAACATGCCTCTTGAATCAAAGCTGGAAGAATTTGATCTTCCAAAAGATACAATGGAGGAGATCCAAAGCCAACAATGTATTACAGCAGGTAACAACAATGCAAAAGTAACTTCATTGGATGTTGCAATCAATAATGAGGAGTTGCACACTATAGAATAGTTCCATGTTGCCATGAAGGAAGAGAAAGGGCAGAAAAGTCCTACCATTGCTTCCACATCACCCACCCAAGAAGGTTTACAAGAAGACTTCATTTTTGGAGTTGAAAATCAGAGCTATGGGCATATCAAACGGATCATACCTTGCCCAATAAGGTATTTGACTTCATTGGAGTCAAAGGAGAAGTCACAACCAGTCATGTTTGCTTCTAAGCATGAGAGTGAGCTACAAAGTACCAAGGATCAGCTGTCATACCTCTTCAATCTAAATGCAGAGCAACTAAAAGAGGTATTGGATTTGTTTTCAGTTGACACCTTGATGATTTGGGTAGAAGACCGGCTTCTTGTTGATTTTCCACTCATCCAATCAGCCATGATTAGTGCCAAATCAGTTACATGGTTGTAACTTTTGAGAAAGGGAAGCTATTTCTCCCAACCAGTTACAGGTGGTTTTTTAGCCCACTTTTGCTTCTAGTTAGAGTAGGATAGGTATTTTTTCTTTTAGTAAAAGAAGTGCTTGTGCACACTCTGCATGTTCCATTTTAGAGCATGTATGACCTTTAGTTTTGTACATAGTTTTTGTGGTGCTGGTTTTTCTCTCGCATGTTGGGTGACCCATTTCAAAGTGGGTTTCCAAGTGGCTCGAGAGGAGATTTTCAAAGTTCGAGATCAGTTTACAGTGCTACAACTCATGACTCCATGCCCAATGGATGCTTCAGAAAATGGTAACTTCATCCAAAGCAGTGATGACCCTCCGAGTCGCCAAAATTGTTATCCAAAATGTGCCCCCTACTCATTTTGTGGCTAACCCTCCTATTCTTCCCTCTCTTGTGCCTCAGTCACAATATTTTTCTTTTCAGGAACTCAAAACCTTCTGGAAGTGGCACCATTGGATAGAGCTCTTTCTCATCTTTCCAGAAAGGTAAAGTTTTCCTCCTAACTCCATGTATTTTTCAAGTTATGGCTCGCGAAGTTTTGTGGGAAAATTTCCCTTGAAGGCCCATGACCAATGAGATGCCGCCATGTGACACCTAGAGTGGTGGAGCGTGGGAAAATTTTGAAAACTTTCCAAATGACCAAAAAGGTGCAAAAATTCAAAAAAATTTCCCACCGACCCAATTTGGCCCTTTTTTGCCTAAAACTTCAAATCGCCATATCTTTCGATCCAGAGCTCACTTTTCATGTTCTTTATATCAATGGAAAGCTGGTAAAATTCTCTAAAAGATTCTGATGTCACTTTTGCATTTTGGTGGATTTTAGAGAGAAAATTGAGAAACACCTCTAGCACGTGGTCATGGATAGAAATGACGTTTCAACCACCGTTTTTAATGAAGAATGGCTCGGATTCTCCCTCAAAGATGGTTAAAAATGTCGTGAATGGGTCTTTCAGGGCGCCCATGTTGTTTTGATGGCATTTTGGTTAATGGTTGAACCCTTGCATGTTTTCCCACGTTTCTCTCCTGGGGTCGTGGTTTGCACTGTAAAAGCCAGAATGAGTTCATTTTGCAAAGGAGAGACACTTTTTCAGCTCTGCAACTTCCTTTTTCTTCCTCCTTGGCAGAATTTGTGAAGAAATTTTACCTTTCCATGTAACGCAGCACCTTTTCTTGCCTCTAGATCACCGTAATGTACTTGTATTGATCCGAGATGATATATGTTATGTGATTAAAATCCTCAATCCTTTCATATATCTATCATTACTTTCTTGATATTTCATTACATTTTGAGCATTTTTGCATGTTTTGTCCTATGTTTCCTTGTGGATTGTGTATTTCATGTAGCATCAAGTGTCTCCGCAACTCCTTTGGTGCATCACCTATTAGCATTAGTTCTTTCTTTTTGCATTCTCTATCTCCGTCTCCTTGGAATTTAGAGTAGATTTAGGAGTTTAGACCTCTGCAACTTGTAAGTGATTAATCGATCGGAGGAGTTGAGGAACTAGCCTCTAACTGGAGATTCCTTTCCCATTTTACAAGTCCCACACTTGGGGAAAGGATTCAATGTTGTTCAATCACACTGATGCTAGTATGATCAAACTAGAAATCTGATCAACATCCGTGGGTGCTGATTTGCAACAACAAGAACCAACTCACATACATGAAGATCCAACACAGAAGAAATTATTCTAGTTCTTTGGTGGGTTTTTCAGAAAAATGAGCTCTCTTAGAATTTTCTCATGATTTTCAACTTCCCCCCTTATAAATTCTCCAAAATGAATTATATACCTTATGTCACATTGGAGCCTTCTTTCCCAAGAAAATAATATGACATGTTTGTTACAAAACAATCCTCATGATTTAATGAAAATGACATCAAATAGAAAAACATTCACAGGTTGCTAGGTGTGCCCAAAAAGATTAAATCATTACAAATATTTGGATCATTATCCATCCTGAAGGCATGTTTTTCATCATCAAGGCATACAATCACCTTTTTCTAATCATTTTCACCTTTTTACCTTTTCAAATTACCTCTGCAACTTTTGATTTTGTCATTTCACGTTTTTGGATGGATTAGGGAAAAATTTATTTCAAAATCACCTCAGATCAAAGAATTAAGCCATGAAAGTGATGCTAATGATCCTGGAAGGCCAAGACGACACAAAATCACTATAAATTTGATGAATTTTGATGCAAAAATCATGATTCCAAGCTTCCTAGAGCTCCCATGGTGGTCAAAACAAATGGATGCACAACAACCATCAATCTTATCCATCTTTTAATCCTAGCCCTCCATGTGGAAGATGTGGACTTAGAAATAAGCTTGAGTTACCTTTTTAATTTTTTGGATAAGGTTGGACACGTGGCAAAAAATGATTGGAAAAAATTCGGGCTCATTTTTTTACTTTTCAACCTTTTGGAAAAAATGGAAAAATTTGACTTTTTCCCCGCCCCTCCGCCTTTGAATTTTGGAGCTGACATGTGGCACATGGTGCATCCCATTGGGATTGTGCTTCAATTGTGCATTTTAACCTTTTTGGAAACTTCAAAAAATTCTCTTTTTCCCCATGGGCCCACACCTCTGATTTCTCCCTTACCACGTGTCTCCTTGTGATTCGTTGTGGGCCACCGCTCCAAATTTTTATTTTAAGCCTTTTTTGCAAAAGGGAAAAATTATCTCCTACCTCCGCCGACCCACCGACCCACTTTGTCCTCTAACCCTTCATGGCCACATGTCCACCTATGATTCGTTAGTGGGGGCACGTAAAAAAATTTCATTTTGAACTCTTTTGTAAAAAAGGGAAAAAAATCCCCTTTACTTTCATGGCCCGAACTTCCTTTGACCTTGTTGGAAATGTGTCGACTGTGATTGGCCACAGGGCCGTGCTCCAAAGTTTTAATTTTAAGCCTTATTTTTGCAAAAGGGAAACAATTCCCTTTTGCCTCCACCGGCCCGCCAACCCACTCAAAATTGATGCCACATGTCCTCCTTTGATTGGAGCGGGGAAAAATTGATTTTGAAACTTTAGAAAAATAGAGCTAAAAAACTCTAAGTCCCCCATCGGCCCGCTCCTCCCTTTTTGGTCTTTTAGGACATGTGTCCACTCCTGATTGGCTATGGGGCTTCGAGACCATTTTGTGACTTTAACATTTTTGCAAAATAAGGTCTAAAAACCTTAAGGGAATCCAACCACCCACCATCCCCCGCCAATTAGAACATGCCACGTAGGTAAATTTGGAAAAAATGGGTCCTTGGGCCCAAAAATGCCCCATTTGTCAAAAAGGTGAAAAATGAAAAGTTACAACACTTCCCCACTTTTCCTCAGCCAATTAGAAGATGAAACATACCCTCTGACTTCTCAATGATAATTTGACGGCTAAAATATGCCCGTCTGACCGTCAAAAAACATAGAAATTTTCCAGTTGTGCCCAAATTTGATTTTTTCTTCGTGGGTGATGGATTTTTCACACAAAGGATAAATGGAACAAGCTGTTAAACATTATACAACCATGGCCATGGGTTTTTTGAGGAAAGTAAGAAAAAATATCAATTTTAACACTCCATGATTGGGCAAACACAGAAAAATGGCAGAGCCCATGGATTTAAAAAATTTAGGGCACATTCATAGCAAACTTGGAGATTTCTTTCAAATTAGGGAAAAACAAGAAGTTTATGAGAATTTTTAAAGCATTTCAACTAGAGGGGAAGAATTATAGACCATCAAATCAAAGGATAAAACATTTTTTGAGCAGATATAAATTTGAAAATTTAGGGCAACATGGTGCAAGCTCAAAAATGGCACCAACATCAGCTCTTGCTTGGGGATGGGCACTCCCAGTGAGTGCCACAAGGAAAAAATGTAGACCAAGTGCCAAAATATCCATTGGGAAAAGGATTCAATATGCAAGGTAGTAAAAAAACCAAAACCATCATTCAAAAATGAACTGAGAAACTGACTAGAATGGTTGCCAAGAACAAGGGCAAACCACACACCAAAAAAACAACAAAAACAAAACAAAAACAAAGACTATACAACTATACAATTGGTGCATACCTCAAATTTTGGGATTAATCCAAGAAATGCTTCAAATGTCTGCCATTAATAGGCAGCTCCAACAATTCCCCATCTAAATCCTTGAGAAAGAAGGTATGTTCACTAATTCTGATATCAATGGCATAAGGGCCCATCCATAATGCATCAAATTTTCCATGCTTGCCATTGTCTTCATGCCTACTATCCCACAACAAAACCAAATCTCCAATATTGAAGGTTCTAGGAGTGACCTTCTTGTCAAAAAATCTCTTCAATTTTTCCCTAAATCTGACATGCCTTTGATGGGAAGCTCTTCTCTACTCATCAAGCTCAATAATATAATTGATCCTTAATTCATATGGGCAAAGCTCTTGATCTTCCAAATGTTGGGAAAACTAAAATGAAGACAATTACAGGCACAAAGGTAGTAAAGCTTGAGTTCCATACACCAATTCAAATGGGTTTTTACCAGTAGCTCTTTTAGGAGTTATCCTATCATTCCAAACTGTAAATTTCAATTGTTCACCCCATTTCTTCTTGTTTTTCTCCAAGGTTCTTCTAATGATCTTCAACAAATTATTATTGTTGGACTTAGCTTGTCCATTCCCTTGGGGGTTATAGTTTGAAGAATAATTTAGATTGATTCCATATTCATTGCACATTTCCATTAAAGGTTTGGCTCTAAAGCACATGGAATTATCAGCTACAATCTTGACTGGGACTCCAAATCTGCATATGATTTGATTCAACAAGAAGTCCATAACTATTTGGTGTGTTGCTTTCTTGGTGGGGATTGCCTCTACCCACTTTGTAAAATAATCAGTGGCTACAAGGATCCACTTATGGCTAGCACTAGAAGGATCTAAAATCTCACCAATGAAGTCCATCCCCCATTACTTGAAAGGAGCTTCAATTGATACAGGCTGCAAAGGAAGGGAGCCTAAAGCTTTTAGTCTTCCAGAGAAACATTGGTAACTATCACATTTTCTAACCAATTAGGTTACATATTTAAAGAGAGTAGGCCACCAATAACCAGCTATCAAAATCTTATCTATTGCTACTCTTCTAACAAAGTGTCCTCCACAAAATCCCCATGGAAATCAGAAACTATCTTGGGAGCTTCATCTTCATTATGCATTTCAAGAGGACACTTTCGGGTTCTTTCAAGCCACCCAAGGTTTATGATGATATATTTTTGAGAAGCTAGCTTCAGGGATCTTTTCTAATTTTTATTTAAGTGACTAGGGAATCACAGTGTGTTGAGGTATAAGATCACATTCTTGTACCACTCGAAACTTACCAAATTTTCAAGTACATATACCCTTTCTTTCTCTAATAGATTCACTTCCACATTCTACAAGTTACTCTCATCCATGAGCTTAACAAGGCCCAAACCATGTACAAAATTTGTGGTTTGCATGTCTATATCATAATCTTGTAGCTCATTCACCCACCTACATATTTTGCTTGAGATCTCCATCTCTGATAAGATGTCTTTCACCATGGTGTGTGGAACATAAGCAACAAATTTTGAACTCAATATATAAGCCCTAAAAACTTTTGTTTCTTTCACCAAGGAAAATTCTTGTTTCTCCATGATTATATACTTCAGCTCAACTGCTTCTAAAGACTTACTAAAGAATTCAATAGGCCTCTTAGCCCTTTCTCATCCTTTTGTAGAAAAACAAAAGCAATGGTGTACTCGAAGCAAAGGAAAGTATTTGGAAAGGACTCTTATAGTTTAGGGTTGCTAAAACAGGTGCATGTTTAAGTGCACCCTTAATTCCTTCAAAAGCTTGAATGGTAGCCTCCTCCCATTTGATAACTTGGTCCTTCTTTAGCATGCTTTTGATTGGAAGAGTCAACTCAAAAAATTTGGAAACAAATCTTCTAATAAAATTAATTTGACCAAAGAAAGATTAGATGCCTTTCTTGGTTCTTAGAATAGGTACTTTGATAATTGCTTCCACTCTCTTAGGGTCTATCATAATACCATCTTTTGACACAATGTGACCAAGCAGCTCGGCCTTTTACATGCCAAAATGACACTTCTTTGGATTAAGAGAAATGACATACTCCATGCATCTGATCAAAATCTTCTCCAAGTGCTGCAAATGATCACCTCTCTACCTTGAAAACATAGTCACATCATCTTTGTAAACTACAATGAACTCATCGATGTAACCAGAAAAAGCAACATCCATTTCTCTTTGAAAAGTGGCACCAAAATTCATTAAACCAAAAGGCATCCTAACAAAAACATATACTCCCCAAGGAGAAGTGAATGTTGTCTTAAGTCTTTCTGATTCTTTGATAACCACTTGATTGTATCCAAAGAAACCATCCAATATAGAAAGCAACTCAGACCCTATCACAAGCTACAACATATTTTCCATATTTGGCAAGGGAAAGTTGTCCTTCATGGATGCTTTGTTTAGATTTCTAAAATCCACACAAAGTCTGATGTCTCCATTCTTCTTCTCGATTGGCAATAGCTTTGCAACCCAAGATGAATATCTAGTGGGCTGAATAATACCTCCATCTCTCAACTTCTTAACTCCTCTTGCATTTTCATGGAGAGAAGTGGATTAATTAGCCTTTGCCTCTATCTACATGGCTTAGTCTTGGTCTCAAGAGGGATATCATGTTGAAACAAGTCTTCTCTATATGATTTTAGCTTGGGATAGGACCAATCAAGGCTGTCTTGATATGTTTTCAAGAGTTGGGCATAGGAATGTTTTTCCTCTTTACTTAAATTACTGCCCAACAAAATCTTCCTTGGTTTAGCATTAGTGCCCAAGTTATGCTCTTCCACATCCCTTGAGGAAGACATGTTTTTATTTATGATGTAATCAACACTGTTAAAATTTGACTCAAGTGCAACAAGACCTCTAGGAATGGTGTCTTTTTTCAATATGATGATTTCTTTCTCAAACAAATTTTCTCTTCCTTCATTCTTACATACTTTGTTAGTGCAAATCAGCAACAATCCTGGATGTTGTCTCAAATTTTTAGTTTGATATGGAACATCCAGTGTGATTACACAACATTGATTCTCTTCCCCAAGTGTGGGACTTGTAAAAATGGGAAAAGAATCTCCAAATTAGAGGTTGGTTCCTCAAATCCTCTGATCAGATGTATTACTTGAAAATTGCAGAGGTTTAATATCATATCCTACTCTAAATTCCAAGGAGACAGAGATAAAGATGCAAAGAATAAAACTAAGTAAAGGGGGGTGATACACCAAAGGAGTGGTGAACATTTACATTTGCAAATTGAGACAGACATGCAGATCAGTAACTAAAATCATACAAAATTTGTTGAAATGTAATGAAAGATCATAAATGAAGCAAAACAATACAAGAAGATGGAAACTCATTCACAGAGCTTGTACTATCATTCCCATTCAAAAATACATGCATTACAATAGTAGAGAGGTAGAAAATGAGTTGCAGTCTTGAAAGAGGTCTGATATTCCACAAAATCACTTTCCAAGGTGATATAGGGAGTTTGCAAAACATAAAAATGTCCAACCCTTACAAAATGAGCCAAATCTAGCTTTTAATGGTCAAGCGAAAAAGAAAGAAAAAAAAAATGTAGGCAAAATGGATTTATGAATTCAACCACCAACAAGATCCACAAATTTCACCTATAGAGTGATGGGCTTCATGGACGAACCCATACTTAGAAGTACATTGTTCTGCAGATCAAAAAATGACCATACTTCATTAAATTTGGTGGTTGAATGTCAATTCTACGTTTTTTTTTGCCAGGGACATTTCTTTGATTTTCTCCCAAAATTTTGTCAAAAACAAAATTGAACCCTCCATCAGTAGAGAATTTCACCAACTTTCCAATCACACCAAAAACATGAAAATATGAGTTTTGAATCAAAATTAATGCCCTCCTAAAGATTTAGGGAAAAAAAAAGGGCCAAAATGGGTTGGCGGGATGAAGTTTTAAAATTTTCCCCTTTTTGAAATTTGGGAAAATTTTCCCAAAATCTCCGCCCCACCGGCCCGATGCCATGTGGCACATCCTAATGGTTGTGGGCTCCACATGATCATTTTACACCCTTTTGAGATTTTGAAAAAATTTCCATTGGCGCCCGCACTATGCTGCTCCGATGCCATGTGGCATAATCTTATTGGCCCTCAGGGCATGCTTCCAATCTTTCACTCGACCATCTCCCCAAATGGGACACATGGCATGTTTTCATTAGTGTGGGCCCAAACTAGCTCTTTTCCTTCCGCAGATCCACCTTAAGATTTTTGCTGGCCACATGGACACATGGCGGGTTTTGATTGGTGTGGGTCATCTCGGCGGGGATATATTGTGCCATTTATCACACTTAGGAAAAATGGAAAATTTCACTCTGTGCCTCTACCTCCCAATGCCACATGGACACGTGGCATGTTGTGATTCGTTGGTAGGCCTTTGGGCTGAGATATTCCATTTGTGCCAACTTTGAATTTTTTTGAACTTCCTACCGCCGTTCGATCTCCGATGCCCCATGGACACGTGTCACTCTCCTATTGGCTGGTAGGTCATCGGGCTAAAATTTTCTTTTACGTGCTGAAAAAAACCTTGGTGGAAATTTCAAATTTACCTCCACCTCCCACCATCTGTTTGCCACGTGGCACTCCCCGATTAGTTGCAGAGGCCTCCTATTGGAAAATTTCCCTCCCGAAACTCCGTCGAGCCATAACTTGTAAAATACGAGTTAGAAGGAAAACTTTACCATTCGAAAGCTAATAATATTCTCTATCTAATGAAACCACTTCTAGAAAATCTTGAGCATGTGAAAAGTAAAAAAATTCAACTGAGGCACAAGGAAGGAAGGAATGAAGGGAAGTTAGCCAAAAATGAGCAAGGGGTTATTTTGGATAGCCATTTTGGCAACTCGGAGAGGTAATCTACCTATTGGATGAAGTTACCATTTTTTGAAGCAATACAATGGGCATGGAATCATTACTTTAACTTCCCGTACTATCAACTCATTAGAAAATTACAAGCATGAGATTGTGAGAGTTGAACATCATTTGATCTGAACATGACCTGCAAGATGCATCCTTGGGACATCAAGCTTGTGCCAAAGCACTTAGGGAAATGGAAAAATAAGCTACAACAAAATAATGTGCACAAGCACTTGGAGGAATGAAAATCTAAGCTAATATGTACAAGGTGGAGAGTTCCCTTCTAGTAGCAATGCTTTAGATGGATTCCATTAACTGGAATCTACAGTTCTTCACCATCCAATGTAGACAATTGGAAGGCATTATTGTTCTTACAATTTGTGACCATGTAGGGGCCACTCCAAATGACATCAAACTTTGAATGCCTTCTTGGTTTTTCTCGGTCTGCATCCCATTTCAACACTAGATCTCCAACTTGGAAGTTTCTAGCCTTGGCTTTCCTATCAAAGGTCCTCTTGATCAAGGCTTGGTCCTTCTCCATTGCTTGGGCTGCATGCTTCGATTTCTTAGAGCTCCACCAATTTTGCATATCTCACCTCCATGGGTTCCAACTCCAACAATTCCAATTGCTTCATGAGTTCCAATGTTTGTAACTCAAGTGACATGGGAAATATTTCCTCTCTTCCATAAACAAGTCTGAATGGAGAGTTACCTATGGATCTCTTAGGAGTTATCCTATCAGCCCATAAGGATTTTTCAATTTGGTGTTCCAAGTCCTCGATTTTCATCAAGATTCTTCTTGATGATCCTTAACAAATTCTTATTGGTAAACTCAGCTTGGCCATTACCTTGAGGGTAATAATTTGATGAAGTGCTTAGGTAAATCCCATTTTTGATAGCCCATTCAGTTGCCTTTGATCCTATGAATGCCAAAGCATTATCTAATATTATAGTGAGAGGTATACTAAATCTAGTTACTATCCCTTCATAGAAGTCTAGAATGCTAGATTCATTTGCTTCTTTAAGTGTCACTGCCTCAGTCCATTTGGTGAAGTAGTCTGTTGTTGTTAGAATCTACTTATGTCCTTGGCTTGAGTTTGGGTTAATGAATCCAATGAATTCCAAACCCCGTTGCATGAATGGCTGGTCAGCTGAAATTGGGTGCAATGGAAGGGAAGCTAATCTCTCCTTACCTATGAAGAATGCACAATTTTTGCACCTCTTGATCCATGCATAATAATCACTAAATACCTTGAGATAATAATAGCCAACCTTCATGATCTTGAGGGTTATCACTCTTGGAGAAAAGTGACCTCCATTTGACCCACCATGGAACACTTCTAACATTCTATTAATCTAATTTGTTCCAATGCATCTCAAAGCAGCACTCCATTTACATCTTTCTTGAACAAAACACCATCAACAAGTGCATATGGGACACCCCGCAGATGAAGTTCCTTCTCTTGGTTTTTCATCTCGTGGAGGGCATGGGCCTCTCTGTAATAAGTACACTATGTCTTGGGTCTAGCAAGGAGTGAATACACTATCATTCTCTTCTTGAACACCTCTTTGTTCTTGGCTATCTTGTAGCACCAAAACAACATCTTTCTCATTGCTCACTTCCATTGATTTTCTCAAGACCAGTTGTTCACATAATCCCTTTCCTCGGACCATCTTGGTGACTTTTATCTCAATGTCATACGCCATGACATGAGTAATCCACCCTGCACATTTTTCATTTAGGTATTTGTTGAGGAGGAAGTCTTTTACTCCCACATGAGAAACCATCAGTTGAACCTTGTTGTTTGAAACTAGATGTTTAAATTTATTCAAGCTCCTAATCACTGCAAGAACTTGATTCTCAATGAAATAATACCTCACCTCATAGTCCTCCAATATTTGGCTAAAGAAAGTAATTGGATGCTCTACATTTACTTTTTCTGCTGTACTAAAATAGCAGAGATTGTATCACCACCTCCAAATGCATAAAGGATAAAATCCTTGGAGAAATTTTGGTTAATGAGAGTTTGATCTTGTGAGATAGCTCCTTTGATTTCCTAAAAAATTTCCTTACCTTCAGTTTTCCATTTGAAAGCCACGCTTTTATTTTACATCATGGTTATTGGCTTGACAAGGGCTGCAAAATCTGTGACAAACCTTTGAACAAAATTTATCCTGCCCAATAAACTTTGAAGGGCTTTCTTATGACTTGGTAATGGTAGTTCTCTTATGGCTTCAACCCTCTCTAGATCAATTGCAAATCCTTCTTTGGAAACAATGTGGTCAAGGATCCTTCCTTCATGAGCCAAGAAAATACATCTCTTGGGATTCAAGGACACCCCAAATCTTCTACATCTTTGGAACACTTGTCTCAAATGAAAGAGATGATCTACTGCACTTTTGGAAAAACCAATGATATCATCTAGATATACCAGCACCACCTTGTTGATCAATCCCTTGAACGCCATATCCATTTCCCTTTGGAAGGTAGCTCCAACGTTGGACAACCCAAATGGAATTTTTCTGTATGCATAAGTTCCCCATTTGGTGGTGAAGGCTATTTTGAATTAATCCTCTTCCTTTACGATGACTTGATTGTACCTTGAATAACCATCTAGCAATGAAAACCTCTCAGAGCCAACAACAACTTGCAAAATCTGCTCCATAGAAGGAAGTGGGTAATGATCCTTGAGAGATGATCTATTCAAATCTCTGAAGTCTACACACAATCTGATTTCTCCACTCTTATTTCTAATTGTAACTAAGTTTTCTACCCAACTAGAATGCTTAATGGGAAATATGATATTTGCCTCTATTAACTTATTCAATTCCTTCCTCATGAGAGGCTCCATGTGTGGATTGACTGGCCTTTGCTTTTGCCTGATGGGCTTAGCACTTGGATCCAATTCAATTGTATGTTGAGCTAGCTTGGGGTGAAAACTCTCAAGTCTTCATAGCTCCAAGAAAATATGTCTAGGAACTCTTGGAAAAGTTACATGAACTCATACCTTTCTTTCTCGGTTGTCACTTTACCAATTTGAAGCGACTTGCCTTCTCTAACCAAGATGGGCACTGAATCTTCTCCCTTGACTTGGATATTTTCCTTCTCCTTCCTAAATTGATCATTAGGATTAAAAATGGACTCCAAAGTGACAATTCCCTTTGGTAGTTTGTTGGTTCTCAGTTGTACCACTTGATCACCATACTACTGTTCTAATTTTTCTTGATTTTTGGCTGAGAACTTAGCTTCTTCTTGCAAGAAATTGATGATTTATTGGTCATTTTCAAACACTTGCCAACTTACATTATTGTCTAGCACTGATGGCCTTACAATCACATGAATGCTTGGCTATATTTTATCTTTCTTGATACTTTCAACAACATCAAAGACTGCGCCCAACTACTATGCGCAAGCTTTGTTAAGAACTTGGTTTTCTTTCCTAGGGATGGAATTGAGTCCAAAGCCCTCAAAATATTCAATGAGGTCCCACACCCTATTTTTATAGCACTTGAGAAAATAATTTTTTGTAGCTTGCTTTCCTTTAACTTGGTTGAAAATAATCTCACTGTCACCAAAAATTTGTAGGTTTTTGATACCTATCTTGATTGACCAATGCAATCCTCGTATCAAAGCTTCATATTCAGCAGTGTTGTTAGAACATGAAAACTGAAATCTAAAAGCTGAATAATAATTAATAGCTCCCCCTCATGCACCTTGCCTACTTCTTGATCCATCAAAAAATAGTTGCCAGACCTCATTATCATCCTTATGGTTTGGTTTGGTGATACTAGGAATAGGCTGATTTTCTTCATGTATGCAATAGACTCCTAGCTTAGATTCTTCTATTTATTGGTAGGAATCAAAAGCATGTACCTTTCTTTTCCATTCATCAAGAGAAAAATCTGGAATGCTTTCAACTTTGGTGTCAACTTCATTTATTCTTGGATAATCCTCTTGATCAAATGTTGAAAAATTGGCATTGATTGGTCTTGAAGCATGAGGCTCAATGTGAAAGTTTGCAATAGGTTCAGATCTGATTGTGGCCTTAGTTCTATATCTGGTTATAAACAACATGTGTGACCAATCAGTGGATAAGTAACCTCAAATTTTAGCTATGAAATCCCTTGACAAACATAGGGCAAAGAGTGGTGGAAAATCTATCACTGACACATCTTGCAAAACAGTAACATTGGGGCATGCATGCAAAGTAAGATTCAAATCTTTGATCATTCCCACTATTGTTACTATTGTCCCATCTAGTTGCACCACCCCTTTGGATATAACTTCATATTGGAGGCCTAGCTAATCAGCTATTTTCTTGGGCATTACGGAACTACTTTCCCTGGAATCAATCATGCAATTTTGTACTAGCTTATCCCCAATGACTAATGAAACATAGAATGGAGGGGGCTTTAAAAATTTACCTTATTATCCTCCATGACTCCCTTCAGGCTGAGAAAAATTTGTGAGTACCTTCTCTTGCATATGAGCCTACTAATTTAAATTTGACCAATTCTTCATGGCAGCTTGTAGTAGATCTCTTTGGCCTGGGATGGATAGTGATTCCCACATTGATATATTCACATTTTTCTTCTTCATCTGATCAATGATGCTAAATGGGGATGAAACATCTCTTTTCTGCCCCTTGGCCTACACATTCTTTTCTTGCACATGGGTAGCAATGACAGTGGCATTTGAGATAGTCTAGAGGGTGGCTTTGGTTGTCCTTGCATGTTTGGAACTACATTTTTCTTGCTAACACTTTGTGGAGTGGTGGAAGGTTGTGGGTCACTTGGAGCCAACTACTAACCCTCATCAATGTTCCTCTTCTTTGACCTTGTATTGGCTGCCACATTCTGAGACATTGCTTGATTCATGCCACAAAAATCCGCAACTCACGCCAATTCACCAATGTAGTCTCATTTGAAGCTACATTCTGCTAGGATGTTCTTTGTTGTTTGTTTGCTTCCTAATTCACCTCACTCTCTATCCCAGTTGTTACCATCAAAGCTTGGTTCGAAGCACCATTGAAGTACATGGACTAGTTGTGAGTTTCATTGCATGGGAAACACCAATCATACTCTTGAGCCATATTATTTTGCACTGGCACCAATGCTTTAGAGGCAAATGCATCATTGGGGTTATAGGGCTAAAATGGTCTATTGGCAAGAGGCCTTGTTTGATTTTGATGCAGTTGGATTGGGTGGCCTATTGGGCTGATATGGCTGCCTATTAGGCTGAGTTTGGGCTGATAAGAAGGTTTAAATCTTTGGTCCTGCTACCTCCTAAGTGTCACTAGCTCATTGCCTAAATTTTTTAATTGTTTCATGACTTCTTGAAGTTCATTTGAGGCACTAGAGGATGAAATAGAAGTCTCATTTGAACTCTGATTTCTAGGAGTGGGAATAGGAGCTATAGTAGGTGCTCAACTAGTACTTGGGCTTTCCAAGTTTGGATACAAAGGCATGGGAGGCCTTGGAGCCATTTTACTATCTTGGATCAAACAATTCTTTGCTCTAATGACAATGCTATAAGCTATAGGTATATTTGTACCCCCATGGATTGAATTCATAGCAATATCGAATTTAAAGATTTGAGATAGTATGAGAAATCACCTTCAAATGTTTGGCCTTATTGCCACTAGAATTCTATCCCAAGTCCTTTGAAATCTGAAGTTGAAGTCATTCAACTTGCTCATTGATAGTTGTCAGGTTGTTTCCAAAAGAGACAAATTATCCCCCTTTTCTCCAAACTTCTCATGGAGAGCTATGCACAACCGATTCCGATTCTAGATAGAGATAGCCCCAAGGCTCTTGAACCATTTCAATTCTTTCCATTTGAATGAATATGCCAACAATTTGACAGAAATTTCCATGTCAACAATTTCATGGATTGCACAAACATTAGCAATTTCCTTGACATGATCACTAAGAGTGGTATGATTTTCTCTAGTAAAGTATGGAATGTTGTTCAATCTCAGAATCGGAACTAGATTTTGTGCATTGAGAGCAAGTGGGCTGCTACCAAAGTGAATTTTATATAAGGGTTTTGTTGTGCCATTCTGATTGGCCTGAGAACACTTGTTGATTAAGTGAAAGGTCTAGAAGGTGGAGGAGTTGATAGAGTTCTGTTTGGTGGAGATGGATACCTTTGAATCCTTCTTCCTCTCTATCTTATTCCAGGAGATATCTACAGATACTTAGATAACCCTTCCTCTCTAGCCCTTGACCTTGTGTTGATTCTTCTCATGAATTTTCAGACCTAGACTACTAAAACTAGTTGATTTTTCCTTTTGGGAGTCACCAGATGTGTAGATCAGGGATCTTTTCAAGCAAGAAATTACAACAAAATCACATCAAATTTTTGTAATGAAGATGAAGACCTCTAAGGTCCCACCGGCATGCGAAAATTGTTAGCAAAATCATCAAGCACCCCTGGATGTTGTCTCATATTTTTAGTTTGATATGGAACATCTAGTGTGATTGCACAACATTGATTCTCTTCCCCAAATGTGGGACTTGTAAAAATGGGAAAGGAATCTCTAGATTAGAGGTTGGTTCCTCAATTACTCTGATCAAATGTATTACTTGAAAATTTCAGAGGTTTAATATCAGATCCTACTCTAAATTCCAAGGAGACAGAGATAAAGATGCAAAGAATAAAACTAAGTAAAGGGGGTGATACACCAAAGGAGTGGTGAACATTTACTTCTGCAAATTGACACAGATTACAGAAATGTAACTAACATCATACAAAAACTACTAAAATGTAATGAAAGATCAGAAATGAAGCAAAACAATACAAGAAGAGGATGGAAACTCATTCACAGAGCTTGCACTATCATTCCCATTCAAAAATACATGCATTACAATAGCAGAGAGGTAGAAAAAAGTTGCAGTATTGAAAGAGGTCTTATATTCCACAAAATCACTTTTCAAGGTGATATAGGGAGTTTGCAAAACATAAAAATGTCCAACCCTTACAAAATGAGCCAAATTTGGCTTTTAATGGTCGAGCAAAAAAAGAGAAAGCAAAAAACATGGGAAAAATAGATTTATGAATTCAACCACCAACTAGATCCACAAATTTTTCCTGTAGAGTGATGGTCTTCATGGATGAACCCATACTTAGAAGTACATTGTTCTGAAGTTCAGAAAAATGACCATTCTTCATTAAATTTGGTGGTTGAATGTCAATTCTACTTTTTTTGTGCCAGATATGTTTCTTTGATTTTCTCCCAAAATTCTCCATCAAAAAACAAAATTGAACCCTCCATCAAGTAGAGAATTTCACTAGCTTTCCAATGACACCAAAAACATAAAAATCCAATCTCTGGATCAAAATTTATGCCCTCCTAAAGATTTAGGGCAAAAAGAAGGCCAAAATGGGTTGGCAGGATAAAGTTTTAAAATTTTCCCCTTTTTAAAATTTGGGAAAATTTTCCCAAAAATCTCCACCCCCCACCGTCCTGATGCCATGTGGCATGTCATGATTGGTTATGGGCTCCACATGATCATTTTACGCCCTTTTGAGATTTTGGAAAATTTTCCATTGGCACCCTGCGCTCTGCTACTCCGATGCCACGTGGCACCTTCTTATTGGCCCTCGGGGGCGTGCTTCCAATTTTTCCATTGACTCCGACCATCTCCTCGAATGGGACATGTGGCATGTTTTCATTGGCATGGGCCTGAACTAGCTCTTTTCCTTCTACGGACCCACCTTAAGATTTTTGCCAGCCACATGGACATGTGGCAGGTTTTGATTAGTGCAAGCCCTCTAGGGTGGGGATGTTTTGTGCCATTTATCACACTTTGGAAAAATGGAAAATTTACCTCTATTCCTCCACCTCCTGATGCCATGTGGACATGTGGCATGTTGTGATTCGTTGGCAAGCCTTTGAGCCGAGATATTCCATTTATGCTAACTTTGAACAAAAATTCAGCTTCCTCCCACCGTTCCGATCTCCGATGCCCCATGGACACGTGTCACTCTCTCCTATTGGTGGTAGGCCATCGAGCCAAAATTTTCTTTTACGTGCCCGAACAAACCTTGGTGGAAATTTAAAAATTACCTCGCCTCCCGCCATCCCACGCACGTGGCACCGCCACCGATTACTTACGGGCCTCCTATGGGAAAATTTCCCTACGAATCTCTACCAAGCCATAACTTTCAAAATACGAGCGAGTTAGAAGGAAACTGTTGCAAATCAGCAGCACCCCCTGGATGTTGATCAGATTTCTAGTTTGATCATACTAGCATCCAGTGTGATTGCACAACATTGAATCCTCTTCCCAAGTGTGGGACTTGCAAAAATGGAAGAGAAATCTCCAGATTAGAGGCTGGTTCCTCAACTCCTCTGATCAGCTATTTTACTTGCACAATTGCAGAGGTTTAAACTCCTAAATCTACTCTAAATTTCAAAGGGACAAGGATAGAAAATGCAAAAAGAAAGAACTAAAACTAATGCTAATAGGTGATGCACCAAAGGAGTGGTGAGCATTTTTTACTTCTACAAATTGACACAGTTCATAAAATGCAACAAAAACAACATGCACAAACTGATAGCTGTAATGAAGTGTTAGAAATTAGGCAAACAACACCAGCAGAGGATAAAAACTAATCACAGGGCCTGTATTGTTATTTTAACATCAAAATCACTTGCATTCAAACACCTGAAAGGCAAAAATATAGTTGTAGTTTCTAGAAAAGGTCTGTTATTCCACTAAATCACTTCCAAGGTGAAAAAGGGAGCTTGCCATACACAAAAAATGTTCAACCCTTTGAAAAATGAGCCAAATCTGGCTTTTACAGTGCAAGGGACGAGCCCAGGAGAGAGAAACATGGGAAAACGTGGAAGGGATTCAACCATTGACCAAAATGCCATCAAAACAGCATGGGCAACTTTGATAGACCCATTCCCTAACATTTTTAACCATGCTGGGAGAGAATGCGAGCCATTCTTCATTAAAATCGGTGGTTGAAACGTCATTTCTGTTCATGACCACGTGCCAGAAGCGTTTTTGATTTTATCTCTCCAAACTCCACCAAAATGCAAAATTGACCCTATAATCTTGTAGATAATTTCACCAGCTTTCCATTGATATAAAGAACGTGAAAAACCAAGCTCTGGATCGAAAGATATGGTGATTTGAAGTTTTAGGAAAAACAGGGCCAAATCGGGTCGCTTTGATATTTTTGGCCTGGACACGTGGCGAGTTCTGATTGGCTGCGGGCCTTCTAGGGGAAAATTTCCCACAAAAACTCTGCCAAGCCATAACTTGAAAAATACATGAGTTAGGAGGAAAACTTTACCTTTCTGGAAAGCTAAGAAAGAGCTCTATCCAATGGTGCCATTTCCAGAAGGTTTTGAGTGCCTGAAAAGAAAAATTTTGTGACTGAGGCACAAGAGAGGGAAGAATGAGAGGAGTTAGCCACAAAATGAGTAGGGGGCACATTTTGGATAACAGAAACATTTACCATTTTGGAAATCTAAGAAGGTTTCTATCCAATGAAACCACTTCAAGAAACATTTGAGTGCCTAAAAAGTAAAAAAAAATCAACTCGAGGCACAAGGAAGGAAAGAATAAAGGGAAGTTAGCCAAAAATGAGTAAGGGGCTATTTTGGATAACACATACCATTGCTCCCAATCAACATTTTGATTTGCAAACTGAACTTGGTTTTGTAAGAACCTCAGCACTTGAGCATCATCATTAAAAACTTTCCAATGTTTCACATTATTAGGGACAACTGGCCTAGTTAGCACTTCAATGTTGTATTCACAATAAGGTGAAATGGTGCAATTTCCAAATCTAGAACCCAACACTACCAAATTTTTAGTAGTAGCATTGAGACCTCTATCATGATACATAATGTTAAAGGAATCAAACATTTCAATTAGATCCCAAACTGCATGCTTATACTGTTTCATATGCTAATTTTTTTGTAGCATACAATTTTCTTATTTGTTTGACAACCAGCTCTGAGTCTCCTTTTGCAACAATATCTTTCACTCCATACTTCCATGAAATTATTAACCCCAAAAACAATGCCTCATACTCAGCAACGTTGTTAGTGCATTCAAAATTAAGTTTGAAGGAAAAATTAAACTCTTCCAAACTAGGAGAAAGTAGAACTATACCAGCACCATTCCCAAATTTGGAGCAAGCTCCATCAAATAGCAATGTCCATGGAGAACCTACCATATCAAGGCACTTTGATTTTTCCATCTTATTTTATTTTCCATCAGCAAAACCAATGAAATTCTCAGCATCTACATCAGCAAATAACACTTCATAGGAAGCATTGTTGGGATCTTCAATTAGGTGCAACATCTTCTTCTCACCATAAATTTTAACAAGGCTGCCCTCAATTGGAATGATGGAAAATTACATGTCCATTTAATTGCTGCCATGAACACTTGCAGCCCATTTTCTTGACAAAAGCATACCCCATTTGGCGGGGTAGTGAACATTTACAACATCAAGTTTCAAATTCTTACCCGGATAGCTACAAGTTGCACTACAAAACCCTTCACACAACCAACCACCAGCACATACCTTAAATCCATGCAGTACACTTCCCATAGGTAGTTTGTCACTTTGATATCCAACTCATTCATGACTTCTAGAGGCATGACATTACATGATGCACTGGAATCAAACATACAATTGTGAAGTAGCCTATCTTTTATGAGAAAAGTTGTAAAGAATGGATCAACATTCAATTGGGAATCAACCAAGGATGTTCCCAAATACACCTCAGGAGCTTCCCCAAGATCCTCCAATGCTGGTGGTGTTCCAAGGTCTGCAATGATTGGAGGAGGGGTTTCAACAATGTTCACATTTCTGTTTGGGGTACTCTTTTCTTCCTTCAATCCCAAGTATTCAAATGCTCTCTTCTTGTGCTCAGGTATTCTAAGTAACTCAATGATTGGAACACTCACTTTGATTTGGCTCAATACTTGGGCTATGTCATAAGGGAAAATCTTTGGCAAAAATAATTTGGAAGGGAGACAAGAAGATTCATTAGATGGCAGTGGATTCTTGGCAGCTTGGCATGAGGAGGACTGAATTTTTTTTTGGGGACAACAGAACTTTTGATAGGTTCTTCTCTCTTAGGAGCTTCTTTTAGAATTCTTGTGAGCAAGGGTGTTTTAGGTTTGGCTTGAGGTTAAACTCCCTTAACAACTTTGTTTCTAGTGTTATAGTCTTTCTCTTGAGCTACGATAACATTCATCAACAATTATCTATCTTCCTTTGAAGGGATACCACCATCATACTTATTAATCATCAAAGCTCTTAAGTATTCAAAGTCATTGTTAGGAATTTAAAAATATTACACTACATCAACTTCAAGAGCATGAGGGGGAAGAAATATTTGTACCTGTTTGATGCAATCCCAAAAATTTGTAATTATCCTAGCACTTATTACTTCAGTAGATGTTGCTCCTCCTTGTGAGCTTGAAGAACAACCCATCATGCAAATATCATCATCAGTACCATCATCATTATTAGCTTCACCTTCTTACTGGTCCACTTCACATGGAGGATGGGGTAGAAGACACCTATCACACCAATCAATATCAGCAACCTCTTCAACAACAACAACCCTAGTAGTTAAGGGATCAGGCAACACTCTTCCTTCATGTGCTTGAGGATGTCTATTTACAGATCCAACAGGCCCTTTACCTTTGTCATCAAACCTCTTCTCATTCCTATGGTGATTTCCAAATCTATCTTGTGCTTGTTGCCTAGATTTCTTTGACAACCCCTGCCAAAGTTTTCACAACCTCTTCTAAATCAACACCTTTGCTAGCTTGAGGTTTTTCAGGGTTTATCAATTTTACACCATCCCTCTTGAGAGGTTTACCAATGGCTTTAATATTGTTTTCAATTTGCAGTGCCATGGTAAAATCCTGCCTTAAATTTGTAGGGTTTTTATCTCTCAAGTAATAGGCTACCTTTTTATCAAATGCATCTACATATTTGATTAAAAAGATTCATCACAAGGCATCGATTAACTCGGCAGCCTTCTCAAAAAAAAATTGAACCTTGTGTTGAAGTCATGAACTAATTCATTGGGGTTCTTCTTGATATTCTCAAATTCAGACAAGAGAAACCTAGAATCAGTCCTATCAAAATATTGCAACCTAAATGCATTCTTCATTTCAGTCTAAGAGTCAATAGAATTATCAAGAAGAGCCTTGTACCAATCCCTAGCATCCTCTTCTAGTGTATGAATAAACAATTTGACATACACATCCTCAAACTCTATCTCAAAATCTTCCATCATATTATCAAAAAGTTTGAGATGTTGATCACCAGTAATAGCATTGTTACCCTGGAATTTTGGCAACCTATTTTTGACATCTTGTGGGATAGCATTTGGGTAACCATCCATTCCTCTAAAATTTATAGGACCAAAGGTGTTAAAAAAAATGGAGGTCTAGGCTGAGCCATATTGTTTGGTGGGGGTGATCTTGGAGGTGAAACAAGCTGATGAGGAGTGAGAGGTCTTTGGGGAATGGGAATGAAAAATTCAAAACAGATCTCTCTTAAGGGCTCTCCTTCTTGATGATCTCTAGCAAATTTAGAAAATATAGGAGCAGATTTAGGAGCAAGCCTTTCAAATGAACAAGAAGGTCACTCACCTGATGGGGAATTCAAATCAGCAATAGGATTGTCTAAATCAGATCCACATGAAGAAGAATTGTAGTCCTCAATAACAAGATGCTCACTTTCAAACTCAACACTAGGGATCTCCTTTCTTACAAGAAAGTCTCCAACAAAATCCACACCTTTCTCCCTTATAGCTCTAAGTTTCTTGAATTTGTAAACAAATTCTTAGCAGAATCCTTGATGAAGAGGGATCTTCTTCCCTCTAGTTTTGTAGATTTGAGCAACAAATTATAAATGACAGAGAGGTAAGACAACTAGTATTTTCAATATCAAATCAGCATGGAGTTGCCACTAAGGACTTTCACCTTAGTTGTGAAAATGCACTAAAGTAATCTATCAAATGTTTGCTAGCATTGAAAACTTTGCAAAGCCTTATAAATCAGACCTTCTTCTTCTTAGATCAATCAATCACAATGCACCCAAAGTGTATGAACTGCTAGGAAATGGAAAAAGGGTAGACAAAACTTGAAACCCTTGTTTAAAACTTGTAGATCTGAAGCATAGAATGATATTTTAACAATGTAGCAGCTCAAATACTTGAATACACAAATGATCAAACTCTTCAAACACTCCACAAACACCAAGAAATTCCAAGAAGTCCCCGACAATGGCGCCAGAAAGTGTTGGTACCCAAATTTGTTCTCCTTTTCAGTCTGAGTAGCATCAAAGATATGGCATGAAGCTTGAAGTTAGATAGATCATGATGTGTGTTATTTTGTAGCCTGGGGAGGTGATCTAACTGGCACTCAAATTTGTGGAGAGATGGATAGCACTTTGAAAGGATTTGATCTGACCCTCACTATTTTAGGTTGTGTCTTTTCAACCAAGGTAAGAGAACCTATATTGTAACCCCCAAATGGTGAAGGAGATGAAGATATCCCTTAATTTATGCAAATAGTATGAAAAATCCTTGGGAAAATATGATCAACACTCCAAATCTGACTTTCACAAGTTTTCACTCCCAGATCATGGAGATATTTTCAATGCAAGGCAAGGGTTATCAAGACATTAAATAATCCTTATTTTCCTTGTGCATTTTTGTAGATGGGTTAGATCCTTTTGTTGACACACAATGTAATGCAGGGGTAGTATGGGTAGGATTAGTTTTTTTGAATGAATTTTTGGTGGGGTGTTGACAAGACAAACTGGGATATATCAGATCTTTGACAACCTCTACAATACTTGAACAACTATCAGATAAAATGCTTCAAATAATCAGGATATGCTTTTAACCAGAAGAGGCATAAATGGAATCCTAGGTTGCACTCTTCACATAATATTTTAGAAGTCACCACAAAATCTTAAAGTAAATAACTCAATTAAACAAAAAAATCCTTGATCAAATCATGCCTAAGGTACCCCCAAAGGCTTACAAGAAATCTCTGTAGTCAAGGAAGGTAAAGTGATTTTAAATTTGTTTATCTCTTTATCAAATGAAGGCTCTTCTAAACATGAGATTGCAAATTCCACTAAAATATCAACAAGAAATGGAGATTCTGTGTGATTTCTAAAGACTTTCAATGCAAGATTGCAACAAGAACAATGAAAACTATTTGTCGGATTTTAAAAATGATAACAGACATCAAATTTCCCAAAAACACAAATTAACTCAAGAGCTTGTTAGATTCATCAGCAGGGGAGAGTTTCATGAACAATCTCAGAGCTGTGTGATGGCTATACACTTGTAACCAACTCACATACATGAAGATCTAACATAGAAGAAATTATTCTGTTCTTTGGTGGGTTTTTCAAAAAAATGAGCTTTCTCTTAGAATTTGCTCATGATTTTCAACTTCCCCCTTATAATTTCTCCAAAATGCATTATATACCTTATGCCACATTGGATCCTTCTTTCCTAAGAAAAGAATATGCCATGGGATCAAGTTTGTTACAAAACAATCCTCATGATTCAATGAAAATGACATCAAACAGAAAAACATTCACAGGTTGTCAGGTGTGCCCAAAAAGATTAAATCATTACAAATATATGGATCATTATCCATCCTGAAGGCACATTTTTCATCATTGAGGCATACAAACACCTTTTTCTCATCATTTTCACCTTTTTACCTTTTCAAATTACCTCTCAACTTTTGATTTTGTCATTTCACGTTTTTGGACGGATTAGGGAAAAATTTATTTCAAAATCACCTCAGATCAAAGAATCAAGCCATGAAAGTGATGCCAATGATCCTGGAAGGCCAAGACGACACAAAATCACTATAAATTTGATGAATGTAGTCAAAACAAATGGATGCATAGCAACCGTCGATCTTATCCATCTTTTAATCCTGGCCCTCCATGTGGAAGATGTGGACTTAGAAATAAGCTTGAGTTACCTTTTTAAATTTTTGGATAAGGCCGGACACGTGGTAAAAAATGATTGGAAACAAATTCGGGCTCATTTTTGACTTTTCAACCTTTTGGAAAAAATGGAAAATTTGAATTTTTCCCCTACCCCTCCACCTTTGAATTTTGGAGCTAACATGTGGCACATGGTGGGTCCCATTGGGATCGCGCTTCAATTATGTGCATTTTGACCTTTTTTGGAAAATTCAAAATTTTCTCTTTTTCCCCATGGGCCCACACCTCCGATTTCTCCCTCACCACGTGTCTCCTTGTGATTTGTTGTGGGCCAGTGCTCCAAATTTTGATTTTAAGCCTTTTTTACAAAAGGGAAAAAATTCTCTCCTACCTCCACCGACCCGCCTTGTCCTCTAACCCTTCATGGACACGTGTCCACCTATGATTTGTTTGCGGGCACACTAAAAATTTTCATTCTGAACTCTTTTGTGAAAAAGGGAAAAAATCCCCTTTTACTTCCATGGCCCGCACTTCCCTCTGACCCTGTTGGACACGTGTCCACCTGTGATTGGCCACGGGGCCACACTCCAAACTTTTAATTTTAAGCCTTCTTTTCACAAAAGGGAAACAATTCCCTTTTTCCTCCACCGACCCACCAACCCACTCAAAATTAATGTCACATGTCCTCCTCTTATTGGAGCGGGGGAAAAACTAATTTTGAAACTTTAGAAATACAGAGCTAAAAATTCTAAGTCCCCCATCGGCCCACTCCTCCCTTTTTGGTATTTTAAGACACGTGTCCACTCTCGATTGGCTGTGGGGCTTCGGACCATTTTGTGACTTTAACATTTTTTCAAAATAAGGTCTTAAAACCTTAAGGGAATCTGACCACCTACCATCCCCCTGCCAATCAGAGCATGCCATGTAGGAAAATTTGTAAAAAATGGTTCCTTGGGCCCGAAAATGTGCCATTTGTCAAAAACGTGAAAAATGAAAAGTTACAACACTTCCCCACTTTTCCTCAGCCAATTAGAATCTTCCACATACCCTTTGACTTTTCAGCAATAATTTGATGGCTAAAATATTCCCGTCCCGACTATAAAAAAACACAAATTTTCTAGTTGTGCCCAAATTTGATTTTTTTCTTTGTGGGTGATGGATTTTTCGCACAAAGGATAAATGGAACAAGTTATTAAACACTGTACAACCATAGCCATGGGTTTATTAAGGAAATTAAGTACAAATCAATCAATTTTAACACTCCACGATTAGGAAAACATAGAAAAATGGCAGAGCCCATGGATTTAAAAAATTTAGGGCACGTTCATAGCAAACTTGGAGATTTATTTCAAATTAGGGAAAAACAAGAAGTTTGTGAGCATTTTTAAAGCATTTCAACGGGAGGGGAAGAATTACAGACCACCAAATCAAAGGATAAAATGTTTTTGAGTAGATACAGATTTGAAAATTTAGGGAAACATGGTTCAAGCTCAAAAATGGCACCATTGAAGGGGCATGATTAGGAAAGGGTTTCTTGAAGATATGTAGGTTTTGATTGGTAGGTGCATTAGGATTATTCAAGGTTAACTTTCCTTTCTCAAGCATTTATTGGACAATATTTTGAAAAGTCATGCAATTTCCGTCACTATGACCTATCACTCGATGATATTTGTAGAAGTAGTGCTCTTTATACCATGGATGTGTGGGGCGGCAGGTCAAAAATAGTGTGTGTTTTTATGGGAGGAAGGGTGATGGCCCCACTTTTAATGAGATTTTCTAAGACAAAAGAATAAGGTTCCCCAATTGGGATATATTTCCGTTATTCCCATTTGAATTGAAAAGTCTGGACAAGAGAAAGATTAGATGAGGGACTAGCCTAATTTTATGGATGATCTAGGTTGGCCTTAATTACCACCGTGTTAGTGGTTCCATTGGCTTTTGAATAATTTTTTTGTAGTTTCAGAGTAGAAGAGGAATCATTTTATTTGAAGGTTTAATTCTTATTGCATAGTTGGATTTTCTTCTCTTCGATGGCCTGAATCTCTAACTTTCATGCCATGGTGAATGCCTCATCAAAGGTTTGGAAAGTTTGGACCTGCAGGTCGAGTTAAATATATCTAACACAAGCCCATGTGAAGATCTCTATGAGTTCAGCTTGTGGTAGTTGGAATGTGAGTTGATTGATTAGACTATGCCAACGAGCAAAAAAATCTATGATAGATTCGTTGTCATATTGATGTGGAGAGTAGAGGTCAGTCATGGTAAATTTCTTAACAATGTTAATGGGGAAGTGATCCAAAAAGGCTTGGGCTACCTAATTAAATGAGAAGATAGAGTGTCTAGGTAACCCACTATACCAATCTAATGCAAGCCCAATCAGAGACATGGGAAAGGTCCTTAGAAGCAAAGCATCATCATGGGTGATTAGATAACACCCATGTTTGAAAGACCAAAAATGCTATCATGCGGGTCTTCTTCGCTATTGAAGTAGTTAAATTTAGGCATTTCCCAATACATGGGATATGGGGAAAGGAATGGATGGGTGGATAGGATCATTACAAATCTAATCATAGGTGAGAGTGTTACGGGAGCTAGAAACTGATGCTTCCAATGTTTGCATCTTATCCATATTTAACTTGATTAGGTCATTAGCGGTAGTGATGGTTGGGTGACTCTTGTAGTGTAAGAAGGTTGGTGTTGAGCATATGATGAGGGTGGCATCCTAGTATATGGTGCTGCCATATAGGTAGATTGTGAAGGAGGGAATGAAATAGGGGTACGTACTGCCGAATGAATGATAGATTGAATGGGAGGATGATAATAGTATGTATATGGAGGTGGAAGGGTTTTGGTGACCCTAGTGGCAATGGGGGATAAGGTTTATGGGATAGAAAGGACAACATTTTGGAAAGGGGTGAGGGTCACTAAAACCAGGGGTTGGTTGTGTAACTATGAGTATATATGAAATAATTGGTGCGGGTGAGGTTATGTTCGGGGTGGTTTGAAAAGGTATAGTGGATGTGACGGGTATAACAGATGTGGTAGATGTAGTGGTTATAACAGGTATGGGGACCAACTATGAAAGAGAGAAAAGAGCTAGCAGAGGCTAGGCTAGCGAAGTAGGAGTGAGTGTTGGGGGATAGATACAGGCATTCTCAGTATATAAATTGACCCGAGGCATCTCGAGTGGATGAGTGGGAAAGATAAAATTGTAAGGTGGTAGGGTTAAGTTAAGAAGTCATGTGAACTCCTTGTCTCATGTGTAGATAGTGATAGGTTGGGTAGGATCCATAGGTGATAAAATAGAAGGTGTTAAAGGACTAGGTGGGAGTGGTTCACAACCGGCATGGAATATGAGGGCATTCACTTGGCTTTGGGTCGGCACCATGTGACCAAACACTAACGAGGCAAGACTACTTTACTGTAAATGACACAAAAATACAAGTAGAGATGGGATAAATAGGCAGTGGTGGGTGAATTAGGGTTAAAATGTCAACTTGAAAATTACATGGGCTAACCGGTGCTTGGTTAGGTAAATCGACGTTGGTCATAGTTAACATTGTCAGTCACTATCGAGAATGGACATTTTTTCAAAAGAAGGAAAAATGCCAATACTTTGCCAAGTATGTAAGAAGCTGATGAAATTACTAGGTCAGTGAATATGATAAGAGTGACAGAGACTCTAAATAGTCAAAGAAGGTGAATAGGTGTCCTTTTAGGTAGGATAACCAAACGAAAAATGAACCGATCTTTGGTTGAGTAAGTTAATGGTGGTCGAAGGTAATAGACGACAGATCCACCGGATGACACCGGTCACTATGAAATTAAAATAGAGATGAAGAAAATGTGGTTGTGAGTTAAAATTAAATGTGGAATCAAATCCATAATTCTAAGAATGATGAGAATAAGGTCCAGAACACTCAGATGAAGCTGGAATACACCAACTGTGATGAGGAGTGTGCAAGGGGAAATAAGATAAATGAAGAATGTGACCTCTCACCTCAAAATGCAAGCCAAGAAGAAAAACTAAGAAAAATATGATCCTAAGAGTTCTTTTTCTATTATGTTTGTTTAGCTTATGTTATATAAGGACTGACACATGAACTTTAGAATAGAATATTTGGTGAGGATGAATTCCTATGAAGAAGGAGATCTACCAAGAGAGGTTTCGGTATGTTATGTTTGGGGCAAGCCATCCTTTGATGGGGTACTAGACAGAGATAAATAGTGGGGTGCCCACTATTTCGTGATTGTGTGATCACCTATAGCTTCTTCCAGGTGAGATGTTGTTTAAGAATGTGTATATATTTAAAATTTGTGATGTTTGGGTAAGAATCATAGAGAGAAAAAGAAACGAAGTTCTTTTCTACAATTCGTTTGTCGAACCATCACCGGGAATGAATTCCATCGTATAGGTTTCCCTCAATTAATGCGAGCTAATGCAAAAAATCAAAATAAAATGAAATGATTTTTAAACCCAAATTGAAATTTAGAATTCAATTCCATAAATAGATGAACATGATAAGGGGTGCTCTTTCACTAATGTGATACTAATGAAAGGGAAGAAATTTTTGTTTTAATCACTAAAATATGATGGCTTTTAGACAATAGAAGAGAAGAAGGTTCCAGGGGAGAAAGTTTAATGTAAGAACTTTATAGAAAAGAAACAAACATACAACGTTTTCACCTAGAAATGAAAGAATTAAAAGAGCCTTGAATGGGTCCCACCAGTGTGTGCTAAAATGTATCACTCGATTCTAGATCATTTCCTCGAATGTTGACCAAATGTATAAGAGTAAAGGGCTAGGAGGAATACATGTTGAAATGTTAGTTGTAGATTGTTGTGCATGTATGACTTCGGATCCATATCTAATCGTGAGAGCTTCCTTTTTGCTTGGAAGAACTACCTAAAATGGAATACAAGACCACCAAATAACAATTAAACCATACATGCAAAGTGAATTGCCTAAATGTGTGCTAGATCTGGGAAGTGTGATACTTCCTAGACGATGTCAATCCATTGTTTAAAACAACTTAATGCTAACAATAAAGGAAATCCTACTATATTTAAAATGATTTAGGTATCTCATTTGTCTACAATAAGCAAATTCATTCACAACAGGCTAAGTTATGATTGAATCTGAAGGTCAAGGTCATTGTCAAGGTACTGGTACTAGTCAAGGTGAGGTTCTAGGCTATTTTGGGTATTTGGTGGAGGTTTTAGGCTCTGTTCTTGGTTTCTAGTCAAAAACATAGAGACCGACATCGGTCTAGTATGACCGGTGTTGGTTTAGGTTAACCAATGGGTGGTTGTGGGTAATTGGCGATGGTATGGTCGGGGTACAGAAACTCAATAAAAACTTGGCAAGGAGATAGATCTGAGGCTAGATGAAAAGGGAAGGGAAATGGCAAGGTTTGTGTGGGTCTTAGGTATGCACAAGAATGATGAAATTCTAGATATGGGAAGTTCAAGGGTGTGGGTAAAGATATGGTCAAGTTTGCATGGAGATAAAATGGTGGGGAATGGAAATGAGAATAGAAACTAACAACAAAAGTGAAAGGATCTGCTAAAGTGATAATGAACTAGTGTAGGTTAACAAAACCTATTGTTTGTATGAGCTTGATGTCTAGTTGGTAATGGTGCATGATCAAATGGAAGGAACTTGATGTGGTGTTGTCACTTCCTTGGATACTCCCGTGAAGGCAAATGGCTCGTGGTTGCTTGGTCTGCTATAGATGCTCTGATGCATGTACAGATCTTGGTTCTACTGCATGAAGCTATGGTTTCATCACTTATTCTCGAAGATGTATCCACCTCTAAAAATGTGCCAACCTCAAAATAAGGTTGCTTTTGGGGGCTAAATTGTAACCGACGATGGTTCCAGGTTAACCAGGTGGTGGTTTAGGGTAACCAAAGATTGGTTAGGGTGGGATTTCCTAGGTTTACTAAACCGGGTAGATCCCTTGATTTTGATTCACAGATTAGAATGGAAACTTCCTTTTAACATGTGGGAATGTGTTTAGAGGGAATGTAGGCTTTGATTTTTAGGGTTTGGGTAGGTATTCGTTACTTATGGAAACTTACTAAGAATAGTTCTTAGGGTGAGGTGGCTAGATGAGGTGTCTAGGTGAGGTGGATATGTGAACATTATCCCAGTTAGGATATTTTAATAATAAATATGGTGAGGATAATTTAATTAAATTAATATTATAGTGGGGTGAAGGGGGGCCCATGGTTAGGTGAATGTGCTCAAGGTGTTTATTTGACAAGGGACCAAGGGGAGTATGACCTAACTTTAGTGTCTACACTTTTCTTATCTCTCGCATTAACTTGTTTTAAACAAAGTGGATTGAGAGCCATCTCGGGAATTATCACACTTCTCATAACTAGCATATGCTAGGAAATCCACTATCATATACCATTTAATTATACTCTTGTGGTCTTGTTGTCTATTACATGTAGTTCCTGTTGTTGCAAATCAACAACACCCCTGATGTTGATTAGATTTCTAGTTTGATATTTTAGACATCCAAAGTGATTGCACAACATTGAATCCTCTCCTTAAGTGTGGGACTTGTAAATGGGAAAGTAATCTCCAGATTAGAGGCTAGTTCCTCAACTCCTCCGATCAGATTTATCACTTACAAGTTGCGAGAGATTTAAATTCCTAATCCTACCCTAAATTCCAAAGGAGATAGAGATAGAGAATGCAGATAAACTAAAACTAATGCTAATAGGTGATGCACTAAAGGACTGGTGAGCATTTCTCACTTCTGCAGATTGACGCAATTCATAAAATGCAACAAAACAACATGCAAAACTGATAATCGTAATGAAGAATAAGAAATTAGTCAAACAACACCAAAGAGAGGATGAAAAATTAATCACAGGCCTGTATTGTTATTTTAACATCAAAATCACTTACATTACAACACTGGAGGAAAAATGAGTTGCAGTTCTTAGAAAAGGTCTAATATTCCACCAAAATCACTTCCAAGGTGAGAAAGGGGACCTGCAATACACAAAAAATGTTCAACCCTTTGAAAATGAGCCAAATCCGGCTTTTACAGTGCAAGGGACGAGCCCAGGAGAGAGAAACATGGGAAAACGTGGGAGAGGTTTAATCATTGACCAAAATGCATTCAAAACAGCATGGGCATCCTTACAGACCCATTCCTTGACATTTTTAACCATGTTGGGAGAGAATGCGAGCCATTCTTCATTAAAAACGGTGGTTGAAACGTCATTTCTACTCATCACCACGTGCTAGAGACATTTTTCAATTTTCTCTCTCCAAACTCCATCAAAATGAAAAATTGACCTTGGAATATTGTATATAATTTCACTATCTTTCCATTGATATAAAGAACGTGAAAAACTAAGCTCTGGATCGAAAGATATGGTGATTTGAAGTTTTAGGTCAAAACAGGGCCAAATCGGGCGGCGGGCAAAAAATTTGAATTTTTACCTTTTTGGTCATTTGGAAAACTTTCCTAAATTTCCCTGTGCTCCACCACCACTCTAGGTGCCATGTGGAAGCATCTCATTGGCACGGGCCTTTCAGGGGAAATTTTTCCAAAAACTCATTGAGCCATAACTTCAAAAATACATGTAGTTAGGAGGAAAACTTTACCTTCTCGGAAAGCCGAGAAAGAGCTCTATCCAATGGTGTCATTTCGAAGGTTTTAAGTGCCTAAAAAGCAAAATATTATGACTGAGGCACAAGAGAGAAAAAAATGAGAGGAGTTAGCCACAAAAATGAGCAGGGGCACATTTTGGATAACAATTTTGGTGACTCGTAGGGGTCATCTCGCCTGCAGATGAAGTTACCAGTTGCCTGAAGCAATCCATTAGGCATGGAGTCACCTGATTTTCTATCTGATACCCCAACTGACTAGAACGTTGCAAAGAGGAACATGGAATATCACCTGATGGAGCAAGGCCTACAAACACATTCCCAGGAATAGAAGCCTGTGCCAAAGCACTTAATGAAAGAAAAACTAACCTACAGTAAAACAATATGCACAAGCACTTGGAGGAATGAAAACCTAAGCTAATATTTACAAGGTGGAGAATTTCCCTCTAGTAACAATGCTTTAGATGGATCCCATTGACTGGAATCTATAGTTTTTCACCATCTAATGAAGACAACTGGAAAGCATTGTTGTCCTTACACTTTGTGACCATGTATGGGCCACTCCAAATGGCATCAAATTTTGAATGCCTTCCCGGTTTTTCTCTGTCTGCATCCCATTTTAACACTAGATCTCCAACTTGGAAGGATCTATTCTTGGCCTTTCTATCAAAGGTCTTCTTTATCAAAGCTTGATCCTTTTCCATTGCTTGGGATGCCTGATTCCTGATTTCTTGGAGCTCCATCAATTCTGCATATCTAACCTCCATGGGCTCAAACTCCAACAACTCCAACTGTTTCATGAGTTCCAATGTTGGCAACTCAAGAGACATGGGTAAAATTTCCTCTCTCCCATAAACAAGCTTGAATGGAGAGTTACCTGTAGATCTCTTGGGAGTTATCCTATCAGCCCATAACACTGATTTCAATTTGGTATGCCAAGACCTCTGATTCTCATCAAGAGTCCTCCTAATGATCCTCAACAAGTTCTTGTTTGTAGATTCAGCCTGGCCATTACTCTGGGGGTAATAGTTTGATGAAGTACTTAGGTAGATCCCATTCTTGACAGCCCATTCAGTCACCTTGGATCCAATGAATGCCAATGCATTATCTGATATTATTGTAGCTGGTATGCCAAATCTGGTTACTATTCCCTCATAGAAGTCTAGGATGCTAGATTCATTTACTTCCTTGAGTGCTACTGCTTCAGTCCATTTGGTGAAGTAATATGTGGCTATTAAAATCCACTTGTGCCCTTGGCTTAAATTGGGATTAATAACTCCAATGAAGTCTAAACCCCATTACATGAATGGCTCGTCAACTGAAATTGGATGCAATGGGAGGGAAGCTAGCCTCTCTTTACATTTGAAAAATACACAATTCTTGCACCTCTTGATCCATGCATAACAATCATTGAAAATCTTGGGCCAATAATAACCAGCCCTCATGATCTTTAGAGCTATCACTCTTGGTGCAAAATGACCACCAGCTGGTCCACCATGGAACTCTTCCAGCACCTTATGAATCTGATTTGTACCAATGCATCTCAACAGTACTCCATTCACATCTCTTTTGAATAAAACACCATCAACAAGGGCATATGGGACAACCTGCAATCTGAAGTGTCTTCTTTGGGTCTTGTTCATCTCTGGAGGATAGAGACCTATGCTTAGGAAGTGCATTATACCTTGGGTCCAGCAAGGAGTGGGGACACCATTATTTTCCTCTTGATTTCTTCCTTGCTCACGATTGTCTTGCAATGCCAAAACAGCCTCCTTATCATTGCATGATTCCTCTTGTTTGCTCAAGATCACTGCTCACATAATCCTTTTCCTCTTACCAACTTGGTGACTTTGATCTCAATGTCATACTCCATGACACGAGTAATCCAACCTACCCTTTTTTCATTCAAGTCTTTGTTGAGGGAAGTCTTTAACCCCCGCATGAGAAACCAGCAATTGGACCTTATTGTTTGAAACTAGATGCTTGAATTTCTTCAAGCTCCTGATTACTTCAAGAACATGCTTCTCAATGAAAGAATATCTCACCTCATATTCCTCTAGGATTTGGATGAAGAAAGCAATTGGCTGTTCATCATTGTCTTTATTTTGCTGTACCAAAATTGTAGAAATAGTATCATCACCTCCAAACGCATAGAGGATGAAATTCTTGGAGAAATCCGGGTTGATGAGATTTGGGGCTTGAGAGATGGATTCTTTGATTTCTTCAAAACTCTTCTTGCCTTTTGTTGTCCATTTGAAAGCCATGCTTTTCTTTAACATCTTGGTGATAGGTTTGACAAGGGCTACAAAATCTGGGACAAACCTTTGAACAAAATTTATTCTCCCCAAGAAACTTTGAAGGGCCTTCTTGTGGCTTGGCAATGGTAGTGCTCTTATGGCTTCAAATCTTTCTGGATCAATTGCTAATCCTTCTTTAGAGACAATGTGACCAAGGAGCTTTCCTTCATGAGCTAAGAAAATACATTTTTTAGGATTCAAGGAGACTCCAAATCTTCTGCACCTTTGGAACACTTGTCTCAAATGAGAGAGGTGGTCTGCTGTATTTTTGAAAAAAAAGATATCATCAAGATATATTAGCACTATGTTGTTAATCAAACCTTTGAATGCCATGTCCATTGCTCTTTGGAAGGTAGCTTCAGCGTTGGATAGCCCAAATGGCATTTTCCTGTATGCATAAGTTTCCCATTTGGTTGTAAAGGCTTGTCTTGAACTGATCTTCTTCCTTCACCATAATCTGATTGTACCTTGAATAGCCATCAAGTAGTGAAAACCTTTCGAGCCAAAGCAACAACTTAAAAATCTGCTCCATGGAAGGTAGTGGGTAATGATCCTTGAGAGATGCTCTATTCAAATCTCTGAAGTCAACACACAATCTGATTTCCCCACTCTTTTTTTTTACTAGAACCAAGTTGGCAACCCAACTAGAATGCTTGATAGCGAATATGATTCTTGATTCTATCAACTTATTCAATTCTTTCCTCATGAGAGGCTCCATGTGGGGTTGAATGGCCTTTGCTTTCTTCATGATGGGCTTAGTATTTGGATCCAATTCAATGGTGTGTTGAGCTAACTCGGGATTAAAACCTTTCAAATCTTCATAGCTCCAAGCAAACACATCAGGGAATTCTTGACAAAGTTGTATGAACTCATACCTTTCTTGCTCAGTTGTCATCTTACCAATTTGGAGTGATTTTCTTCTTTCTACTAAGATGGACACTGAATCTTCACCCTTCACTTGGATGTTTTCTTTCTCCTTCCTAAACTGATAATTAGGATTGAAAATAGACTCCAAATTAATAATTCCCTTTGGTAGTTTGTTGGTTCTCAGCTGCACCACTTGGTCACCATACTACTGCTCCAACTTTTCCAGATTTTTGGCTGAGAACTCAGCCTCTTCTTGCAAGAAATGGATGATTTTTGATCATTTTGAATTACTTACCAACTTACATTGTTGTCTAAAACTGAAGGCCTCACAATCACATGGATGTTTGGCTATACCTTTTCCTTTTGAATGCTTTCAAAATGTCAAAGGCTGCCCCAACTACTACAAGCCTCCGCCGTGAGCTTGGTTCTCTTTCCTAGGAATGGATTTGATGCCAAAACCCTCAAAATCTTCAATGAGGTCCCACACCCTGTTCTTGTAGCACTTGAGTAGATCATTCTTGACAGCATGTTGCCCCTTAACTTGGTTGAAAATCAACTCACTGTCACCAAATACTTGCAAGTTCTTTATTCCTCTCTTGATTGCCCAATGCAGTCCTTGCACCAAGGCTTCATATTCAGCAGTGTTATTAGAGCATGCAAATTGAAATCTAAAAGCTGAATAATATTTAACTCCTTGAGGTGAAACCAACATGGATCCCCCTCCTGCACCTTGTCTACTCCTTGATCCATCAAAAAACAACTGCCATACCTCATTGTCATCTTTGTGGTTTGGCTTGGTGATGCTAGGAATAGGCTGATTTTCTTCATGTATGCAATAGACTCCCAGCTCAGATTCTTCTATTTCTTGATAAGGATCAAAAGCATGCACCTTGCTTGCCCATTCATCAAGAGTTAAATCTAGGATGCTTCCAACCTTGGTGTCAGCTTCATCAATGCTTGGATGATCTTCTTGATCAAACGCTGAACAATTGGCATTAATCTAACTTGGAGTGTAAGGCTCAATGTGAAAGTTTGCAATAGGTTTAGACCTGATTGTGGCTTTGGTTCCATATCTTGTTCTGAATAGCATGTGTGACCAATCAGCAGACAAGTAACCTCCAATATTAGCTATGAAATCCCTTGACAAACATAGGGCAAAGAGTGGTGGAAGGTCTATTACTGAGACATCTTGCAAAACAACCACGTTGGGACAGGCATGCAAAGTAAGACTCAAGTTTTTAATCACCCCGATTGTTATTAGTTGTCCCATCCAACTGCACCACCCTTTGGATATGGTTTCATACTAAATTCCCAACTGATCAGCTATTTTCTTGGGCATTACTGAACTACTTGCCCCGGAATCAATCATGCAATTGTGTACTAATTGGTTCCCAATGATCAATGAAACATAGAATGGAGGGGGCTTCAATATTTTACCTTGCTGTCCTCCATGATTCCCCTCAGGCTGGGTAGCATTTTTGAGCACCTTCTCTTACATTTGGACTTGCTGATTTGAAGTTGACTTACCCTTCATGGCACCTTGTAGCAAATCTCTTTGTCCTGGGATAGATAGTGATTCCCACATTGATATGTTTACATTTGTATTCTTCATCCGATCAATGATATTGAATGGGAGATGAAGTATCCTCTTGCTGTCCTTGGCCTCGCACATTCATTCCTTGCATATGGGCAGCAACAACCGCATTTGGGCTGGCCTAGGAACTATTTTAGGCAATCCTTGTGTGCTTGAGATTGTATTTTTGCTTGCCAATAGTTTGTGGAATGACAAGACGTTGTGAATTTCCTGGAGCTAATGGCTGTTCTTCACCTAAATTTCTCCTCTTTGACCTTGTGTTGGCTGCAACACTTTGGGAAACCATTTGATTCATGCCACAAAAATCTTCTGCCTGCTAGTTTACAAGTGTGGTATCATTTGGAGCTGATTGCTGCTAGAATGTTTCTTGTTGCTGGTTATTTCCTTGACTACCTTCACCCTCCACACCAGTTGCTATCACCATTAATGCTTGATTCAAGGCACCGTTGAAGCACATGGACTAGTTATGAGGTTCATTGCATGGGAAACACCAATCATACTCTTGAGCTATATTGTTTTGTACTGGCACTAATGCTTTAGATGCAGATGTAGCATTGGGATTATAGGGCTGAAATGGTCTGTTGGCAGGAGGCCTTGCTTGATTTAGATTTGCAGCTGGATTGGGTGGTCTATGAGGTTGATATGGCTACCTGTTAGGCTAAGCTTGAGGCTAGAAGGAAGGTCTAAAACCTTGAGCTTGCTACCTTTTGAGTGTAACCAGCTCATTACCTAGATTTTACAATTGCTTCATGACTTCTTGAAGTTCATTTGAGGCACTAGAAGATGAAGTGGAAGCTTCACTTGAATTATGATTTCTAGGAGTGGGAATAGAAGCTAAATTAGGCACTTGGATAGTACTTGGGCTCTCTAAACTTGGAAATAATGGCATTGGAGGCCTAGGAGCCAACTTGCCAGCTTGAATCAAACAATTTTCAGCTCTAATGGCAATGCTATAAGCAATGGGGATAGTTGTGCCTCCCATGGACTGAATTAACATAGAAATATCAGAATTTAAAGCTTTAAGGTAATAAAGAAAAGCACCTTCTACTATTGGCCTGACTGCCACTGGAATTCTCTCCCAAGTCCTTTGAAATATGAAATTAAAATCAGTCAGCTACTCATTGGGAGCTCTTTTGATAGTTGTCAGCTGCTCCAAAAGGGACAAGTTGTCTCCCTTTTCCCCAAACTACTCATGGAGGGCTATACATAGCTGATTCCAATTTTGAATAGAACCTGAGGCAAGACTCCTGAACCATTGCAAAGCTTTCCCTTTGAATGAAGATGCCAGCAGTTTGACAACGAACTTGCATCTCATTGATCTCATGGATTACACAAATGTTAGCAATATCCTTAACATGATCACCAGTGAGGTCTGATTTTCTCCAAAGAAGTATGGAATGTTCTTCAATGCCGCAATCGGGATTGGATTTTGTACATTGAGAGCAAGTGGGTCTGCTACCAAGTGAAATTGACATAGGGGTTGTTTTGTGCCATTTTGATTGGCCTTAGAACCCTTATTGATTGAATGAAAGGCCTACTAGGTGGAGGAGTTGAGAGAGTTCTGTTTGGTGGATATGGAGACCTTTGTATTCTCCTCCCACTTTGCCTTATTCTTGGATTTAACTATAGATATTAAAACAACACCTCTTCCTCTCCGTGTCTTGACCTTGTGTTGATTCTTCTCATGAGTTTTCAGGTCTGCACTACTAAAACCAGCTGATTCTTCTTCCTTGGAGTTGCCAGATGTGTAATTTATAGCTCTTTTAAGCAAGAAAATTGTAACAAATGCAAATCAATTTTGTTACAATGAAGATGAAGACCTCTAAGGTCCCACCTGGGCATGCCAAAACTGTTGTTGCAAATCAGCAGCACCCCTGGATGTTAATCATATTTCTAGTTTGATATTTTAGACATCCAGTGTGATTGCACAACATTAAATCCTCTCCCCAAGTGTGGGACTTGTAAAATGGGAAAGGAATCTCTAGATTAGAGGCTGGTTCCTCAACTCCTCTGATCAGATTTATCACTTACAAGTTGCAGAGGTTTAAATTCCTAATCTTACCCTAAATTCAAAAGGAGACAGAGATAGAGAATGCAGATAAACTAAAACTAATGCTAATAGGTGATGCACCAAAGGAGTGGTGAGCATTTCTCACTTCTGCAGATTGACACAATTCATAAAATGCAACAAAACAACATGCACAAACTGATAACTATAATGAAGAATAAGAAATTAGTCAAACAACACTAGCAGAGGATGAAAATTTAATCACAGGGCATGTATTGTTATTTTAACATCAAAATCACTTGCATTACAACATCTGGGAGGAAAAAATGAGTTGCAGTTCTTAGAAAAGGTCTAATATTCCACCAAAATCACTTCCAAGGTGAGAAATTGGACCTACAATACACAAAAAAAATTCAACCCTTTGAAAAATGAGCCAAATCGCTTTTATAGCGTGCAAGGGACGAGCCTGGAGAGAGAAACATGGGAAAACGTGGGAGAGGTTTAATCATTGACCAAAATGCATTCAAAATAGCATGGGAATCCTTACAGACTCATTCCTTGACATTTTTAACCATTCTGGGAGAGAATGCGAGCCATTCTTCATTAAAAACGGTGGTTGAAACGTCATTTCTACTCATCACGACGTGCATGCTAGATGTTTTTCAATTTTATCTCTCCAAAATCCATCAAAATAAAAAATTGACCCTTGAATCTTGTAGATAATTTCACCAGCTTTCCATTGATATAAATAACATGAAAAACTGAGCTCTGGATCGAAAGATATGGTGATTTGAAGTTTTAGGTCAAAACAGTACCAAATCGGGCATGGGCAAAAATTTGAATTTTACACCTTTTTGGTCATTTGGAAAATTTTCCAAAATTTTCCCACGCTCACCACTCTAGGTGCCACGTGGTAGCATCTCATTGGCTATGGGCCTTTCAAAGGAAATTTTTTCCAAAAACTCGCCAAGCCATAACTTCAAAAATACATGGAGTTAGGAGGAAAACTTTACCTTTCTGGAAATATGAGAAAGAGCTCTATCCAATGGTGTCATTTCCAGAAGGTTTTGAGTTCTTGAAAAGAAAAATATTATGACTGAGGCACAAGAGAAGAAAAAAGCCACAAAATGAGAGGAGTTAGCCTCAAAAATGAGTAGGGGCACATTTTGGATAACAATTCTTTTCTTGAAAATATAAAGCACATCCTAGCCAAAAAGGAAGCTCTCACATTCAACCTAGAATGGATCAAGAAGTCGAAAAGACGCATGCAAAATCCATCTACTAACCTATCTTGTTTAATAGGTATTCATCCTTAAATGGCCCTTACCCTACATAGGAATCTGTTTCATCATTTCGAAAAGGTAAAAAAATGGTGAAACATTTTTGGAAGTATCAAACTTTCCTAACTAGTATACTGTGGGACCCATCATATATCATGGTTAATTTGCATTTATTCATTCCTAGGTGAAAGTTGTGTGTTGTTTTCCTTCCAAAAGCTTCCACATTCATTTTCTTCTTTAGAATCCTTCTCCTTCTTTCTATTATCTAAAAATAATCATATTTTCTTCTTTCCTAGGAAAAATTTGCTTTAAAAAGAACACATCTTCATTTCTTTCTCTAATTACATTAGTGAAAGAGCATCCTCTTTTTTTTCATGTCTTATCGCATGGAATATTACTCATCACATTTAGGTTTAAAGCACTTGCATTGCATTCATTACGATTTGTTGCATTATTAGCTCACATTAGAACTGATGGCAAACTTATATGTTGGAAGTCATGCCCTACGATGGTTGACATAAAGAATAAAAGAAATCACATCTTTCTCTCTCTCTGTGTCTTACCAAAATTATACAAAATAAAAATATACACATCTTTCTTAAAAACATCTTACCCAGAACATCTATTAGTGATCACATGATCCAGTTGGCAGTGTACTCCCATTTCGTTCCTCTTGTTGGGTCATCATCTCAAAGGATAGCCCATCCCATCAATAATATACCAAACCTCTCCTTTTAGATATCATTCTTCGTAGGACACCTTCCCAACCAAAAATTCTATTCTAAATACACACAGTCAATCCTAAATAACATAAGCTAAACAAACATAAGAAAATTACTATTAGGATTGTGCTTTTTCTTAACATTCTTCTTGGTTTTTGTTTTGAGGTGTGAGACTACGAATCTCAATTTTTATTCTTCCTTACACACTTCACCATTTTAGTTGGAGTATTCTGACTTTTTCTAAGTGTGCCAGGCCCCATCTCCTCATTCTCAGATTTTTGAGTTTGATTCTTCACTTAATTTAATTCACAAAACCAATTTTCTTCATTCCTTTCTAATTTCATAGTACCAACGCTCATCCAAATCGACCATCTCCGTTTCACATCCGACTGTCATCTGTTAAAGCACAACTAATGTCAGCTTCTAGCTTTCTAGTTACTTTACCTAGAATAGCTTTCATCACTGTTTCTGTTATGTTTCTGGCCCTTAGGGCATCATCATATTTCTCCCCTGTTGATACTTACTATCATACATAGTTTTCCAAGTACACATCCAACCTTCCTATTTCATTCTTTTATCAACCCGGGTTTCTTCCATAATGACTGGTATCAATTTCAGAAATCGTCATCTGTGTTCCTCCAACCATCACCAGTCAGCGTTCCATCATTAGTTTTCCCTTAACCGTCACTAGTCAACCTAACCGTCATCGGTGTCTATTTTTTATTTTCAAAATCGAGACATTGACTAGATTTGCCCCTCCCTCCCATTATTCTCTCTTTTCTACTCTTTTTCTTTTCATGTCATATACATAATAAAATCTTACAATGTCAACACTTGTTCACATGGTATTGACTCATGTAGCCAACTAACACCATCATATTTCATGCTAGTCATCAACCACTTCCACCTAGTCCTTCACCACCTTACATCCTATCACCCATGGATCCAACATTACCTACCACCATTACTGTAGGTGACAAAGAGTTTGCATGACTCCTTGATTAGAATCCTGCGAATTACAATTCTACCTTTCTCATGCTTCCACTTGAGACTCTTCGGTCAGTTGATATATAGTATGCTTGTGTCCATCCATCTCTCCTACCCTTATTCCTGATGCTACATCAACCCCTAATAATGTAACGTTACCCTCACCTGCTTCACCCCCATTAGTTTTCACAACTAGGACCGATACCGCCATTACCATTATGTCTATAGTTTCACTCACACCTGTCGTATCTATTGTCCCCTCATCGACCACCACCATAACCTCACCATGAACATTCTACACCCATTGTAACATAGCCACTTGTGGTGTCGGTGACCCCTACTGCATTACATAAAATCATCCTCTACATCCCACAAACACTTCCCCCAATTACTACTAGAGTCACGATGACCATTCCACCTACATACACCTATTATCAACAACCCCCTATCTCATCTTTCACCCATTATGGATATGTGTCTTCTATGTTAGTTCCTTATTCTCAACCTCCCTATCATGGTTCATTATCCACCTTCTTATGCCACAAGAGGTGTCCCTCCATCACAACCTACCAATGACCTCACCAAGTTGATGATGGAAAAGATGTAGACACTAGAATCATCGGTTTCGGATCACACAATTCCCTCACCTATAATTAAATTTGTAATGATCCTATTCACCCGTCCATTCCCCCCATACATTAGGAGATGCTAAAATTTAACTACTTCAATAGTAAAAAGCTCCACAACAACATTTTTGGTCCTTTAAACATGGGTGTTACCTGATTTCCCATGATTATGCTTTACTTTTGAGGACTTTCCCAATGTCCCTAACAAGACCTGCATTGACTAGTATAGTGGAATACTAATACATTCCATTTACTCATTTAATCAAGTAGCCCTAGCCTTCTTAGACCACCTCTCCATCAACATTGTCAAGAAGGTTACCATGATTGATATTTATTCCACATGATAGTATGATGATGAGTTTATCACTGACTTTATTGCTCACTGGAGTAACCTCATTAACTAGCTCACATTCTAATTACCTCAAACTAAGATTATAGAACTATTTACTCGGGCATGTGCTAGACACATCTCACCAACCCTACAGGTGTAAACTTTTCACACTTTCGATGAGGCATTCACCATGGCATGGAAATTAGAAATTCATGCTATCGAAGAAAATAATATTCAACTTCGTAACAAGAACATCATGTTCAAATCAAATGATACTTCTTCATCTTTAAAACCCCAAAACAACTATTCAAAGCCTAAAGGGTCTGCTAATGCTATAGTTCTAAAATCTAGTACCCCTCATCAATAAAACCTATCCAAACCCCCTTCTAATCTCTCTCATATCCAAGCTTTCCAGTTCAGATGAGAACAACAAAATTACACTTCCCTAGGAGAATCTTATTCTTCCATTTTGGAAAAGCTTGTTAAAGCTAGTGCCATTACCCTTCCACCTATAAAACCACATACTGGGTTTTCCCCTAAGCAACCAATGCCTACATGGTATAAGGAACATGAATTTTGTAACTATCATCTTGTCAAAGGTTACAACAACAATAACTACATCACCTTACGAGAATATCATATAAGAAATGATAGACAACAGAGATATAATATTGATATCTCGAATGCAACCGCTAACCAAAAATACATATCTTCAGAATCCATTCCCTAATCATGCCCCATCTTCCAACCAAGTGGGTGATACCTCAAATAATGATAGCACTATCCGCGAGGTTCACACTATTTTCATGATGACACACCAGTTGCTTCCTAATTGCCTCATGTTCCTTCCATAGATGAAATCTTTTCCCGCACTCCCCTACCTACACTAAGTCCTACTTCATCTACTCCTCTACCATGAGGAACACACTTCATGTCCCCCTTCACCCGTGGAAGAGCCTATATTCATCACACTTCCTTTGACCCCTAAAAATTTCTAAGCGTTATCAATGACACCTCTCCTACTCATAGAGATGCCCTCCGCTATGCCAACACAAAGAGAGTCCACTTTGGCTGGTCCATCGCCTCCTCTACCCATGGAGGATACTATAGAAGTACCACCTCTTGTAGATGACCATTCACCATTAGAAATTCAAGATCATGTTGATCTACTTTTGGCACTCTTACCCACGAGTTCGAGGATAGCCATTTCCTAGTATCTCAAACACATTTCATGGGGATTTCCACTCGATCAATGTTGGCCCCGCTTACACATAGTACTAGTCTCACACTTTTCTGATCTCTGGACTATGTTGATAGAGCCCTACTTTGGGAGTGTCTTGTACTTCCTCTCTTCAACACAAATGCAGGTGTCACTCACTAACACCTCCACTATCTATCTAAAAGTGTTTGAGTAACCAAACGAAACACAACCACAACTATTACAATACCTTCCACATGACACCATTCATGGCCCAAATCATACCTTTTCCCATAGCCCAACATGTATCTACACCCAAAACCACTCCTATATCATCTCCCTTACATAAACCTAACACTACGTTAGGGGTCATACCAACACAACTAGCCTTAATCACCCACCCATCAAATAAGATTTAGTTACATATTCTAAAAATAACACCAAACTTAACTCCACCCCTGCAAAATAAGATCCAATCTCCTAGATCTCATACCCAACCTCGTCAACTAGGACCTTATCACCTTCACCCCTTCCATCCATCCTAGGACCTCACCCCTCGACCCTAGCTAAGAAACCCCCATCCACCGGTAAACCAAGAACGCAACAACCCATTTCCCCATCACAGACCTCTAATATACCCAATCAACCCACACAATGTCCACCCTCACCCGTAACCTTCTTACTACCCATACCTCCAACACCATCAATAAATCCTTCACTACCCACGAAACTTTCTTCTCTTTATTCACGTCTCCTACCCAAGCCACACCACCTACCTCCACAACACCTAGGTTACCCTTATGGGTAACCCACCCTCTTCCACCTTATACTTTTCCTCCACTTCTCGTGTACCCATATCACCTTTACCCAAAAAGATCCAACCTAAATCTAAAAATATGTTACCCTCCAATAAGGTAGTTAAACTAAACAAACCTTCCATTTCTAGTTCATCTACCATGCACCTACCCAAGTAGATATGACCAACACCTAAAAACATGCCACACACACAAACTAGTAGCCTAACCTACTCCCCTCTTGTAAAGACTCTACCTACACAATCACCCACACCTGTACCCAAACCCACATTGACCTCCCATTGTGATCCATTAGTAGGATCCTATGCCAAGATCCTAACCAACCTCCTCGAAACTTCTATCATCACATTACCACCTCTTAGACCTTATGACCCACTCAAACCCAAACCAAAAGGTTTGATGAAACAAAAATTTCACCTAACATCATGTGCTAGGACATGATGTAGAGTAATATAAGGCTTTGAAAACTACTCTTGTCCAATTGTGTCCTCCTGAAGAAAAATTTGACGATGATGATCTTCTTGATGAGGACCCCATTTCACCTTCACCAATTTCCACAGATCTCCTCCCGTTACCTACTCAGTGACCATGATCTCCACCCCAAAACTCTTTGATCCATCCCTAAGATTTGAAATTAACATGGTTCACATAAGAGAGTTGGCCAAACCACCACCCAAATGCCAATGCACCCTACTCATCTCACAAGGCTTGTATCCACCACTAGGTTTTTTCCCTCTTGCCACTATACCTTCCATGACACACCCTCTTCATCTACCTCCCCTTAGATTAACATGATCAACATTTCCACCCGTGCTCAGAAAGACAAGGGAAGGAGAAAGCAAGTGGCCCATCAACCAACCTTGTACCCAATATACCATCCGTACCCACACCCAAAGTCATCATTCGAGGTCCTGCATATCCCATTTATGATGGGGTCACACATCACATAATGCTAAAATAACTACACCAATCCCCCCTCAAAATGTCTTTATATGAGCTCATCCAACCTCGAGTCACATCGTAAATCCCTCATGGAGGTCCTTCAATCTATCAAAGTCTTACAAAATGACCCCACACCCGTAGCCTCCATCATTACCCCTCACAATGTAGCCTCTCTCACTAGGTCTTCACCTTCCTTTATACCTCCACCCACTCGCCAAGTGGCCACCCTCAAATTTATAGAAGAGATCACTTACTTCCAGTCCAATGACCCCAATCCCACTCTTTTCATCTTTGTCTTTATCAATAATATATGCATACGATGCGTTATGATCGATGGTGGTGCTAGCATTAACATAATCTCCTCAAATGCATACAACCAAATGCAAATACCTTCCTATTACATGCATGGTAATCCCATTATGCTACATTCCTTCAATGATGCCATGACCTCTACACTGGGTACCATTGTTCTCCATGTCTATGTAGGCCCCTGCACTATGCCGTAACTTTTCTATGTCTTAGAAGGGGAGTTCCGGTATAACTTGCTGCTTGGCTGACCTTGGATCCATGTTATGGGTTGTGTCCCTTCGACATTTCATCGATGCCTCAAATTTGAACACGAGGGACATAATTACACCATCCTTGCCGACCCCTCACCTTTCAAGACCTGTAACATGCTATATCGACCCAATGATGTGCTTATACTAGTCAAGGCATCTGCCACCACAACCACATCACCTCCACCCATAAGCCCATCCATAAAAATTATGACTACTTCTACCGTATCTAAACTTACTATCCCAACTACGGATGTAGCCTCTACCACTGCACCCTATCTCCCCTTCATCTACCAAGCCATCTATACCCACTACCCACATACCAACTACTGATCCCTTAGAAGGTTTTTTTCAATGCCTCACTCTAGGGGAATACCGCCTATATAATATCGATACCTTCCTCACCCACAAGAATACAGAATCGTGTCAACACCCTAGTTATGACATTCACATCGGTGACATTTTCCCTTATGGCCCTCCCCACATTCACACCAACCTAACGTATGGGGGACTTGATATGGCCACATATAAACCCAAACCTCCATCCCAAACCCAACCATTTTCATTCAACCTACACTCCCTCACTAACCATTGTTTCACTCAAAATTTCCTCCACTAGATCCATGGAAATAATTTGGCTTCAGTTTTTATGAACAATGCCACCACACTGTCATCTCCTATACCTCTCATAAACACAATGACCATAGTGGCATTGGTTTTAACGCTCCATCTTCTAAGAAGGTTCACATCGACCTTATCTAGGTCGATAAACTTTTCCCCTCATTCACCCACATTACCATCCTCACCCACGAGTCCATAGATCTTGAATCTATAACTCCTAAATTTTTTTTTTTCATAAAAAACCATTTCCCTAGGGACCGCTGACCTATCAACATGATGGCAAGGCTCCCTCTTCTCTCCCATTCATATATCCTGACATGATCGATGATGATACACCCTCAATTCATGTTATTCAATGTTAGAACGATGAGTCCATCCTCCCTACCTTGGTGCGAGAAGAATCTTATATTCACCAGATCATTACCCTCTCGAGACACAAACTATGTTGAAAAATCAACCATCGAAATCAACATTAATAGCTAGGATAACCCACACATTCTAAAGATCAGCCAATTCTTAGATGCTACCAAACAGGAAGCCTTCACCTCTTTCCTTCGGGACCATAGCAATGCATTTGCTTGGTCCTATGCCGATATGCCCGGTATCGACCCAAAAATCATAGTTCACAATATCATAACCATTCTTGATGTCAAACCCATCAAACAAAATCTGCAGAAAATGCATCCTTGCATTGCTCTTTTGGTTAAAGAAGAGCTTCAGCGCCTTATCTCGAGTTTCCTTCATTCTACCCATTGATTATCCCCAATGTATTTCTAACATCATTCCTATCACAAAAGTGATAAGGGGACTCCACATTTGCATGGATTTCTATGACCTCAACCTCACCTGTCCCAAAGATGATTTCCCACTACCAGGCATTGACCAACTAGTTGATCTCACCGCTGGCCATGAAATGTTATCACTCATGGATGGTTTCTTGGGATACAATCAAATATTACTAGCTCCTAAGGATCAACACAAGACTTCCTTCATCACCCCTTGGGGGAATTTTTGCTATCAAGTCATGCCCTTTGGTCTCAAAAACATTGGTGCTACATATCAACGGGCCATGACTTATATCTTCCATGACATTATGCATCACATATTGGAGGATTACGTAGTGTTATCTAAAATAAGCCCATTGCTTAGTTTTGGCTAACTTTCTTTCATTCCTTCCTTCCTTTTTCCTTAGTCAATTTTTTCCACTTTTTAGGCACTCAAAATTATCTAGAAATGGCTTCATCAGATAGACAATTTTCTCACCTTTCTAGAAAGGTAAATTTTTCCTTCTAACTCCTTGTATTTTTCAAGTTATGGCTCGGAGGAGTTTTTGAGGGAAATTTTCCCTGGGAAGGCCTGCATCCAATAGGAATGTGCCACGTGGCAGCGAATGGCAGTCAATGGAGATAATTTGAAAATTTTTCCAAGGAAGTAGTGGGTGTGCAAAAGTAAAATTTTGGCCCGAAGCCTCGCAACCAATGGGAGGCTGCCACGTGTCCATAAGGCCAAAGAGATTCGGAGGGTGGAGTGAATGTTGGCTTTTTACCAAAATAGTAGTAGGCGCAAGGGAAAAAATTGGCCCACAAGCCCGCCAAGGAGGAAATGAAAATTTTGAATTAAGCCTTGCAGAACCAATGAGATGCCACCATGTGTCCATAAGGTCGGCAGAGGTCGGAGGCGCGGGGGGAATTTGACAATTTTGCCAAAGTGTTGCAAATGGCGTAAAGGAAAATTTGTTCCTATGGGCCTGTAAAAGAAAGAGAATTGATTCAGGCCTATGCCAAATCAGAGTGTGCCACATGCCAAGAAGTAGCGAGGGAATGAGTGATTGTATATTTTTTCCAAAGTTCAAAAAAGCGTAAAATGGCCATTTGAGCCTGCGGACCAATGGGGAAATTCCATGTGTCAACGAGCAACGGGGTGAGGAGATTTTTGAGGAATTTTTCCCAAATTCAAAAAGGTGAAAAATTTTAGGTTTCGCCCACCGACCCGATTTTTCCTCTGTTTTTCCTAAATCTTCATAGGGGTATATCTTTCGATCCGAGCTAAGTTTTTCTCGATTTTTGTGTCATTGGAAAAATATTGAAGTACTCTACACGATGGAATCTTCAATTTTGTTTTTTGGAGGAGTTTAGTGAGAGAAAAATGAGAAAACACCTTTGGCATGGGTAAAGAGTAGAACCGACATTCAACCACCATTTTTAATGCAAGTATGGCTTCCATTCTTCTCCAAAGCATGGTTGAAAATCTTAGTGAATGAACTTTTATGGGTACCCATGCTATTTTGATGGATTTAGTCGATGGTTGAATCATTCATTTCAATTTTCCTGCGTTTCTCCTTCCTAAACTTAGGTTTTCATTGTTAAAATCCAGATTTGGTTAATTTGTAAAGGGTTGGACATTTTTATGATATGTAGGCTCCCTCCTTCACCCTAGTAAGTGGATTTTTTGGAATATCAAACCTTTTTTAGGACTGCAACATGTTTTCTACCTTCTTGCTATTGTAATGCACTATATTTGAAAATGGAAATGACAATGCAAGATCTGTGAATGAATTTTCAATCCTTTCTTGTTTTGTTTGCTCTATCCTAATCCTTCATTACAATTTTGGCAATTTTTGCATGATTTTTGTTGCATTTTTATAATCATGTCAATCTACGAAATAGATGTTCACCACTCCTTTGGTGTATCACCTTGTTAGTTTAGTTTTATCTTTTTTATCTCTTATATCCTTATCTCCTTGGTAGAATCAGAGTAGGATTTTGAGTTAAACCTCTATAAATTTTATGTATACATCTGATCGAGGAGTAGAGGAACTAGACTTTAATTTGGAGAGTTTTTCCCATTTTTGCAAGTCCCACACTTGGGGAAAAGATTCCATGTTGTGTAATCACATTGGATGCCCATTATCAAACTAGAAATATGAGAAAACATCCAAGGGTGCTGTTGATTTGCACTAATAGTTTTGGCACACCCGGTGGGACCTTAGAGGTCTTCATCTTCATTAAAACAAAGTTTATGTGCATTTTTGTAAGTTTCTTGCTTAAAAGAGCCCTGATTTGCACATCTGGTGACTCCAAAGAGATAAAATCAACTGTTTCAATAGTCCAAGTTTGAAGATTCTTGAGAAGGATACAAACAAGATCAAGGGCTAGAGAAGAGGAATTGTTTGAATATTTTCAGTTATCTCTAGGAAGAGAGAGAGGGGAAGAAGAATTCAAAAGTCTCCATCTCCACCAAATAGAACTCTATCAACTCCACCTGGTAGACCCTTCATCCAATCAACAAGGGTTCTCAAGCCAATTAGAATGGCACAACACAACCCTTATGTCAACTTCACTTGTAGCAGCCCACTTACTCTCAATGTACAAAACCCGGAACTAGTTGCAGATTGAAGAACATCCCATACTTTACTTTGGGAAAAATCAGACCACTCCTGGTGATCATGTCAAAGACATTGCTAATGTTTTTACAATCCATAAGATTGTTGAGATGCAAATTATTTTCAAATTGCTAGTATCTTCATTCAAAGGGAAAGCCTGGCAATGGTTTAGGAGCCCTGGGGTAGGCTCTATCCAAAATTAGAACCAGTTGTGTATAGTTCTTCATGAGTGGTTTGGAGAAAGGGAGATAATTTTTCTCTATAGGAACAATCTGAAAACTATCAAGAGAGCTCCTGATGAGCAACTAACAAACTTCAATTTCAGATTTCAAAGGACATAGAATAGAATCCCAGTGACAATAAGGCAAATAGCTAAAGGTGCTTTCTTATACTATCTCAAAGCTTTAAATTCTGATATTTCTATGTTAATCCAATCTATGGGAGGGTCAAATATACCCGCAGCTTATAAAATTTCCATTAGGAATGAGAATTATTTGATGCAAGCTGGTAAATTGGCTCCTAGGCCTCCTATGCCCTTATACCCAAACTTGAAAAGCCCAAGCACTAGTCAAACACCTACTTTAGGTCCTATTCCCACTCCTAGAAATCAGATTTCAAATGAAACTTCTACTTCATCCTCTAGTGCCTCAAATGAACTTCAAGAAGTCATGAAATAATTAAAAAATTTAGGTAATGATCTAGTTACACTCAAGAGGGAACAAGCCCAAAGTTTTAGACCTTCTTATCAGTCTCAAACTCAGCCTAACAGGAAACCATATCAGCCTAATAGGCCACCCAATCTATCTATAAATCAAAATCAAGTAAGTCCTCCTACCAATAGACCATTTCAGCCCTATAACCCTAATGCTACATCTACCTTTAAAGCCTTAGTGCTAGTGTAAAATAATATAGCTCAAGAGTATGATTGGTGTTTCCCATATAATTAACCTCACAACTAGTATGTTTGCTTCAATGGTGCTTTGAACCAAGCTTTGATGGTGACAACAACTGGAGTAGAGAGTGAGGTGATTCAATAAACAAACCAACCACAAGGAACATCTCAGCAAAATACAACTCCAAATGAGACTACACTTGTGAACTGGCAGGATGAGGATTTTTGTGGTATGAATCAAATAATTTCTTAGAATGTAGCAACTAACACATGGTCAAAGAAGAGGAATATTGGTGAAGAGCATTCATTAGCTCCAGGTGATCCATAACCTTCCATCACTCCACAAAGTGTTGGAAAGAAAATTTTGTTCCAAATGTGTAAGGAAAGCCCAAACCACCTTCTAGACCAATTCAAATGCCAATGTTTCAACCTCTGTACAAGAAAATAATGTACGAGGCTAAAGCAAGTAGCAAATAGATGTTTCATCCCCATTTAACATCATTGAAAAAATGAAGAAGAAAAATGTGAATATATCTATGTGGAAATCACTATCCATCCCAGGCCAAAGGGATCCACTACAAGCTGCCATGAAGAATTGGTCAACTTCAAATCAGCAAGATCATATGCAAGAGAAAGTACTCACAAATGTTGCTCAGCTTAAGGGGAAGCTTGGAGGATAGCAAGGTAAAGTTTTGAATCCCCCTCCATTTTATGTTTCATTGATCATTGGGGATAAATTAGTACATAATTGTATGATTGATTCTAGGGCAAGTAGTTCTATGATGCCCAAGCAAATAGCTGATTAGCTTTGGGCCTCCAATATGAATTCATATCCAAAGGGGTGGTGTAACTGGATGGGACAATAGTAACAATAGTGGGGGTAATTAAATATTTGAGCCTCACTTTGCATGCATGCCCCAATTTCATTGTTTTGTAAAATGTGTCAATGATAGACTTACCACCACTTTTTGCCCTATGTTTGTCAAGGATTTCACATATAGAATTAGAGGCTATTTATCTACTTGATTGGTCACACATGTTTTTCTAGACCAGATATAGAACTAAGGCCACAATCAAGTCTGAACCTATTACAAACTTTCACATTGAGCCTCATACCCCAAGCCCAATCAATGCCAACTATTTAACATTTGATCAAGAGGAATATCTAGGAAAAGATGAAGTGACACCAAAGTTGGGGGCATCCTGCAGATTGACTCTTGATGAATGGGCAAGCAAGGTACATGCTTTTGATCCCTACAAGGAAATAGAAGAATCTAAATTAGGAGTTTATTTCATGCATGAAGAAAATCAGCTTATTCCTAGCATCACCAAGACAGACCATAAACATGACAATGAGGTATGGCGGTTGTTCTTTGATGGATCAAGAAGTAGACAAGGTGTAGGGGGAGCTATGATTGTTTCACATCAAGGAATTAAGTATTATTTAGCTTTTAGATTTTAGTTTGCATGTTCTAACAACACTGCTGAATATGAAGCTTTGATACAAGGATTGCATTGGTCAAGAAAGAGAGGTATCAAAACTTACAAGTCTTTGGTGATAGTGAGCTGATTGTTAATCAAGTTAAAGGGTAGTATGCTACCTAAAATGACCTACTCAAGTGTTATAAGAGTAGGGTGTGGGACCTCATTGGGATTTTAAAGGCTTTGGCATCAACTCCATCCCTAAAAAGAAAACCAAGCTGCTGATAAGCTTGTAGTAGTTAGAGTAGCCTTTGATGTTGCGGAGAGTATCAAGGAAGATAAAGTGCAGAAAACCATTCATGTGATTACAAGGCCATCGGTGCGAGAAAATAATGTAAGTTGGCAAGTGTTTGAAAGTGACCAATAAATCATCAATTTCTTGCAAGAAGAAGCTGAGTTCTCAGCCAAAAATTAGGAAAAGTTAGAACAGTAGTATGGTGATCAAGTGGTACAGCTAAGAACCAACAAACTACCAAAAGGACTTGTCACTTTGGAGTCCATCTTTAATCCTAATGATCAATTTAGGAAATAGAAAGCAAACATCCAAGTAAAGGGAGAAGATTCAATGCCCATCTCGGTGGGAGAAGGCAACTCACTTCAAATTGGTAAAGTGGTAACCAAGCAAGAAAGGTATGAGTTCATGTAACTTTGCCAAGAGTTCCCTGATATATTTTCTTGGAGCTATGAGGACTTGAGGGGTTTCAATCAAGTAAAACCCATCAAGCAAAAAAAAAAGGCCATCAATGCACACATGGAGCCTCTCATGAAGAAGGAATTGAATAAGTTAATAGAGGAAAGTATCATATTTCCCATCAAGCATTCAAGTTGGGTTGAAAACTTGGTTCCAGTTAGAAATAAGAGTGGAGAAATTAGATTGTGTGTAGACTTTACAGATTTGAATAGAGCATCCCTCAAGGATCATTACCCACTTCCTTCTATGGAGCATATTTTACAAGTTGTTGTTGGCTCTGAGAGGTTTTCATTGCTAGATGGTTATTCATGGTATAATCAGATCATGGTAAAGGAGGATGATCAATTCAAAACATCCTTCACCACCAAATGGGGAACCTATGCATATTGGAAAATGCCATTTCAGTTTTCTAACACCAGAGCTACCTTCCAAAGGGAAATGGATATGGCATTCAAGGGATTGATCAACAAAATAGTGCTGATATACCTAGATGATATTAAATTATTTTCTAAAAGTGCAGCGGATCATCTCTTTCATTTGAGACAAATGTTCCAAAGATGTAGAAGATTTGGGGTATCCTTGAATCCCAAAAATGTATTTTCCTAGCTCATGAAGGAAACCTCTGAGGCCACATTGTTTCCAAAGAGAGATTAGCAATTGATCCAAAGAGGGCTGAAGAAATAAAAGCACCGCCATTACCAAGTCACAAGAAGGCCCTTCAAAGCCTCTTGGGAAGAAAATTTTGTTTGTGGCTTTCAGCCCTTTTAAGCTAGTAACTATATGTTGAAGAAAAGTATGGCTGAAGGGATAGCTAAGGTAAGGCAAGTTTTGAGGAAATCAAAGAGGCTATCTCACAAGCTCTAACTCTCATTAACCCATATTTCTCTAAGGATTTTATCCTTTATGTATTTGGAGGTGATGATACAATTTCTACAATTTTGGTACAACAGAAACAAAGAAAATATAGAGCATCTAATTTCTTTCTTTAGCAAAAGCTTGGAGGACTATGAGGTGAGGTATTATTTCATTGAGAAGCATTTCTTGTAGTGATTAGGACCTTGAGGAAATTTAAGCATCTAGTTTCAAACAACAAGGTTCAACTATTGGTTTCTCATGTGGGAGTTAAGGACTTCCTCCTCAAAAATACCTAAATGAAAAATGTGTAGGGTGGATTACTCGTGTCATGGAGTATGACATTGAGATAAAATTCACCAAGTTTTTCGAGGAAAGGATTGTGTGAGCAGCTGGTCTTGAGCAAATCAATGGAAGCAAGCAATGAGAAGGATGTTGTGTTGGTGTTACAAGACAACCAAGAACAAAGAGGTGTTCAAGAAGAGAATGGTGGTATGCTCACTCCTTACTGGACCCAAGACATAATGCATTTCTTACAAAAATCCTATGCCCTTCGAGAGATGATCAAAACTAAGAGAAGACACTTGATTGCAGGCTATTCCATATGCACTTATTGATGGTGTCTTGTTCAAAAAGGATATCAATGGAGTGTTACTTGAGATGAATTGGGACAAATCAAATTAAGAAAATGTTAGAAGAGTTCCATGGTGGATCAGCTAGGGTCATTTTTATCCAAGAGTGACAGCCCTCAAGATTATGAAGGTGGCTATTATTGGCCCAAGGTGTTTAGTGATTGTTATGCATGGATCAAGAGGTGCAAAAATTGTGCATTCTTCATAGGAAAGGAGAGATTATTAGCCATTCCATTGCACCTGATTTCAGTTGATCAGCCATTCATACAATTGGTTTTGGAATTCATTTGAGTCATTAACCAAAACCAAGCCAAGGACACAAATGGATTCTAACAAAGACATGAGACTACTTCACCAAATGGACTGAGGTGGTGGAACTCAAAGAGGAAAATGAATCTAGCATTCTAGACTTCTATAAAGGGATAGTAATTAGATTTGGCATACTTGCCACTATAATATCGAGATAATGTATTGGAATTCATAGGATCAAAGGTAACTTAATGTTCTGTTAAGAATGGGATCTATCTCGAGTACTTCATCAAATTATTACCCTTAAGGTAATGGCTAAGCTTAGTCTACCAAGAAGAACCTATTAGAGATCATTAAGAGGACTTCTTGATGAAAATAAAAGGACTTGGCACACTAAACTTAAATCAGCCTTATGGTTTGATAGGATAACTCTCAAAAGATCCACCGGTAACTCTCCATTCGACTTGTTTATGGAAGAGAGGCAATCTTGCCTATGTCACTTGAGTTCTTTGTAACATCCTCATTTTAGACAATAGAACAAGTCAATTTTTTTTTTTTTTGATAAATGCTTCCTGGTTCTAAATACAAAATTTAGAACTCACAAATCAAATAACCATTCATATAACAGAGATAACCATATGCAGCAGTAATGACTCGGAGTACCTCCAATCTATTCATTCCATGACTCGGTAATCTACCAATCTATTCATGAGTAATAAGAGTTGGCGTTATTATTTAACACATCACTCTTACGGTTCTCTTCCCTATTCGGGATTCGAATGCTCTATCCAAGGAACCTAATCAATAATAAGCTACCATTATTCATTGGCATCTCATCCCTTAAACCAGTGACTCGGACAACACAATCAGCGACTTGCGATACTTTGGCCAAAGATTTGAAACATACTGCTTATGTCTCGTATTCCTTAATGGCATACTCGTCAATCTGGAATACGTCCTTCACCCCATTCTTATGTTATGTAGAATGTCTTATACCGACTTCTGTCAGTCCCTATTATCCCAAGTTAATCACTCGAACGGATTAGTAAGGTGACCACGTTATATGGATGCTCCCGAGGACTAGGGATAAGATGACATACTGGGTCAATCCTAATTAAACCAGTGTGTCATGATACCCCGAGTCTCCTAGGCAGCCATATAATGTGACCCCATACCTAATCGGTCCCAAAGTAACTTGTACGAGTTAAAGGTGTAAATCTTAATGATCAATGCAAAGGGTGTCGTCATAAGTCACCTGCATTGTGGTATCTTCGAGAAGATCCTAATCTTCTCGAAGGTACAACCCTGCAGTTGTCTTATGCCGTCAACCTTTAAATCCGCCTCGAAAAGATCTACGTATTAATAAGCATTACGCACATAGAGTTAAATTATATTAAAAGACGTTCCCCTAAGGTTAGCCTTTCCCGATCCCTGGATTCTTCTTCCTAGGATGACCTTTCTCAATAAAACCCATTACACAGAGGAGTTATTAAGGCCAAGGTCTCATCAAGGAGTTCATAGAATATACATAATTCTAAAACAACGGAATTGGACAATATCTCATAAACTTCACATGAGATTGCCATCTGAACCCCATTAGGTTTATATCAGTTCTCATAACTGAATTTATATCATACTTATTAGTATCAAATATAAATGATTCAGAATCCAATTAAATGTTGTCCTGTCATAATCAGGACTAGGGATTAATAATTTAATTCAGTTTGTTTAGCGTTCTGCTTAGGTATATTTTAACCCTATCTTCCAAAAGGACAGTTACCTAAATTTCCATTTAGCTTCTGATAGAACATACTGGAACTGCTAAACAATCATAAGAATTCAATCACATATTCTTGTAAAGCTTGCATTGATAATCACCAAAGTCTCCAAATTATATAATAATAACAATGCTCTTTAGATCATTTGAACCGAAGAAGGTCAAACTATCAAGATAAGAATACAAACACATAAGTAACAATATCAATTTCCATTCCTTTCAGAACTAATCAAATACATTTTATGCATTCAACATACTTGATACAATACTCAACGGAAGAAGAACATCTTTCCTCTTATAGTACATTTAAAGAAATTCAAACTGAAATTCTACTTAAAATCAAATCTAAACAATCTGATCATCCTATCAGATCTGCATGCTTTTACCACTTACGGCAACCATCTGCAAAAATAGTCAACATGGGTCAGTTCGATGAACTGAGCATGATAAGCACTAACTCTTAAAACAATTGCAATCCACCAACTGTTTTCATTAAACAACCTGTTTAAATGAGATCAATTCACCAAACAAGTATACATATTTCAGACTATGCTGATGTAATACAAAAATGACTACAAACGCGTAACTCTATTATTGTTACAGAATAGTCCTAAATACTTCCCAAATATTTCATCACAATATTAGAAATCAAGAAGAACGAAAGTATCCAAATCAATTATCCATCTGAATTCCTAAAACAACAAACTTCAGACAGATCATTTCATTCAACAGTAAAAGGAATATCATTACAAATCATGATTCCATAAAAAGGATCAAAACAGTTCCAATGGTTAGATAAAAATATCAACATATATTTTCATAACAGAAGAGAAAGAAAGCAAGTCATTCATATTTCCCTTCATCACGTTCGTGACTGTACCATCTCCTTAAATGGAAAACATTCACCTTACATGCATACGAATAAGTCAGACGAGCCACAAGAAGAATCACTGTTTTGTTAACATCAAATATAACAAAACTTCTGTACAGTAGCTATCACGCCAACAGTGATGACTATCTACCAAACAGACTCCACATGACCTTCACATGAAACAGCAAACAAGAAGATATTCCCCACATCGCCTGTCGAGGAGCAGTCGATGGCTCAAAGTTCAGTCAAGCTCAAGGCAGGATAGTCATGCAACAGAATACGTAAACACGGTTACAATCCCATACATCAACCTACAGTCCCCTTCTAGTCCATAATAAACACTACAAGGCTTTCGGACCCAAGGTCGAAATCAAGGAGCTTCAATTTTATCGCAGTCAATAAAAGACTCTTTGACATTAAGTAAATTGATGTTTCACTAAGACTTATGCAGAGATAATCATACAAAATCCCCTTAACATGCACAGCCTCATCAAACTGGGATAAACAGAAAAGAAACATAATATTCTGTATTCACATCTGAACGTGTTCAGAGTTTGAAGTAAGGTATTCACGACTCACTAAATAAAAAGCCAAATTACATAATGTCAAACTGTTTAAAGAAGTCCAACCAAGCCAAAAACATTACATGTTCAAAATCAGGCTTATACAGAAGCAGTGACACTGATTACTTATCAAAGATTTAAAACTAAATCCGTATATCAGTATTCACGAATAAGCTTCTACAGAAAACGAAATACAAGATAAATACAAGTTAAAGATTCCAATCATGCCAACAATGGTCGATATTCACAATCAGGTAAGCAAATCTAAATACTGATTTCAAAACAAGGAATCCGACTGAACCCTTATATCAATATTCGCTCAAGCTTACATAGTGGAACATAATAAGTACCCAACTGAGTCTGAACCACAATTCCTTGTAAAACGAAGGTATTCGTTACAAAATAACAGAAGTCGCATTACCTGTTACTCCTTTAAGACTAAGACAAAACAAATTACCAAGATTCCAATATATATAGCTTCCACAGTGGTCCCAAAATATACGAATCATTCAAAGGACTCTACAGAGTCGTTTCGATTACAACAAACATAAATATATACATATTGCATACTGTCAACGGGTTGAAACCCATAACCACAACGCAAGGAAAAACAACCTCAACAGGGTCGCGATGAGATACAATAACACAACGCAAGTTATTTATTAACAAATAACTTTAAAAGACAAAACGAAACCCAACAAGAATCAATAACCACCACTAATAGTAACCACGACAGAGCTAACAAAAAGTTCAATAAAACCGAACAATCAAACAACTGTCCATCTGTATTCCCTCCAACGAGTATCAAAAACAAGCATCGATGACAAGTATAAATCAACAAGCATCACAGTAGCCTGTACACATCACGAGAACAATTCATGGGTTCTCACAGAGCAGGTCTAGCATACATTCATTTCATATATTTCGCAAACTTAAAGCCGGAATGCAAAACACAAGGAAATATAGCCACAGTTCGAGATACAATAAACACCCATCAAGGGTTAAATTGAAAAACCGAACCAGTATGAAGATACAGTGCCAAAAATCACACAAGATTACCATAGAAACCAACCAATTCCAAAAATCATCTGAACAGAGTTGTTCTAATGAAATCACTTGAAAGACAGCAAGATTTTTAAAGGTTAGGGCCTAACATGCCTGGATATTTGCTTAAAATTTCGAAGCAGACCACTGAAAGAGCTCAAACCTTCTCCTTCTTTTCCAAGTTAGATCCACCAACAGAAATTTACTATTTCCATGACTTATATATTTTCCTTGCCAGAGGAAAGAGCTAGTTACGCTCATACTTGCCATGCAACACCAAGAAGACTGGTGCGAAGAACCAGTGAACAGACAGAAGGAAAACCGGAGCGCATGCAAAACCAAACAAACAATCAACTTTCCATTTTGCATGCTTCCCCAAGAAATCCGAGCTCGAAGCCCGAGTGCATTGATTGCATTAATTCCCAGTTTCCCGCTCAAACTCCACTGCCACCGACCGCCATAGTTGGCGATAGACAAATAAAATTCCAAGACCATTTCCAATTTTGGCGACCTGCCACGTCGGCTCAAGATAGCCGTTATAAAACCTCCACCAAATTACCTGTCTTTCATACTTATCCACGCATTTAATAACATAGAAACTGCCGCCCATGGTTTGCACCCCTTCCATAGGTCCCCTTATTCTTTGCTCAATAGTTAGGCTAGTAACTTAGGTTAGGATTTAGGATTACACCTAGTTTAACCACTTAGCACATAGATACTAACTTAGAACATTAGCTCTTAGCCTAGGTCTAGGTTAGATTAACACTAATCTAACCCCTAGGTTAAGTTTAGTTTTAGGTTACTAACATTAATAATTCCAGTTAGGTCTAACATTTCATATACTCAGAAAAAGACCTACAACATGCATTCTCGAATAGGGTTCACTCCTGTACTGCCATTAGGCTACAAAATTATATGCTAACGAATTATTACCTGGTCCATGACCAAGACCTTCCAGATATACTTCGATATCGGGAACCATTCCATTTCACACGATCAACCTGAGTTAGACTCGGGATTGGCTTTATTCAATGAATTCAGACCTTGCAACCTGTGAAAGGTTTATAATTTTTTTAATTCATCACGAATAACTTAAAGCACCACTTGGATCAATACCACTGATCCAAGGCTAGGTCTTAAAGATGAACAACTTCATAATTCGTTCCGAGATCAGATTAAACTCAGATGCAAAATGAAATAAATAAAAGAGTCCAATCATAATCCGACTCAGTCAAAGATCTGCAAAGAAGATACAGTACATATCAAGCATGACTTCTCAATCAAGGAACACATCCTTTTACACAGAAATCACATATCAACACTTGTATGCTTAGGAGGAAGTAACAACAGTTCAGGGTGTTACGGTTGCCAACGTTGGAACTCATGAAGCAATTGGAATTTTGGAGTTTGAACTCATGGAGGTTAGATATGTAGAATTGATGGAACTCCAAGAGATAAGAGAGCATTCAGCCCAAACAATGGAGAAGGACCAATCCTTGATCAAGAGAACCTTTGATAGGAAAGCTAAGGCTAGAACCTTCCAAGTTGGAGATTTAGTGTTAAAATGGGATGCGAGACCAGAGAAAAGATAGGAAGGCATTCAAAGTTTGATGCCATTTGAAGTGGCCTCTATATGGTCACAAAATTCAAGAACAACAATGCCTTCCAATTGTCTACATTGGATGAAGAACTACAGATTCTAGTTAATGGAATCCATCTAAAGCATTCCTACTAGAAGGAAACTCCTCATCTTGTACATATTAGCTTAGATTTTCATTCTTCCAAGTGCTTGTGCACATTTTTTGTTGTAAATTATTTTTACATTTACCTAAGTGCTTTGGTACAAGCTTTGTTGTCCCAAGGACGCATCTTTACTGAGCCATGTTCCGGATCAAGTGATGTTTTACTCTCACAACCTTCTTTCTAGAAATTTTCTAATGAGTTGTGAGTACCAAGTAGTTAAGTTGATGACTCCATTTCCCAATGGATTGCTTTAGGCAGCTGGTCACTTCATCCAATAGGCAGATGACCCCTTTGAGTCACCAAAATTGTTATCCAAAATAAGCCCCTTGCTTATTTTTGGCTAACTTTCTTTCATTCCTTCCTTCCTTGTGCCTCAGTAAAAATTTTCCACTTTTTAGGCACTCAAAATTATCTGAAATGGCTTCATCAGATAGAAAATTTTCTCACCTTTCCAGAAAGGTAAAGTTTTCCTTCTAACTCCTTGTATTTTGCAAGTTATGGCTCGGTGGAGTTTTTGAGGGAAATTTTCCTGGGAAGGCCCACATCCAATAGGAATGTGCCACGTGGTGGCGGAATGGTGGGTCAACGGAGGTGATTTGAAAATTTCACCAAGGAAGTGGTAGGGGCGTAAAATAAAATCTTTGGCCTGAATCCCTACAACAGAATGAGAGGCTGCCACGTGTCAATAAGGTTTGGCAACAGTTAGAGGGGAAAAGTGAATGTTGGATTTTTGTAAAAATAGTAGTAGGAACAAGGGAAAAAATTGGCCCGCAGGCCCACTAAGGAGGAAATGAAATTTTTTATTTAAGCCTCGTGAACCAATGGGAAGCTGCCATGTGTCCATAAGGCCGGCAGGGGTCGGGGGTAGGGGGGGGAATTTGAAAATTTTGCCAAAGTGTTGTAAATGGTGCAAAGGAAAATTTGTTCCCACGGACCCGCAAAAGAAAGAGAATTGATTTAGGCCCATACCAAATCTAAGTGTGCTATGTGTCGGGGAAGTGGTAGGGGGCGAGTGATTTTAGATTTTTTCCAAAGTTCAAAAAGCATAAAAGGACATTTGAGCCCATGGACCAATGGGGAAATGCCACGTGTCAATGGAGTAGTAGGGTGCGGAGATTTTTGGGGAATTTTTCCCAAATTCAAAAAAGGAGAAAAGTTTTAGGTTTCAGGCATAACCCGTTTTTTGCCCTAAATCTTCGAGAGGGGCATATATTTCGATCTAGAGCTTGTTTTTTCTTGATTTTGGTGATATTGGAAATCTATTGAAGTCCCTTACATGATGGAATATCAAATTTTATTTTGGTCGAGTTGAGTGAGAGAAAAATTAGAAAATGCCTTTGGTATGGGGAAAAGAGTAGAATTGACATTCAACCACCATTTTTAATGTAGTATGGCTTCCATTCTTCTCCAGCATGGTTGAAAATATTGGGGAATGAACTTTTAAGGGTACCCATGCTATTTCGATGGATTTGGTTGGTGGTTGAATCATTCATTTTAATTTTCCCATGTTTCTCCTTCCTGAACTCAGGTTTTCATTGTCAAAAGCTATATTTGGCTCATTTGTAAAGGGTTGGACATTTTTTATGATCTACAGGCTCCCTCTTTCACCCTGGAAAGTGGATTTTTGGAATATCGACCTTTTTAGGACTACAACATGTTTTCTACCTTCTTCTTGTTGTTGTAATGCACTATATTTAAGAATGGAAATGACAATGCAAGCTCTGTGAATGAATTTTCAATCCTTTCTTTTGTTTTTTTTTGCTCTATCCTGATCCTTCATTGCAATTTTAGAAATTTGTGCATGATTTGTGTTGAATTTTTATAATCTGTGTCAATCTACAGAATTAGATGTTCACCACTCCTTTTGTGTATCACCTTGTTAGTTTATTTTTATCTTTTTTCTCTCTTCTATCCTTGTCTCCTTGGCAAAATTAGAGTACAATTTTGAGTTAAACCTATACAAATTTCATGCATACATCTAATCAGAGGAGTAGAGGAACCAACCTTTAATCTAGAGAGTTTTTCCCATTTTTACAAGTCCCACACTTGGGGAAAATATTCCATGTTGTGCAATCACACTGGATGCCCATTATCAAACTAGAAATATGAGAAAACATCTAGGGGTGCTGTTGATTTGCACTAAAACATAGATGATCTACTTTCTAAATATAAAAATCAAACCAAACACCTACCCTTTCATAAAGTCATCTTTGACCGCCTCATCAAATATTGTCTTCATCTTCAACTAAAAAAGTGCATCTTTACGGTACTTTCTGGGAAAATCCTTGGTTTCATCATTTCTTTATGTGGCATAGAAGTCGATCCTACTAAAGTTAAGGCTGCCACCCACTAATCTCCATCAAATTCTCAGCCTATAGGAAAGTTGAAATCAATTCGTCATTTTATCTCCTAGCTTTCCAACCACTGTCAACCATTCCATCATCTTCTCAAGAAAGACATTTCATTTAAATGGGATGATGAATTCTATAAATCCTTTGAAGACTTGAAACAATTCCTCCTTCAACCACCAATTCTTATTCCTCCTATGGATGACCAGCCCTTCTACTTATATATTTCCAAAACCGACCATTCTTTAGGTTCCATGCTAGCTCATCGCAATGACCAACACTTAGAGCAAGCGGTTTATTACATAATCTATACCGTTATTGACTACAAAACTAGATATACCCACACTGAAAAAAAATTTCCTAGCCTTATTTTTCATCGCCACCAAACTCCTCCATTACCTACTCAACCACAAAAACTTTATCATTACTAATACTAACCCATTACACTATATGTATGCCAAAATTTATCAAAATCAATGTGTTCCACTGCTGCTTATGCTTCTAGCTGACCTCGACCTCGAATTCATTCATCAAAAGTACATAAAGGGCCAAAATATCGCCAACCAATTGGATGATGGATGTATTTCCGGATCAACACTCTAACTTCAATTTCCATATGATTCTATTGTTACCCTTTCCTAGATGAACCCACTTATCAAATGAAACTCTTCTTTGATGGCTCCAAGTGTCGCCGTGGGGGTGGGGCTGGTGTTATCGTACTCATTTTTCTTTATTGTGAACCTATACCTTTGTCTTTCAAACTCAATTTTGATTGTACTAACAATATTATTGAATATGAAGCACTTGTATTGGGTCTTCAGGCTACTTGTTCCTTAGACATTAAGTCAATCAACATATTTGGTGATTCTCAGTTGGTCATAAACCAAGTCAATGGTATATACCAATGTCGTAATGAGATACTTCAAAAGTATAAGCATCATGTGGACATACTTTTGACCACCTTTGACCATTACGCACTTCAAACCACCCCACGTTCTACTAATAAATTTGTAGATACCATGGCCTGCTTGGCTTCTCAGATACCTACTTCACTGCCGACTCTAAAATCTTTGTCACCATATAAAGACTACAATCACCCTCTTATTTGCCTCATGAAGTCTACTCTATCGAAACTGCTGCTCCTGACCCAAGTGACCTTTGGTATAAGCAATATACAAACTATATTTCCCTTTCCATTTTACCCACCGATCTCACTCGTAATGGACAACGTGCCTTTCTTAAAAGTGTCTCCCGTTATTTCATCATGGGTAGACTTATTTACAAATGTAGTTTTGACAGAATTCTCTTGTGATGCCTTATAAGTTCTAAAATTCCTTACACCATTAAGGAAGTCCATGATGGAATTTTTGGAGGCCACTTTAGTGGTCTCGCTATCACAAAATGCATTCTTTGCCTAGGCTATTACTGGCCAACCCTAAACCGTGATTGTGATTATGTCAAATGTTGCATAAAATGCCAACAACATCCTAATCTCCATCACACTCCTTGTCATGCCTTATAGGTCACACGAGACCTTTGGCCTTTCTCAAAATGGGGTTTGGATCTTGTCGGTGAGACCAAACCACATTCTTCACAACGCCACTAATGGATCATAACCGCTACTAAATATTACACTAAATGGGTAGAATCCATTCCCCTCATTTCCACCAAAGAAGAGAAAATATGTGAATTCATCAACCATCACATCATCTTTCACTTTGGTATCCCTCACCACATTATCATGGATAATGGAAAACAATTCATAAACAAAACCCTATACAAACTATGCGATGCTTTTGGCATCCAACTCAGTTTCTCATCACCTTATTACCCGCAAACCAACGGTCAAGCTGAATCAACCAATAAAACCTTGAATAAAATTATTATGAAGGTAGTCAATGATACTGGGAAGGATTTGGATACACACATTCCTTTCACCTTGTGGGATTATCTCACTAGTATTCACACTTTGAATGCTACCACCCCCTTTTCTCTAGTCTACGATACTTGAGGTTGTATTACCTCTCGAATTCTAGATTCCATCCCTCCACATCTCACTACAAGACATTCTCAACGATGATGACTTTCGCTAGGATTGTTTGGTGCAACTTGAATTATTAGATGAATGTCATCTCAACACTCTTGACCATCTCCAAATCTACCAAAAACATATCAAACATGCCTATGAAAAATGTGTTCATGAATGAACCTTTCAAGTCGGTGACCTCGTCTTGAAGGAAAATCAACATGTAACCAAAGAGGAGAAAAGTAAATGGGGAAATTTTTCTCCTAATTGGCTTGGACCCTATATCATCACCCATGCCTATGGATCAGGTGCTTATCATTTGTCTTCACTCAAAGGTAAACCCAAACTGAGCCCCTTAATGCCTTACATATTTGACAATTTTATTGTTGATATCAAGTCCTATATCACTTTCTATCAATTGATCACTTGTCCCTTGAGAATTTTTCACCTTCCATATTTACCCATTTTGAGGATCCACAACTAAAGAAGAATCATGTGACCCGTCACCTTTTAGTCTTGTCTTCAATATGAGTACCATGGCTCTACTCATAGCATGATTCTCATGGATAATTTTTTTCTTATTCAAGATGGAATCCCATGGTCATTTATCTCTCGAAACCACCTCTTTCATATTTAATATTTTTGTACTACGATCTTGTCTTCTAAATTAAGAACCTAATCATCCTTTATAGTCTTGTCCATGACTTAAATGTCTAAAAAGAAAAAGGGATATAACTCCTTGAGTCAAAATTCCAGCAAAGATGACTCCCTCAAAAGGACATCTCTTCCTTTATTCTACCACTATAAATAGACGGATCCCTCAAATGACAACTATATATGGTCATTAAAAAAATATAATAAATATTTAGAAGCTTCTTGCATCGATCAGCTTCACGAAGACCTCAAGGAGATAATATACCCATCCCATATAGACTTCCCGCATCAATCAGGTCTATTTATAAAAAAAAAGATGAAATATTCATCATGGACTTGTGTATTTTGGGATTTTGGGTTTCATGTCCTAAAATACACATAATCGTACACTAAGTTACGCTAAACCCCCCATTCTCACCTCCTCACCTCCTTTTCCTAAATTCCTTGTTACTCAAGGGAATTACCGCAAACGTGACATTTCGTGATCCTGTGACTTTTCTTCACTCTTAGCATAGTCCATTATGCAAGGCCTATAGGGTCTTACATTCATAATCCCATCTAGGGTATGGTAGACTCATTAGGTTTCTTATCAATTAATTAGCTATTTTACCACATCTTACCATTCACCTTCCTCATTACTTATTTATTATCCTATACAGGACTAGATCCTCGACACTTGTATATAAAAATCAATGAACAATGCCTATCACCTAAAATCAATCATGCATATGACCTAAATCACCCATGCCTAACACACATAAACCCATTCTGATATTTCACCCTAATTTTCCCTAGCTTATGGGAGAACTACATCAGCTTGAGGTCCCTTTTTTTGGGAATACGTAGGCAGCACTTTGAGGGCATGGGTCCCTTGGAGGATAGCTCAGCCACTCTCTCCCCTAACTAATTCCCTCTGCCCCTTTCCTAGTCACATTCTACCCTGGTTAGTTTCCTTTTTATATCAATAATTGGAAATTAAACCAAACAAACAAAAATCACTTCACATCTTTACCATCATCACACATACATTCATTTCATCTTGTCTACCATTTCTTTACAATTATCATTTATTTTCCTACAAAACATCTTAACATGATCCACATCATCATTAATTACACAATTTAATGATTTATAAACTCATCCATACCTAAGTCAACTTTGACTCCATCCATGCCTAAGTCAACATGACTCAACCATACCTAAACCAACCTAAACTTATCCATAACTAAGTTAACCTAACTCCATCCATGCCTATGACCTGACTCCATCCATGCCTAAGTCAACATGACTCAACCATACCTAAACCAACCTAAACCCAACCATACCTAAGTCAACCTTACTCCATCCATGCCTATTGTTGGTATCCAAATTGATTCTCCCTCAAATTCTGAGTAGCATCACTAGTTTGACAGGAAACTTAGAGACAAATTAGATCATGATGAGTCATTTTATAGCCAGGGATGAGATCTAATTGGCCCTCTATCACTCAAATGTGGAGAAATGGATAGCACCCTCAAGAGGATTTGATCTATCCTCACTATTTTAGGTTGTGCCTTTCAACTAGGGTAAGAGGACCCTTTTGTAGCCTATTGTTATGGAGGAGGTGGAGATATCCTTCCTAATGAAGATGTTAAGGAGACCTTGGAGAAAATATGATCAATGCAACAAAATCTAACTCTCACGAGTTGTCACTCTAGATAGTGGAGATACTTTCTGGGCAAGGTTCAGGCTACTAAAGACATTTGAAACCCTGATTGTTTCTACATGTTTTGGTGATGAGGATTATGCATTGGCATACACACATGACAAATAGGGGTAGTATGGGTAGGATTAGTTGTTTTTAAATAAATTTTTTTGTGGGAGGTGAGACAAAATGAACTTGGTTCACCAGATCCTTGAGAAGTATTACAAAATGGTAGATTAGACCAACAGGATGTCACAGGGCAGCTAAAATGTTTCTTTAACTAGAATATGTGCTTTAATGGAAGCCCAAATCAGCACTTTTTCACACAACCTACGAGATTCTAGCATGAAGGCTCGAGTTAGAGAACCCAAAAAGAATCAAGATCCAAGCAAAATCACACCTAAGGTACACCCAAAGGCTTACAGACAATCTTTGTCAAACAAAATGAAAGAAAAGTGATTTTAAATCGTTTATTCCAATCCTAGATGAAGGCTCTTTTGAGAAATGAAATTTCTGATGCCACTAAAATATCACAAGGATTGAGACCTGTATGATTGGAACATATTTTAATACAAGATTGCAACATAAATAAGAAAAACTATTCGCATACATTCAGAGATAGAACAAGCACATTTTTCTCAAGACAACACAGAATAGCTCATATTTGATTAAATCTATCAGTAGGGGAAAGTTTCTAGAAAAATCTCAGAGCTTGTCAATGGTTGTACACTTATAACCACCTTGACATGATCAAAATTAATACAAAAGAGATATACAGGCTTCTCAAATGGCTTCTCAAAAGATAGGCTTTGTCCAATTTTCCTCTTGGGAATTTTCTTCGACCTCTAACACTCCAACCTCTTGCACAAAAAAATCATGCCATTTATAACATTTACAATAGAGCCCCTTTCCCCCAAAAATCTAGACATTGAGTGCACCAATGCTCACCATGATCACAATCATGATTTCCGGATCATATCTAGAAAATTCACTAGGTTCTCGAGGAGAGATCTCCTAGAATATCCCACTGCATTCAACCCCTTCCTATGGTAGATCACTTTCTCTTCAATTTTCCAACCACTTCCGCCCCTAATTTGTCAAATCTATCTCCTTATGTGCTTAGTATAAGAAAATTGGAAAATCCAATTAAGCTCGATAGTCGAGACCATTTTAATGGAAAAAGACATCTTCCGATCTCCCCACCAAACTTAGATGTCAACATTAACTCTGTTATCTATCTATCGACATGTAGAAAAAACCAAGAAATCATGACGACTCACACTTTGAGGCATGTTTTAGAAAAATGGGGGGAAAATCAGATTCGAGTCTCGGTTGCCTTTGAATTTGGGTCGTCCACGTGGAAGATTCAAACTTAAAAACAGACCAGGGGGGCTTCCTCTAACTTTTTACAACTTTTGGAGAAATGGAAAAATTTCACATTTTTCTCTCGCATCTCCGCCCTTATGAAATGAGCCTGACATGTGTCCTAAGGTGGGCCCCAAAAAACCGTGGCCAAATTCTACAATCTTACCTCCTTTGTGGAAAAAGGAAAATTTTCCAAGTTTTCCCCAAAGCTCCGCCATTGACTAGAGAGAGCTTTGAATTTTCTCTTATCAGGCTTGCAAGCCATTTTGAGATTTTAATCCTTTTGATGTCAAGAGGTAAAAAATCCAATTTTCCTCCGATGGTCCACTTCCCCACCTCTTTGACTTTTCAAACTACCACATGTCATAATGGCACATCTAACCAGAAAGGGCCACTTTTCAACTGATGCCAAGAAGTAATTTTGACAGAGAAATTACACCCGTTAAACCGTAAAATACAGGACAACCACCATTTGAGCCCAGGGAGACAAAAAACATACTAGAGGCCGTAATCTGAATAATTTTAATGACAAATGGGGTGAGACTATTTTGAGCACCAACACCTATGACTTTGACTCCATCCATGTCTAATTCAACATGACTCAATACATGCCTATGACTGACTCCATCATGTATGAACCAACTTTGACTCCACCATGCCTACATGACCACTGACTTCATCATACTTAATTCACCTAGTTTCCATCATGCACACAAATAATAATGGAAATTATGACAAGTACACCATTCATAGTATAAATATCATCATATTTAAATCATGATGTCTATGTATACATACATATGTACACACGTATAAAAATGAATACAAAAATCTCAACAACCCTCATGTACATCATCACCATCTTGCACGCAGCCGGTCTATTGTCAAAAAATATAAAAATTCTTGTACATCCTCACTTTCTTCAGCATGCAGGCTAATATATATATCAACAAAATGTATATACACCCTATCTTCGGTGACTAATCATCACCCCACCTAATATTTGTCTCACTTGTCTCCTCCTCCTCCCTCACTCCCATGCAACATCCTCGATAGCATCTCACCACCAACCATGGGCTTCGGATTGCCCTTGGCTTGTACCGCACCTAGATCTAGCTTCCATAAACCGGTAGCCTTGTCCTGACCCTATCTTAAGGCTTGGTGGCCCCTATACTCTCTACACTATGCGTACGAGACCTGGTCCTCTCACTCAAAGCTTGTTGTGCTCTATACTCTATGTAGCATGGGAAACCTATCCCTGAGGCCATCAAATGATCCTGATAATACTGTGCCTCTCTTAAGGCATCTCTGAATTGGGCCATACGTATCAGCTCTAGTGGACCCATTCATCTCGTCCTCCCTTATTCTTGCCTCTCGGGACCCCGTCCCACTTTGGTACTGTAATGAGGGACCCTATCCCTGTCCTTATCCCACCACTTTGCTATATCTAGGCTCGAAAGGCCAAACCTCACACTTTTATGCAATGGCCAAATGGCCCTACAAACTTGCTATCTCGTGCTCTTAAAGTAGTTACCTATACCTGTAAAGAAGCCACATGTGCCTCTGTCAACCGTCTCTCTGCACTACCCCCAACAATGTAACTAGGGTCACCACCTACCCCTGGAGGGTGTCACTCTACACTGTAATGGTGGCCAAGTATGGCTACCCCGACCTCGGTGGTACAGCTCATAGATGTGCTTCCCACCACTATCTATACCCATCTATAACTCCAACATCATCAATCCATCGGTTAACCACCTGCTCCTCCTTTCCTATAGGCACCGTCAACTGTGGTAGAGGTATAGTCCTCTCCACATCATCTCTCTTATATAGTGGGAATGGTGGAGGTACATCCTACGGCAACCCAAACTATCATCTAACCTTGTCTACGGGTATCATCTCGTGCTCTCCTACACGGTGCCCCTCTATCCATCGAGCAATTGTAGCTCGTCTAACTCCGTGGCCATCTACCTGTATGATGGGAAGTCCACATATGGCCTCCAAATGATGTCTACCCCAGACAACCCCTCTAGTATCTACCTGTAGTGAGCTACATCATGTGTAGCCCTAGTCCCCTGCCGCACCCCACCAACTGGAACCCATCACTTATACCCAACCCAGACCATACCTGGCTCAAAGACATCTAGCCGAGGCAACCCAATCAGATCAACACACATAATGTGCTCGTATTCCCAACAATGAAGCAGAAATGTATAACATAAGATGAACCTCCTTAATCTCCCGTAGGCCCATAGCTCCCAGTATAGCTATAAAAAATATGCAGGTGCCCATGAAAATCAAGTCCTCTCCTCCATCATATCATGTAGGACTCCCATCAGTGCTTGTAGGAATCTCCCACCTTTTTGTATCCGGTAGTGCGAAACAACACACTACCTCCATAATCAAAACTACTAGCCTCATCTCCTTAGGATGGGCTACGTACATCTCTCCATAGCTCAAGTTGGCACTATGAAACCTCATCTCCGCCATCCCCTCCCTAAATACTGTCAAGCATCAACTCCTCTTACCTCCGACAAAATCAAAAACACCTATGCCCCTACTATCAACAGCCGTAAAATAATATAAAGGTCCTCCAAGGTGATGGTCATCTCCTTATCGGTAAATAGAATGTGTTGGTTGTGGAATCCCATCTATTGATGAGAGAAACAATCAAAATTAGATTACTGAAAAATGCACCTATAACACCAAATCCCAATCAGACCCACCTTAGTCACATGCCTCCACTTCTCATTAGTCACATCTCCTCGGACATCTAGCAATAAATTTGGTACCCTATCCCGCATCCGTAGCTAATCCCTCACATGTATCTAACAAAAAAATACTATTGTTAGAACCCCCACATACCAAACACACTTCCTACCTAATAAACCTCATTTCCAACCCTCATTACTTATTCCACCCACCCTACATATTACCCATTGCTAAATTAATCTATTCATGTCATTTATACTTATTACCATACTTTCCTCTCATGAAACCTATCTTTACAACACCCAAAATATCCTCACTACTTACCTTTTCTCTTTATTGCTCTATGTTCCCCAAAATTTGACTTCCATCAAGTTAGCCTCGACCATCATTGGTCACCTACTTCTAGACCAATGCTGGCCAAAATACCATCGATGTCGAAAAACACTTGACTAATGTCATTCACTATCACAAATGCAAACACGCAAAACCCCTCCCCTCTTTTCCAAAATTCTTCAAATCCAACCTATACACCTACTCTACCCTACCCAAAGCTAACCTAACCCCTACCCATCCCTATCTACCCTACCTAGAACCTCCCCCCTCCCTCATTGCATCAATTTTCACCACCAATTTCATTATCTTTTCCTACCCATGAAACCCATACCCACATCACATTTTTCTACTTTAAAAAGGAAGGATCGGGATAGACTCCTACCTCATCTCGGTGTCGCCGGTGTGGTGGTACGGCTGGTTGCTAAACTGGTGGCCCACCCGAACCTTCTCCTACCTCGGCCATGTCCAAATCACCAACACAAATACTCCTGACCTCTAATCAAATCCTCCACACCGATCTCATGGACCCAACTACCTTTAACCAACCTGATCTCTCCACCTTAACCAGGTACTATACCTTGTACTTTCCTCTCACAAAGGCACGAAAGGTTCCGTGCTCTGTCGTTTTCCCAAAAGTCAAAACGCACAAATGAATCCCCTTTTTGTGGATTTCTCTTTTTAAATACCCAACCCAACCCGACCGACATCGGTCAGATCGTGCCCTAGTAAAATGATGATGGTTAAACCTAAACCGATGTTAGTTACCTATCATTTCACTTATAACTCTTTTTTACCTATTTTTTCCCACAAATTACCCAACCCCTCCACCGTTTGACCTTAACCATTTTTATCACAACCTACCTCCAAGCCTACATTACCTATACCTATCCTTCATTACATTTAGGGACTTGTTATTTTACCCATACCTCAGCCTTACCCATGTCGTAACCTAGCTACCTAGACCTGGAACATTGTTAAGTGACCTTTGAACCCTTGTGCTTGCTATACCCTATGACACTGTTACCCATGTTGTTTTACCTAATGACCTTACCTTTCCTATTGTCATGTTGTTTATCCTGACCCAACCTTTGGTGTATTAGAATATACCTAAATGTTCTTGCACCTAACCTACGTTGTGTTTCTGCACCATATCCTATACCTTAGATACTAGAATCACTTCAACCTTGTTTGGATACACTTATCGACCTTAGATGATGTAGAGTTTGCATGCTCTTCAACCCGTACCGTGCCAAAATTTATCTCTATGTGTGCATTTGGCTATTGCTACCTTTGACCCTAATCCATTACCTAGACTACTCAATTACCCTCTTTGTGCACCTTCCTCTTCATCACATTCACCTTTTATCAAACCACTCACCGATTCTATCTTCTGCCACATCAATTCCTAGTTTGAGGGGGATCACCTTCACCCACACATGGGGCAACCACATCTTATTTTTTTCAGTGTCGCTTACCAATACAAGCTATACAACAAAAAGGGGAAAAATGTAGACACCAAAATTGGGTCACACTCCCCTTGGTCCCTTGTCAAATAACTAGCTCAAGCATACTCATCTAACCATGGCCCCTTCCACCCCACATTAATATTAATTTAATTAACTTAATTAAATTAATACCCATCCTCACAATATTCATTACTTAATTATTTTAATTAAGCTAATTTCCACCTCACCTAGACACCTCACCCAGCCACCTCACCCTAGACCTATTCTTGGCATGTTTCCATAACTAACAATAACTAAGTCTTACTTGCCTTAATGAGCTAAGATTTGGTCTAACCCTAAAATCAATCCCTAAAATCTCTCTAACCACATTCCTGCTCATTAGAAGGAACTTCTGTTCTAATCCACAAGAATAAAATAATTGGGCCCAAGAAATTAGAAAGATCTTCCCATTTTAGTAAACCTAGGGAATCATACCTTAACTGACACCAATCAACCCGGAACCGTCATCAGTTACCATTTATTCACCCAAACAGCCTTGGTTTTGGGTTAGCACATTCTAAGAGCAAGAAAGGATATCAGAGCTATTGGAAAGTGAAACAAGCATCCTTTTACACATCCAGACATCCAAAACCATCACTGGGATCAATCATAGAGCCATTGCATTCACGGGAGAACTCTTGGAAATCACCACTATAGTACCATACATGTATTCTCCAATCAACCACCTCCACCACTTAGCTATCAGATCCTTAACATAGTAAGTATGGCCCTAACCAGTAGGGTTTATTTCAGTTAGTAATATTTATTACTCCTATTATTAATCTATTATTTGCATGCTTATTGCTTCATCACCCACTTGCCTGTGAACTCAAATATCCCTTCACCCATATCACCAAATCACCTATCCTCACCTATTGTATACTTCTGAGCATATCTAAGACCTCTAAAGACCTTCCCATTCACTCTCCCAAACTTTATTTGACCTCAGATCACCCCTGTCATTTAATCTATTTGAGTTTATTTTACCTCAACCATACTGATGTTGGTTATCCACAACTGCCATTGGTTCTACCCAAACAGTATCGGTCATACCCGATTGACATCGATCTATATGTTTTATACATAGAATACGAAGAGACCCAACAATCATCCTACTAGTTGTGATTGGATTTTATTATTGTACTTAAATGAGATACCTAAATCATGTAAACTATAATAGGAATTTACTTATCTCTCGCATTTACTTGTTTTAAACAATGGAATGACAACCATCTAGGAAGTATCACACTTCTCGGAACTAACATACACTAGGTAGTCCACTGTCATATACCATTTAATTATCCTCTTGTGGTCTTGTTGTCTATTACAGGTAGTTCCTCCTAGCCAAAAGGAAGCTCTCACATTCAGCGTGGATCAATAAGTCAGAATGCATGCAACAACCATCAACCAACCAGCATTTAATAGGTATTCCCTCTTGGCCCTTACCCTTATCTATTTTTTCATTTTGAAAAGGTAAAGAAAATGGTGAAACACTAGGTTACAATGTCAGAATGTAAGTGTTGAAAGTGTTAATGGTAGGTATTCATGTTCTAGTAGGCCCTTTGTCTCAAACCCATATTTAGATACATTATCATTGTAGCTATATTTTCTTGTCACTGAATTTCTTTGAGTTATTACACTACCCGCATTATAGCCATACAATTGTGATACTTACGTATTGTTTCCATTTTGAAACTTAGTTTAAGTCTTTAACTTGTATTGTTATGTTTCTCGCACACATAATAAATTCTTGATATACTTAGGATTATTTTTTAATCCTAATATTTCCTTGATTTTTTGTGAGTGTTGAGGTTACATTTTTAACATCACGATTACACAATTTTGATACTAAAATATCTCTTTCTTACAAATATTTATTAACCTATCCAAATATTTTGTTATCTTTGCTCGTATTTGTTACTTCCATTTCCAAAAACTTGGACTTTGTTGGTGTCTAAAATTGGTTTTAGTATACCTTGTTGGAGGATCGTGTCAATAATTTCTTAGTATTTAGTTATTTTTTATTTTAAACTTGACCTAAGTGGTGATATTTTTTTATCACTATTTGCTTTAAACCTATCTTGGAAAAATGTAGGGAGTACACTATTTTTATGACTAGATTTTAGTCATGTTTAATTATCATGTCTAAGGTACTTCTTGTCATATGTATTACCTTTATTAGTGTAAATCATTATTTACTATTTGACATCCTTGGGTTCATATTGATTCATTAGATTTGTGACGATTTATTATTCAACATTATTTGTGATGATTTGATGTCATTACACTGCTTGGTTTGTCCTAGGGCCCATATTTGCAAAATATCTAGTTGGTTGTCATTATGTTGCTCAAATTGACATAGAAATTTCTTCATCATGAAGGAGTCCAATCACCATATATGTCTAGGCATTTTTACTCAATAATTCCAACCATGATTGATTATCACATGGTTCCTCATACTTATGACAATGGGGAACCTAGGTCTTTGCATTCCCATAAAAATATGCCCATCATAACTAAACCTTGGTTGGTTCTTCATGATAGAGAACCCATTTAGTTACCCCTTTTCCCACCTTCATCTCATATTCGGTGGTGTGACTTTGAGGCTTCCAATCCAAATGATTATTTTGATTCCTCTCAATCTTCTGATGATTTTAATTTGAACTATTATTCAAATTCCTCTTATTCGAATCTTGAGTTGAGGTCCTCCCTTTATCTACAGGACCCCATTTATCAATTTCCCTAATGACCTATTCTTCCACTAAATATATGTGTGACTCAAATTTACTCCAATTAAACATCAAGTTTGAATCTTGAGTCGTGGTCTTCCCGTCTTTGTAGGAGCCCATTTATCATTCACCTAAAAAATTTCATCTTCCTTTGAATATTTTTGTGACTCAAGGTTCTTATAATCAATCATGTAATTCGATCACTACATCACAATACCCTTCTGGATGAATGATCCTATTGGTCTACCTACACTATGTTATCTTCTAGGAAAACCTATACCAAGCTATTTCAAAGCCACATCTTCTTCCACTCATGAGACATCCCAATACAAATATACTTCATCTCTCGAGTCATCTTATTCTATCAATTAGAATCCAATCCCTCTTTGGCCCTTAAGTCATTTTGATCATGCCTTATTCTATATTCATCCATCTTCTAAAGATCGATGTTTGTGTCCATGTCAAACCATTCACAAGAAATGATGTGCTAAGATATCTTTTCGATGCACTATCCAATTCCTTTGTGGACACAATAAGGTCAAACCTTCCCCTCATCTACATCATCAAACATCTTCTAAATCTTCCACACTGTTGGACCTATTTTTTCCAATCAACCTCTTATGGTCAACCAAAAACACATACTAATTGATTCATTTCATAATGAAGAAGTGATTGAAGAATTTATAGGGGTACATGAGTATATTCCTCTAGAAGGTTGTAAGAAATAATCCTATTTTGAACTTGATATTCTCATGTATTGTGGGGAATAGGCTGATTCATTTTATCATGAAATAGATCAAGACCTTAGGATCATCGCACGTGAACCTCCTCTTATTATTCCATATTCACATTCTTCATTATGTGATGAAATGCTTGGGTATGGCATTTATCCACGACCTATATTCTCATTACCCAATCATTCTTTACCTATTATAATTCCTCAATCACAATATCACCTTAGGTCACCACAGTAGCCCATAATATTCTTCTATATATGGGCCACCTCTAACAAGGCCTTCATCATCTATTTGAAAGGAATGATAAGAATATTTTTCCAAGCTGCGATCTCAAATGATAATAGCACACAACATTAGATTTGCAAAACAAAATACCTAAAATACTATATATGGAAATGAATCATAATTCATAATGGTCAATACATTACAATACAATGACTTGAATTATTCGATAAGAAAGATGTATATATATGAGAAGGGAAGTGCAACTACTACCTAAATCGTGGTGAAGAACTCCCACTAACTCGATCTTCGTAATTAAGTTAACTCCAAAATACTAGTAAGCTAACTCCACATAATTGAGAAGATAACTCAACATAACTAGTTCACTAGGAAAGCTAACCCAACAAGTGTGGGGATAACACAAGTGTAAGAATTATCCTGATAAATAAATAAAAGGATAAATAAAAACCTACAATACCAACCTCCCGTAAACATAGCTTAGGTGGGAAAAAAACAAAGGTGGGTCCTAAACAAGGCTCGATAAGGTACCCATGTATAATAACGGGAAAATTAGACACCACAAGGTACCCAAAACCATTAATAACAAAGTAGAGAAAAATCCCTCTGCAAGCTATCCTTAGAAGATCAGCTCCAAAACTTATACAATGCTGAAAAAGTGCGGTACAAAATATGGTCTCGAATCCACCGCTTGATCATAGAACTCAAAAACAAATGACACCTTTGGCTTCACTGCATAATAGCTCCATGTAAGAAGACTGTCAATGGAGTGATGTCAAAAATACAAAAAAACACCAAACATAATTTTATCTACTACAAATTGGTGTGCCACAATCCAAGAACTAAAAGGAAACAAGGAAAGGACATGTGATCCAAATAAATAGGAGCACCACGATCCAAGAAAATCTAAGGTAATAAGGAAAGGACACAAAATCCAAAGAAGCAAGATCAACTACTACAAATAGGTGTGTCACGATCCAAGAATAATAACCAAGGTAATAAGGCAAGGACACGAGATCCAAATAAATATGAGTGCCATGATCCAAGAAAAGCCAAGGTAACAAGTAAAGGACACAAAACCCAAAGAATTAGTATCAACATCACACCCTCCCATACTGTTGAATGAGTAGAGTGATACCATAAATCTGTATGAGTTGTCAAAATCAACTACTCGAACACTGACAAACTAACACTTTGGCTTCACCAAAATATCTCCCCATAAGAAATACATCAACATGCCAAAAATGTCAAAATATGAATCCAAAATATCTCAACAAACAAGAGAGATATAAATGTATATACCCATAGATACAAGAATGCAACACCCAAAAGTTTAGGACATCGGGCTCAACTGAAATTACATCCACAAGTGATTACAACACCCTCTCAAATTTGGTACTTTATAATTGAGTGCATGTAAATATTAAAATGAGTAATAATACCTTTTACATTTGAAATATGTGTATAAAAATGTGACCAATGCATAGATCTTGAAAAAATACACAATTTAAAAAAATCACCTTAATCTGAGCTACAGATCAAAAGTTATGAGCTCTAGAAGGTTTTGCTATTAAAATAATATTTTAATGCTGATGTTTTTTATAAAAGGTACACATGATACCAAAATGTCCAAAGTGTAAAAGAGTGCATCCACACGATACAAGCTTACGACCAAAGGATAAAAGTCTAATGCCCAAAACCTAAATGTCTAGAGGGTAAATCATTGCATTCAGAGGGTACACGTCAATATCCAATGGATAAAAGAATGCACCCAGAGGGTACAAATCTACATCTAGTAGATAAAATACTACATCTAAAATAGAAACATCCAGAGGCTAAAAGAATGCACCTTTTAAGGTACACGCTTATATCTCATGGATAAAAGAATGCACCCGTGAGGGTACACATCTCAAGTCCCAGTGGATAAAAGACTACATCCAAAATATAAATATCCATAGGGTAAAAGAATGCATCTGGAAGGTACACGCTTATATCTAATGGATAAAAGAATGCACCAAAAATTATAATTGTCGGTTTAAACTTTGACTGTAAATATCTCTTTTTCTGGCACCTATATCAAAAAACAGAGAGAAACCTATAAAGTTTCTCAAAAAACCTAGAAATATGATATAATTTTTGAGTCAAAAATATGTTTGTACATAATTGTACATATTTTTGAGAAATGTGTCAAAAAACCCTTTAAAATGTCTAGATTTGACTGTCTCAAAACATGGTCGAGTTTACAATTGATTATAGGGTTTTGGCACTTTCCAAATCTAATGGCGCACTCTGTTTTGCATAAAAATTCATGTTGCAAAAAAGTTCTAACAAATTCCAAATACATGAAAATAATAAACCCTTGCTTATAAATAAAAACTTGCAGATGGATGTATACATCATTTATAGCTCTGATACTATGAAAGGAATGATAAGAATATTGTTCCAAGATGCGATCTCATATTATAATAGCACACCACATTAGATTTGCAAAATAGAAGAGCTAAAATACCATATATGGAAATCCATCATAATTCATAATGCTCAATACATTACAATACAATGACTTGAATTATTCAATTAGAAATATGTACATATATGAGGGAAGTGTAACTACTACCTAAATTAGTGGTGAAGAACTCCCACTAACTGATAGTGGTAGTTAATTTAACTCCAAAAGACTAGTAAGCTAAATCCACATAACTGAGAAGCTAACTAACACAACTAGTAACCTAACTCCACACAACTAGTACACATAAGCAAGCTAACCCAAAAAGTGTAGGGATAACACAAGTGTAATAATTATCCTAATAAATAAATAAAAAGGATAAATAATAACCTACGCTAACACTATTTTTGGTCACCTCCGGTATCCTCGTTAACTTCTATTTTAGGGAAACGTCCTAGTAGCTCTTTATCTTCTATTTTTGGGTCACCTCTAGGTAGCCTATCCTGTTCTATACTTGGGCCACATCCTAGTAGTCCTTCATCTTCATTCTATGGGACACCTCCTCATATCCTGTCCTCTTCTATACTTGGGCCACATCCTAGTAGCCCTTCATCTTCATTTTATGGGACACTTGTTGGTACCCCATCCTCTTCTATACTTGGGCCACATCCTAGTAGCCCTTCATCTTCTAGTCTATGGGACACCTCCTGGTATCCCATCCTCTTCAATTTTTGGATTGTATCCTTTTCTTCCATCACATTATCCTTATATCAATGATTGTGGTAATCCTACCATCATTTCTCACATCAAGTCTAAACATCCACTTTCTTCTCCCACTTTTCAAGATCATACAAGTCACGTATTAGCTTATAGGAAACCCAAAAAAATTCTTTATCAAGCTAAGATCAAAAATTCCAAGAGCTCTAAATCTCCCCAAAAAATAAAAAGACATTAATTTTAGAATAAAATGCAATTCTAGAATGCACACCAACACAACCATCAAGTATGGTGCAAAGTGTATAAAATTATGGATAGGGAACTCAACTCCCACATATGAAATCCATATTTCAAGATAAATAGCAGTAATTTTCCCGGTATGATATCACTATGATCATCGAAATTGGAGATAATATGACTCTTGAAAAGAAAACACAATTAATATCCCTTATTAAGTAAATAAAAAACATTGTTGTTGGATCTTATCACACAGATTGATATTGACTAGTCCCAATTACCCAAAATCTTAAAAATTCAAAAATATATAAAAATGAGAAAACATTAAAACACTACAAAAAAATCAAAGGTACAAAGATCAAACATTATAATTAGGTATTGTATACACATGGATGTTATTTATTCCCTTTCTTTCCATTCCTCTGCAATTCATCTACCATTGTCATCCCTTCGATGATATTTTGGTTAGACTATTCATACACATTTTGTGACATTTATCTCTAAGGTATCTGTTTGACCTTGGTCTCTAATAACCTTGGTAAATTAAATAATGAATGACCTCATAGATATCCTATCGCTATCTTAATCTAATAAACTTGTTGTGAAGAATTTTTGGATGTGTTTGTTGACACTATCCAATGTCTTCATCAGAATCACTTCCACATCCTCCCATCAAGCCATATGTGGTTCTTAACCACTTGTCAAATCAAGAGATCTAAAATATTTAGAAGGTAAAAAAATCAAATGAAAAAGAAAAATTAAAAATTAAAAAACAAATTGATATATAACTCTCTCTTGGGTATTTCCAATAATCTCTACCGGGACTATGAACGCATGGCGATAGTAAAGAAATGTTGTGATTAGAATCAAATACATTTTTTTCAGGGGATATGGATTCCTAGATGGAAATAGAGAATTGTACGGATCTCCTTCCACAATCCATTAAAAATAATCCTTGAAAATAAATCATTCCTACACATTGGATAGGGTGTCTTCATTTGTTGTCTATCAAATATTCCCTCTAAGAGGTAATAAATTTCCATGTGAACACACTAGATCTCAATGAGTAAAATAGGATTACTATGTTACCAAGTGTCTTTTTTTTTGACCTTTTCCAGACTCTTACTTTAGTATGTATCTTGTCTCATGATTTTTCTTTTCGCTAGTCACCTTTTTCATCGTGGGGCTTCTAGCTACACTTTCCATATCCTTTCATAATTTTTTTTGTTCTTCTACCTCATTTCAACATACATGTGTATAATATTTCCTATTTACTATGTTTGAGGGGAACTTTGTCCCTTATTTCACTAAAATAATCTTCTATTTCTTTCTATCATGTGTTTCTTGGCCATCTAACATGTGGGGCATACTTTCTCCTTCCTAGCACATCACTAGTTTAAGTTCATCATCATGTTGAACTTATCCATAGTGGCCCTGATCTAACTTCTATGTGTGAAGAGTTTTCCTTTATATATTCCCATATAACACTATGGGAAACTTTTCATCTTGACCTTTTTGTACATATGCGGGCATTGTGCCCTTGTACATCCCATTTGTCACTGGAGGCATCCACGTTTCTTCTTTTTTCTGTACATAACTTTGGAAAACTTCTCGAAAATCATAAATTCCCTAGAAAATAAATTTTTCTTCTAGTTTCTTCTAGAACTTTTCATAATTGTAAAAACCATTAAAATTGAAAAAATTCAATTTTTTTTTGGGTAAAATCATTAAAAAATCCAAAAAATTGGGAAAAATTCACCAAAATCCAAAAAATTGTAAAATTCAAAATTTTACAAAAAGTGGTAAATGGTATGTACGTAGTTGAATCCTATATCAAATGTATTGTCCTCAAACATCAAAAATTTTCCTACAAAAACATCTTTCTTAGGTTCTTACTTGTTCTTGTCATAACCAACTCATGTATAATTTTAATCGACCTCCATTAATAAAGTTGACCTACTTTACTATGTCAAGACTCCCATGCAACAATGAGTTGTTGAGTACTATGGCATAGTGCACGAATTCTTTTCATGGGACTACTTGGGTCCTCTATTATTCTACTTGTAAGTATCCTTTCTTGGGGAGCCATTTTTAACCCTTGTCATTAAAACATAATCATTCGGTGTTAATTGAGCAACAAGGTGAAATCCTGATAAATTATATTAAACTCAATCAATCGGATTACATTGAAATGAACTGCAATACTTATAGGTATTTTATAACTGAATACATACATGGAGGTATGTTGCACAGGTGCATAACAAACTATTTCACACAAGCTTCCAAAAAGGTAATCTGGGAAGCATAACCAATATTAAATACAATAAAACAATTATATTGTTAAAACAATATAACAACACCCGTATTGTTTGAATACAAACAATAAGATGGTTATGATTAAATATAACCATATAAACAATAAATAAATACACTAATTAATATTTAATGCATAATTAATATAGGTAAATAATAATTAACCTAACATTCCCCCCCTTAATTGTGCATTGTCTCAAGGGATGAGGAGAGGAACTCTCTAAACAACTCAAACTTGTCACATGTAAGTGACTTTGTGAAGATGTATACTCTTTGTTCAATTGTTGGATAGAACGTAAACTATATATTGTGCTTCAACACATGTTTGCATATGAAATGAACCTATACTTAATATGTTTTGTTCTTTCATGAAACACTAAATTCCAAACAAGTTTAAGAACACCTTCATTGTCAACATACATGGTGGTCGGTTTGTCCTATGGTATTCCAAGTCCTTCGAGTATGCGATGTAGCCATATCACTTCACGAGACATTTTCCAACCAAACTATGTAGCTAGAGAAAAGATCATCTTGATCTTCTTGATCTTAGCTGTGGGAGCAAATGTCTCCTCATAGTCAATGCCTTATTTTTTTGCATACCCCTTTGCTACAAGTCTTGCTTTGTACTTTTCCACTATCCCATCTACTTTATACTTTGTTTTGAATATCCATCTAGCATCCAATGGGTTTCTTCCCTAGTGGAAGATTGACAAGCTACCAAGTGTTATTTTTCATTACTGACTGATATTCAGAGTCCATGTCATCTTTCCAAGATTTTGAATGTAGGGCTTCCTGGACTATAGAGGGCTCATCAAACTCAATAACTCTACTCATCAAAGCAAAGTTCACTTCTTCTATTTCTTTAATGTGAGTCTGTAATTGGGTGGATGTATCTAGTGGAGCATCCATTCTTACATCTTGTAATGTGCTAGTATACCACTTGGGCATACACTAAAATATTCCCATGGGTGGTGGTTCTATAAAATCAACACCATCATCACTTTCATCATTAGTGGGAACATCAGCTTCAATTTTTACAACTGGTGAAGAATCTACACCAAGTGAGTCAGGAGGAGGAGACCTTTCTTCCTTCTTCTCAAAAAAATCAACATCTCTGCTGGTGTAGACTTTTTTGGTATTTAGATCCATCAATTTGTACCCAAGAGTCTCTTAACTATACCCAATGAAGATGAATTTCTATGAATTCATGTTCAATTAATTTTTGTTCTGTTTGGGTATGTGCATACTTACTTTGCACCTTAATACTCTAAGGTGTGCAATAAATGGTTTCTGCTTTGATCATGCTTCTTGGGGTGTTACTCTATCAAGAGAAATTATGGTCACTCTATTTAACAAATACATTGATGTCTTTTCTTCCTCTACCTATAATTTCTTTGCAAGTCTAGAGTCATCGATCATGCATCACACTATTTCCATGATAATGTGATTTCTTCTCTCAACAACACCATTCTCGTTATGGTGTGTGTGGAGGAGAAATTTATCAATGAATCCCATGAGTTTGTAGGTAGTCTTTGAACTCATTACTTGTGAATTCCTCCTCAATCCGAGAGGAGAGTTCTGATGTGACAACCAATTTCATTCTCAACTGCTACTTTGAACTTTTGAAAGTTTCAAAAGCTTCACTTTTCTTGTGAAGACAAAAACTCCACATTTTTCTTGAATATTCATCAACACAAAGTATGAAATCTGAAATCCGAATGATCAAATCTGAAATCGAAGAAATCTTGAAATCCAGAATGACTTGGTTACATCAGATTGTAAATATCGGTATGAACTAGATCAAGCTTACCATGAGCTCGATATGTACTCTTCTTGAATGAATGTGTTGTTTTCCTGCTAGGTAGTGAGGACACTTGTGCAGTATCCTTCTAAAGAGATGGTATCTCATGTACCTTATTACTCCCTATTGATTTAAAGGTTTGATGCCCAGATATATTAGGCATTAAGTGTAGTAGTACTCATGATGGCTTTATCTCGTATGTGCTTCCCGCAGGGCATTGTATATACTTGAACACTGCGAATGAGATCTAGGATCTTGTGAGTGTTTCAGAACCAATTTTTATTATTTTTTATTACAAATCTCTCGCCAATTTTGAGTAGTTAAAATATTTTCATTTGACCATGGCAACTTGTAAATCAAGACGATATACTAAAGCATTGAATTACATTCAAAAATATGGAAAAATTGAATGGTAGGAATTTTTTTGTTTTTTGGGCCCTAGTGGCATCCGAGCCCAATATAACCCTCAATTCTAAAAATCATTAAAAAGTAGCTCAAAATGAAGTTTTTAGACAGTCTTCCTTTGGAAAATTTTGTCTGAAATGAAAAAATATGATTTCTAGGAGAAATTTTTTTTTCCCCTACAATAGGGTTTTTCTATTAGCTAAAATTTTAAAAGCAAGTTCAGCTATAACTAAATTGTTTGGTAACCTCTAACTTTGGTGGTTTCATTAGTTTTGCCTCTAAATTTCAAAATGCAAAATTTTGTGTTAGGGGTGGAACCCTACACCTCCCGCTTCTAAGTCATTCCACTTATCTTCGTAGGCTCTATGAGTGCTTGTGATATGAAATGAAGTATATTGTATTTAATACATTAAAAAAATGACTAACCTTTTAGAAAAAATGTGACTGATCCAAGGGAGTCCACTTGGCTGAGTGTGTGTGGAATGCTTGATTATCCACGTGTCGGGTGCATTGGAGGAGAGTCATTTAGGGTTCCTCATGCATAAATATTAGATCTGATCTCCCGATTTACCCCTCCATCACCTATGTCTTTATATGGATTATTCATGCCTTTGTTTTATTTGATGCTATTGTGTATTATTTTACAAGTGTCACGTTTGGAGATTGAAGTCATTTACCACTATTTTTTTGTTTGGTGTTTTTGTCGGGATCTCGCATGGAGGTACTAGACTCGGCGACTTACTAGGTTTGCTAACAACAGTGTGTGTGGTTTTGTGTAGGTATGGTGCTAGGGGATGGTTTGGACATGGAGAATGAAGGAAAATCATCACACAAATATGAGCTCAGATCTATTTTAGAACTTACCAATGTAGATTTTAGGAAACTTGTTTGTTAATGCATGAAGGTGCTTTGAAATTGAATGCAATAACACTTGACCCATTCCAAAAGAATCTCGGTATGACTAATGGAGACCCCAACTCGGTCACTGTGGAGTGCCAACACCACGTTAGGAGCTCGGAAGAAACACCTCCAAATAAAAATAGTGGAGTCCTCCAATTTGACATCCCCTCCAATTGTAGCAAAAATTAAACTAAAACTGTAAATTTAGAGGTAAAACCCCTAGATGGGGAAGAAAATTAATTTTTAATCTGATTGCTATAAACCAGAAAATTCTCTAGAAGCAAATTTTCCTAGTGTAGAGAGCACCAAGGCAAAAAAATCTTTCCATGTACTTGGAGAATGTACAAAATGTTGTGAGACTCAGGAGGTCTCGGGAAGCTACATGAGCTAACATTGGCTCTTCGACAAAGCAAGTTTCTTCTCCAAGACTTTTCTTTCCTTTACAACCTTTCTCCAACCTTTTTAGGAGCTTCAACCAACTCTGGTACAAAATGTAAATAGTTCTGGCCTCGTGAAATATATTAATCAATGGGATCAAAATACAATAGAGCAGGCTAGAATATTCAAACATATTGATAACCCGTATAGAAATAAATATGAAGTTGTAACTATGCAACAACAAACTAAAATACAGTAGCTTCCAAAATACATCCGGGAAGCACAAATGAATGAAGACATAATTGTTATAACAACATAACAATTATACCCATGAATATAACAAGACAAATATGGTTAATAAAACCATATAACATTATACAACTAATTAATATAATGTAATAATTAATTAATAATAATAGTTAAATAATTAATTATACAATGCATAATTAATTATCCGAACAAAACCTCTCCACCATTACGACTTTCCTTTGATTACATGTTTGTTCCTCACTATAGAAGTTAGGGTTAATAGAAAGAATGTAATAACGCATCATAAAACCTCCAGTAAATGACCTAAACATGCCTGATATGCCATGATATACTTGAATTCAAGATTTCATGAGATCATAAAGCTCCAAATCACACTATCACACCTCCAAGAAACCATACCTACTCCCAATGAGCACCTGTAACATAGTGAATCACCTGTATGTGCACCATGCCACTATTGTGAGTGTCTAATAACCCTCCAAACATGTTATCCACTATGTCAAAATTCTTCTCAAGCATCCAAGAATCTCATCTTTGTCATGCAACATCACCTAGGCACCTAAATAGGTTTGCAAGAGCAAGCACTCCTCACTGAATCTCAATGTACCAGCACAAACACATCTGAATCATCATATTAGAATCATGTACATCATCATAAGACCATAATATAACATCCAATTTTTCATTAATGTGGTTTTTCATCAATGACAATACCTAATAGGACCACATGCCAACAATCTCCCCTTTGTCATTGATGGAAAACACCCTGAACTTCTCCCCCTTTTTACATTAATGACAAAGGAATACCTATAGAATCATATTATTCATCTTCCACAACTTCAAAACATCATGTTTTGGATAGAAAAATTAACCAATGGTCTCTTACTATCTCAATACCTTTATTTTTTCATTAAAACTAATTTTCACCTTCATTTTAGGCATGCAAACACCATGCTCCCCCTAGGACAAGAAACTCCAACATCTAAACATCATAAATGAGCATGAAAGAAACATGTTATTACATTATTTGGAGCTAAAACACCACATTTCACATCCTAAGCATGTAAAAACAAGCATCTTTCACCTTTAACTCTATTTTTCCCTTTATGGAAACATTGTAGCACTTTGTGATCTGAGACATACATCCCTTGAATCATGCCAACAATGTTAGAGAAGAGCATACAAACTATCACTCCATCTTTCTTAACCATACTCCAACTATTCTAGGCTTAGACTAATCTCTACTAAGAAAATTCTTACTCACCATACCATGCTTGAGACTTAGAGCCCTAAACAAAATTTTTAGTGCAATTTTAACCAACTTTGAGTCACTAAAACATGTCATTCATGTTGTGAATCATCACAATTACACCCCCTAGGATCTAGACCACTATTTATATCTCAAATACATAAATTTGTGTGACTTACCTTGTTATCTTAGCTAAATACCAACATGACCTCATTTTTTAGGTCCTAAAGCATCTTTTCAGTCTTAGAAAAACATAATTGATCGAGATATTGCATAAATGATACATAACTTACTATTTTTCTCCATATATACCTCATATGATTTGAACCTTCATAATACCATCTAGAAACAAGAAAAATTTCTCCCCGACTTTAGTAGGCTCATACACACCTATTAGCACTTGAGAAACATCTTACACCTATAGGAGGAATTTCTTCATGTCACTGTAGCACTTTGTTAATCACGTCTTGAATTCCCCCTACAATTGATTTTACTATGACTAATTACAAGTGAAGAAGACATTTTTGCACTTTCACGGTTTGTTAAATGTTAAGACACAACATTGAAAAAATGTTAAATGTTGAAATAACTTCTAATTATTCCCTTCACGATCAGTGCTTCGTATGTTGTCATTTCTTGATCAAAGTTCAACAAGTGAGTCTAAACAACCTTATTATGTCATGAGACCTCATATCATCTTCTGTATAGATTTATATCTTAAGGTAGACACACCAGAAATATTGTTATAAATAAGCCTTCATACCTAAGAAAGTGTGTACTCTGCCTTTGCACTTGTAGCACTCCATCATACATAAGTTTCAACAAGCATTCACATACTCGCTTATAACCTCCAAAGTGGTCATCTCAGATTGTTTCAAGACACATACATAACCTTTCAAGGTTAAACACGCCATTTTTAGCTTTAGACCTCAAAAATGATGATAAGGACAACTTCACAAACCTTTAGGAGCTCATTTGGTACTAGGAGCAATGGAGAACTCCCTTAAGCTCACTACTTATAGGATCTAGTCCAATATTTTTTTTTCTTACTGTAGAAATGTCTTTACCTATACACTGATATAACTCTATATTCCACAATCTCTAAGAATTATACCCAAAACAAATTTCATAGCTGTAGGTGCATGTTTCTCCTTCTAAGTTCATTGATCTTGCATCTTTTTCTAATTTTCTTCATCATTAACAGGGTATCATGAGTAAAAAGGTTTTGTAAGAGATTTTAAGTTTTTTGCATTCTTTACCCATCAAATATCTATGAGGAACCTTCAACACCTCTTTATAGGTTGACAAAAATTCTAAGATTACACAAAAATGCACTCTATCATCTTCACATCAACTAATACATTGTCACGGATTTCTACCTAGGAAGCATCAATATGTACTCACAAATTTGAACTATATTCTTTCATGAAGACTTCTTACTTGATATATATACTCTCTTATTATAAGTTCACTCATTCGAGCCTTGAAGACTTACCTACAGTAAATCATGCCCATATTTCAAGGATTACTCATCACATATTTGGTCTTCTAGTCATCACACAATCAAATTTCAACCATTTACAGAGATTCCTAGAAATACACACATTATTAGGACTTAAAACCACATGAATCGTTTGCTCTGTTAGTCAATATGACAAGTACCAATTTTTTTCTTCAACCTTCATCATTAGAACCTCCACAACCCTGTTTCCATCCACACCACTTTGTAAGAATACTTGAAATTAGTCATCACAAAGAAGATTCAAGAGTTCTCAATTTTTTTAGTTTCATGGATGCAAATGTGATTACCAAAATTGAAAGTAACATACCTTAAACTCCTAAGTACTCATAGATATGATTAGGAGGTATGAATATCACTTACACACTTGAATCCACCTCAAGTTTTCCTTATCTCATTTAATATGTCTTTGCACAAATATCTACCTTCATACTAAATGATCAAGCTATTCATCAAGATGATATAAGTGAATATTCATGAAAAAAATTCAGATTCATCTGCTCTATTTGAGACCCATGACACAAAATCTAAATATCCATAGACTCAAACTTGATTCTTAGAAATTTGTAATGACATTATAAAATCTCAAAAAGGACCAGTACACTTTGGACTATTGATGACCTTTTGCACCTTCGAGAGACAACTTCATAGCTTCATACACATCATGAAATAATAAAAACACATGACTACAACTTAAGAACATCTCATAATACACTTTTTACATGGATAAGACAATATAAGAACTTCACAAACCACGAGACCAACCAACACAATCAACCACTAACATAGATCAAGAATAGACAATCCCAATTAAATGCATGGCATTATGAATTATGTTTGAGACCACATAACAACTCAATAACCCTTGAGACAACACATACATCCAATACTTCATGATGATGAAAATACATACTTGTATGCATAATCAACATGTTTACACTTGAGCCACACTTTGGCTAAAATGTAGACAATTAAAAACTCAATTAACTTAATAGAATAATCAAGACATACTAAAGGAATTTTAGTGACATACCTTGACCTCATAAAGGAAGCACAATTGGATACACATAGCTCCTCCTTACCTAACTTATTCATTTTCACTATTAGACCTTCAAAGAGCATAGTAAAGGTATATGAGTGTCATGAATACCTAGAAGAAGGTCTTGAAGAGGTCCCAAGCCCTCTTAGGTACCTGGATATCCATAATTATCTTATCTCTAATCATGACCCCGTGTAATACCTTTCCTTCCATAAACATCTACTCTTTGTGGAACACTATGATATTTCTTAAATTCCCACACTCTTCCTTGACTATTATTTTTCATTCTAAGCTTTTGAAATCCATCTCCTTGCAATCTAGGTCCTTGAACTCTTTGAAACTTCCTTGATAAACCATGGTAGAAATTCTTTGAAACATTACCGACTCTGTTACAATTGTAACATACCACTGAATTCTTCATCATGTATCTCTAAACTTATCTGGGTGGATCATTCAAGAAATATCTAACAACATGGCCTCTCTTATGGAAATTTTAGCACACTACACTCTTAGAAAATTCACTCCTATTGTCTTTCCATGAATGAGTATCTCTAGAAGAACTTCTACACTCTCTTTCCCTATGACCAAATGCATTACATGAATAACAATATCCATTGAAATTTCTTTCATACCTTGAGGCATTAGGTTTCCTAATAGGCTTGGTTTTCTCATTGTCCTTGATGAGATTCTTCTTATTTTCTTCCTTGGTGTTTGGTTCACCAATTTCTTTACATGAAACCAGGTCCTCTTGCTTCATTTATTTGTTCTTGACTTCATATTTGAATCCCAAACCAACTCTATCACCTGCAAATTTCTAATTGCTCAAGAGATCATCAAGAGCCTTGGTACTTTCTTTAAACCTTTGAAAAGACATAGTTTTCTTACTAGCCTCTAGTAACTCAGCCCTTAGGAAATTCTATATCTTCTTGATATTTTGAGCACAAACCATCTTTATCCTATAAAATTGAAACAAGATACTTTACCTTCTCTTCCAATAATCTGATTGAATCACTTTACTTTCTTTTTTAGACTTGTACACTTCTTCTATCTTTTGCATATGAATTTCATACTCTTTGACCTAAAGTCTCAACTTCTTGTTCTCTTTCTCAACATGTTTTAGCTTTCTTTGAATTCCCTCAAGATCATTTTTGACATCCTCATCATCTTCACTAGAATAGTTGCAATAACCAGATATAAAATCTCCTAACAAAGAGGACTCATCACTAGAAGATTTTTTTTCATTTTTAGTCATGAACAAAACTTCATTTCCTATATCCTCATAACCTGATTTAGATTCAAAATCTGAAACACCACTACTAGCATCAGATAATTCATCATCTTCATTTGTATAAAAACTCTTTTTTTCCCTTTTGTAATCAAACTTCTTAAATATTTTCTTTCTCTTATCATATTTTTTTGCTTGTTTTCATGATCACTATCATGCTCATGTTCATCATGATCTTCCTTCTTATTCTTATGAGGACAATTAATAGAAAAATTTCCTATCTTACCATATTTGAAACATTTGTAAGGAAGATTACCTTTGTACCTACCAGATCCAAGCTTTAATCTTCTAGCCATAATAACAAAGAGCTCTTCATTTTCAATCTCAAGAGTAGATTCATCATCCTTCACCTTCTTGATTTTAGTCTTCATTTCAAATTTGAATGCAACCTATTTCTTGGCTGGTTTGAGATCACCTATTCTCATTTCATAGAGTCAAGGTACCATGTAAATCATCCATATTCAAAATATTCAAATCCTTGTCTTATTCAATATTATATACTTTATAATCAATTTTTGGAGTTAGTGACCTTAGAACCTTCTAAGAAATCACTTTTCTCCTAATCCTTTCATGTTATCAGTAATTATTTCAACCCTAAGTAGATATGCAACAATGGACTCTTCATCATTCATCTTAAGAGATTCAAATTGATTTTTAAAGGTTTGAAGTTTAGAAATTATTACCTTTGAGTCACCTTTATATAGTACTTGAAATTTCTCTCATGCTTCCTTTGCTGATTTACAATACATTACTTTTACCAAAATCATATTCTCCAAGACCTTCAATGATAGCATTAAATTCCTTAGAATTGTGTTCATATTCATACTTTTCTTATTGAGTAGTAATAGGAGTTATAGGAAGAATATAGCCATATTACACATTATTCCAAACATCAAACCCTTGTGACATAATGTATATATTCATCCTTAACCTAAAAATGCATAGTTTTTTCCATCAAACATTGTTGTTTTACCTATGACTCTAACACTCACCATTTTGTGCTTCAGGATCTCCTTTCAAGCTTTCATACTTGTCCAAAAGGGCTCTCTCTGAGAAAAATTGTTTGAAGAACAATGGAATCAGAGGGGGTGAATCAATCCTTATAAAAATTCAAATAATATTTCAGATTTCTTATTAAAAAAAAATCACATAACTATCAATTAATGTGTACACACAAACAAATACAACACATGTTAAAAACCATGAGCAAGAAAATAGACATAGGACACAAGATGTAAGTGGGAAACCCTAAAGGGAAGAAAACCCACTGAAAATTTCCTAATATTACACATAATAAATTCTCAAGTTAATATTACACATCAAAATATATTTATTTAGTGAGGCACCAACCCCACAAGTATTACCAACCCCTAAAAGCTTGTTAATATTACACAGAACAAGAGACTTGCATGAATATGAATCATCACACAAGATTTTGATGAAGTGTGAAAATAGAAAATATGATGATACCACAACTGATATTGATCCAAATATTCAGCACCAAAATCTTCCAAATCCTTTCTCCAACCCTAGGTCTTCAAATTGCACAATCTAGCTCTTTCTTCACTTCTCAATGATTCAAAATCTTACACAAATGCTTGTTGATTTTCCTCAACCTATCACACCCTTGATTTTATCTCAACTCATGCTTCAACACGTGAAAAAATCACACACCTAGGTTACACTTCTTGCACATACCTTGCACACAAATTCAAAAATATCAAAAATCTAAAAATAAAAAACAAATTAAAAAATACACAAAATTGAGAATACATAAAAAAATCAAAGGTAAAAAGATCACACATTACAATCAGCAATTGCATACACATGGATGTTCTTTCTTCCCTTTCTTGCTCTTCTTTTGGAAGTATTCCTACCATTTTCATCCCTTCGATGATATTTCATTAGCTCATTTTCGGACATTTTGTGACATTTATCTTTATGGTATCCGTTTGACCTTGGTATTTCATCCCATGGTAAATTAAAGAATGACTGACCTCTTACAGATCCTATCACAATCAACATATAATAAACTTGTTGTGAATAAATTTTGGATATATTTGTTGACACCAACCAATTTTGTCATCGTAATCACTTCTATATCCTTCCATCAAGCCATCGGTGGTTCTTAACCCCTTGTCAAAAATAATCCAGAGAGCTAAAATAATTTTGAAAGAAAAAGAATAAAAAATAAAAAATTTAAAAGCTAAAAGCAAATAAAAATTGATATATACTTCTCTCTTGGGGTATTTCCAATAATATCTATCAGTCTATGGATGCATAGATGGTATTAGAGAAATGTTGTGATTAGAATCAAATTCATCTTCGTTGGGGCTATGGACGTCTAGTGAAACAGAGAAATGTATGACTATCCTTCCACCATTCATTCAAAAATCACCTTTCAAAATCAATCATTCCTACACATTGCATAGTGTCTTCACTTATTGTCTATCAAATCTTCCCTTCAAGAGGTACTTTAATTCCATGTGCACACACTTTGGATCTCTATGAGTAAAAGGATTAGTATGTTACTAAGTGTATTTTTAGACCTTTTCAGACTCTTACTCTAGTATGTATCTTGTCTCATGATTTGTGCCTTTGACTAATCTATTTTTCTTCACAAGTCTTCTAAGATAAATTCATAAAAAAAAAATTCTTCTACTTCGTTTAGAACATCCATTTGTATGGTATTGCCTTTTTGGACATATGTGTGGATAACTTTGTCCACTTTCACAAAAATAATCTGTCACTTCATTTATATCATGTGTTTCTTAGTTAGCTTATTCTGGGAGAATCCTCGCTCCTTCCCGAACTTCATTGGATTACGTTCATCATCATGTTGAACTTATTCTTCTTGGCCTTGATACCTCGTTCATCATCGGCATGTTAAGAGTTTTCCTTTGAATACTCCCACATAACGCATGGGCATTTTCATATCTTCAATTTCTTGCACATGTGTGGAATTATTCCTTGTACATCCCATCTATCATTGAGGCATCTATGTTTCTTTATTTTCCTATACATAGCTTGAAAAACTTTTAAAAATAAAAAACATTCAAATATGTTAGAAAAATAAAAAACATTCAAATATGTTATAAAAATCACAAAAACATTCAAATATTTTTCAAGAAACATTAAAAAAATATAAATCATCCTAAAAAATGTTTCTCTTTGGTTTTCACCTATTCATGTGTGCGAATCGCGATCATCTTAATCTACCTCCATCAAAAAAAGTTATGTTGCTTACTTCATATGTACTATGGGGCACAACAAGTTTCTTGGTATTGTTTTGTAGCACACAATGCTTTATCATTGGACCCATGTGTCCTCCATTATTCCCCTTGCATGTATATTTTCTTGGGGCACCATCATTAACCCTTGTCATTAATTTGCATAGGTTGGAATTTAAGCTTGATAACAAAAACATTACAATATGTTTCTTTGTTAGGTTATCTTGTTTACTTTCTCGTATTCCATTACATTATGTATGTTTCATGGAGTTAGGCATCTTGTACTTTCTTGTATTGCATTTCATTTTGTATGTTGTATGGAGTTAGTGTTTTTAGCGAGAGACATTTGTTTGTATATCGATTTTCATGTCATACTACACTTTTTTTCATTATATTTTAATAAGGACTGATGATGAAGATCAATAGCAATATGATGGATAATAAAGTCGTTTAAAAGGTAATGAATTGATGTTAGCTCATTCCCCCTTCCCCATACTCATTTTCTTTTATATTCCCTTTCTTCCCTTCGTATTTTTTCTATTTCCTTTATCTTTTTCATCATCAATCGACCTATTTCATCACCCCATCGACAACCAAGGGGCATCCTTAATTATACTCATTTTTCTTCTATCCCTTCAAAAATTTATACTTTTTATGCTTGTTTACTTTCTTTGAAGTGACATCACCTATGCCACCCCAAAGAGGGGAAAATGTAGACACCTAAAATATGCTTACACTTAGCATTTCCTCCAATCCAACCAATTAAAAAAACTTTGTTAATTCCCATTCTATGTTCTATTCTCAAATGTGCATTCACGACACTCTTTCAGTCGTCTTCTTCCTATAATCATCTAATTGGGCTAATATCTCTCTTATTAGCTAGGCATTCCTCCTTTCGACCATTCAGAACCTCCCTAGTTCTCTCTAAACCACTTATGTTGGTTTCTTCAGCCATCTATCATCCACGAATGATTAACCAGGACCCCTCCTAATTCTCAACAAATCTCTAATCACTTGCTGATTGAGTTTAACTAGCCTAATCCTAGCTTAACTATTCTAAAGCATGTTTACTTAGCTCCTAATTCTAAAGTGATTTTTATACTTTAGTCCCACATGCACAAGAATTCTAAACTCTTCCAAACTAAAAACTATAAATACAATCCTAATGCTTTCCTTTCAAATGGTCCTTCTCTCTCACAATTGGATACTTTAGAATTAGACATCATTCATATTAGCCAAGCTAATAAGACATTTGATCTTGGCTATTGCTATGTACCTTGGGATATGATAATATAATATATATGGGTTGATGGAGATGCCGACATGTGGCACACATCCCCTTAGTTATATGTATGGGTTCACATGGGATATGATAATATAATGTATATGGGTTGATGGATATGTCAACGTGTGGCACACATCCCCTTAGTTAGTTACATGGGCTCACATAGGAATTAATTATATTGGGTAATGGGTTGGCCTACATTGGGATTAGGTGTTACCCATCCTATTTAAAGGATGTGAGTATCATTATGAGGTTCATGTATGTATGAGTTGATTATTCTATTTGGTAGAGGTTTATTGGAGGTGTCCCCCTTAAAGTGGATTCCCATATTGGGAGATTGTGGAGTTACTCCTTCCTTAAGGAGCATTGTATGGTGTTGCCCTACCTTAAGGGTATTATTCTACATATATTGATTATTTGGGCATCTTGGCCCCACATATCTCTTATTTTTCATTATCTTCTATAATTTACTTGATTTATTATATGCAAGGTTCTTATCAAGTGGTATCAGAGTAGTGATCTGGGCAATTTGTGGGATGAAACCCTAATGTTGGTGATTCATCTATATCTTGAGATCGACTTGGAATTTTTTAGATATTTTTGTGGGGAGTGGATACATAGTTCAAGTGATATTCCCTCAAAATTTCATATTTTTAGAGTTGTTTTGCAAAATTTGTGTCCGTTTTAGGGTTGAAACCCTAATTCTACGGTTGCATCTATATCTTTTGAATAATGATGAATTAGGAAAATTTTTTTTGGGTTGATGGTAACATATTCGAAGAAACCTCTCAAAAATTAAATTGGGGTTTGTGTTCTTTGATTTCTGATTTTTGGCTGAACTTTATCCGAAAGGGTTATAACAAGGTTTGATCAAAAGGGTCTATTCCTAAAACCCTAGTTTTGTGGATCATGGGGATGGTAGATTTTTTTGGAGATGGTAGGATTGATGCTAGAGAATGGTGGAACAAATTTAGGGTTAAATTATCTAAACCATCAGATATTTGGTTATTCAAGTTGTGGATTAGTGGCCCTACATAGATTTGGTTTTCTGAGTTAGAAAAGGAGAAGTCTAATTGGTCTTTGGACGAACTGGAACAAGTTTTCATGGACAGATGGGAAACAAAAGAAGAATAAGAAGAAGAAGAATCAGCAGCAGCATCGGAAGAAGAAGAAGAAGAAGAAGAAGAAGAAAATGTTGATGATGAAGTTGTTACACATGATAGTGCATCTCCAAGGAAGGAAGCTTCAATATTTCAGTTTGAAGGGTGTATTCAAAGGAAAAAGGTAATTGTTTCTATAAACCCTAGCAGCAAATATAACTTCATCAATATGGATGTAGCTCAAAATATACATGTACAAGAAAAACATATCAAGGAAGCTCAAGTGGATGGTAAGCATATTCAAGTTTTTGAAGATTTAAAGCTCTCTATGGATAAATATGTTTTACATTCAGATTTTTATGCATTAAATATGGATGGTATGGATATTGTTCTTAGATATCCTTAGTTAGAGAGCTTGAGAACAATTAATCTTAATGTGTAAAAGAAATTCATGAAATTATGGTACAAGAGAAAGAAAATTACATTGCAAGATATCACACTTAGAAAAGAAAAAAGTAATGTAAAATTGGATCATGAAGATGAATTTGAAGATGGTGAAGAAGGGAATAAGGATAAATCAAAAGGAGAGGATGAAAAAAATGATGAAAAATTCAAAAATAATTTCTCTACTCAAGAGAAAAAATAAATAACAAACAAGTTGGAAGAGGAAAAAGAGGAAAAGATTGATAAGGTTGAGTATACGAAGGTGGCACCATATCGACACCCACACCATCATGAGAGGAAAAAATCATGGAGATATGTTAGGACACATGAGGATAGAAATCCATATGGATATACATGGAATCACAAGAATAATAATTATGGATATGCATGGATGCCAAGAAGGAACACATATGGACCAGTATGGAACCAGATGAGCACAATGGAATATGGAATTAGGTTTGGAGCAGCATCACCCACTAGGATTTCATATGGGTGGTTGGATGATTGAGCATGGAGACAAGTGTGCAATAATTTAAAGCACACTCATTATATGAATTCTTCTTATGTTTTAGGGATGAAACATGTCAAAGAGGGAGGAAATGCTATGTACCTTGGGATATGATAATATAATATATATGGGTTGATGGAGATGCCGACATGTGGCACACATCCCCTTAGTTATATGTATGGGTTCACATGGGATATGATAATATAATGTATATGGATTGATGGAGATGCCGACATGTGGAACACATCCCCTTAGTTAGTTATATGGGCTCACATAGGAATTAATTATATTGGGTAATGGGTCAACCTACATTGGGATTAGGTGTTACCCATCCTATTTAAAGGATGTGAGTATCATTATGAGGGTCATATATGTATGAGTTGATTCTTCTATTTGGTAGAGGTTTATTAGAGGTGTCCCCCTTAAGGTGTTGCCCTACCTTAAGGGTATTATTCTACATATATTGATTATTTGGGCATCTTGGCCCCACATATCTCTTGTTTTTCATTATCTTCTGCAATTTACTTGATTTATTATATGCAGGTTCTTATCAACTATCCTTCATTGTTGAAACTCCTCCATCTTGCATCCATACCTTCATGCTAGGTTAGTTTGAGGGTATCTAACTTGCCTTGTAGCTATTTTAGAGACACCTCTTCACCTCCATTGAAGCAAACAACACATATAATTTGATTTCTTATAATATAAATTAGGTTCACATTCATTAAGCTTTCATGGAGTAGAGAGATATTTAGATATGGTAGGGTTTGAATATTTGTTTCAAGTTTATATATGCATGAAAATAGATAGTTTCTTATTTAGATCTAATCTTATGGTCCATATATGAGTTATCAAATCTTTTTGATTATTTATCCTCATTCCATAGCTTTTGCAACTCTTCCTTGTTTACACACACAAATGACTTGCAAAAACACCCAAAAAACGCTTTTATAAGCTTCTAATGATTTAAACTCAATAAAAATATTTTTCCCCCCTTTTTCTCAACCCATACATTAAGGAAACATTCCAAATTTTAATTACAACAGTCATAAGTGACCCAAGTAGGTCAGCCTAGCTAAAAACCTCATTACATGTGCCAAAAATGGCCCAAAACCCCATGGGCACAATCTTAAAAATGCCCTTACATCAAAACCATACTTAGTCATGATCCATAAACCCTTACACATGTTTAAAATATCATTTAACATTCATACATGGTCGAAATTTATCTCAACCAATCAAATTATTTCATTTTATCGGCCTAATATACTTTTCAAATCTCAAAACAGTTGTTTCCAAGACCCTTCAACACCACGAAACTTTATTAGGCCACAACATCACTTCAACATGAAAAAACCATGTCATGTGTTGGCGAGAAATTTTTTTGGGGAAAAACTTGTGGATTTCTTGCCAATGCTCTAGAATCTAAGTCCCTCTACTTAACCCGTGTTTTCTATTGTATATGCATGTGTGAGTGAAAGTGAGTTTTCTCCAGGTGGCCTTATGGTCAAGGATCCAATAGGGGCACTCCACTGACCCTACAGAAAATATAAATCTCTTTCTAGGGAGGAATTTGTCTGAAGAGTTGGAAAGGGATATAAAATAGGTAGGATAACTACTTGTTATAGGTAAAAAAATCATATTCCTACACACACTAGTTGGAAGTTTCATCACATGCACTAAAATTAAGAGGAAACAACTTTGCAAGTAACAATAAGACCAAATATAATTTAATGAGCACAAAGTATCAAGAAATCCCTTAGTCAAATAAATCTAGAAACTCCTTCTTGTATTGATTGCTCAAACAAAATTTTTACATAGTGGAGAAATGGAGGAAATTTGAGAACGAGGGAATGGAAGAATTTGGTTGTCTCCTTTGTTCTCTCAATGAACTCTTAAGTTTACAAAATCAATCAATAACCCTTTGAAAGGAAAAGGCCTTTACAATTTATATAATGAGAGATGACTCTTCATCTACCCCCCAATGGCTTTTCATATGTCCTCGTGCAACTTAAAACTTTTCAACTTCCTAGGAGAATATTAAGTCCCTTTTTATAACATAAAGGTGACTTTTACATTAGAAGCATAAAGTTTCTTTTTAATTTCATTAAAGGACATATAAAAATTACACCCCCAAATAAATAATTAGAACATGGAGGAGAGATAAAGTAGGGGGAGGGAAGAGAGGAGAGAGAGAAGGAAGAAGAAGGGGGAAGAAACACCAATGATGAATAATCTACCTCCGATGAAGTCCACAACTCCTTCTAGATGACTTGATGGAATGCACCAATGTGATGATCTATAAATCCTTGAAATATTTGCACCTTGAGAAGATCCTTTGGATGGTTCAAGGACACCTTGGGTTTAAGTGTTCAAAAAAACTTGTCGAATGACTTCACTGATGACCATGAACATTAACTCATAAAGATCCTTTTTGAAGAGATAGGAACTCAAAACCGATCCTGCCAAGTTGAATGAATTGTTTCACTTTGATGACCACAACTTCCACCCTACACATGATATACCTATGACCCAAACCATGTAGTGAGTGTTGAAAAACACTTTCAAGTTCCCTAAGATGGATCTTGAATGCCCTGTGAGAAATGTCTATGATGATCCCGAATGATGATGTTGACCTGAATGATCATCCCTTTATGTCTTATTGTGCCAAAACTATCCTTTGAGTGTGACTTACTATTAATAGCAAGTACCCATATGAGAAAATTATTATTTTTGGTAAGAGGTGATTTTGCCTCTTCTTAACCATCCTGATGTGATGAACTCCCTCATTCACTCCTACGCACACTACCTTCACCTCGCCCACTTCTTATGGTGACTTACTATTTTTAGTAATCATCCATATGGGGATTAATATTTTTAGTAAGTGGTAATTTTCACTTTTTTTAATCCGAAAATCATTCTAGCTTCCTGGTGATCTTTAGTGCACATTACCTTTGTCATAGCCACTTTTGATGGTGACTTCCAAAACATAGCAAGTTTGTATACGAAAACTTACAATTTTTAGAAAGTGGACCTCCAATGCCCAGTTTGCAATGGAACATATATTTTTGACTTGGTTCATTATCATGATCCACGTACTCCAAATTTCACTTGATGTTTCTCATTAGAATGCTTGGAAATAAAATTCAAATTTTTTTCCTGGTAGTGGCTTCAAGCATGGAGCTGCCATAAAGGGAATTAATGGAGCTTGAAATTTGAAGGTCTAGTTTTTGTCTCCGATCATGATGAAATTTAATCTATTGTGATAGGTTTTTCATTTCAATTTCATCTGCAAGTTTGTAGCTTTTTCCATTTCCAAATTGATGGGAAATCATTGAATGTGAGCTAGGGAAAGAAATGGGATTTTTACTAGAAGAAATGTTTCAGGAACCATTTGATCTCTCATTTGTTGCATCTTGAAAAATGAAGAATTCTATAAAATAAGACATCTCAATCTAACTTGTATTTTAAAAGATATGAAGATTTTACGATTCACAACAATGAGAGTTTTTAGGCAAATATCTTCATTATTATTCTCCTTCTTTCATTTCTTAGTATTTTCTGATCAATATATCTTTTGAAACTTGTATGTATTCATGGATTTGAGTGTTTAGTTTTTTATAGGTATATCTAGTTCATATCATCAATGGTGGATTGGGTGTGAGAAATTAATGGTGGAAAATTTATAGAGCAATGGCAAGGTGAACTGTGAAGAAGAAGCGGGAAAAAATGGATAAGTGTCAGATTTCAAACATTTAAAAATTAGATTCCAAGGGGGAAAACAATTATCTCCTGATTTCCCCCAGCACAAAGGGACATGAGGGACATCAATTTTCATAGTGCTTCAGGTGATGACATGTGGCAGCAGATCCGATGGTTAAGGATGCAAGCTCCACTAGCTCTCGGGGGTTGGAAAACTACTCTTGAAGGGGTCACATGGGTGACCACGAGTATCCTTGGGATTTGGGAACATTTTATTTTCCCTAATGTCCCCCAAGATAAAGGGACATGAGGGAAATCAATCTTCATAGTGTGCCTCATCTTGACAATTGTCACAGATCTAATGGTTGAGGGTTTGGCTCCCACAAACACCTGTGGGTTGAACTAGAAATCTTGGAGGTATTATGTGTGATCAAGGGTGTTTTAGGGGTTGGGAGAAATTTATTTTCCCTCATTTCCCCTATCTTGAGGAATGAAAGGGACACAAAATTTTGATAGGCTCCTTGAGCTAATACTTGTCCACTTCAAAATATGGCTAACTATGAGGTCTTGAGAGTGAACTTGCGACGGTGATAATTTGAGCTCCTAATGGACTTTTTGGTGAAATTTTATATTAAATTGAGTTAAAAATTTCCTTCTGAATCCAATTGTGGTGGTCTCAGATCTTGATTCCTTCATTTAATCTCTGAAAAATTAGATTTTATATCTTCTCCTTTCCTGTGCATGAGAAACACTACTTGCAGACCTATTGCGTCAATGTTTTGTGAAAAATAATATTTTATTTATTTTAATTCCCTTTCTAAATATGTTTTTATTAGCTCCTAAATCCATCCCAAACTCTCGGAATCACTCCCCAAAGTTTAGTTTCTTTTTTGGCCATGTGTACTACCTAGGCACGTGAAAAAAGCGATTGCGACCTATTTCTCCAAGGTGTTGCAAAAAATTTGATTTCACCATCTTGTATTTATTTCAATTCCCTTTGTAATAATGTATTTTTGGTTCCTAACTCCATGCAAAGCTCCTTAATCACTTCCCAAAGTCGGGCAACTCTTTTGACCATGTACGCCGACTAGGCACGAGAACCTTAATTTTGATGAAACTACTCCAAATCCTCCAAACATTTCTTGAATCTTATAAAATAATTTTGTGATGCTACTAGACCTTAAATTCACCTCCTTGTATTTGTCTTCTATTTTCCGCTCCATGTGGTTTCTCCAGTCCTAGGAAGGCCAGTGATAGCCCTTCCCACTACTGCCCAAAGTTTGCATTTTTTAATGAACTCCTAAAATCACCTAGAGGTTTTGAATTTACTTTCCTAAATCATTTATGGAATTGAGTTAACATAAAATTGGAGGTAACTAGATTGACTAGGTAGATTCAAGGTTTCTTGGAAGGTTCAAACTTGTAATTTTTGACACAAGGGTATAGTTGTCATGCTTGGAAATTGTCAATTTCCTTATTGCACATTTTCATGAAAACACCATGTAAAAAATTTCTATAAATTTAAGACCTTGTATAAATCTTCTAATAAAGTTATAATCCTTGAATCAACCTTTTATAAACCACATCTATATTTTTCTTCACCAAATCAACTTGCCAAAATTGTTGTTTGCAAAGGCTAGCTCATAATTTTTTTTCTAAAAACATGAAATAACTCCAAATGGATTCATTGGATGACACATTCATCTCTATTTAAATTAAATATGATATAAATAATCACCTAATCCATCTCATGCTTTAAACAACTCCAAACTTGCACTAAAACACATCATGTCCTACACTAACAAAAATCTTCCTATCCAAAGAATGACCTAGAAACCTTGTCAAATCACCTCATCATGAGGAAAACCTCATATCAATATAAATATATCTAAATCCTATTTCCAACAAAAATTTAATAATCTTCAAAATCCACATGTAGCTCAAGATATATCCATTTTACTAAGCACTACTTTTGAGGCCTCAAAACTGCCCTTTGACCAGTCAACCTGAATGGACCTCAAATGACCATGTACCTACATTAACATGTTATGAAACCTCCATGGACATAAATATCAGCAAAAATAAATCATCCACCATAAATTTTATCATGTTACTCCTTTAGAAAACCTTGTCCCAAAACATTCTTCTTCATAAAATGACTTGTTTGAGTGGGGCCCACTCATCACCATGACCTCAACCATACATTTCTAGAAATATATGAGATTCCTCTACAACATAAAATCATCAATTTTGATTAATCAATCGAAATTGAGTCACTATAACTCTCTTTCGGTAAATTGCTCCTAGCTAGGGTTTATCTAGGGTTTAAGACCATTTTATCTTCTTAACATTTGTTTATAAATAACATGATGATAAAATGACTTTATTATTTTTTTGAAACTTAAAAATCACCATATAAACATACCTGAAAGCCACAAGGTCCCATTCAAAGCACACAATTCACAATGAGCATCAAAATTTCAAATTTGAGTTGGATTTTCACTTGTTCTTCACTTTGTCTCACATAAACTGTCGTATCTTGAAAAAATCAATTCCTAGTAACCTAAAATCTTTCTCGAGAGAACCATGACACATCACACCAACATATCCAATCATCATAATGACAATACCATACCTCAAACTCTCCAACCATTAAGACTTATCTTTTCTCACATGTTTGTTCCTCACTGTAGAAGCTAGGGTCAACTGAAAGAATACAATAAATCATCATAAACCTATGAAAATGACCCAAACATACCTAATATTCCATGATATACCTAAATTAAATCTTCCATGATATCATATATCTCCAAACCACACTTTGTCACACCTCCAAGTAACCATAACTTCTCCCAATGAGTACATGTAACATAGTGAATCATCTATATTTGTACCATGCCACTATTGTGAGTTCCTAAGCACCCTCAAAACATAATATCCATCATGTCAACATGCTTCTCAAGAATCCAAGAATCTCATATTGTCATGCAACATCACCTAGGCACCTGAATAGGCTTACAAGAGCAAGGAATCGTCATTGAATCTCACTATAAAAACACAAACACATCTAAATCATCATGTTAGCATCATGTAAATCATCATAAGACCATAATCCAACATCCAATTTTTCATTAATGTGGTTTTTAATCAATGAAAACACCTAATATGACCACATGCCAACATTATTATTATTTTTTCATGTTATTTTCACTATGAAGGCCTACCTACATGTTTTGGAGTGAATAAAAATATATAAAAGAAAGTTTAAAAGACTCATTTGAAGTAGTAGTTGGTGTGAGAGGTTAAGCGACCTAGGGGGTATTTTTGGAGTTTCAAAGAGGTCTAAATGACTATCATGAAAGAGAAATGGTTAGTTAATTATGTGCTAAAGAGTAAGAAGATAATGTTGAGCTAGGGCAAAGAAGAAATCAGCTTGAGGAGAGATATATTTGAGCAAGGAAGAAGAAGGTGTGTTTGAGAAGGGTTTTGAGAGAGAGGATCTGAATTTTTGATCACCATCAATTGTTGTAGAAACATATCTTCAATGATCAACCATTTTAAGTGGTTGAGTTGGTGTTTAGTTATCTTAGGGGTTGTAGCCTCCTTGTGGGGTTGGTGCCTCACTAAACTAGGGGTTGGTGCTCTGTGTGAAGTTTGTGCTTCACTAAATTTATTTTCTTTGAGTAATATAAGAAAATTTTCAGTGGGTTTTCTTCCCTTTGAGGGTTTCCCACTTACATCTTGTGTTCTTTTGTTCTCTCTTGCATCTTATTATTGAGTATGGTTGATCAAGTGTTTGGTAAGAAAAAATATGGTTAAAGGAAAATGAATGGTTTGTTTTGATGTTTCACACAAAGACAATCAATTAATGTAAATATTTTTAAGGACTGGTTCACCCCCTCTCATTCCATTGTGCTTCTAACAATTGGTATCATAGTAGGTCCTTATGAAGAAAATTTGACTACTTGAAGGAGATCCTATTAAAGAACAATTTTCTTGATCAAAATGGGAGGATATTGTGTTATATCAAGGTCCTAGGTTTAATGGAACAAACTATTCCCTATGGAGATTTAGAATGAAGGTCTATCTAAGTTCTCTTGGATATGAGATAGATGTTGGATACTTTGACTCATCAGATCTTATGGAAGAAATTTCCAAGGATATCCTTTCTGGTACTTTGGAGGAATGTGTAAGTTACATGGTTTTAGAATGTGATTCAAATAGGAGATAAGGGAAAAATTAAAGTATTTGTATAAAGATAGCAATCCTTCTAGTGAGAGTGGAAGTAATGTTACAAGAAGCTCAAAAGGAAATGAACAAGATGATGTAATTAAATCATAAAAGAAAGAGAAGAAAGATATTCTCAAAGATGATTTTTTTGTAGAGGAGTTAAAGCTTCAAATGAAGAAAAATATGGATTTGATGTCATTAAACATGGACTAAAAATAATAGTTATGCCTTCTTAAAGATAAATTAAGACAAAATGTTAGGAAATGTGAAAAAATCAACAAATAACTCAAAGATCATGTTGAATAGTGACAAAAGCCTAGAATCCAAAGAAGGAAGAATTTTCTAAGCTAAAAACAAATTTGGAGCATGCTACATCAATCTAAGGACTTACTAGAGCAAAGAATCAGATGACTCAAAGGAACTGTTAGTGTAAATCTACAACACCCCCTAAATGATTAGGGGATCATTTTTGAAAGTTACCTAAACATACCTAAACGGTGTCAGTGCAGAATATCATCTTGAGAGCTTTCCAATGACTATGAGAATGCAAAAAATGGACATCGGGAGTTGTATATATGTCTGGTCAAAGTTCAGATAGCGAGAAAGTCAACTTTGGTCAATCGGTCAATATTGGACCAATGGCACTATGGCACGTGGAAAAAAGGCAAAGGGATTAATGTTTGGGTTTCTAATCTCCGGTCTTTGATGGTTGTACAAGAATGCTCGCAGGCCACTGTGTGGACTATGGTATTATCACCGATGTGGTGGGTCCACAAGCCACCACATGGCTTACCACCATGAATCAAATATGATTAATTTTCCTATTAGGAGATGACAAGTGGAACATATGCTATTGACCAAGTTAATTATTTTCTATACCCCATGGTATGGGTCAAATTTATATTTACTTGGTAAGTCCAATTTCCAAATGCCACACATATATGCCAAACCGCTACATATTAATGTTAAACATTAGTATTAAAGCCCACATAATTCTCCTAACCGCCAAACACATTGCTAAGGATCCACGTAGTGGTAAGTGTGGAAGATTCCACATGGAAGAAGGTGAAGTGGTGTAGGGGGCTAACCCATGTGTGGAGATCCACGTGAATGAAGGGGTGGCTAAGGTTTAATTAAAACCTTAGAAAAATAAAGGAGCTACCTAATGTGGGATCTACCCACTTAACTATGCAAACCGCTCCCTATGGGATTTTTATCCCATTAAATATGCAATGCTGCCCAATTTGGGATTAAACATGCAATCTGTCCAAATGGAGATTAGCCTATCCCATTCAATTTGCTATGGGCTAAGATTTTAAAAATAGCCTAAGGATGATTTGTAATTGCATATTTTTTGGGCCCTAAAATTTTATAAATAGGGAACCCATTTGCATTGTAAACACACACACCCCAAGCTTATTATTTGTTAAGCTTATTTATGGGATGTGTTAGAATTAGTAACATGGAAATTTTAATATAGTTTTTCACAACTATATTAAATTTCTAAAATTACTATACAAAGATATTGTTTATTGGCCTATTATTTTAGGCAATAATAGACGGAATATTTGTGATTGGGAGTAAATTATAAACTACCCAATAGGCCCATTGAGCCACACCAATTACTTGTAAATCCTCAATTATTGACCGGAGTGCTAGCATCATAATGATAGCTTCAGAAGGCCGATCGAAGATGAAGGAGATTGTTCATCGGGAAGGTGAAGAACAATTTGAATGATCATCGGAATTTTTGAAGAACTTGTGTAGTGATAGGAAAGTAAAATTACATTAGGTTTTCTTGTGAAATTACTATTGTAACTTACAAGTTTTGACTAGTGGAACAGTTTGACCACAAACCCGAGATGTAGGCAATTTCCAAACTCCGTAATCAATCTTTGTGTAGTTGTCTTTAATGTCTTGCATTTATTTTAAATTGATGACTTAAAAGCGTAAAATTTTTAGCAAATAATTTAAACCTACAAGGGTCCGAGATTAGGTAGTAATAACTTGATTCTTTTCGGATCAAGTTGGTATCAGAGTAGGTGATCGACCTTGCAAACTTGCTAATCTCCGAAGCAAGTTGGTGATTACTTCAAGTTGGTGCAGTTGGTTCAATTTGTGTGAACATGGTACATGTGCACCATGGGCAAGATGTTCTGAACAGGCGAAGCTTGATGAGGTTGAAGCTTATAATCACCAGATCCAAGAAGAGAAATCTCTCCTGTGATCAATGTATTACTCCTTGGAAGAGGAGAATGCTCGCTTGAAATCAGAACTACAAACCAAGGATGAGCTCTTGGCAAGGTTGTAGTGTGGTGATTAGAGAAAGGAAATACCTTCAACTTCAGATGTAGTGACCATGGTAGATGACTGCACTTGTAAGTTGTTCACCACTAGAATATTCTTCTTCCTCCCATTTGGTTTCAGATTTAGGTAATGAAGTCTTTGGTTTGTTTGAAAAGCATACTAGAGGCATTGGATCCAAGTTACTAGATAAAATGGGATTTGATGGAAGAGGCCTTGGTAAAAATGGCCAAGGCATTGCTAACCCAATATAGGTCGAGGATCATCCTCATTTTATAGGTTTGGGTTATCCTAGTGCAAGAATGGAAATTGGAGAATGCTCTAAAAACATTGACGGGAGACAAGCTTTTAAAAGCAAAGTGAATTCTCCACTAGTCTTGCTAGAAGATTATGAGCAGGAAAGTTGTGCTTTGTCATCACAGGCAAGATGTGGTAAGAGAAATTAGTGAAGAGGTAATGAGATTTCACCTCCGAGTTTCTTACCATAATCATAAGCACAGTAAAACTTCTGATCCACTTTTTCAGATTAAGAAGTATGGTTATGATTTTATAAGATGTGGAATTCCTTTCCATGTACTTTTTATGGATTGCATAATCATTCTATGGCAAGATGCTGAAAGAGAAGGAAACTAATGAAGAATTTGATTCCATGCATCAAGAATAAGGCAAATCTAAAAGACCAATCTCGTCATGCAGAGTCAAGAAATGACATAAAGAGTTCCTCTTCCTAGAAGAAGGAGATTAAGAGGAATTTGTGTGCTCATTGCGAGAGGAATGGGCAATGGGTGGAAAATTACTGGAAACTGCATCCATCTCGCCATCAGAGTAATGGTAAGACAAAGATGGAATGGAGGCCTATTGCAAAGGAAAAGGAAGTTTCTACTCCACCACCAGTTGACAAGTCAACCCAGGACTAGTAATACCTGAAAGTGAAAGTCCTTTAAAATGGGTAAGTCAACAATTTTTCAATTATATATTGCATAATTCAGATTGATGAATAGTATGTAGTATTTGTTTGGAGATCAGATTTTGTGAGAAAATGTTGAGAGAAAGGTTTACAATACTCAGTGGATTTTCTTACTTAGAAAATTTGATTAATGCTCCAAACATATCTCCTAATCAGCTTGTGAGTACCTGTTATAGCTTGGATACAGGATTTAACTCATATAAAGCTTAGAGATTGATATGCCATTTGTGTAGACAATAGAGTTCACAGAGGTCAGCTCAGAAATTCATTCTATGTAGAGGCATTGTGACCGTGTAGCAGAATGGTAGTTGAATCACCATGGGCATTGACATCAGGTCGAACTTCATTCTATGGAGAAGCCATTATGGGCATCTAGTAGAATGGTACTTGATATATTTTGTCAACAAAATGAGCTCTTAAAAGATCATTTCAGAACTTCCTTCTATGTAGAGGCATTATGACTGTGTAGCAGAATGGTAGCTGAATCACCTTTGACATTGACATCGGGTCGAAACTTTGTTCTTTGGAGAATTTATCATGGGAATCTAGCATAATGGTACCTAATATTGCATGTGAATAAGAGGATCTCTAAAAGTATCATCTTAGAACATCATTTGGTGTCAAGGCATTACGACCACATATACGAATGGTAGCTGATCAACAGAATTAGCATCATGCATTGGAGGCTCAAGGTCTTGAAAGAGGCTTAGCATCATGTATTGGAGGTGTTGAGGTCTATAACAGACTTAGCATCATGCATTGGAGGTTTGAGGTCTTGAAAGAGGCTTAGCATCATGCATTAGAGGCTCGAGGTCTTGAAAGAGGCTTAACATCATGCATTGGAGGTGTTGAGGTCTACAAAGACTTATCATCATGCATTGGAGGCTTGAGGTCTTGAAAGAGGCTTAGCATCATCAATCGAGGCGTTGAGGTCTATAGAGACTTAACATCATGCATTAGAGGCTTGAGGTCTTGAAAGAGGCTTAACATCATGCATTGGAGGCGTTGAGGTCTAAAAAGGGACAAGTCATTTTCCATCATCGACATTAGATCGATCATAGCTCTACGTAACATGGAGTTCCTTCAAACCAGTTTGGATTTTGTGGAATCAACTTGGAGCCAAGAGTTATGTTATAGAGTAAAAGAAGATCCTTGTTGTTAGATATCAAGAAGCTTAGCACCGCACAGAAGGAGCATTGAGGTTTCATGTAGAAACTTAGCACCATATAACAGAGGCATGGAGGTATTCTTTGGATATCGAGTGGCGCAGCGAAGTGTTGTGGGCACATAGCCCACAAGTATAAGATAAGTGAAAAGTTGTCAATGAGAGAAGGTTGCAGAGGAAGAGACCTAAGAGTCTACTAAAGCAGCACTTCCGAGGTGGCAGCAGAGTTCCGATTCAAGATAGGATAGTAAAATGTTCCAATATAAGCTTTTTGGGACAAAAGCCTTTCTTAGTGGGGAGGTGTGATCAGGGGATCATTTTTGAAAGTTCCATAAACATCCCTAAATGGTTTCAGTGTATAATATCATCTCGAGAGATTTCCAACGACTATGAGAACGCGAAAAATGGACATCGGGAGCTCTAGATATGTTTGGTCAAAGTTCAGACAATGAGAAAGTCAACTCTAGTCAACTGGTCAATATTAGACCAATGGCACTATGGCACATGGAAAAAGGCAAAGGGAATTGTTTGTTGGTTGTATACCTCTGGTATTCAATGGTCATAAAAGAATGCTCGCAGGCCGTCGTGTGGACTATGGTATTATTGCCGATGTGGTGGGTCCACAAGCCACAACGTGGCTTGCCACCATGAATCGAATACGATCGATTTTCCTATCGGGAGACGACAAGTGGAATATATGCTATTGACCAAGTTAATTATTTTCTATACCCCATGGTATGGGTCAAATTTCTATTTACTTGGTGAGTCCACTTTCCAAATTCCACACATATATGTCAAACCGCTACATATTAATGTTAAACATTAGTATTAAAGCCCACATAATTCTCCTAGCCGCCAAACACATTGTTAAGGATCACGTAGTGGATAAGTGGTGGAATATTCAACATGGAAGGAGGTGAAGTGGTGTAGGGGGGCTAACCCATGTATGGAGATCCATGTGAATGAAGGGGTGGCTAAGGTTTAATTAAAACCTTAGCAAAAATAAAGGGGTCGTCTAATGTGGGATATACCCACTTAACTATGCAACCCACTCCCTGTGGGATTTTATCTCATTAAATATGCAATGCTGCCCAATTTGGGATTAAACATGCAATCTATCCAAATGGAGATAAGCCTATCCCATTCAATTTGCTATAAATGAGATTTTAAAAATATCCTAAGGATGATTTTTAATTGCATATTTTTGGGTCCTAAAATTGTATAAATAGGGAACCCATTTGCATTGTAAACACACACACCCCAAGCTTATTTGTGGGATGTGTTAAAATTGGTAACAGGGGAAATTTTGATATAGTTTTGTAAAACTATATTAAATTCCTAAAATTACTATACATAGATATTGTTTATTGGCCTATTATTTTAGGCAATAGTAGACGGAATATTTGTGATTGGGAGTAAATTATAAACTACCCAATAGGCCCATTAAGCCACACCAATTACTTGTAAATCTTGGATTATCAACCAGAGTGCTAATGTTGCATTAATAGCGTCGGAAGGCTGATCAAAGCTTAAGGAGATTGTGCATCAGGAAGGTGAAGAACAATTTGACTGATCATTGGAAGTTTTGAAGAACTGGTGTACTGATAGGCAAGTAAAATTCCATTAGGTTTTCTTGTGAAAGTACTATTGTAACTTACAAGTTTTGACTAGTGGAACGGTTTGACCATGAACCCGGAGATGTAGGAAATTGCCAAACTCTGTAATCAATATTTGTGCAATTATCTTTAATGTCTTGCATTTATTTTAAATTGATTACTTAAAAGGAGCAAATTTTCAGAAAATAATTTAAGCCTACAAGGGTCTGAGATCAAGTAGTAATAACTTGATTATTTTCAGATCACTAAATGACCTTGAGATCTATAGTCTAGAATTGGGTCATTTAGTGTGATTACACAACATTGAGTTTTCTCCAAGGTGATAAAAATCTCCAGAGAAATTTGGTTCTTACCACTCTGTTTAGGTGTATGCATGAATTTTTATAGAGGTTCTGATTCAAAATTCCTACTCCAAAACTACCAAGGAGACATGGTTGAGAGAAACATGGAAAAGTGAAATAAAACTAAGCTAAAACAGTGATACACCAAATGAGTGATGAAATTTTATCTTGCAAATAAAAAAAGATCACGAGAGATGTAACACCAAAGCATGCACATCTTACCAAAATATAATGAAAGATCAGAAGACAATGATAAACACATGAGAGGATTGGAGGATCATTCACAAAACATGCATTACCATTCCCAAGTTTAATACAATGCATTACAATGGAAGAGAGGAAAAAAACATACCAAATTCTCCATAGAAGGTCTGAAACTCCTCAAATTCACATTATAAGGGGAAGAGGGGAGTCTGTAAGAACAAAAACGTCCAACCCTTTAAAAATGAGCCAAAACTGGCTTTTAATGATGAAGTAGAATGAAGGAAAGGCAAAAAAATGGGAAAATTGATTTGAGATCTCCAACCACCGACAAGATCCATTAAAATAGCAAGGGAACCCTCACAAATCCATTTTTTGATGCATTTGGCCATGCTGGAGAAGAAATGAGTGCCATACCTCATCAATTTTGGTGGTTGGGGGTCGGTTCGCATTTTTTCCCATGCCAGGGACATTTATTCAATTTTCTCCCACAAATATCCACCAAAAATAAAAATTGAATAGTCCATTGTGTGAATAATTTCAACATATTTCCAATGATATAAAAAACAAAAAAATCGAGCTCTGGATCAAAAGATATGGCCCTCTAAAGATTTAGGGAAAAATAGGTGAAATTAGGGAAAAAATAGGGTTCACGGGCCGAAATTTGAATTTTTCCCTCTTTTTCAAATTGGGAAAATTTCCTAAAAAAGATCTTCCAGCCTGACCTCTTCTACCACATGGCATCCTCTCGGTTGATATGCGGGATCAAACAATCATTTTGCCCCTTTTGCGAAATTGTAAAATTTCCAAAAATACTCCGTGCTTTTGTCACTCTAGGACACGTGGCACCATCTAGTTGCTTAGCGGGGATGCACTCCATTTTTACCTTTGCATGTTAACCACTTTGGAGAAAATTCCAAAGTCTTTCTGCCTCCCCGACTCCCGCCATTGACAAGACATGTGGCATCTTCTCATTGCTCGGCGGGGATGCACTTGTATTTTTTCCTTTAACACACTTTGACCAAACGCCAAAAAAACTCAAAGTCCTTCTGCCCCCGCCACTTTAACTAACACATGGCACCATTTCATTTCCTTATGGGATTTTAGGCCAAAATTTTCCCTTTTACCATTTTTCCCCAAAAGGCTAAGTGCCAATTTTTTCATGTGGGCCCGCCTTGGGAAAAATTCCCCTTTACACTCCGCCGAGCCATAACTTGTAAAATACAAGGAGTTAGGAGGACTTCTTTACCTTTCTAGAAAGGGGAGAAAATTATCTATCTGATGAAGCCATCTCTAATAAATTTTGAGTGACTAAAATGTGAAAAAAATTTGACTGAGGCACAAAGAAGGAAAGAATGAAGGAAAGTTAGCCAAAATAAGCAGGGGGCTCATTTTGGATAACAATTTTGGCAAATTAGAGGGGTCATATGCCTGCTAGATGAAGTGACCAGGTTCTTGAAGCAATCCATTAGGAAATGGAGTCATGAACTTAACTTCTTGTTACTCTCAATTCATTAGAAAATCTCTAAGATGAAGATTGTGAGAGTAGAAAATTACTTTACTCGAAACATGATCTACAAAAGATGCATCCTTGGGGAAAAAAATGTGCCAAAGCATTTAGGGAAATGTAAATCTAATCTATAACAAAAAAATGTGCATAATCACTTGGAGGAATGAAAAATCTAAGCTAATATGTACAAGGTGAGAAGTTTCCCTTCTAGTAGCAATGCTTTAGATGGATTCCATTAACTGGAATCTATAGTTCCTCACCATCCAATGTAGACAATTGGAAGGCATTTCTATTTTTGCATTTTTTGACCATGTAGGGGCCACTCCAAATGGCATCAAATTTTGAATTCCTTCCTGGCTTTGCTTGGTCTGCATCCCATTTCAACACTAAATCTCCAACTTGGAAAGTTCTAGCCTTAGCTTTCTTATCAAAGCTTCTCTTGATCAATGCTTGGTCTTTTTCCATTGTTTGGGCTGCATGCTCTCTAATTTCTTGGAGTTCCATCAATTCTACATATCTAACCTCCATGGGCTCATACTCCAACAATTCCAATTGCTTAATGAGTTTTAATGCTGGCAACTCAAGTGACATAGGCAAGATTTCCTCCCATAAACAAGTCTGAATGGAGAGTTACCTGTGGATCTCTTGGGAGTTATCCTATCAGCCCATAGAGCTGATTTGAGCTTAGTGTGATAAGTCCTCTAATTTTCATCGAGAGTCCTCTTAATGATCCTTAATAGATTCTTGTTTGTAGACTCAGCTTGGCCATTGCCTTGAGGGTAATAATTTGATGAAGTGCTCAAATAGATCCCATTTATAACATCCCATTCAGTTACCTTTGATCCTATAAATGCAAATGCATTATCTGATATTATAGTGGTAAGTATACCAAATCTGGTTCCCATCCCCTCATAGAAGTCTAGAATGCTATATTCATTTTCCTCTTTGAGTGTCACCGCCTCACCCATTTGGTGAAGTAGTCTCACATTACTATTAGAATCCATTTGTGCCCTTGGCTTGATTTTGGATTAATGACTCAATGAAGTCCAAACCCCATTGCATGAATGGCTGGTAAACCGATATTGGGTGCAATGGAAATGTTGCTAGCCTCTCTTTTCCCATGAAGAATGCACAATTCTTGTACCTCTTGATCCATACATATAAAACACTAAATACTCACGGCCAATAATAACCAGCCTTCATGATCTTGAGAGCTGTCACTCTTGGAGAAAAATTCCCCAGCTGATCCATTATGGAACTCTTCTAACATTTTCTCAATCTGATTTGTCCCAATGCACCTCAGTAACACTCCATTGATATCCCTTTTGAACAAGACGCCATCAATAAGTTCATACGGAATAGCCTACAATCTGAAGTGTCTTATTTTATCTTTGTTCATCTCTGGAGGGCATTGGCCTATTTGTAAGAAGTGCATTATGTCTTGGGTCCAACAAGGAGTGAGCATACCACCATTTTCTTCTTAAATATCTCTTTGTTCTTGGCTGTCTTGCAACACTAAAACAACATTATTCTCTTTTCTTGCTTCAATTGGTTGACTCAAGGCCAATTGCTGACACAATCCCTTTCCTTGTACTAGCTTGGTGACTTTGATCTCAATGTCATACTCCATGACATGAGTAATCCACCCTACACATTTTCATTTACATCTTTATTGAGGAGGAAGTCTTTAACTCCCACATGAGAAACCAACAATTGAACGTGGTTGTTTGAAACTATATGCCTAAATTTCTTCAAGATCTTAATCACTACAAGAACATACTTCTCAATGAAGGAATACCTTACTTCATAGACCTCCAAGATTTGGCTAAAGAAGGAAATTGACTACTCTGCATTTTCTTCATTCTGTTGTACTAAAATTACAAAAATTATATCACCACCGCCAAATGCATAAAGGATGAAGTCTTTGGAGAAATCTAGGTTAATGAGAGTTGGAGCCCATGAGATAGCTTCTTTGATTGCCTCAAAACTTTCCTTACCATCAGTTTTCCATTTCAATGCCACACTTTTCTTCAACGTCATAGTTATTGGCTTGACAAGGGATGTAAAGTTTGGAACAAAGACAAACCTTTCCTTGTACCAGCTTGGTGACTTTGATCTCAATGTCATACTCCATGACACGATTAATCCATCCTGAACATTTTTCATTTACATCTTTGTTGAGGAGGAATTCTGTAACTCCCACATGAGAAACCACCAGCTTAAACTGGTTGTTTGAAACTAGATGCCTAAATTTATTCAAGCTCCTAATCACTATAAGAACATACTTCTCAATGAAGGAATACCTTACTTCATAGACCTCAAAGCTTTGGCTAAAGAAGGCAATTGACTACTCTAAATTTTCTTCTTTACTGTTGTACTAAAATTACAAAAATTGTATCATCACCGCCAAATGCATAAAGGATGAAGTCTTTGGAGAAATATAGGTTAATGAGAGTTGGAGCCCGTGAGATAGCTTCTTTTATTACCTCAAAACTTTCCTTACCATCAGTTGTCCATTTCAATGCCACACTTTTCTTCAACATCATAGTTATTGGCTTGACGGGGGATGCAAAGTTTGGAACAAAGAAAAACCTTTCCTTCTACCAGCTTGGTGACTTTTATATCAATGTCATACTCCATGACACGAGTAATCCACCCTAAACATTTTTCATTTACATCTTTGTTGAGGAGGAAGTCTTTAACTCCCACATGAGAAACTAGCATTTGAACTGGTTGTTTGAAACTAGATTCCTAAATTTCTTCAAGCTCCTAATCACTACAAGAACATAATTCTCAATGAAGGAATACCTTACTTAATAGACCTACAAGCTTTGGCTAAAGAAGGCAATTGGATACTCTACATTTTCTTTGTTACATTTATACAAAAACTACAAAAATTGTATCACCGAAACCAAATGCATAAAGGATGAAGTCTTTGGAGAAATATGGGTTAATGAGAGTTGGAGCCCATGAGATAGCTTCTTTGATTACCTCAAAACTTTCCTTACCATCAGCTATCCATTTCAATGCCACACTTTTCTTCAACATCATAGTTATTAGCTTGACAAGGATGCAAAGTTTGGAACAAAGAAAAACCTTTCCTTGTACTAGCTTAGTGACTTTGATCTCGATGTCATACTCCATGACATGAGTAATCCACCCCACACATTTTTCATTTACATCTTTACTAAGGAGGAAGTCTTTAACTCCCACATGAGAAACCAGAATTGAACTGGTTGTTTGAAACTAGATGCCTAAATTTCTTCAAGATCCTAATCACTATAAGAACATACTTCTCAATGAAGGAATAACTTACTTCATAGACCTACAAGATTTGGCTAAAGAAGACAATTGGCTACTCTACATTTTCTTCATTTCTTATGTACTAAAATTACGAAATTGTATCACCACCACAAAATGCATAAAGGATGAAGTCTTTGGAGAAATTATGGTTAATGAGAGTTGGAGCATGTGAGATAGCTTCTTTGATTACCTCAAAACTTTCCTTACCATCAGTTGTCCATTTCAATGCCACACTTTTCTTCAACATCATAGTTATTGGCTTGACAAGGGATGCAAAGTTTGGAACAAACCTTCGAACAAAATTGATTCTTCCCAAGAAATTTTAAAGAGCCTTCTTATGCCTTGGCAATGGTAGTGCTTTATTGCTTCAACCTTCTCTCTGAATCAATTACTAACCCTTCTTTGGAAACAACGTGGCCTAGGGGCTTGCCTTCATGAGCTAGGAAAATACTTTTGTCTACCCCAAATATTCTACATCTTTGGAAAACTTATCTCAAATGAAAGAGATGATCTACTACACTTTTAAAAATATAGTAATATCATCTAGGTATATCAGCACTATTTTGTTGATCAATCCTTTAAATCCCATATCCATTTCCCTTTGGAAAGTAGCTCTAGCATTAGACATCCCAAATGGAATTTTCTATATGCATAGGTTCCCCATTTTGTGGTGAAGGATGTTTTGAACTGATCCTCTTCCTTTATCATGATCGATTATACCCTGAATAACCATCTAGTAATGAAAACCTCTCAAAGCTAACAAAAACTTACATAATCTACTCCATATAAGGAGGTGGGTAGTGATCCTTGAGGGATTCTCTGTTCAAATCTCAAAAGTTTACACATAACCTGATTTATCCACTCTTATTTCTAATTGGAACCAAGTTTACAACCCAACTTGAATGCTTGATGGGGAATATGATACTTGACTCTATTAACTTATTCAATTCCTTCTTCATGAGAGGTTTAATGTGTGGATTGACCACTGCTTTCTACACGATGGGATTAGCACTTGGATCTAGTTAAATTATGTGTTGAGATAGCTTGTGTTGGTCGTCAAATAGGACTTTACGAAGAGCAACAGTCAGGGGACAAGAAGTCCCTCCTCTTTAATGGGAGAGGTTCCCTTATTCAGAAATGAACCTATTTACAAATATACAAAACATGATTTTCTGGTTAAACTTGGATATTACGAAAGTGTTTTCTATAAAGATCATCAATTACAAAAGGACTGAGGAATGATAGTACAAGAATGAGAAAAAAGTCAACATGCAAAATTATAGATAATAGAGTAACTCTTTATGTATGTGAAGTTACAGTGAATTGAAACAAGATCATTTGTATCATATAAATAATATGGAATTTAAAGACACAAAGTTCTACAGGTTCATTAATCAAGGACACAAAGTTCCTTCTTGGTTATACAAGATCACCATGCTTGCAACATTGGAGAGTATGCAATCGGCAAGACTAACAAACTAGAGACAAATGATCTTCACAAAAATTAAATGAAAGCTTAGGGATAACAGAGATTAGATAGACAAAGAATGGAAAGCCCTTCTGTATTGATTTCTTTATGATCTATTTACACTTTTAGAAAATAAACCAAGTTCTTCTTTCTAGTGAAATGGTGTGGAGAGGCCATTATATAGCTTACAAATCAGTTATCCTTTGTAACTACTTCTTTTAACTAAATATTAGTTAAGGATTGCCAATCCCAATACCTCAACTAATTACAATGAATCCAAGAAAAAGAATTAGAAAAGAAGAGAAGAACAAGGAGAAGAAGACAGGTGGTTATGAATGGGAGGGACCCACTGACTTCAAAATTTGCTGCCTGAATCTCTTCAATGCCTCGGCTATGTCTCTGCCACGAGGGACTGACGTGTTGGCTGTAGACTGACCCCAAAATCCGAGACACTTCTCCATTTCTTTATCAAACTCGACATGAGTATGATAATCTTTATTTGCTTCTTCAATGGCAGATTGAAGAGAGCAGATCTCCTTCATTTTCTCTTTGGATTTGGAGCTTTCCTTGAATAGATTGTCTTTGACAAAAGCTCGAATTGAGATTTGATTTCTTGCGGGAAAGAGACACACCAGGAAGTTTCATCCTAAAGATGACAATGTATATCTTTGAAAGCTGATACAACCAATGTCTTGAAAGCTTCACCCTTCTGCCAGCTATTCTTCAGGTCTCCCAAAGCCTCCTCCAAGACTTTTATCTTCCACTCCATGCTGTAAACCCAGGACTTTGATAGATTATCCTTTGCATCATCAAAAACCTTATTTTCCAATAAAATGTTCTCATCTGTCTGTCCCATGAGACGGAGGTCTACTATGCAACTGCTCCAGAGTTTGAGCTCTTTATCTATGACCCCGATAGTGGAGGAGAGCTTCTGTTGCAAATTATTCACCTTTCCACGGAGTTTGAAAGCTTCATCGATGAAGTTCAATCCAGCAACAAGCATATCTTCCACCATGGCCTCCATAGCTCTGCCATAGACAGAATACTTGTGCATATCTTTGATACTCTGTACTTCATCTTGGCTCAAAATTATAGGTGGTGGAAGAGTATTCAATGGGGTAGGGTCCAAAACTTTGTCCTTAGACAAAAGAGATTTGATAAAGCCAATGAGAATCTGGGCTTGTTCCTCTAACTGTTCAATAGTTTGCTGCCCTTTCTCTACCCTCCCAATGACTCTTGTGACTGTTTCCTGGAGGTTGTGGATCTCACCTTCAGGAGTAGACTCTCCCATTGGAATTTTTGAGAGTTCTAAGTCAGATGCCTGCAAGTCCTACTCTAATTTGTCCACTGTATGCTTAGCAATCTCCATGAATTGCTGACCTTGAGCATCAGAAATTATTCTGGAGGTGATTTTGGATTTCTTGGCATGAGAAGAAGTAGTGCCCAACAAGGTTGCGACAGCATAAAAATTTGGCCCTGAGCTCCGAGAGGAAGATTTTCTCTTTCTACCATCAACAAAAGGTTGAACCCATGCAAAAGAGGAAGAGGAAGTAGCAGGAGGGGAAAGAGGACCAAGAGACAGAGAGCTCATGATGCTCAAGGTTTGCACAACTGTTGTCTCAAGTTGAGATGTGAGTGGGGCACTGGAGACAATCACTGTAGAGGAATAAATAGCACTTGAAATTTCAGTGCTCTGGACTTCCTTATCTTTATCTGTTGGATCTTCAGGAGCATTTGCAGGGGCTGGCACTTCACTCTCTTCAATTTCACTGAGAACAATGATGTTCTCTAGTCCCAAAGGCACTTCTACCTACTTTCTTTGAGGATCTTTTTCCACAGGCTCCTTCTTGACCTCTTTGAGTTTCTTTTGGTACACTTGAGTGGATGAAGGAGTGGAAGCTGCAGGTCCTTGCGTTGATGAGGCAGGAGGGGTTTGCACAGGTGTGTCTGATATGGGATTCGATGCTTCCCTCCTTAGTGTTGAAACATCCTTAGAAGAGGATTCTCCTGAGTTCCTTCCGAGCTCTCGAACTTTCTGTCAAAACCAGGACCTTAGTCTGATTAAGGCCGGAGAAAGGATCTCGGCTAGATCATCTTTCTCTTTCCTATTCCAATCCAAGTCCTCCAAGGGAGTGTGCTTAACGACATTGTCATACTCATATGAGTATAGATAAGAATTGTCATCCTGGAGTCCTTCAGGAACTTGGTACAAGCCAAGTTCTTGAATCAATTGCAGAGAGAACCTACCATAGTGCCTCCTTCTAGCCTCAAAATCATCTGCACAGTCAGCCCAGTAGTCTTCTGTATCTGCCCTATGATGATATATTATCTTGATGTTCTGTTCAATGAACTTCTTCAAGTCAAAGCAAGTTCTTGGCTTGAAGAAATGAACAGTGATAGGAACCAGGGCTCTTTCTATGTTCTGTGCATCCAGGGTTGTTTTACAAGTGTAATTTCCCAAAGAGATGGGAAAGTGCAAACTAGAAATCTTCTTGTCTCTACAGGTTCTATGTAATTTGTCTAATTGCCTGCATACTTCTATCAAAGCCATCTTATCACTGCAGAACATGGGAAGCCTCAAAGGGGTGCTCTCATAGCCAGCAAGCTTGATATAAGAGAATTTTCTGAATTGGATAAAATAAGCACCGTAGTGCGATATCAGATTCATGGCTTCATCAGAAAACCTTCTAGCAGTATCACCTTCAAGCAGCCTAACCACGTACATGGTGAAAGCATCATTTACCCTTCTGAAATTGTGATTGCTAGTCTCTAGGGTGAACTGTGGGTAGTAGGCATATACAGGATCATCCTTGTGGGCATCAATGTAAGAAAAACCAAACCATTGTCTTGATGCGCGGAGTATACATCGTGCACGAAGTCATGTATAACTTCTTCGTTTGATGTACATTGGACAGCTGCTCCACCAAATTCATGCTGATGATTTCCACCCAGTTGATATTTTGAGTTCCCTCGCACACCATGTTGATGAGTGGGCACATCCAAAAATGGAACTCATTAGTAGAAGGTAAGCCCATAACCCGAGCGAGGATTTTGAAATCTGCTTGGAAGAGAGTCTTGGATAGATGAGACGCTCCCTTCTTAGGGTTTTTAAGCCATGACTTCACCACCCGCGCCTTGAATTTGTCATTGTCTTGATTAAACAGGGCCTGTGCTTGATCCTGGGAAACAACTATGGCATTATCCATCTCTGGGATCCTCAGAGCAGTGCTAATGGTGGTAGCATCTAGCTTGGCGATGAGTTCCCCGTGTACATTGGTTAATTCACTCGAATCAGGGTCGAAGTGAGCTCCGCATGAAAGCACTGTATCAGCACATTGCACTAAGATTGGGAAACCTCCAGCAAAATCCAAACCGCTATCGTGAATCATCTGCGCCATTGGTGTAGGGTTTGCATCTGCCATCCTTGCCCAAAAATCACTGAAATCAAGATGACGAGCTTCATTGTCCCCAATATTGGGAACGGCAGATTCTAGTGGTGAGATTTGCTCCTGTCCCTAAAATTTGATCTTCATATTGATAGTAATTCGGAGGACAGAGACGCGAGCTAGACTTTGGGAAAGAATTACAGAGGGAAGGGATACACGCGCAGGAAATTATATTGCAAGGGTTCGAGCAAAGGATAACATGGAAGCAGTGTGAAAAATGCATAGGGGTTTGCTCATAATATAGCCGATTAGGAGAGAGAAATAAAATGAATGCGCATTTAATACATACCTACCAATTTGAATAAGCATGATATTTGGGTAGAGCAGGAAAAATAAGCACGAATGACACTTGGTTCATTTGGGACATGTGAGACGCCTTGAAAGTCGCGGTTTGGGTGAATCAGTGAAAATGGAATAACTTGCCCAATTGAACTGGGACACTTGGGACAAGAAAGTGTGAAATCGCGGTTCGGGTGATTCGGCCGAAAAAGGAACAACTTGCACAATTTGACTTGGGACATTTGGAACATGAAAGTGTGAAGTACGCGATTCGGGTGTTTCGGCCGAAAATGGAACAACTTGCACAATTGGACTTGGGACATTTGGGACAAAAAGTTCCGACGGGCCCGAAAAAGACAAACTTCGGGGAAATCGGCCGATCGGGGAACAGAGCGCACTTTTGAACTTGGGACATGCGGGACAAAAATGTCCGACAGGCCCGAAAAACACACAAAATGACCCAAAAACACAGATTTTCTCAATTTCTCGACTTTTAACATTTTCAGTACAACAGAGAAGACACTTAAACTCAAAATTTTGAAAATTCACTTTCTTAAGAGCAGGGAATTTTGAGTGGACAACAAATTGCTTGGAATTGAAACCTCTCAAGTCTTCATAGCTCCAGGAAAATACATCTAGGAACTCTTGGAAAAGTTACATAAAATCATACCTTTCGTGTCGTTGCCACTTTACCAATTTGAAATGACTTGCCTTATCTAAAAGAGATTGGCTCGAATCCTCTCCCTTGACTTGGATGTTTTCTTTCTCTTTCCTAAATTGATCATTAGGATTGAAAATAGACTCTAAAGTCATAAGTCCCTTAGGTATTTTGTTAGTTCTCGGTTGTACCACTTGATCACCATACTGCTATTCTAACTTTTCCTAATTTTTGGCTAAGAACTCAGCTTCCTCTTACAATAAATTGATGATTTGTTGGTCACTCTCAAACACCTACCAACTTACATTATTTTACGCACGGATGGCCTCACAATCACATGGATTTTTGGCTGCATTTTACCTCTTTTGATACTCTCCACAAAATCAAAGGTTTCTCTAACTCTTTGCAAGACTATTAGCATCTTGGTTCTCTTTCCTAGCAATAGAGTTGATGTCAAATCCCTCAAAGTTCTCAATGAGGTCCCACACCCTATTCTTATAACTCTTGAGAAGGTCATTCTTGGCAGCGTGTTGTCCTTTAAATTGATTAACAATCAACTCACTATTAAATGGAATGAAAAGAAGATTGTTCCAAGTGCGATCTCAGATGATAATAGCACACCACATTAGATTTACAAAATAGAAGAGCTAAAATACCATATATGGAAATCCATCATAATCCATAATGCTCAATACATTACAATAGAATGACTTGAATTATTCAATAAGAAAGATGTACATATAGGAGGAGGGAAGTGCAACTACTACCTAAATCAATGGTGAAGAACTCCCACTAACTGATATTGGTAGTTAAGTTAACTCCAAAAGACTAGTAAGCTAACTCCACATAACTAAGAAGCTAACTCAACACAACTAGTACACCTAAGCAAGCTAACCCAATAAGTGTAGGGCTAACACAAGTGTAAGAATTATCCTGATAAATAAATAAAAGGATAAATAATAACCTACACTAACACCCTCTTGTAAGCATAGCTTAGGTAGGTGAAAAAGAAGGTGGGTCCTGTATGGCTTTGATGAGGTACCCACGTACAACAATTGGGAAAAATGGACACCGCAAGGTACCCAAAACCAGTAATAACAAAGTAGAGAGGGGAAAATCCTACTACAGGATATTCTTAGAATCTTGACTCCAAAAACTCATACAATGTTGAAGAAGTGTGGTGTGCACTGTGGTATAAATCCACTACTCAATCATAGAACTCAAAAACAACTGACACTAGGCTTCACTAGAATAGCTCCATGTAAGGAGAATATCAATGGAGTGATGTCAAAAGTGAAAAACAAACACCAAACATAATTTTATCAACTACTACAAATAGGTGTGCCACGATCCAAGAATAACCAAGGCAACAAGGCAAACATGAGATCTAAATAAATAGGAGTGCCATGATCCAAGAAAATCCAAGGTAATAAGGCAAGGACATGAAACCCGAAGAAGTAGTATCAACACCACACCCTCCCATATTGTAGAATGGGTAGAGTGACACCATAAATCTGTATGAGTTGTCAAAATCAACTACTTAAACACTGAAAAACTAACACTGGGCTCCACCAGAATAGCTCCCCCATAAGAGAGACTATTAACATGCCAAAAAAAAGTGTCAAAAATATAGATCCAAAATATCTCAACAAACAAGAGAGATATAAATGTATACACCCATAGATACAAGAATGTAATACCCAAAAGTTTAGGACGTCGGGCTCAACCAAAATTACGTCCACAAGTGATCATAACACCCTCTTGAATTTGGCACTTTATAATTTAGTGCATGTACATATCACAATGAGTAAAAATACCTTTTACATTTTAAATAGTGTATAAAAATTTCACTAATGCATAGATCTTGAAAAAATACACAATTTCAAATAAAAGATCACCTTAATTCAAGCTAAGGATAAAAAGTTCTGAGCTCTACAAGGTTTTACTATTAAAATAATATTTTAATGTTGATCTTTTTAAAAGGTACACGTGACACCCAAATGTCCAAAGGGTAAAAGAGTGCATCCACATGATACATGCTTGCGACCAAAGGATAAAAGCCTACTCCCAAAACCTAAATGTCCAGAGGGTAAATCATTGCATTTGGAGGGTACATGTTAATATCCAATGGATAAAAGAATGCACCTAGAGGGTATAGATCTGCGTCTAGTGGATAAAAGACTGCATCCAAAACCAAAATATCTAGAGGGTAAAAGAATGCATCTAGAAGGTACACGCTTATATCCAATGGATAAAAGAATGCACCTAGAGGGTACAAATCTATGTCCAGTGGATAAAAGACTGCATCTAAAACCAAAATATCTAGAGGGTAAAAGAATGCATCCGGAAGGTACACGCTTATATCTAATGGATAAAAGAATGCACCCAGAGGGTATAGATCTGCGTCCAGTGGATAAAAGACTACATCAAAACTGAAATATCCAGAGGGTAAAAGAATGCATCCGAAAGGTACACGCTTATATCTAATGGATAAAAGAATGCACCCAGAGGGTACAGATCTACATCCAGTGGATAAAATACTACATCCAAAACCAAAATATCTAGAGGGTAAAAGAATACATCTGGAAGGTACACACTTATATCCATTAGATAAAAGAATGCACCCATAGGTGCAGGTATGCATCCAAATTTTTCTCTCTCAAAACATGGTCGGCTTTATAGTCGATTCTATGGTTTTTGCACCTTCCAAATCCAATTCCGCACTCCATTTTGCATAAAAATTCATGTTGCAGAAAATTGCTGAAAATTCTGAATACATGAAAAAATAAACTCTTGCTTACAAAGAAAAACTTACAGATGGATGTCTACATCATCTATAGCTCGATACCATGAAAGGAATGAAAAAAAGATTGTTCCAAGCCAAAATCTCAGATGATAATAGCACACCACATTAGATTTGCAAAATAGAAGAGATAAAATGCCATATATGGAAATTCATCATAATCCATAATGCTCAATACATTATATGTAACACCCTGATTTTTGTAAGTTATCTTGGTGATTATTTTTCATAATGTTGTAACTACTGAAATGAAGGAAAACATGTTAAGATATATTTTTGATCTTAAGGGAATGTGTTGCTAATCTGGATTCTTGCATACTGTAATTTGTTTACATGGGACAACAGTTATTATTGCTTGTATGTTTGCTGATGTGACGAAAAATTTGTCGTATGCTTGCTGAACTCTATTTGCTGATTGACAACACACCTTGAATCAATTCCATTGATCCAAGGTATGTTGTGGCCTTCTTGTAATCACTTTGTCGATTTACTCTTAAACCAGACTGAAGGTTGATATAAATGTGCAGCACCTGATTTCAGGTATGAATAGCTGGCACGTAGATGCCAACGGAAAAGGTTTGATTCTGAACCATGCACTATTGAAACATGAGACCTCGTAAGGTGATAAATGTCTAGATGTGGGTGGCTCAGGCATGTTTAACGTGGGATGAAACGTCCTGCACAACACTGAATTTTGATGACAGTCGGAAGGACTTGTTTGGAAGTTGATTAATTAGGTGTTAGGGGGAATTAGATCCTAATCTACTCCTAAGTTCTACCTTACATCCTAAACTACTATCCTAAGTGGATTTTTAAATTCTAAATGGTGAAAATAGACCTAAGTTCTATTAACCTAAGAACTAGGCGGTGACCTAGGTTTGAACACTATTGTTAATCCTAAACTAATCCTAACCTAAGGAAGGGGATGCACAGACCCATGGGAAAGGATAAGGATGGAAGGAAATTTAATGGCATTGAATGAAGGTCCTTACGTGGAAGTGCGCCAGTTTGGTGGGAATAGGGAAAAGCTAGAGGTATCTAGTTAGTTATGGAACTAAACTCTGTTTGCATGCAAAAATTTGAATTTGGAAGTTCGCCAACCCAAGTCGGCGGTGGCGTGAGGAAATAGAAAAAGGTAGAGCCTTTAATGCATTCAATTTTCTTGGTCATCGTGACCAGCCCGCCTTGGAAAGAGTATGGAGGAATTTTTTTGGTTGTTTATTGTGTTGTTCGGATTTTTGGGAAGTTGCTCTGCATTTGGTTTTTCTTGGTTCAGTCGAACCAGTTGTGATTGGTTGCTATCTCTATTTCTTGGGAAATTGAAGGCTATTTTCGAGCCTGTAGCAGAAGGTGATTGTTGGGAAAATTGTTGCTATCGTGTGGAAGGAAATACCTTCTATAGACGCGGTTTTCTTCGAGCATTCAAGGAAGAATACTAGGCATGTTAAGCCCTTCTCTTTAAAACTCTTGCTTTGCTTAAACGTCTCATTAAAACAACCCTGCTCTTCTGATGAAGGGGGTTTTGGGTTTATTTGATTGCTGTCATGACTGAGATGATTTGGGTTTAGTCGATTTTGTTGTCATGTTGGAAATGATTGGGTAGAATCATTTTCTTGCTGTTGTGATTTGAACTGTCTTTGTATATATATTTGAGTTGGAAATACAACCTTGCTGTGTTGGTTTGCTCGACAGTATTGGGAAATTCGTTCTTTATACTATGTTATTGTGCCTGCTGTGCGAGTTGTTTGACGTTGTTTCTATACTGAAATTTTGAGGAAATAAGTTCCTCTTCCTTCTGCTGTTTTAGATTCTGAAGGAAATGATAAATGGGTTTTATTGAGCATTATGAGCTCGGTTCGAAGGAAGTGATAGTAATATTCTTATTATTGTGCTTTTCTTTTGTAAAATTTAACGAATACGACTTGGGTATTCGTGAAAGTTAAGGAAAGTAACTGTTTTCCTTCTAAACTTATAAATGAACTGTATTTTCTCTTGCCTTGGTGGAAAGTTGATTTTGTTGTGTCTTATTGATGTGGTTTGATCTTCCAGTTCAGACTGTAGTTGTGAACAAGAACTTGGTTTTGTATTTTTGTGCAAATAAATGGAGAAATGCATGGGAATTAGCTTGTTGTTGAGTCTGTCTTGACTGTACCAAGCTTACGTATTTAATACCCTATGCGGGTTTGCCTTGATATAGGTATTGATAAATGATTATTGTATTCTGAGTTCTGCATATCATTATGAAATAGAAAAATGGATTTCGGGTAGAAATGTTTGTTGACAAGGAACTCGAATTTGGGTATTCATTGCATATGGTATATTGAATGGAAACTGTACAGGCTATGTGAGTTTGTTTTTCATTGTTGAAAAATTGTTCTATTGTCAATATGGGTTGAGCTGTCATGATAAAATAAACACGATTTGGGTGTTTTTATTACATTTTGAAGAAGATGATTGTTTCCTTACTGAAAATAGATGGAAACGAGTTCTTCCTTTTTCTGTTGTTTTAGATTTTGGAAGGAAACAGTAATTGGGTTTATTGAGCATTATAGGTTCAGCTTGATAGAAGTGACAATGGTATTTAGATATTTTTCTGAGTGTTGTTTTCTTTCTGTACAAATGGAAGGTTGAAATGTTTCGTGGGATCTCTGATTTTGCACTGTCATACAAAAAAAGATGAACTCGACTTGAGTGATTTTTGTTGTGTTGGAAGAAGATGGATGTTTTCTTATGTAAATAATTACAGAGATGAATTTTTCTCTTCTTGCTGTTTGAATTCTGGAAATAGCACTAGAGCTTCACTGTACATCCGGATTGGGCTTGCTGTAGGTAACAACAATGTGCAAATTGTTAATTATGAACTGTATGCATTCATGGATATAGAAATTCATGTGGATAATTGATTAAGTGACTGTATAAATGTTTGTTCAATTAGAATACAGTGAAAGAAGTATGAAATCTTTTAGTATAATAGGTACATAGTATGCATTCTTTATAATGCTTGTTCTATGATGGATACGATGTTTTACCAACTTGTTTTTGGTATTCATATGTGCTTGCTTGAAAGGGAGTATTGATATGGATAATAAATTCTTCCTTGTCTTTATTTAAAGCTGAATATGAATGGAATTATTCTTTGCTGCTGGAAAGTGAATTCTGAATGGATTTTGTAAGTTTCACTCTGAACTGTTATCTTGATTTGATGTCTCGTTTGGATTCAATTTTCAGTACAGTCATGAGGAAAGGAATAGGAATGTGGATGGATAACTTGGAATAATGATCATTTCTTCTCTCATACAGTTGGAAATCTGTAATCGTTTAAGAATGAATTTTGTATTGCTTAGGTTTAAGCATCTATATTTATTGCTGTTTGCTTTTCTCATCTGTACTTGATTGCTTGAAATCAAAGGAGATGCATGAACTGAAAGGAAAGTAATTGGTTTACATTTCAGTTAGATTTTATCCTTTGCATTTATTACTAATGTAAGGAAAGGGAAGGGATAGCAGTTATGATTATAACAGTAGTATGCTTTTACTTGTATTCCTAGTTCTTACAAATGTTGTAATCTGGAACTGTCGAAGGAAATTGCATCTTGTAATGGTTATGTGGGAAATAGGACAGAAATCCTTTGACTGATTGGGATGGTATTTAGATGGTTCAGTTGTCATGCTGTTCATTATTTTTGATGCTTAATTCTTGATTGATGTTCTTATTAACGTTTCATAAAAGCAGGGTTCTTTTATTGAGACAGTTAATTTGAAGCACCTCATTTTAATGACAAGTGCTTAATATGCTCAGTTCAATGAACTGACCCGTGCAAGTAATTTTGTAGATGGAATTTGAGTAAAACGAAGACATGGCTGTTTTCTTATACTTCTTTTGATTGTCTGAAGATGAATTGTATTTGTTAGTTATTATTCCTCTACGAGGAATTGTGAAAAGAAGAAAGTACATTCTTCTATCTATGTGTTGTAACATTGTTTAATATAAACAAAGTCCAGTCATTTGGACTGGAAAATGTATGGATTATGAAATGGATTGATGAATACAAATACAAGTGTGATATTTTAATGACTATATCAGTTTGATATTGTTGATTAAATTGGAAATATAATGTTATTTCTTGATTTGGAATTATTTAATTGTCCTTGGATGGATTTAAAGGGAATTGATTTCTATTCTTACCTAAATGCAACTTTTAAGTTGAAATGTGCAATTAGTTCATACTTGGGTTAAGATGAATTTTTAATTGACATTAAAAAGGATTAGGAGGAACATGATCTCATAACTGATAGGTATTCAGGATTAGCTTGGAAGCTAAGGAATATCAAATAACTTAGGAGCAACCGAACTTCACATTCGGACTCCGTTAATAGCCTCGTATGTTAAATTCAGAAAGAAAGGATATGGGATCAATATATCCAGGGCTAATAGACCTTAACTATGTAAGGTTAAGGAGAATAAATGAATACATTTATTGAGAATTAGACCTCGTTTAAATGACATCTAATAAGCTGGAATTCTGAATTTGGTTACAGTTGTGAAAAAACTTGGTTAAGTTTAATAGGTTAAACTTATTACGTCTGTCGGTAATGGGCTGCTTAATCCAATGATTAAGAAAAGAACCAAGTAGAGAAAATGCAACCCTTCGGTACGAAGGAGAAGATGCATAGCAAGCTAGAAGATGGATTTAGTCTCTCTTAGCTCCATACAACTGTAACAGGAATGAGGATAAAGGATCAGCATGGTTGCTGAAAGTTGATCTTAAATATTAAGATCATATCCAAATCACTTGAGCTGGATGTGTACTCTCGATGGGAGGATTCCGTAGGACATTGACATACGCCAGCTACAGCAAGGTGTCTTCATGAAGGCGGGGCCTTCATGATGACACAATGTTATAGCTGACATATTACAATTCCCTCCCGAATTAAATCATCAAGATTACATAAGCTGAACATTAAGATCTTGGTTGGGGATAGGAGTATGCTCACGTATATGGAGTGACTCCGGAGGACTAAAGATAACTAGACACATGGAGTCGTTTAGGAATGACATCGTATGTCTACGTATATTTAGTTACCATAAGTGCCTTCCTATACTCGTTCATATTGCTAGTAGCAGTTAGAAATTGACCTTATTTTGGAAGGACTGGTAGGAACCAAGAAAGACCATTCTAGATAATAGGTGAAGTGAGGTGAAGGATGTATTCCATTGGTGTGTATCACATCTAGGAATATGATCATGTAAAGCATGTGAAAATCTTTGGCCAAAGTATCGCAAGTGCTGGTTACGTTGTCATAATCACCTAATTTAAGATGCAGGATGTCAGATGAATATCAGTAATAGATATTCAGATAGGCTTCTTAAATGGATCACTTCGATAACCGAAACGGTAAAGAGAACCTTGTATATATATTATACTATGCATGAATGAACATGAAGGATCGGTAGTTGCCGAGTCATGAAATGAGAGATCGTTGAAACTCCGAGCCATGAAAATGGGAGATCGGTAGTTCTTTGAGTCATTTACAGTAGCATATAGAATCTGTTATAAGATTGAATGGCACTGAATGTGTGTTCCATATTGCAAATATGTGAATAGGGAACATTAGTTTTAAAAGGAAATTGTGTGTTCCAAACTGCATTGTTTGGGCAGAGAATAATTATTAAAACTTTAACGTGTGTTTGAATTATATAATTCATAACAGAGAATGTTTTATAAAAAAAAATTCCCTTGTTCTAGTATCTTAAAATGGGGATGTTACATTATAATAGAATGACTTGAATTATTCAATAAGAAAGATGTACATATAGGAGGAGGGAAGTGCAACTACTACCTAAATCAGTGGTGAAGAACTCCCAATAACTGATATTGGTAGTTAACTCCAAAAGACTAGTAAGCTAACTCCACATAACTGAGAAGCTAACTTAACACAACTAGTAAGCTAACTCCACACAAATAGTACACCTAAGAAAGCTAACCCAACAAGTGTAGGGCTAACACAAGTGTAAGAATTATCCTGATAAATAAATAAAAGGATAAATAATAACCTACACTAAAAATTTCCCGTGGCCCCGCATCCCCGCCCTCACCTTGGGAAGATTATTCTCACGAGTGCATGGAATCATGTGACCATCCTTCTCCTTTTCCCCTCCCTTTGGTGAGATTGCCCAAAAAAACCATGCCACTCTACCCTTCCTTCTCTTCTTCCCCGCTTAGGCCGTTGGGTGACACGTGTCCACCGGGGACCTATGGAGGTGCGGGAGAAAATTTTAATTTGTGCCATATGGGGGAAATTTTCTAAAGCCACCCTACGACCCGCCAACCCACCAAAAGGGTTTTCCTCTCCTCTTGACACATGCCCCCTAGGGAAAATTTGATCCCTAAAGTCCGTTTGCTCATATCTTGAGTTCCTGAAGGAGTTAGGAGGACTTCTTTATATCACCAAAAGGTGAGAAAATTTCCTATCCAATGGGAATGATTTAGGAAATTTTGAATATGTTAAGTGTGTGAAAAATAAAGTTGAAACTCTGAGCCTACTAGAGAGTGGGTATGGGGGTAAATTACTTCTGAACCTAATTGAGACTTTTAACCCCATAAAATGAACCATGTGAACTTGATATTTGTCAATGAAGGAAAAATATGTTCTAGTAATTTAGATTCATTCAGGGAACCTAATAGGGTCAATCGCTATCTAGTAACTTGGTTATGGATACTTATAATAAAAAAAAATATTCCATAATTTTCTAACTAACCCTAAGTTGTTTCTTGGGTCTCAAGTGGGTTTTTTTAATGGGCATCACATAAATGATATGCTACTGATACATTCTCAAACATCTTCATATTAAACAAATTTTTCATTAAAAATATCTTATTAGAGGTAGAGGGTTTTTCATACAACTTCCCTGATGCATCCATCAGTTATTTTGTAGTCTTTTCCTTTAAAACATTAAATAATACTGAAGATGTAAGACATAGCTAGATTGTCCTAAGTTCCTTCCTATCCATCAAATCCCATTCCACAACCGTCATGCTCGAGGATTTGTTCACCATTTCAGATAGTGGAATATAAAGATCCTTCTGATAAAGGTAATCTTCCATCATCTACCCATAACCCCACTCAAGATAAAACTTTCCCTATGATTCAAAACTTCAACAAACCAAACCAGGATTTGATACCAATTTTTAGGAAATAAGTGATAAAATATGTGGAATAATCCCTCACGAATCGCAATAGTGAAACTAATATGTAGAAAATATTACGATCTCAAATAAAAGTGCAGAGTAAAATAAAACAACACAAAGAGACATTATTTAACATGGTTCACCCACTTTAGGCTACGTCCACCAAGAATCACTTGCTTAGATTTTATTACAAGCCACCACTCTCTTAATATTTCTGACAATATCACTCTCAACATCATCCCTTTGGAGATGGATGAAATGGTATTGGGAAACTTCTACCTAACTAGCTTGTCAAGGTTATATGAATGATGATAGGATCAGTGGGAGATTCACATTGGGCATAGTTGGAGGATTGAGTTTGTGATGGGACATGTTGTTCATCTTGCACAAGGTGAAGATAGTGAGACTTTTGACTCATATGTACCAGGGGATCATACAGATCCTAATGTAGAGTCAAGCTCATATGTCCCTATGGATCAGCCAGATCTTGACATTGAGGTCATATACATTCTAGAAGATCATTAGGATCCATATGTAGAGGAGTGAGATCTCAAGGATCCATAGGACACCTATTGAGGTATCCTAGATAGACACCGAGGATTCTACATCTGGTAAGAAATATAAGGTGTAAATAAAGTTGACTTTGTTCAGCTATTGTATTGGTTTTTCTAAGCATTATTTATTTCTCTTATTGTAATAAAACCATAAACTATTTTGTTAGGTAGAATGTATGAATAAGACCCCTATGTGGTCAATTTTTGTATACATCTAACCAATCAAGACACACTAGTAAAGACCCAATTTTGGGAAATGTTTGTACTCTTTTATACTTGCATTAGTAAGACCCCTTAGAGGGAAATTATTTTGGTAAATTTCTAATACTAGGAGATGCAATATGTTTTGGTCCTTGTTGAGTTATTTTTCCAATAGGGAAGAGATAAATGAGGTCAATCCACAATGTGATGTAGTGGAGAAGACCAAGTACATAAGCCACCGAGTAGGAGAAATTTTCTGCGATAGGTTTATCATGTGAAATTATTTTCCTATAAAATTGGTAACTAAGCTTATTGTACCAAGACTCCAAAAATGGAGCATTTTTACAACTAATTTGCATGATGTATTAGGATATAATTTCCTTACACTTGTATTTAAAAGTTGTATAAAGACCCTTTTAAGGGCACATATCTCCTAATCAAATGTTTGAGTGACCATTATAGTTGGATACTCATATCTATGAGTTTGGATATTTTCAGCCATTTATGCAGACAATGGAGCTTACAGGTGTCAGCTCAGAACTTCATTCTATGTAGAGGCATTGTGACCGTGTAGTAGAATGTTAGTTGAACACTATTGGCATCTGAAAATAGGTTAGAACTTCATTCTGTGTAGAGGCATTGTGACCGTATAATAGAGTGGTACCTAATAGTCATCATCAACAGGAGGATTTGTACCATGTAGAGGTAGCAACCATGCAACTGGTGTTGGATTCACCATTTTTGAGATCGTGATAAATCATCTTGGATCTTCATTCTGTGTAGAGGCATTGTGACCATGTAGGAAAATGGTAGCTGATCATTATAATAGCATTGTGCATTAGACGCTTAAGGTCTTGAAAGAGGATTAACATCGTGCACTAGAGGCATTGAAATTTGGAAAGGGATGTGACATCAGGTCATACCTTCATTATGTGTAGAGTCTCTTATGACCCTATAGCAGGATGGTACCTGACAAGTCATTTTCCATCACCGACATTGGATCAATCATATCTCTAAGTAATATGGAGTTCCTTCAAACTAGTTTGGATTCTACAAAATCAACTAGGAGCCGGGAACTATGTTATAGAGTCAAAGATGATCCTTGTTGTCAGATATATGGAATCCTAGCACTACACAAAGGAGGTGTGGAGGTATTATTTAGATATTAGAGTGGCATAGTAGGAGGTAGTTGCCCAAGTGCCATAGGTCCTAGAGTTTGAGACATCATTGTTAAATGTGGAGTTGGTAAAATCTTTGCGATGATCTCTTCTCAGTAAGGTGATTTGGAGTTCACAAGCTTTTTGGGACAAAAATCCTTTCCTATTGGGGAGGTGTGATCTAGAGGAGATTACAGAGGAAAAAATTTCCTTGAATCTCCCATGATTACTATAGTGTAGAAGATGACTCTGAGAGCTTTCTAACGACTATGTGAATGTTGAAAAATGGAGTTCGTATGCACATTGGGTGGTTGGTCAAATTTTGGTCAACTAGAAAGTAAACCCTGGTCAACATTCCAATTTGGATGTGACACGTGGAAAAGGTGGCAACTGGAAAAAGGTAAAAAGAGAGTCATTTTTTTGTTATCGACCTCCGGTATTATTCGCATAAAAGTTGGTGGTGGCATCAAGAGGCTCGGTTTTTAATGGAGGGGAGCCCAACTACAATGAGAGATATATTTTGTTTACGATGTGGTGGGATCTTAAATCACCACGTGGACATCAATTTTGCATTTGAAGCTCAATTTTTTGTTTTGAGTTTGAATTTGCATTACATGTTGATAACTAGCTTGGTCAAGGTATTTCTATCTCAGTGGGGTGATCAACTCCCCACCGAGTTAATCACATTATATTACTACGTGGATTGATTTTTTCCATATTGACTAAATGGATTATTTTCAACATGGATCATTGCACATTGTTTGTCCTTATCCTATCTAACTCGGTGAGATTCGACATCTCCTATCGATATACTAGATGACTCGACCAACATGGGTAGACATCAACGAGGAGAGGATAACAATGCATAGCCCACATCTTGGGATTCAAACAAACACATGGTGCAAGAACTAACCACCCCCTCAATGATTGCCTCACCACATGGCTCGGTACACCAGCCTAGAACACTAAATAGTGCATGACCACCAAGAAAAGGTGAAAGGTGTGACCGAGGTCACAAAATGCATGGGCGACCAAGCCCAATAGTAACCGTCCACCCCCCCTTCGCTCAATCAATTTGGGATTTCACCCACCGAATACGGAAAAACAAAAGGGTAGGATGTTTGAACCCATGACCTCAGTAGGAGTAATGAGCGGCCCAACCAACTTGGCCAGTAAGTTGGTTAAGGAGTGAGTTAGCCGATAAATCCTTTATATAATATCTACAACAGTTGATTTGGCCTATAAAAGGGACCCCTCTCCATTTCTTCAACACAAACCCGAGATTATTAATTTGATAAACTTATTAGTGAAGGGTGAATATAGTATTAGGGTTTTTAAATATAATATTTAAACTATATTAAAAGCTTTAAATTACTATAGGCATATTTTTTAATTATTGTTGGCCTATTATTTTTAGGCAATGATATATTAAAATATTGTGATTGGGAGTATTTTATCACTACCCAATAGGCCCATTGAGCCACTATATTTTTCACTCGTGACACTGGAGTATCGACCGGAGTGTTGAAGGACACATTGATAGCATTGAGAAGACCGATTGAGTTTTGAAGGAGATTATGCACCAAGAAGGTGGAGGACGATTTCAACTGATCATCAAAGTTCTTTGAAGGACTAGAGTACAATTAGGCAAGTGAAATTCCATTAGGTTTTATTGTAAGAAATAACATTGTACTTATAAATTTTGACTAGTGGAATAGTTTAAAAGAACCCAGAGACGTAGACCATTGTTGAACTCGTAATCAATCATGTGCAATTGTCATTCATATTCTTGCATTAATTTTAAATTGATTACTTAAAATGAGCAACATTTCAGAAAAATATAAAAATCCTATAGGGGTCTAAGATCAGGTAGATAAAAATGTGATCATTTTCATATCACCTTGGGCACCTTGGTCTATGCACATCCTTTCATGCTTCTTTTTGGGGCCTTTCTAGTCATTCATTATCTTTATATTTTTCTCAATCAGCCTTGTTGGGATTAAATACAAAATTAAGCTTGAGAGCCCTATAAATATAAATCTATAAGATCATAATAATGGTCCTAGGTCATAATACGACTATCACTCCATCTAGAGTTACATCCATTACATCACTTACATCTACATAGTTTCTTGCATAGGGGATTCTATTTTATTCCATGCACACGTGCTATTTAGGTTTTCTATAGTTACTATTGCTCGATACTTCACAAAGTGAGAATGACACGAGAGAACCTAGGTCATGACATACACACACACACACACTAGAACTACATCCGGGTCTAAAATGTAGTGCAACGCTTAGTGATAAGACCAAACGTTTTGTGACTAAGGTCAATTTGACCCATTCATTTGCATCTTTTATTTTTCTATGGTTTAATACTTCCTTTTGCATTACATGTCATTACATAACTCACCTAGAAACTCCAATGTGACACACATGAATTATTCGAAGACACCTTGTAACCATATAAAATTCAAGTTTCCAAAGATTTACAATGTTCAAAGTGTTGGTGTAAATTCTGAGTTTTCACACTTTGCGCTAATTTTCTATATCCAGTTTTGCTCAAAAATGTTTCATTTTCTCAAATTAGTGACCTGAAATTCATATTTTCCAATTGAATGCCTTTGAATTGCTCACATTGTCATGATTTTTCCTACATTGAAACAAATTTCCAAGTTTCCCTCTTTTGTGCCCTAACTTCTTCATTTTTTCAGCCGAGCCATTTTCCCTTTGTCAAATTCATGCAAAAATTAAAGTGGATCAAATCTGAGTTGTTTTCTGTTAAAATCTCATTCCCCAGGTCATAAACAATGTAAAATCATGCTTCACTTGATTTAAAACAAAGAAATCTTCCCTCCTTGTGATTTTTTTCGATTTCTAAAGCATCTCCTACATTTTTATATTTTGACGGGCATACGAGTGTCATTTACCCATAAAATTCATCCTTCCATCCTTTTGATGATGTGGCAGGTTTTTATTGGCCGGGGGTCGGGAAAATGTTATAAGTTGTTACTTTTTGAAAAATTGACAAAGGAAAATTTTGCTCCATGGCCCCGCATTTGATACTGATGATGTGCCTACGGGCATGATTTGATTGGTTGGAGGATCGACACGTGGTGGAGATCACTTAGAACATTTTCTTCCATTTTGGAAAAATTTTTGAAGTCACTTTTTGGTCTTAGGGCCCATGTCCAATGGGAAGTGAACACGTGGCGGGGGAGTTAGAGAAAAATTTTGATTCGGGGATTTGGGGGAAAATTTTTACCTAAGGGCCCGCATCCAATGAAAAGAGGACACATGTCCAGGAGAGTCAAGTAGAGAGGTGAAGAGTTGGAAAATTTTGAATTTTTTGGATTCAAAATGCCAAAGGAAAAATTTGGCTCGAGAGCCCGTAACGAATCGAAAGGTGACACTTGGCACAGGGAAGGTCGGGCGGGGTGGAGGGAGGACTTGAAATTTTTTATTTTATTTTGCCTTGGATGCTAAGGTAACATTTTGACCCAAAGGCCCGCCTCCAATAAGATGTGGACACGTGTCCAGGAAAGTCAGCATGGAGGGGCAGAGTTTGTGAAAATTTTGAAATTTTTAACTTCAAAATGTTAAAGTTAAAATTTGGCCCGAGAGCTCGTGACCAATTGGAGGAAGACACGTGTCTAGGAGGCGAGATGGATGAAGGGGCCGAAGGAAAATTTTATGAATTTTTGCCTTTATGTTTGCAGGGTAAAAATTGAAAAATGGGCCCACCTCCAATGAAATGTGGACACGTGTCCAGGAGAGCCAAGGGAGAAGCGGGGTTGTGCGTGTTTTCTGGATTTTTTTCCTTTGGAGGAAAAATCTCAAAGTTAAAATTTGAGCCGAATCTCCGTAATGAATCATGAAGCAACACGTGTCCACAAGGGTAAAATGGATTGGTGGACTTTGTGATAGTTTTGAAGTTTTTAACTTCAAAGGGTAAAAAGTAATTTTTCACGCCAAACTCCCGCAACCAATGAAAATAGGACACGTGTCCAAAAGGAGGTGGAGGTTTGGAGCGTGGAGGAAAGTGGAAAACTTTGCAAAATTTTGGCAAAAATCTCGAAGTAAAAAATGGACCCACGAGAAAATTTGGAGGTGTTCTCCCACAGCGAATTAAGGGGCGACACATGGCCTATTCCAAAAGGCAAAAAGGGGAGCATGGGCCCGCAGGAGGATTTTGTGCTCGCAGAGGAATGAAGGAAAACTTGGAGGGATGGCTCTGCAGTGAATGAGAGACTCGCCACGTGGCCGAAGAAGCAACGGGTGTTTGGGCTCATAGAGGTTTTTGAAGAAATTTTCCTTTTCTCAAAAAAGGAGCAAATTTCATTATTTTGGCCCATGACTTTTAGTAGGGTCCACCTAAGGACATGTGGCAGGTTGAGGGGGCAAGTGGGGAAAATTTTCAAAATTTTCCCAAAGTTCAAAAAGGTTTAAAATGCATTTTAAGGATTGGGGGCCCACTCCAATCATGTTTGGACACGTGTCCCACCTCATCCAAAGGTAAAAAGGTAATATTTGAGGATCTAATCGGCCATGTGGATGGGAAAAATTAAAGTTGATTTTTAAATCAACGGTCACTGTGTAATTTTGTTTTTGGGCACAATGGAAGCTCCAGGAAGTTTGGATTCTCCATTTCGCACCGATTCACATGAAATTTTATATGAATCCACATCCCCTCGGCCTTCTGAATGCAATGGCATCATTTATTTGAGCTAATTCAGTGCCCTATAGTGTTTTTCATGAAATATTTTTCTCATCCCATGTAAAAATGTGAAAAGTGAAAATAAAAGGTTACAAGAGGTGAAAAATGATTGCAAAAGCATGTTGGCATGTCTGAATGCCAAAAACGTGACCCTGGGATGGATAAGGATCTGAATTCATGCAATATTTTAAAATATTTGTGCATCCCTAGCAATATGCAAGCTATTTTACAGTTTGATGTCATTTTCATGAAAAGGATAAGAGTTTTGTAAAAATTTGATCCCTTGAGAATATTATTTTCTTCGGATGCGAGGATCTAAGTTGACATGAGGTATAAAATGTATTTTTCAAGGATTTGTAAAGGGCTAGGAGAAAAAATAGAGGAGAGACTTAGAATTTTCACAAGGAAAAACAAGAATAAATCCATTTCTCTGGAGAAAACCACCTGAGAGTCATTTTCAATTCCATCTTTGTGTCATATTTCATCATGTTGAGTTGGTTTCAGTTGTGAAGCCATCAACAAGCTATGAGATTATTATCATGAATTTCCCATGCTAATGTATCTGATCATTTTCTAGATTATCTGGTTCATTCTCTTGGAAAAGTTTGCATATACTTATGTTTCAGAATGTTTTCAGTTTATGTTTCTTGCTCATGTTGCAATCTTGTATTTAGGATCTCTATGATCATACAGGGTCTCATTTCTTGTTGATGTTTTAATGGCATTTGCAATCTTATATTTCGAAGAGATTTCATCTGATAGAAGATAAACAGATTTAAAACCATTTTAGTTTCCTTGAATAATGAGACTATTTGTAAACCTTTGGGTGCACCTCAGGTCATGATTGAATAGGGACTCCTGGATACTTTGCTGGTATTTTACTTCAAGCTTTTGTGGTAGGTTATCAAAGGTTATGTGGAAGAGTGCAGATCTGGGCCTCCATTTGTGCACATATCCTGGTTAAAGGAGCATTTAAAATCTCTGGAAGTGTTCTTGTTGTGTAGGTGTTACAAATTTCTTACAAAGGTTCCCAAAGAAGTTGGTGGTTCCTAGCTACTCTTGTCCTAACATCTCCCACAGAATTTCATTCAAACTAACTCATCCTACCTATACTACCCCTGCATTTGCATTGTGTTTCCAAAAAATAACTCCATCCTTTCACAAAATGCGAAAAAGCATATCGGGGTTTTATGATGTCTTTAGCAGCCTTAGCCTTGTTTCAAAGCATTTCCATCATTTAGTAATGACAACTCCTTTGAGTTTGGATAATGGATGCTTGATCATGTTTTCACAAGGCCTCTTCCATACCATATGCAAAACACAAGGATATCTCCATCTCCTTTACCATATAAGGGCTGCAATATAGGTTGTCTTACCTTGGTTAATAGGCACAACCTAAAACAATGAGGGTTAGATCAAAATCCTTTTGAAGGTGTTATCCACTCCCTCAAATCTTGAATGCAAATAAGCAGATAGGTGTGTTCCCTGCTATAAATGACATACAAACCATCTATCTATCCTTGAGTGTCTTGTGCAAGTTCATGATGTTGTTCAAGTTATGAAGGAGATTAAATCTAGATACCAACAACTGAGTGGCATCATTGTCGTGGACTTCTTGGAATTTGTTGGTGGTTTTGAAGTGTTTGAAAGGTTTGAGCATTTGTGTGATCAAGTATTTGAGCTGTTACATTCTTGAGATATCATTTCATACTTCAGATCTACATGTTTTGGGTAAAAAGAGTTTAAAATCAGTCTGTTCTTCTCATTTACCAACAGTTTATATGATTTGGATGCATTGTTTTTGGTTGAATCAAGAAGAAGAAGATCTGATTTGTAAATCCTTGCAAAGTTTTCAGTCATAGCATACATTTGATAGAATATTTTAGTGCTTTCTTACATAACTAAGGTGGAAATCCTTAGTGGCAACTCCATGCTATTTGGATCTTGAAATACCAGTTGTCTTACACATTTCTGTCATTTGAAACTTGTTGTTTAAATCTATCAAGCTGGAGGGAAGGAGATCCCTCTTCATCAAGGACTCTTCTAAGAAGTTTCTCACCAAATCAAGAATCTCATAACTAGAAGGAAGAAGAGTGTGGAAAGTGGTTGGTGATTTGGTTGTAAGGAAAGAGATCCCCATAGTTGAATTTGAAGGAGAGTAGCCTGTTATTGAAGATTATAATTCTTCTTCAAGTAGATCTGATTCAGGCAATCTTCTTGTTGATTTTCATTCTCCATCAGGTGAGGGACCTTCTTTGTCTATTAAAAAACTTTTTCCTAAATCTTATCCTGTGGTTTCTAAGTTTGCTAAAGTTTATCTAGAGAGAGAGCCTTTGGGGGGTTATCATTTTAAAGATCACTCATCTATTCCAATCAGACCCATTACTACTCCCAACCATCTTGTTTCACCTCCAAGATAACTCCCACCAAACAATATGGCTCAGCCTAGACCTCCATTTGTTGTTAACACCTTTGGTCCTATAAATTTTGGAGGAATGGATGGTTATCCAAATGTTGTCCCACAAGATGTGAGAAATAGGTTACCAAAATTTCAAGGTAATAATGTAATTACCAATGATCAGCATCTCAAATTGTTTGATAATATGATGGAAGATTTTGAGATATATTTTGAGGATGTGTATATCAAATTTTTATCCATACACTTAAGGAAGATGCTAGGATTGGTACAAGGCTCTACCGATAACTCTATTGATTCATGAACTGAGATGAAAAATGCATTTAGATTGTAGTATGGTGACAGGACTGATCCTAGATTTCTTTTGTCCAAATTTGAAAATATCAAGAAGAACCCAAATGAGATGGTCCATGACTTCAATACAAGATTCAATAAAACATTGAGAAGGCTTCCTGTCATTTTAAGGCCTTGTGATGAATCTTTCTTGATCAAATATGCAGATGCATTTGATAAAAAGGTAGCCTATTACTTGAGAGACAAAAATCCTACAAACTTGAGGCAAGCTTTCACCATGGCACTCCAAATTGAAAATAATATTAAAGTTGTTGGTAAACCACTTAAGAGGGATGGTGTGAAGCTGATAAACCCTGAGAAGCCTCAAGCTAGAAAGGGTGCTGATTTAGAAGATGTTGTCAAGACTTTGGCAGGGGTTGTCAAAGAAATTTCTTACAAATTAGCCCGGGCTGAGAAAGGAATTGGGAAAAGTTCACAAGGACAGAAAAGAACTCAAAACCATGATAGATTTGGAAATCATCCTAGGGGTGATCAAAGACAAGATGATAGAGGTAAAGGGCCTATTGGATCTGTAAATAGACAACCCCAAGCATGTGAAAATAGAGTGGTGCCTGACCCTTTGACTACAAGAGTTGCTACTATTCAAGAAATTGCTGATATGGATTGGTGTGATAGATGTTTTCTTCCTCATCCTCCATGTGAAATGGACCAGCAAGATATTGATGATGATAATGAGAATGAAATGGATGATGACATTTGTATGATGGGCAGCTCTTCAGGCTCACAATAAGCAGTAACATCAACAGATGTGATAAGTGCAAGGACTGCTGCAACCTTTTGGGATTGCATAAAGAGGGTACCATTTCTTTCTCTTCCTCAAACTCATGATGTAGATGTAGTTCAGGCCTTTGAAATTCCTAATAATGACTTTGAATATCTAAGGTATTTAATGATCAAGAAGTATGATGGTGGTATTCCTTTGGAAGAAGATAGACAATTATTAATGAATGTTGTGGTTGGTCAAGAGAAAGAGTACAATACTGGAAGTAAATTTGTTAGAGGAGTTGGTCCTCAAGCCAAGCCAAAGACACCCTTTCTCACAAGAATTCCCAAAGACAATCCTAGAAAAGAAACAATTGCCATTAACCTTGTTGTCCCATGCAAAAATATCATTCCTCTTCACGCCCAGGCTGCCAAGCATACTTCTCCATCTGATGAACCTTCTTGTCTCCCTTCCAATGTTGTCTTACCAAAGAATGTTCCATATGATATAGCCTAGGTTTTGAGCCAAATTAAAGTGAGTGTTCCAATTATTGAGTTGCTTAGAATTCCTGAGCATAAGAAGAGAGCATTCGAGTACTTGGGATTGAAAGAAGAAAAGATTACCCCAAGCGAAAAATGTAAATGTTGTTGAGAATCCTCTTTAAAGCATTACGGCCTCAAACACCGCCACCAATGGAATATTTTGGAGAGGCACCTGAAGTATATTTGGGAACATCCTTGGTTGATTCCCAATTGAATGTTGATCCATTCTTCACAACTTTTCTCATAAAATATAGGTTGCTTCACAATTACATGTTTGATTCCGGTGCATCATGTAATTTCATGCCTCTAGAAGTCATGAATGAGTTGGATATCAAGGTGACATTAACATATGGGAATTGTACAGCCATGGATTCAAGGGAAGTGCTGGTTGTTGGATGTGTGAAGGATTTAGTAGTGCAACTTGCAGCCTATCCAGGTAAGAATTTAAAACTTAATGTTGTAATTGTTGATTGCCCTACCAAATGGGGTATGCTTTTATCAAGAAAGTGGGCTATGAGTGTTGGTGGTAGTGTTCAAATGGACATGTCTTTTTCCACCATTCCCATTGAGGGAAGCCTTGTCAAACTCTATGGTGAAAAGAAGATGTTACACTTGATTGAAGATCCCAACAATGCTTCTTATGAAGTGTTGTTTGCTGATGTAGATGTTGACAACTTCATTGGTTTTGCTAATGGAAAAGAGAATAAGATGGACAAATTAGAGTGCCTTGGTATGGTAGGTTCTCCATGGACATTACTATTTGATGGAGCTTGCTCCAAATTTGGCAATGGTGCTGGTATAGTGCTGGTTTCTCCTAGTTTGGAAGAGTTTCCTTTCTCCTTCAAGCTCAATTTTGAATGCACTAACAACATTGCTGAGTATGAGGCATTATTATTGGGATTAAGGATTGCATGGAAATATGGAGTGAAGGATATTGTTGCCAAGGGGGATTCAGAGCTGGTTGTCAAGCAAGTAAGAAATTTATATGCCACAAAAAATCAGCGTATGAAACAATATAAGCATGTTGTTTGGGACTTGATTGAAATGTTTGATTCCTTTAACATTGTTTACCATGATATAAGTCTTAATACTAGATCTGATAAGATGGATGTCCTTGGTTCTATATTTGACAATTGCATCATTTCACCTTTTTTAAATATGACATTGAAGTGCTAACAAGGCTAGCTATCCCGAATAATGTGAAACATTGGTAGGTTTTTGATAATGATTCCCAAGTGTTGAGATTATTACAATTCCAAGGTGAGTTTTCTGGTCAGAATATTGATTGGGAACCAATGGTATGCATGAATGAAGGTAGAGAAACTTTTTTGACAAGGATATTATACAATTGAAGAAAAACACCATTCCCAAAGGTCTTGTTGCACTTGAATCCAATTTTAACAATGTTGATTGCATCATAAATAGAAAGATGTTTGCTTCAAGGGATGTGGAAGAGCACAACTTGGGAACCAAGGATAAACCAAGGAAGATCTGGTTGGGTAGCCATCTTAGCAAAGAGGAAAAATAGTCCTATGCCCAACTTTTAAAGAAGTATCAAGACTGCCTTGCCTAGTCTTATTCAGAGCTAAAGGCATATAGAGAAGATTTATTTCAGCATGAGATTCCTCTTGAGGCCAAAAACAATCCATTTAGACAAAAACAAAGGCCTATTAACCCACTTCTTTCCATGAAAATGTGAGAATATTTGAAGAAATTGAGAGATGGTGGCATCATTCAGCCTACTAGATACTCATCTTGGGTGAAAACCTTGTGCCAATTAGAAATAAGAACGGAGATATCAAAATTTGTGTGGATTTTAGGAATCTAAACAAAGTATCTATGAAGGAAAATTACCCCTTGCCAAACATGGAGAATATGTTGCAGCTTGTAACAGGTTAGAGATGCTTTCTACTTTGGATGGTTTCTCTGGATATAATCAAGTAGTTGTCAAAGAATCAGAAAGACTTAAGACAACCTTCACTACTCCTTGGGGGACTTATGTTTTTGTAAGGATGCCTTTTGGATTGATGAATGCTGGTGCTAATTTTCAAAGGGCAATGGATGTTGCCTTTGTTGGTTATATCAATGAATTTATTGTAGTTTACCAAGATGATGTGACTGTTTTTTCAAGGTAGCGAGCAGACCATTTACAACACCTAGAAGATGCTAATCAGATGTAGAGAGTATGGAATTTCACTTAATCCAAAGAAGTGTCATTTTGGCATGTAAAAGGCCAAGTTGTTGGGGTATATTGTGTCTAAAGAAGGTGTTATGATATACCCTGAGAGAGTGGAAGCAATCAAAAAATTTCTCATTCCAAGAACCAAGAAAGGTATCCAATCTTTCTTTGGCCAAATAAATTTCATTAAAAGGTTTGTTTCCAATTTTGCTGAGTTAACTCTTCCAATCACAAGCATGCTAAGAAAGGATCAAGTTATCAAGTGGGAGGAGGCTGTCATTCAAGATTTTGAAGGAATAAAGGATGCACTTAAGCATGCACCTGTTTTAGCAGCCCCAAACTACAAGATACCTTTCCAAATCTTTTCTTTTTCCTTTGAATTCACTATTGCTTTAGTTTTGTTATAAAAGGATGAGAATGGAGCTGAGATGCCTATTGTCTTATTTAGCAAGGCTTTACAAGTAGCTAAATTGAAGTATACAATCATGGAAAAATAGGCATTTGCATTGGTAAAAGCAACAAATTTTTTTAGGCCCTATATACTGAGTTCAAAAGTTGTTGCTTATGTTCCCCACACCATGGTTAAAGACATCTTATCAGACATGGAGATATCAAGCAAGAGATATAGATGGGTCAACAAATTACAAGAATATGATATATATATTCAAACAACAAATCTGGTAAGAGGTTTGGGTCTTGCCAAGCTCATGGCTGAGATTAATTTGTGAAATGTAGAAGTAAATTAGCTAGAGGAAGAAAGGGAAGATCTTCTTGACAAATTGATGAGGTCTGAGTGGTACAAAGATGTGATTTTCTACCTCAGACACCTATGCTGTCCTAGTCACTTGAATAAAAATAAGAAAAGATCCCTCAAGCTGGCTTCTCAGAAATATAGCATAACATAACTTGGGTTGGCTTGGAAGAACCCTGAAGGTGTCCTCTTGAAATTCATAACTGAAGATGAAGCTCCCAAGTTGATTGCTGATTTCCATGGGGGAGTTTGTGGAGGAAATTTTTCTGGGAGAGTGAAAACACATAATATTTTAAGAGCTGGTTATTGGTGGCCTACTCTTTTTAAAGATCTAACCCAGCTGGTTAGAAAGTGTGATAGTTGCCAACATTTTTCAGAATATTGAAATCTTCAGCTCCCTTCCTTTGCGAGCTGTATCAATTGAATCTCCTTTCAAACAATGGGGAATGGATTTCATTGGTGAAATTTCAGATCCTTCTAGTGCTGTTCATAAATGGATCCTTGTAGAAAATGATTATTTTACAAAATGGGTTGAGGCAATTCCATCTAGAAAAGAAACACACCAAGTGGTAATGGATTTCTTATCGAATCATATCATATGAAAATTTGGAGTTCCAGTTAAGATTGTATCTGATAATGCCATGCATTTTAGAGCCAAGCCTTTGATGGCAATGTGTAATGAATATGGGATAAATCTGACTTATTCTTCAAACTACAATCCACAAGGGAATGGACAAGTTGAGTCAAGTAATAAGAAATTGCTCAAGATCATCGAAGAACCTTGGAAATCAACAAGAAGTGGGGAGAGAAATTGAAATTTATAGTTTGGGCTAATAGAATAACTCCTAAAAGAGTAACTGGTAAAATTCCATTTGAATTGGTATATGGAACTCAGATTTTCTGCCATTACACCTGTAATTATCCACTTTTCAGTTTTCCCAAAGAGTTGGAAGATCATGAACATGGCCCATATGAATCAAGGATCAATCAAATCATTGAGTTGGATGAAGAGAGAAGAGATTCTCACCAAAGGCATGTCAAATTTAGAGAGAAATTGAAGAAGTTGTTTGATAAGAAGGTCACCCCTAGAGCTTTCAGTGTTGGAGATCTGGTTTTGTTGTGGGATAGTAGGCATGAAGATAAGGGCAAGCATGGAAAGTTTGATGCTCTATGGATGGGCCCTTATGCCATTGATATTAGGATTGGAGAAAATACATTTTTTCTCAAGGATTTGGATGGGGATTTGTTGGAGCTGCCTGTTAATGGTAGACATTTAAAACATTTCTTGGATTAAATCCCCATGTGAGGTATTCACAAGTTGTACATTTTTATAGTCCTTTTTTTGTTTTGTCTTTTACTATTTTTGGCTCATGGTTTTCCCTTTTTTCCTTGGCAACCATTTTTGGTCTGGTTTTCTCGGCCTATTTTTGGTGAAATTTCTTGTGTTTGGGGTTGCTTTGCATTTTTATCTCCTTGCCCAATGGATTTCTGGCACTTGGTCTACATTATGATCTTGTGGCACTCACTAGGAGTGCCCATCCCCAAGCAAGAGCCAATGTTGGTGCAAATTATGAGTTTTCACACTTTTCCCTAATTTTCTATATCCAGTTTTGCTCAGAAAACATTTCATTTACTCAAATTGGTGACCTGCAATTCATATTTTCCAATTAAATTCCTTTAAATTGCTCACATTGTCATGATTTTTCCCTAAATTGAAACAAATTTCCAAGTTCCCCTTTTTTGTGCCCTAACTTCTTCATTTTTTCAGGCTGAGCCATTTTCCCCTTTGTCAAATTTGTGTAAAAAATTAAAGTGGATAAAATCTGAGCTTTTTACTATTAAAATCTCATTCCCCAAGTCGTAAACAATGTAAAATCATGCTTCACTTGATTTAAAACCAAGAAATCTTCCCTCCTTGTGAATTTTTTCGATTTCTAGGGCATCTCCTGCATTTTTTACATTTTTTTTTATTAAGGACAAATAGTTTTGAAGGGAATATACCCTGTATACAAAAGGGCTCAAAAGCCAAATAATAAAGATGAGAGAAGTAGCCTAGAGAAGGCCAAAATAGTCAACCAAGGAAGGCTCAACAACAAAATATTACAATATAATTGAAAAAAGGATCTAAACGTACAAAGATCCAGAAATGAGAAGGAAAGATCAAAAAGGAACCAAAATAGAAACAACATAAAGAGCTCCACTAGAAAACAACTCCAAAACCGCTAGATGACAGCCACATCACAGCCAAAAAATAGTATCACAACAACCCATTACTTGATTTCTCTGTCAATCTTGGTCTTGATAGCCTGCAGTGACATGAAGAAGGCAATGGCAATGGCCTGAGAGGAGTCTTTCAAATCTTCTTGGGCAATTACGATGTCCCTTTTCTCTTTAGGGCCCCATATGTCCTCATTAATCCCACTTAAACTACAAACACTGTGGACATGTTGTTCAATGAAATTATAAATACCTTTGAGGGCAGACAATATGCAGTCATTGCGGCTTTTAGCATTCCCCAATCTGCCATCTAAGGACTATAGTTTCTTGAAGACTTCAACAATAACCCCCTCTTCCTCCTCACTTTGAAGGATCCTTTTACCTTTAGCTCTTTCCATTTTTTTATAGCCCCTTTGAGCTCTTGTATCTCCTTTTCTAATCTGTCCCATATGGGTGTCATTTTCTCGTCAAATTCATCCTTCCATCCTTTTGATGATGTGGCAGGTTTCTATTGGCGGGGGTTTGGGAAAATGTTATAAGTTGTTACTTTTTGAAAAATTGACAAAGGAAAATTTTGCTCCATGGCCCTGCATTTGCTACAGTGATGTGCCTACGTGGCATGATTTGATTGGTTGGAGGATCGAAGCGTGGTGGTGATCACTTAGAACATTTTCTTCCATTTTGGAAAATTTCTCGAAGTCACTTTTTGGTCCGAGGGCTTGCATCCAATGGGAACTGGACATGTGGCGGGGAGTTGGAGAAAAATTTTGATTCGGGATTCGGGGAAAATTTTTACCCAAGGGCCCGCATCCAATGAAAAGAGGACATGTGTCCAGGAGGGTCAAGCAGAGAGGTGAAGAGTTGGAAAAATTTGAAGTTTTTGGCTTCAAAATGCCAAAGGAAAAATTTGGCCCGAGAGCCCGCAACGAATCGGAAGGTGACAAGTGGCATAGGAAGGTCAGGTGGGTGGAGGAGGGACTTGAAAAATTTTATTGTTTTTTGCCTCGGATGCCAAGGTAACATTTTGACCCAAAGGCCCGCCTCCAATAAGATGTGGACATGTGTCCAAGAAAGTCATAATGGAGTGGTGGAGTTTGTGAAAATTTTGAAATTTTTAACTTCAAAATGTTAAAGTTAAAATTTTTCCCGAGAGCCCGCGACCAATTAGAGGAAGACACGTGTCTAGGAGGCAAGGTGGATGAAGGGGCCGAAGGAAATTTTTATGAATTTTTGCCTTTATGTTTGCAGGGTAAAAATTGAAAAATGGGCCTGCCTCCAATGAAACGTGGACATGTGTCCAGGAGAGCCAAGGGAGAAGCGGGGTTGTGAGTGTTTTCTTGAATTTTTGCCTTTGGAGGAAAAATCTCAAAGTTAAAATTTGAGCCGAATCTCTCATAATCTAATCACGAAGCAACACATGTCCAAGAGGGTGAAATGAATTGGTAGAATTTGTGATAGTTTTAAAGTTTTTAACTTCAAAGTGTAAAAGTAATTGTTCACGCCAAACTCCCATGAACTAATGAAAATAGGACACGTGTCCAAAAGGAGGCGAGGTTTGGAGCATGGAGGAAAGTGGAAAGATTTGTAAAATTTCAGTGAAAACTCTCAAAGTAAAAAATGGACTGTGGAAAATTTGAAGGTTTTCTCCTGTAGTGAATTAAAGGGCGACACGCGGCCTATTCCTAAAGGCAAAAGGGGGAGCGCGGGCCCACAGGAGGATTTTTTGCTTACAGAGGAATGAAGGAAAACATGGAGGGATGTCTCTGAGAAAATGGGAGACTGCCACGTGGCCAAAGAAGTAACGGGTGTTCGGGCTCACGGAGGCTTTTGAAGAAATTTTCCTTTTCTCAAAAAATGAGCAAATTTCATTATTTTGGCCCACGGCTTTTAGTAGGGTCCACCTAAGGACACGTGGTGGGTAGAGGAAGTGCGGCAGGAAAATTTTCAAAATTTTCCTGAAGTTCAAAAAGGTTTAAAATACATTTTAAGGATTGGGTGCCTGCTCCAATCATGTTTGGACATGTGTCCCACCTCATCCAAAGGAAAAATAGTAATATTTGAGGATCTAATCGGCCATGTGGATGGCAGAAAATTAAAGTTGATTTTTAAATCAACGGTCACTATGTAATTTCATTTTTGGGCGCCATGGAAGCTCCAGGAAGTTTGGATTCACCATTTCTGCACCGATTCACATGAAATTTTATATGAATTTGCATCCCCTCGGCCTTCTGAATGCAATGGCATCATTTATTTGAGCTAATTTTTGCCCTATAGTGTTTTTCGTGAAATATTTTTCTCATCCCATGTAAAAAACATGAAAAGTGAAAATAAAATGTTGTAGAGGTGAAAAATGATTACAAAAGCATGTTGGCATGTCTGAATGCCAAAAACATGACCCTGGGATGGATAAGGATCCAAATTCATGCAATATTTTAAAATATTTGTGCATCCCTGGCAATATGCGAGTTGTTTTATAGTTTGATGTCATTTTCATGAAATGGATAAGAGTTTTGTAACAAATTTGATCCCTTGAGCATATTCTTTGCTTGGGATGCAAGGATCCAAGCTGGCATGAGGTATAAAATGTATTTTTCAAGGATTTGTAAAGGGCTGGGAGAAAAATAGAGGAGAGACTTAGAATTTTCACAAGGAAAAACAAGAATAAATCCATTTCTCTGGAGAAAACCACCTAAGAGTCATTTTCAATTCCATCTTTGTGTCAGATTTCATCATGTTGAGTTGGTTTTAGTTGTAAAGCCATCAACAAGCTCTGAGATTGTTCTCATGACTTTCCCCTACTGATGTATCTGATCATTTTCTAGATTATCTAGTTCATTCTCTTGGCAAAGTTTGCATATACTTATGTTTTAGAATGTTTTCAGTTTATGTTTCTTGCTCATGTTGCAATCTTGTATTTAGGATCTCTATGATCATACAGGGTCTCATTTCTTGTTGATTTTTAATGGCATTTGCAATCTTATATTTAGAAGAGATTTCATCTGATAGAAGATAAACAGATTTAAAATCATTTTATTGTCCTTGAATAATGAGACTATTTGTAAACCTTTGGGTGCACCTCAGGTCATGATTGAATAGGGACTCCTGGATACTTTGTTGGTATTTTGCTTCAATATTTTGTGGTAGGTTATCAAAGGTTTTGTGGAAGAGTGCAGATCTGGGCCTCCATTTGTGCACATATCTTGGTTGAAGGAGCATTTAAAATCTCTGGAAGTGTTCTTGTTGTGTAGGTGTTACAAATTTCTTGCAAAGGTTCTCAAAGAAGTTGGTGGTTCCTAGCTACTCTTGTCCTAACATCTCCCACAAAATTTCATTCAAACTAACTCATCCTACCTATACTACCCTTGCATTTGCATTGTGTGTCCACAAAATAACTCCATCCTTTCACAAAATGCACAAAGTATATCAGGGTTTTATGATGTCTTTAGCAGACCTTAGCCTTGTTTTGAAAGCATTTCAATCATCTAGTAGTGAAAAATCCTTTGAGTTTGGATAATGGATTCTTGATCATGTTTTTACAAGGCCTCTTCCATACCATATAGAAAACACAAGGATATCTCCATCTCCTTTACCATATAAGTGCTACAATATATGTTTTCTTGCCTTGGTTGATAGGCACAACCTAAAACAGTGAGGGTTAGATCAAAACCCTTTTAAAGGTGCTATCAACTCCCTCAAATCTTGAATGCAAACAAGTAGATAGGTGTCCTCCTAGCTATAAATGACATACAAACCATGTATCTATCCTTGAGTGTCTTGTGCAAGTTCATGATGATTTTCAAGTTATGAAGGAGATTAAATCTGGATACCAACACAAAGCACCCGGATTGTAGACCCGGGTTCCCTGGGGTGCCCTAGTCATCTTAGATCCTCCAAATATTTCCTTCAGCAGGTCTTTAATTGTTCATCTACACTTCCCGATTTCATTTTCTCGATCCGCGACAACCTACGATAGTCAATGCCAATTAGCTAAGCCATTGATTTCATTTCTCTTGCATATTAGGGTTTTCATTCACTTGAAATAATTTACTTAAATTTATTCCTTGCTACTTTAATCCATTTAGTACATAATTTTATTCCTCCTAAATAGATTAACATTAATACCCCAGTGTCCCCTTTTCGGCCAACTAGATTCTTATTTTTGTTAATCATTTTGGTGAACCCAATATCTCCTTTTATCACCTTCTAGAGACTTTTCATTCTACCACTATGAATATTTATGTCACGGAATACCTACTTACCCATCCTAATTTACTTCATCATGTTCAAACCCTCTTTGATACTACCGATGTTTCTACTAACATGCATCTAGATTCCCTGTATGACACATTTGTCGAGGCCTTTTCTCAACATATAAAATTCAGAGGAAATCCTCTTGTTGACATCCACCCCTTTGACAATGACCCACCACTTTATATCATGTCTCATATCTAAAATGTTGTTGTTAAGTGCACTTTTATTGATAATGTCTTTGAGATTAATCTATTCCCTATGTCCTTTCTCCAAGCCTTACATTTTTCTTCTTGTGACATTAGACCTTCTTCCATTTTTCTTTGTGTTTATGATGGTTCTTTCCATCCATGTCTAGGACACAATACCTTAAATTTAACCATAGTTCCTAAGACTCTCCCTACCATTTTCTTTATTATTGATTTTCTTGTCTCATATAATTGCTTGTTAGGAAGACCATGGCTTCATGTCATGCAAGTTTTTACCTCTACAAAGTGCACCATTATGTCAACTTCCTATATGAGCATATTGAGTATACTATATTATGAGATCATGATCCATTCCAATATTATATCCATGACCCTCACACTAGTCTCCCTATTCCCCATATTGATACTACAGATGAACCTCAGCCTATGGATGATCAACCTCATTTACCACCACTTGAGGGCATTATTTGTTTACTAGATGATATCCCTTCTACACTACCTCCTTATACAGCTATCATTCCACATCAGCCATGTTTTCCATCCATGGAATGATCCATAGGGATTTAGAAAAACACACCATTCCATCGGACCCATCGGTACCAAGAAAGAGAATTAAGGAAAATGAAGAAAAATGAGGTAAACAGAGGTTACGGAAAGAACAACCACTCTATGTAGAGTGGAGATTATAGAATCACCACCTTGTAGGATGGAGGTCATGTAACCACCACCCAACTTAGAAGGCGGTCTGTAATAGCCACCCAGCGAAGGAAGAAGTCCTATAACCACCAGTCTACTCGGGGTGGTGGTCCCTGCACTTTGAACAAAAAAGAAATGAAGCATAAAGGGATGTAAATTTGAAGCATCTCCGACTATATCTCTTCCCTCCCTAACCTTTCCCATTCTCCAGTGCATAAGAGGACATGGGAGAAGGCTATAAATATAAGGAGCAAGAGAATTGAGGCATTTGAAGATCCAGAGAGATCAAGAAGAAAAGTATTAATTATATGAGAGCAAGTGAGCATAGATTCTTTAGTGTTGGAGTGGAATTGTAGGAGCAAGGTGTAAGAAAATAGAGAGAGTAAGTAACTGGAGAGAAGGTTTGCATTGTTTCTTCTTTTCATACCTATTATAATCTGTAAAATTTTACTATTGGCCAATACAAGTGGGAAGAAAGAGTAGTTTCCCTTCCCGACTGGTTTTCCCTCAAATTGGGGATTTCCAGGATAAAATTCTTATGTTTTGTGTGGAATTATTTTAGAATTTCTCTTCAATTCTATCATAGGAACTAGTTAATCACTCACTACAACTTGAAACTTTCATTTTCCAAAGTATAAAGTATAACAACATAATTGTGTGATTCATAGAGTTCTAAAGCAGAAGTTTACGGATCATTTTGGTATCAGAGCTGATTATATATCCAGAACTATGGAATTTGATTCTTTCTTCTGATTTTTATGACAATGAAAAGGTCTAAAGGAGAAGAATTTTTACCTTGTGAGCCAGATATTTCTATGAAGAAGTGGAAATAGATAATTCAAGCTCAACTGGAGGAAGAGAACTTGGTCCATAGAGTTAAAATGATAAAGACCATGATGAATAGGTTGCATAGAAAATAAGAAGATATTTCAAATCTGCAAAATATGGCTTCGATTAAGCAAGATTCCATAGACTCGGTGGTTTGAGAACTGGATGAAAAATTTGGTATCGGAAAGATCCACAAAGAGGATGAACAGGAAGAGCATGAAGAAGAGACACCACTTGTAAGTGAGAAGGTAAACTCTTCTCACACACTTTTAAAGTTGAAACGAAAGTGGAAATAAAGAAATTTGAAGGACAAGTAGATGTATAATTACTTGATAAGTGGCTAAAATATTTGGAAGTCTATTCTAGTGTGCATATTTTTACTGAGGAACAAAGGATTACCTTTTCACATCTCAAAATTGAAGGTCATGCTTTGGTATTGTAACACCTTGGACAAACTATTATATTTATCTTTGAATTAAAAGCATTGGCATGTGATTTTTGAAATGAGGTGTGTTCCCTTGATTGTTGAAAATCATGCTTGTTATGGATAAATCATTTCTACTCTTGGATTCATTAGAATGAAATGATATGGCTTGCAGAATCCATTTTCACTTCTTGTTGATAAGATGCAATCTGATTTTGAGAGTTGCAAACTTATCTCTTTTATTGACTCATCCTTGGATCAATTTCAGTGATCCAAGGAATGTTTTAAATCTCCTTAACGGACTAAATGGTAAATTGACATTCATTAGTTTGAGAGACATAGCAGATTGAACTTTGTATGTTACAAATTATTTGGTCTTGAGTGAACGTGCCTTCATTTGGTTGTATGTTTTTGCTTGGGTCTTTGGGATTGATCTCTATAAGACATTAAAGGTGTAAACAAAATATAGTCTACTTCATGAATATGAAGGGGATCAAAATCCTAAAACTAAAGGATTATCCTAATGGTATCCTAAACTAGGTAAGAGCACCTAATTCCTAGCTATGTCTACTTAATTGGGTTATAATCTAACCTAAGCTTCTTATTCTATTTCGTTTGGATGGTGTCCTAACCAAAGCTCTTGTGCTAAATGAATAGGGGGATTACTAAAGTAATGTTAGGCTATATTAACCTAATGCCTAATACTATATGGATGTGAATTTAATCTAACCTAAGTTGGAAATTACCATGGCAATGCTTTAAGACCTAAGATAATTTATTGTTAGACTAACCTAAGTTTTGGGAAATCTAGTCTAAACTATTAAAAAAGGAACCTAAGGGTCACATGGCTCTATGGCAATGGTTCTTAAGGATTTTAATTGATTTGATTGGGTTTAATGCATGGAGGTACTACCGGTTTAACAAAGGCTAGTTAAATTTAGTGGGGGCTTATGTGGTGGATTCACTAAATATGGAATTGTATATTATATTGGAAATGGCATTCGCTAGTTTTGGGAGGTGGTGACAAGGAGAGATAAGTGGGAGATTTGGGAGTAATGAAATTATTGGACCTCGGTTTTGTGTGTAAACTGTCTTGGAAACAAGGGAGGCAAATTTGTGAGAGGTTATTTGGTTTTACATGTCTCGTAATTTTTTCTCTACATGGAGCTATCTGGTTCTTTGAACCAGTAGTTTGACTTCTACTTTGTGGCTATTTTTGGTTTCTCTAGTCTATTTACAATCAAACGAATGTATACAAGGCATTTAAAGAAAATTTGTTTTGTTATTGATCTTTCGTGGAGAAGAAAAAGAATTCAAAGTTTGGCTAGAAGTCTCCTTCGAATTGGAAAAGGCACTATCAGTCATGATAGGCTCTACCCATTAAGATTTATTTCTTTCTTCTAAGTGATTCATTAAAACAATTCTTCTCTCATGAGATAAATATTTGCATGATTTTTCTGGTTAATTACTTTCATGTTTTTATGAATCTCTATGGTTTTTGGGATATAAATCCATTGCAAAGTAATGTTAGTTTTTGGGAAACTTTATCTATGCTATTTTAATGGTGACATACATGTGAAGCTTTTATTTTAAGCTCTGTATTTCATTATGAAACTTGTATTCAAGGTTGGTGTTGTTCTAAACTGGCATTTATTGCTTTGTATGGTTTTAAACCTTTTTTGGAGCCTTGTGTTTCATTTGAAATTATATTGGAGCCTTGTGTTTTTTCTAAGCTTGTAATGGAGCTTGGTATTGTTGTGAACTTTTGTTTGAAACTTCAAGTTTGACACTTTGTACTCATATTCTATACTTGTGTATTCTAAACTTGTAGTCGAGTCAATGTGTTTGGATCTGTACTTGTATTCTGAGCTGGAGTTTTACTCTTATTCAAGGATTTGAAAATGCTTTGAACTCATTTAATGGACTGTCTACTCGAAAGAGACTTGAGAGATTAGTTTTGGTTTTAGTTGTTTTGGTAATCTCTTTTGAGATCTTCTCCGTGTAGCTTCTTGAGTGGGAATGGTTGAGGTACTTTTGTCTTTTAGATTGTACCATGTTCTTGAACTGGTAAGGGCATATAAGTTTGGAGGATATTCTCCCCTCCTCTACTCTGAGAAATCTCACATCTTGTTGAAAGCTTGACTATTTGTTTAAAGGATTGATGGACTAGAACTATATCTTGTTGTGGGTTTGGTTGATATATAGTTCATTTGGAACAGTCGTTAATAGTTTTAGAGGTTTATGGAAATACGATATGCATACTCCTTCTTATGTTCAATGTTTAAAATGAACATCTTCTCTTTAGCAATATTTTTGATGGAGGTGTGTAAGTCTTTTGTTGTGAATTTTGTTTCAGTCACGATTGGAGGTAAGATTGGGACATCTCTTGACTTAAACGTTATTGGGTTTTCTTACTCTCTTCAGATCTTCTTAATTGATTTCTAGGTTTTATTAGAAAGATGAGTTTAATACCTAGTGTACTTGAATTTTGTATGGAAGGATACATTATCTCTATTCAGATTGTTTTGTATTATTGTTCTTATTTGGATCACGAACTACTTACTCTTTTGTATTGAGTTGTTGAAGCCTTGTAATGGGATTTCATTCTTTTGAGTTCATGAGTACTTCTGAACTTGTTTAGCTTATATTGTTTTGGGTTTTCTATTCCTTGTTGGATTCATTGAATGAATCTCTGGGTCTTTTAAAGAGAAAGGAATATGTTCTCTTGTGGATAGTATATTGTTTTTGGGATTGTACTATGAACTTTGTTTTGAGATTTGAATTTGAACTTGTGTTTAATGAATGGGAATAGATAAACCAGTTGGTAAAGATTTGTAAGGGAAACTAGAAGTGTGCTTTCTTTTAACTATGTGTTTGGTTTTGTGTTCTCTCTTGGGAACTAGTTAAAGAACTTATAAGTTTGAAATAGAAATGGGAATTCATTTGATAGTATAAATGAAATGAATTATTGATTGGACCTTTTCTAATTGAGATCCCTTTTTACTATTGTTTGGATAAGTTCATTTGATTTAAATTATCTGTATTCGATTCTCTTCTGAGATGGAAATTTCTTGTGGAATGTTTGGTCTACTTTGTATAAGTCATTGGTTGTAATGATGTGGAAAGAGATTAACTGAGTCATTATGTTGGAAATAAAATAATAACATGCTTAGACCGACTATTTTTCTTGATTTAGTCATACTCCATTTGGATTGATATTGGTAGGTTATCTCTTTTTGCACTTTGTCTTATTATGAACCCTTCTTAGAGGGACTGGATAAGAGATTAATTATGTGTGAGTCTATCTTAGATTGGAACATCTGGTTTCATATATATGAATTATATCTTCTAATATGTAGAAGTTAGTAATAATTATAGTTAGATTGTTCTAATTTCCTATTACTTCTTGGATTGATTTGGGATTCTTTTTTAGATATTGTCACTTTAATGTTGAATCCTTATATTGTTACCTTTGAATTAAAGCAGTGAGGTGAGTTCTAAACCTATTTCTGTCTTCAAATGATTAGTGTATGAGGAACAATATGTATTGATTCTTCTTCTTTGCTTATGTTGTAGGATGAATCATCCTAATATGAGCTATGTTGTATATAACTCCTTTGCTACTTAGTAAAGATAAATATGTATTTCTATTCTTACAGAACTATGAAACAATTAGATGACAAGACCTGTTGATTGTTTTAAAGTAATTGATAGGATCAATTAAACCTTATGATATAATGCATATGTTGCGTATTATACTATGCTCTTTTCTTAAAAGTGAATTTAGGCTCTTTAATTGTACTTGTTTTCTGGTTGTTATTACTTATGATTTTTGTATGATATAGTAATTGTTTCATTAAAGCATAATTGTTGTAATGGAACAATTAGTGGAATGCACTTCACTTTAATGCTTAGTGCTTATCATGCTCAGTTCATTGAACTGACCCGTGCTAGCAATTTTTGCAGATGGACATCGTAAGTGATAAAAGAAGCAAAAATTTTATGATGCATTGGCTTATTTAATTTTGGATCTTATGTAAATAATTTTGATTCATTCTTGAGTTGTATTGGAAAATAAAAGTGATGTTCTTTTAAGATCTTAATTCTGATTGACATGCAAAATTTCTGAAATGCATAGTCTTGTAAATGTATATTTATCATCATGAATTGAAAGGTTTTGTGTTGGACTCCAATTTGTGATGTGAATTCTTTTGTACTTGTATGACGGAAATAATAGTGATATCTTGGCGGTATTCTTTATATCTGTTTGTATACTATTGTTTTTATCAATTAATAAGTTGGATTAAGGGGATAGTATAATCTCCCTTATTATAATGAAACTTGTTAAATTGCAAAAGATGTCATTCTCTAACTACACAACTAAAGTTTAATAAGGAAATATGCATTGGGCATACAATTAAACTATATGAGTAATGAATGATAAAAAGGTTATGTTAAACCTAACATCTAACCATGTAGAGGAAGAATCTTCCTCTCTCAAAGAATGAAAGATAAAAGGAATAGTGGTTATGATCTTAAATCTTTATAACTTCATCTATAAAGTAAACACTAGATGAATCTAGGTGGATGACACACTTGATTTTGATAGCTAGGTTGCATTAGGAATTAAACGTTTGATGTTTGTTGTTCTGTTTTTGGGATAACTGCTTGTTATGCCACGTTAATGAACAACAATGCAACTTGAATTAATGAAGTTCTCCATATCTAATTAGGCTAGTTATGGATAAAAAAATTAATGAATTTTGGAGTTAGGGTTAGGCATGGTTGTTGCGATCGAATCTTAATCCAATTTAATTATGATTAATGACCACTAAGGGGGTATGTACATCTTGAAGAATCGGTTCTTATGGATGTCGGCATGCATCAACTATAGGACTATACCCTCAAGAAATCGTAGGAATTCTCAAGGATACAGTGTTTTAGAGGATACAGTGTCAACACCCTTTCATATTTGTTCAACTAGATCTACGCACATCCGGACTTGAACTTAGTTTCTCTCTCGGTCAAGTTAGTAGCATGTTTAGGATAGGTAGTATCTTTCAATGACTTAGGGCACCTTGACACATCCAATTTACTTAGGTCATCCGAGTATTCCCATATACCCTAAGTCATTATGAGCATCTTCCTATAAGGAATTATGTTGCTAACAAGGCTAGGGTCAAACCTTGGGAAAGAGGACTGAAAGTAGTCAGTAAAGACCATTCTAGATAACAATAGAGTGGGGTGAAGGATGTATTCTGAAATGACGAGTATTTTGTCTAGGAATAGTAACATGAACAACATGTTAAAAATATTTGGCCAAAGTATCGTAAGCTATTGGTTGTGTTGTCTTATGTCACCTAGTTTAAAGCAATGTGATGTCAAATGAATATTGGTAACAAATATTCAGATAGGTTCTTTAAACAAATCACTTAGTACCCAGAATAGGGTAGGAGAACCATGTATATGTAGTATATGTAAAGTATTCTATACTTAAAGACAAACATGAGAGGTCCGTTGGTAATCGAGTCATGGAATGAGAGATCGGTATATACCGAGTCATTATAGCTGCATATGGTTATACATTATGAGATTTATTGGAATGGAATGTGTGTTATAAATAATGTTTATTTAGAATAGAGAACATTTTGATTTAAATAAAAATTCCCTTGCTTCTAAAGTCTTAAAATGGGAATGTTACGGTATGGTGGGAAACCCATCTAGCCACTTATGAGAAGAAGAAACATCCTATTTTCAGTACTTGGAAAGGTTTTAAAGAATCTCTTAGAGATAACTTATATCTTATTGGCCATAAGACTGACATTGTGATTAAGTAGCACTACTTTAGATAGGTCGTGGTCGAGCATGTAAGACTACACTACGGAATTTCGAAGACAAGCGATGTTGCTTGATATGGAATTGAAGGATGATGACATTCTGAGAAAGTATTTGGGAGGACTTCACACTTACCTTTAGAGAAAGGTAATATCCACAAATCCTAAGGATCTCAATGAAGCTTATATACAAGCATGCTACATTGATGATGAGAAGAAGCAATGATAAACAAGGACAAAGGGAGACCAATGAATAGATGAGAAGGAAAAATAACAAGGGAAGACAAGTAGCAAAGGTAAATGGAAAGGTAAGCATGTCACTACTACTTTGCATAATTGCAAAGACCCTAAGAATTTGTATAAGAATTGTGATATAAATGGACATAATGACACCATATGTTGGAAGTTTCATCCAGAATTACACCCAAAGCATTGAACCAAGGATTCCAAAAAATCCATTGCCAATGTGAAAACAAAAGGAGAGGTGGAGATTGAGGATATTTGGATGTAGATGAGAGGTTGGCATGCATGGTCACTAATACATACAAGGGTGTAGAAGAAGAGTTGAGTAAGTTATTTCAAATCAAAATCCAAATCAAGAAGACTAAGGTAAACACTTTAGTAGATTCTAGTTCTCATTCAAATATGATTTCTGATGTGGTTATAGAACAAATTGGTCTAGAGACTTACGTGCATCCACATCCATACACATTGGGATGGGTGAAGAGGGTGTAGAAATACGAGTTACATGAAAGTGTAAGTTTCATTTTGGGATAAATACCCAATATATTGATGTATTAGATGTTGATATCATTCCACTTGATGGATTTTATGTTGTCTTGAAATTCCTTACTTATATGTAAGGGATGTTGTGCCCACAAGGAGGGATAACCTGTATAGATGGGTTAAGGATGAAGTCATTTTCAAAATATGGGAACACTAGGGAAAATCAATGAAGGATATGGTAAGTGCCAACCAAGCACAAAGACTTATTCAGGAAAATCATCAGTTTTTTTTACTTTCATTAGAAGAAAGGAAAAATGGAGTAGAGAGAATAGATGTTTCTAACCAAAGGATGGAGAATTTGGATAGCACTCGTCATTTTTTACAGAAGAAGCTACCACAAGAACTAGTCATTCAAGGAAAAATACAAACTTCTGCTATGTAGTCACTATATCTACCTAATGATTCATTGGACCAGACCATGGGGTAGCAACACAAAGAGTAGATACGGGGAAAAGTGGTGACTATAGCAGTAGCACACATGGGGAGGATCCAGAAAATCCATCTCAAGAGACAAAGTCTACCACACTTCATGCAGATGCACCCGGTAGAAAGTTGCAAGAGCTCGCACCTACTAGGGTCATCTATGCATGATAAAGAAACCACATAGAAGCTACCTTCCAAAGATTTTTTTACTCAAGGAAACTCATCAGAGGATGTAGTACTGGAGAAACAAACCAGAGATCCATTGGTATGTTGGACGAGAGAAGACACCGAGGCAGACACAATGGTACTCAAAATAACAAGAGAGGGAGTTTATTCCTCTACCACTTCCCCAATAATGTTTTGTGGGACAAAAATCTTCCTAATAAGGGGAGGTGTGATCCATAGGGATCCATAAAAATACACCATTCCATCGAATAATTAGCACTAAGAAGTATAATTGAATAAAATGTAGAAAAATGAGGTAAACAGAGGTTCTAGAAAGAATCACCTCTCTCATGCAAAGTGGCGGTTGCAAAACCTCTTCCCTATAGGGAAGTGGTAATATAACCTTCACCTAGCCAAGGTAGTGGTCTTGTAACCATCGGTATTCTCATGGAGGTGGCCCTAAAAGTTTCAAATAGAAAAGAGAAATGCATCATGAATGGATTGGAATTTTAAGTGCCCAAATGTTTCATGTAGTTGCCAAATAAACAACCACTTAAGACCCAAGAAACAACCTAGGGTTAGCTAGAAAAAAATTTTGGGATAATTTTTTTGATTTGAAGTCTCTGACAACCAGTCAGCAAGACATCAATTTTCATTAACGAGTTATGGAATAGGACCAATTTATTACAACATATGTTTCCTTTATTAACTAAAAACAAGTTCACAAGGTTCAAATTTTAGGGTTATATGTCTTAGTTAGGTTCAGGGAGTAATTTATCCCCATGCCTGCTCTCTAGCAGCCTCAAAGTTTCAACAGAATTTTCTTCATAAATAGTTCTTCCAAAATTTCCCTAAACCATTCCCATTGGATAGGAAATTTTCTCACCTTTTCGGTGATATAAAGAAGTCCTCCTAACTCCTTATATTTCTCAAGATATGGCCAGTGAAGTTTTTAGGTCAAACTTTCCCTAGGGGACACATGTCAAGAGGAGAGGAAGGCCTTTTGGTGGGTTGGTGGGTTGTGGGGTGGCTCAAGGAAATTTTCCCATTGTGTGGGAAAAAATTCATGTTTCTCCTGTGCCTCCATGGGTCCCTGGTGGACACATGTCATTGCTTGATTCAACGTGGGAAAAAGGTGGCAGGGGAAAAGTTTGGATTTTTTCCCGGGTCAAAATCCCAGTCTTCAAATGGAAAAATTTCTTTTGCATTCCCCAACAAAGCTAGGTGGTGCCACATGTCAGCCCATGATCGGGTGCAGGTGACAGGGTGGTAGAGAAATCTGAAGGATTGAGCCAAAAAGTTTTCAAGCCCAAAAATATCACACAGGCCCACGCATCCACAAAAAGAGATTTTCTAAGCAAGGTGGTGTTATGGGGCCACGGGGTCAAAAGGAAAATTTTTCCAAAAGAAGAATTAAAAGTTAAGTTTTCAAAATTCTCACAGTCTGCTTTGCACATCCGTTGAGCCACGTGTCGGCGTGGGATTAGTTGCGGGTTATTGAGGATGCAGGGAAAAAATTGAAATTTTTCCGAGGTTTAGAATCTTAAAAGTTTAAGTTCAAAGAGGGTCCGCCCCTCCACCGTGCCATGTGTCAACATGTGATTGGTTGTGGGCTGGCGAGAATGCGGGAAAAATGGGAAAATTTTCCCAAGGTAAAATTTTCAAAAAGATAAGTTTAAATTTAGTCCGCCCCTCCGAGGTGCCACATGGCAGGTCCTAATTGGATGCGGGGTGGAGGGGGTTACAGAATTTTTGAGGAAATTTTTCCAAATTTAAAATTTAAAGTTAACAAATAGATTTATATTTTTTTTGAAGGCCAAAATGTAGTAAAACTTCAAATGGCCATAACTTTTGATAGGAAGCTAAAAATTGGGAAAACAAGGACTTTCTGGAAAGCTCTCAAAGCCCTCTTTACACAAGAGTCATAAATTTTAAAATTTTATGAAGTTTAAGTGGTAAATTTGATGAAAATAATCTGCGAGGGTTTTGTAAAGCAACTTTGATAAATTTCTAACTTATAATTTTTTTGGGTTTAATTTTGAATTCCTACTTTCTCAACATGTCAAATAGACATGGATACTTTTTTAAATGGATTTAGGAATGGTTCCAATATCTAATTAGTTTATAAGAGTTATAATTGAAATAATATTATTATTTTTATCATTGGGTAGCAGATTGATATGTGCAAGTTCAATTTTAATTTTTACAAGGTTCTCAAGGATCTTTCTTAAGTTTTATTGTCAAAATGAGTTCCTTAGGACTTGATACATCTAAATTTTAATGTTTCATTTCTTATTACTTGGTGCAAGTTTGAACTTCTCATTTCTTGTTAAACTTTGATTTCAGATATAGAAAATAAAATAGAGATCAAACATTAAAGGTTCTTAAACATTTTTCCATCCTCCAAGTGTGGGAGTTCATTCCATGCAAGTCTATTACATTTCATCAAATTCACACAAACATTTAACAGTCCATATACAAAGTCTGATTTCCAATTTCAAACACCTTTCAAGGGAAATAAAACATTGTCTCTTTTTCCTCATATGCATCTTCCTTTACAAACAAAAATTTCAATCTTTAACAGCAAATCAAATCCAATACACAATACAATTTTGAGAACTAATGCAATCCTTTATTCATTTCCAATACAACTTTACAATTTTCTCTTTTCCATTTGATTTCTAAATACAAAATATAATGCATATAACATCTTTTCACATTTCCTTTCAAAACAAAGAGTAAAATATAACTCCTCTATATTTCACATTCCAATTTTCAATCTTGCATTACCAACACAAAAGCCTTTTCATTAAAAATATTTATAAAACTCATCCACTTCAATGTGGGAAGGATTACAATGAACTTTCTTAAAGAAGGGACTGTCAAACTCTATATTCCTCTTGCTCGAAATAGCAGCATGCTAGTTTCTTCATCTTTTCATCTTGATCACAACAAGAAAGGGGAAAGGAAACACTCTCCACCCAACCAAGACATCCAATGATAAGGGAGAAGTCATCCTTCCTCATTGGCCCCTAAGCCCCAACCATATTGAAATAAGAGATGCAATACAACACATGGAAACAAAGGCTTCCACAACAAACATGCAACATTTTCACATTGAAAACACATTTCAAGAAGAATGTAGTTCACAACTACATTAAACAAGTGAAAACAAAAATTAGGCTTCATCAAGTAAGCCAACAAGAGCAAGGATCTATGGGGGAAGTTGCTTATGCCTCCCAAATGGGAATTGGGAATCCACCAAAAAAAAACCTCCAATTAATTTATCACACACAAATTTCCTTATTCCCCCCAAAAAATCCCTCCTTATGCCCCCACATATTTCCTTATGCCCCCACAAAGTAAGAAATGCAAGCTATTTATTTTCCAATGTGGATCCCAAGCTAAAAATCCCTTTAAAAACTCTGATGCCATTGGCATTCCTTATGCCCCATCCACATGGATTCCCCATATCCTTCTCCTACACCACGTCCTAAGCAGTCTACCCAACTAGCCAACACACATAGAACATTCACCATTTCATACATGCATGTAAGAGAAAGAAAGCATTTTTAAAAGGCTCAAGTTCCTACCTCTCCATAATGGATTTTATTCCAAGATCAACAAGCTTCCCAATGCCAAAATAATAGTCCAAAATAAGCAATAAAACAACATGCAATGGTTTCCAATCTTCTTCCACAAGAAAGACTCCAAAACAACAAGAAATTCACCCCAAAGAAAGTATGTAAAGTTTCAACAACCATCAAACAAGCAAGGAGTTTGAATTTTAAAGGGGAGGGAAGAGAAGATGATGATGTGGATCCATGTAGGATGCCACATCATTCTTCCTCAACCCCAAGATCAAAGTCAACATCATTCACCTAAACATAATAAATAAAATGACAAATTGACTTACACACTCCAAAATAACCCATACCCCAAAGGACTGAATTTAAAACATGTAAGAGAAGTATAATTAAAAATTACAATTAGTCATTTCAAAATACATTAAAAAGGTCTAAATTTATCCTCCAAACCATAGGTATAGTTGGTGAATAATTTTAAGAGGTCAGGACAAATGTAACTTATCCCATAAGCCTCCAAATATAGCCTCTAAGGAAAAATTCGAATTCCCAAGAGGATGAAGTGTTTCACGCTCCAAAATCTATCTTAAATTCTCTTACACACTCTTACAATATTTCATTTAAGATCAACAACTTCATTAATCGCATTCTTATGACATACTAATTTATTTATTTTAACACATGATTATCCACAACATTAACACAACATATAATAACTAATGAAAAGGGTAACACATCAGAAAATAAACACATGCAAAAATTAATAAAGAAAACACATTAGCAAAACATTAAGCCCCCATGGTCACATTCAAAGGTGATTCCCCCATGGGAATCCCTAACATAATACAAAACACACACACACACATACAACATAGTTGCCATGGTGACCTTGTTGAATTCATCCAGAATTTTAACATTGTTGTGATAATTTTAACCTACAAAACAAAAACACCTCCTTCAGCCTCATGGCCATATCAGAACATCCAAAATGATATAAACAACATCTCAAGATCATCTAAACATGTGAATCACAACAACATCAATAAATCAACATTATCATTTTTAGTTAATTAATCAACTATATCATCATCAATAATCTTCCATACTAGGTCTACTCACAATATCCAATGTCACATGTCCAAATCAACATCTATAATATGTCCATGTCAAACAATATATCATCATCCACATATAAAAAATGTCTCTAGTAATCATCATGCATAATAACTGAATCCAGATCAATAATAATCCCTGATCTAACATCTAACCATCATACTAAACAAAACATAGTAATGTCTATAATGAAATCAACAGTATCAACATAAGCATCAAAAGGTGTCAAAGGGAAGTGGGCACTACATCCCCCTCCCCTTAGACTCGACTTCCTCCTAGAAGTCAACTGGAGCGAATGTAGAAACTACACTCGTAATGAAGTAGCATTCTCCCGGAGTAGCTGCGGTCTCATCATATCTATCCCACCGTGCACTGAACCTGATCAACCTCTTTGCCTTGAAGGCCCAAGGTCCTGCAATCTAGGATGTGAATGGGCTCCACCATCACCTTTGATCCTACACTTGTAATGATGTCCAATCCAACAAATGAGAAGGATCTACAATATATCTCCTAAGAAACGAAACATGAAACACATCATGTATGTGAGACAAGTGGTGGCAATGTTAGACAAGTAGGCCAAAGGGCCTATACACTCCAATATCTCAAAAGGACCAACTAATCTAGGAGATAACTTAGAAATTTTTCCATAACAGATAGGGCTCTTGTGTGGTTTGACATGAAGGAACACCTTCATGCCCACATCAAAATTGTTGGTGTCTATTTTGAACCTCTATGCTTTTACCCTAATTTTCCTTTCACTATGCATTTCCTAATACATTTTTATAGTTTTATTGGGTGAACTAAAGTTAATGCCTCTATTCCCATGCCTTAGTCCATTTTAAAATCATTTGACATGCCCCATTTTGCAAGAATACTCAAAGTTTTCCCTAATTTTTTTCCCTAAATTCTTCAAATCTATAGGCTATGTCGTGTTCTCCCTTTTACCCGATCATGAAAAAACAAAATTAAACATTTTATACATATATGCCTACAAAATTCAATCCCAAGGTTAAGAAATTCTCAGAATCATGTTTTTCTAGTTCTAATTTAAAAATTTCCATCCTTGGTGAAAAAATCAATTTCTAGGGCATCCCTGGTATTTTCTGTATTTTGACGGTCAGACGGGTGTCATTTTCCCATCAATTTCTTCCTTAGCATGCATTGGAAATGTGGCAGGTTCTAATTTTGAAGGGATGGTGAGTGGTCGATTCCCTTAGAATTTTTAGACTTTATTTTACAAAATTTTAAAAAGTCAAAAATGGCCCGAAACCCCGTAGCCAATCGGGAGTGGACACGTGTCCTAAATATCAAAAAGGGAGGAGCAAGCTAATGGGGGCCTTAGAGTTTTTTAGCTCTATTTTTCTAAAGTTTCAAAATTAGTTTCAGCCCTACTCCAATCAGAGGAGGACATGTGGCATCAATTTTGGGCAGAGGGGATGTGGATGGCGGAGGTTCTTAAATTTTTGCCTTTGGAGGTAGAAAATATTAAGGTAAAATTATGGAGTGCAGCCCCATGGCTAATCATAGGTGGACACATGGCGGTCAAGGTGGCGGGCGGGGGAAGTGCAGGCTGCAGAGGAAAAGGGAAATTTTTCCCTTTTTAGCAAAAGGAACTAAAGCAAAAATGAAGTCTGCGGGCTGTGAATGAGCCATAGGGAGACACATGGCAAAGGCAGAGTGGGTGTGGGGCAACGAAGGTAAAAGGGAAATTTTTCCCTTTTGCAAAAAGACTTGGAATGGAAAATTTGAGGTGTGGCCCCATGACGAATCATCGAGCGACACGTGGCAAGGGAGAAATTGGGTGTACGGGCCTCAAGGAAAAAGGTGAAAATTTTCCAATTTTCCAAAAAAGGTCAAAATGCGCAGAATTGAAGTGTGATCCCAATGGGACCCACCATGTGCCACATGTCATCACCAAAATTCAAGGGTGGAGGAGCGGAGAAAAATTCAAATTTTCCAATTTTTCCAAAAATGTCAAAAAGTCAAAAGGAGAGCTTGAATTGATTCCTAATCATATTTTGACACGTGGAGGGCCCAGATTGGAGGAAAAAGAACAGATCAAGGAAACTATAAATTTTAATTTTTGGCTGCATTTTTGCTCCAAGAAACTTGGAGATACAAATTTTGCATCATTTTAATCAAAATTTTGATGAATTTGTGTCCTTTGTGCCTACAAAGATCAATGCAAGTGGTTTTAGGGATTAATTTATAGATTTGAGGTGTTTTTGAAACAAAGTTTTTCCCTAATCCATCCAAACATGTGAAATGTCAAATTTGAAAGTTACAGAGGTAGTTTTAAAAGGTGAAAAGGTGAAATGATGAGTGGAAAGGCATCTGCATGCCTTGATGATGAAAAATGTGCCTCCAGGAAGGATAATGATTTGAATATTTGTAATGATTCAACCTTTTTAAACACTTGGCAATTTTTGTTGTGAATTTGTTAAATGTCATTTTTAGTGAATCATGAGGAATTGTTGTAACAAACTTGATCCCTTGGCATATTCTTTGCTTGGGAAAGAAGGCTCCAATGTGGTAAGAGATATATAATGCATTTTTGAGAAATGCAAATGGTCGGAGAAACTTAGAATTTCACGGGAAAATTTGGGAAGAAGCCCATTCTCTGAGAAACCACCTAAGAACCATTTCTAATTCCTTTTGCATCAGATTTATATCATGTTGAGTTGGTTTCAGTTATAAATCCATCAACAAGCTCTAAGATTATTCTCATAACATTCCCCTGCTGATAAATTTGATCATTTCTGGATTATTTTGTGTTTTCTCTTGGCAAAATTTGCATGCACTTATGTTCCAGAATGTTTTAATTTGTTTTTTTCTCTTGTTGCAGTCTTTTGTTTGAAAATTCTTTTGATCATACATGGTCTCATTTCTTGTTGATAGTTTAGTGGCATCTGCAGTCTCACATTTAGAAGAGCTTTCATTTGATAAAGAGATAAACATATTTAAAATCACTTTACCTTCCTTGAATTTTGAGATTGTTGTAAACCTTTGGGTGCACCTTAGGTCATGATAAAATAGAGATTTCTGGATGCTTTGTTGGTTCATCTACTTTAACACTTTGTGGCGAGGTTATCAAAGATTGTGTGGAAGAGTTTAGATCTGGTCCTCAATTTGGTGCACATATCCTGGTTGGAGTATCTCAACCTTTTTGAAGCATTCTATTGTGTGGGTCTTACAAATTTCTTGCAAAGGTCCTCAAAGAATTTGGAAAATTTTGGTTAGTCTTTTCTAAAATCTCCCACCAAAAAACTTAATTCAGAATAACTAATCCTACCCCATACTACCCATGCATTTCATTGCATGTTAACAAAAGAACATAATCTATTTACAAAAATGCACAAAGCAAATCAGTGGTACCAACGACATATAAAGGTAAAATAGATTATGTTCTTCCATAGCTACAAAATGACAAATAAATCATTTATCTTCCTTTGATTGTCTTGTAAAATCCATTATCTGCTCATGTTGTGAAGGAGATTAAATTTGGGTACCAACACCAAAATGGTGCCATTGTCGAGGATATGTTTTGAATTCCTAGGAAATAATTTACATTACTGAGATTGATTTGCTGATTTCATTTGATAGTCTATATCTATTTAGCCCATCAAAAATACCGAAATGGCACCATTTCCAGGGAATTATTCAGTATTTTAGTATTTTAGATCCCTGGTAATACTTCTTGTGTGGTTTATGTGTAATTACAAATCTGAGTATCATCTTCTGATCAGATTTATAAGATTGGAATAAAGAGTAGATTTCTGAGATTGATATTTTATTAGTTTAATCTAAAACATGTGCATACATATTTGAGATATTTGAATGCACATCAAACCTTGGTAAAGTCTCTTACAAATTATGCATGCAAATACATTGTTGAAGCATCATTTTATAATCAGATTTGTAAGGATTAAGTGAAGATATAAGTTCTTCCTACAATTTTATCAATTTCCAGTAGTTGTTGCACTTCATTTGCATTTGTGATTCATAAATTCAAGAAAATGAAGGTCTGATCTATAAATTTTTGCAAGGTTCTTAGTGTTGATAGATATTTGATAGAGTATTTTAGTGCATTTGTACAACTATGGTGAAATTCCTTAGTGGCGACTCCATGTTGTTTTGATCTTGATAAATACCAATGTCTTAAGCTTTCTATCATTTTTTTTGTGTTGCTAAACTCTGCCAAAAAGATGGAAGGAAGAAGATCTCTCTTCCTTAGAGACTCTACTAAGAAGTTGTTTATAGATTCAAGAAACTCAAAGTTGGAAGTGAGAATATTTTGGAAATTTGTTAAAGGTCAGACATTAGGAAATGATATATGCATTGGTGAGAGAGATCAGCCTTTGGTAGAGGATTATCACTCTTCTTCAAGTGATTTTGATTCAAGCAATCCTCTCATAAAATTGTTTTCCTCAGCTAGTGAAGGTCCTTTTGTTGTACCAGGTAAGTTCCTTCTCCAATCTACACCTCTGTGTTTCAATTCAAATAAAACTTTCCAATAAAATCAGAACTTAGAGAATACCAGTCTTGTGAATCACATTATTAAGCCCCAAAGACCTTGCACTCCTCATCAGCTTGTGTCACCCCCAAGATCACCTCCACCAAACAATATGGCTCAGCCTAGACCTCCATTTATTGTTAACACCTTTGGTCCTATAGAATTTAGAGGAATGGATGGTTATCCAAATGTTGTTCTAAAAGATGTCAGAAATAGATTGCCAAAATTCCAAGGTAACAATGCAATAACTAGTGATCAACATCTCAAACTTTTTGTTAACATGATGGAATATTTTGAGATAGAGTTTGAATATGTGTATATTAAATTGTTCATTCATACACTAAAAGAGGATGCTAGGGATTGGTACAAGGCTCTGCTTGATAATTCAATTGATTCTTGGACTGAGATGAAGAATGCATTTAGGTTACAATATGGTGACAAGACTGATCCTAGATTTCTCTTGTCTGAATTTAAGAATATCAAGAAGAATCCCAATGAATCAGTCCATGACTTCAACACAAGGTTTAACAAAACTTTGAGAAGGTTTCCATTTAATCTGAGGCCTTGTGATGAATCTTGTTTAATCAAATATGTAGATGCATTTGATAAAAGGTAGCCTACTACTTAAGAGACAAGAACCCTATCAATTTAAGACAAGCTTTCACCATGGCACTTGAAATTGAAAACAATATCAAAGCAATTGGGAAACCTCTCAAGAGAGATGGTGTAAATTTGATAAACCCTAAAAACCTCAAGCTAGCAAGGGTGTTGATTTAGAGGAGGTTGTGAAAACTTTGGTAGGGGCTATCAAAGAAATCTCATATAAGTTGGCAAGAGCTGAGAAAGGAATTGGGAAAACTTCACAAGGTCAGCCAAGAGCACAAAACCATGATATATTTTCCAATCATCCTAGAGGTGATCAAAGGGAAAATGATAGAGGAAAAGGACCCATGGGGTCTGCAAATAGACATCCTCAAGCACGTGAAGGAAGAGTGTTACCTAATCCCTAACTGCTAGGGTTGCTTTGTTGAAGAAGTTACTGATATTGATTGGTGTGATAGGTTTTTTCTACCCCATCCTCCATGTGAAGTGGACCAGAAAGAAGGTGAAGCTAATAATGATGATGGTACTGATGATGATATTTGCATGGTGGGCTATTCTTCAAGCTCACAAGGAGGAGAAACATCTACTGAAGTAATAAGTGCTAGGACTACTATTACCTTTTGGGATTGCATCAAACGGGTACAAGTATTTCTTCCCCCTCATACTCTTGAAGTTGATGTAGTGCAAGCTTTTGAAATTCCTAATAATGACTTTGAATACTTAAGATTTTTTATGATTAAGAAGTATGATGGCCAATGAATGTTGTTATAGCTAAAGAGAAATATTATAACACTAGAAGCAAAGTTGTTAAGGAGTTGGGCCTCAAGCCAAACCTAAAACACCCTTGCTCACAAGCATTCCAAAAGAAGCTCCTAGGAGGAAAAAACTTGTCAAAAGATCTGTTGGCTCAAGAAATAATTATAGTCCCCCTCATTCCTAAGCTACCAAGAATCCCATGTCATCTAATGAATCTTCTTGTCTCCCATCCAATGTTGTTTTACCAAAGAGTGTTCCTATGACATAGCCCAAGTATTGAGCCAAATAAAATTGAGTGTTCCAATAATTGAGTTTATTAGAATTCTTGAGCATAAGAAGAGAGCATTTGAGTACTTAGGGTTGAAAGAAGAGAAGAATACTCCAGGAAGAAATGTAAATGTTGTTGAAACTCCTCCTCAAATCATTACTCGACCTTAAAACTCCACCGAAGTAGAAGATCTTGGAGAGACACCTGAGGTATTTTGAGGAAATCCTTCTTCTTGTCTCCCTTCCAATTTTGTTTTTCCAAAGAGTGTTCCCTATGACATAGCCCAAGTATTGAGCCAAATAAAAGTGAGTGTTCTAATCATTGAGTTGCTTAGGATTCCTGAGCATAAGAAGAGAGCATTTGAGTACTTAGGGTTGAAAGAAGAGAAGACTACTCCAAGAAGAAATGTAATTGTTGGTGGAAACTCCTCCTCAAATCATTGTTGACCTTGAAACACCACCAGAAGTAGAAGATCTTGGAGAGACACTTGAGGTATATTTGGGGACATCCTTGGTTGATTCCCAATTGAATGTTGATCCATTCTTCACAACGTTGATCATAAAGGATAGGCTACTTCACAATGTTATGTTTGATTCGGTGCATCATGTAATGTCATGCCTCTAGAAGTCATGAATGAGTTGGATATCAAAGTGACAACATCCTATGGAAAATGTACTGCCATGGACTCAAGAGAAGTGTTAGTTGTTGGTTGTGTGAAGGGTTTGGTAGTGCAGCTTGCATCTTATCTCGGGAGGAATTTAAAATTGGATGTTGTGATTGTTGATTTCCATGTCAAATGGGGTATGTTATTATCAAGAAAGTGGGATACAAGTGTTGGAGGGAGTGTCCAAATGGATTTATTTTTCCACCATTCCCATTGAGGGCATCTTTTCAAGCTCTATGGAGAAAAGAAAATATTGCACCTAATTGAGGACCCTAACAATGCTTCTTATGAACTTTTATTTTTGATGTTGATGTTGATAATTTTATTAGTTTTACTGATGGTAAAGAACACAAGATGGATTAGTAAAATTTCCTTGAATAGGTGAGTTCTCCTTGGACCTTTCTATTTGATGGATCTTGATCCAAATTTTGAAATGGTGCTGGTGTAATTCAGATTTTCCTAGCTTGGAAGGATTTGTTTTTTCCTTCAAGCTTAATTTTGAATGTACTAACAACATTACTGAGTATGAAGCCTTGTTGTTGGGTCTGAGAATTTCATGGAAGTATGGTGTCAAGGATACCATTGAAAAGGGATATTAAGAGCTAGTTGTTAAACAAATAAGAAAAGCGTATGCTACAAAAAAATCAACGGATGAATCAAGTATAAGCATGTAGTTTGGGATCTAATTGAGATGTTTGACTCCTTCAATATTGTGTGTACCATGACAAAGTTTGAATCTTTGCTACTAATAAGTTGGCATTGTTGGGGTCAATATCTGGAGATTACACCATTTGACCTTATTGTGAGTACAATGTTGAAGTTATAACTAGGCCGATTATCCCGATAATATAAAGCATTGGAAAATGTTTTATGATGATGCTCAAGTGCAAAGGTTCTTACGAATCAAGATGATTTTGTAGATTAGAATATTTATTGGGAACCAATGGTGTGTTTAAATGAAGGAAGAGAGACTTTGTTTGGAAAATATATTATCCAATTGAAAAATAACACCATTCCTAGAGGTCTTATTGCTCTTGAGTCAAATTTTAGCAATGCTGATTACATCATCAATAGAAACGTATCTGCCTCAAAGGATGTGGAAGAGCATGACTTGGGAACAAAGGATAAACAAGAAAATTTTGGTTGGGTAGAAGTTTAAACAAAGATGAAAAATAGTCCTTCCTCTAATTGTTAAAATAATATCAAGACTCGCCTTGCCTAGTCATATTCGAGCTGAATGCATATAGAGAATACTTATTTCAGCATTAGATCCCTCTTGAGAAAATTGATAAACCATTTAGATAGAAACAAAGGCCAATTAATCCACTCCTCTCCATGAAAATTCAAGATGAATTGAAGAAACTGAAGGAGGGAGGGATCATTCACCAAAAAGGTATTCATCTTGGGTTGTAAAACTTGTGCCAGTTAGAAAGAAGAATGGGGATATCAAACTTTGTGTAGAATTTAGAAATTTGAATAGAGCTTCATTGAAAGAAAATTATCCTTTGCGATACATGGAGAACATGTTGTAGTTAGTGACTGGATCTAAATTGTTATCCACCTTGGATGGTTTCTCTGGCCACAATCAGGTTGTTGTCAAGGAGTCAGAAAGATTAAAAACTACCTTTACCACTCCTTAGGGAACATATGTTTATGTGATAATGCCTTTTGGTCTCATGAATGTTAGAGCTACCTTTCAAAGAGCAATGGATATTGCTTTTTCTGGTTATATAAATGACTTCATTGCATTTTATCGGGATGATGTGATTTGTGTTTTCAAGGAACAAACAAGATCACTTACATCATTTAGAAAGAATGTTGATCAAATGTAGAGAATTTGGAATCTCTCTCAATCCAAAGAAGTGTTACTTTGGGGTGCAAAAGGCCAAGCTACTTGGTCATATAGTTTCAAAGGTTGGTGTGTTGATTGATCTTGAGAGAATAGGAGCAATCAGCGAGTGCCAATTCCAAGAATGAAGAAGGGCATCCAATCTTTCTTTGGGAAAATTAATTTCATTAGAAGGTTTGTGTCCAATTTTGCTTGAGTCGACTCTTCCTATCACATGCATGTTAAAGAAAAATCAAGTTATTAAATGGGAGGAGGCTGCTATTTAGGATTTTGAAGGGATCAAGGAAACACTTAAACATGCACCTGTCTTGGCAGCTCCAAATTACAAGAAGCCTTTCCAAATCTTATCCTTTGCTTTTGAAAATACTATTACATATGTTTTGCTCCAAAAGTATGAATATGGGGCTGAGAGGCATATTGCCTTCTTTAGCAAGGATTTACAAGATCTTTGAGTTAAAATATACAATCATGGAAAAACAAGTATTTTCCTTGGTGAAAGCAACAAAGGTTTTCATACCTTATATTTTAAGTTCAAAAGTTGTTTCTTATGTTATCCACACCATGGTAAAAGACATATTATCAGAGATGGAAATATCAAGTAAAATATGTAGATGAGTGAACAAACTGTAGGAGTATGATATGGACATCCAAACCACAAATTTTGTAAGAGGTTTGGGTCTTGTTAAACTCATGGCTGAGAGCAACTTGTAGACTATGGAAGTGAATGAAGTAGAGGAAGAAAGGGGAGATGTTTTTGAGAAATTGGTAAGTTCTGAGTGGTACAAGGATATAATTTTTTACCTCAAACACATATGATGTACTTGATCATTTAAATAAAAATTAGAAAAGATCCCTCAAGATGGCTTCTCAAAAATACATCATCACTAACTTTGGGCTGGCTTGGAAGAACCCTAAAGGTGTCCTCTTGAAGTGTGTAACTGAAGATGAAGCTCCCAAAGTGATTGCTGATTTCCATGGGGGATTTTGTGGAGGAAACTTTGCTAGAAGGGTTACAACACACAAGGTTTTGAGAGATGGTTATTGGTGGCCTACTCTCTTCAAATATGTAACCATGTTGATTAGAAAATGTGAAAGTTGTCAGCATTTCTCTAGAAGAATGAAAGCTTTAGGCTCCCTTCCTTTGCAACATGTATCAATTGAAGCTCCTTTCAAACAATGGGGAATGGACTTCATTGGTGAGATTTCATATCCTTCTAGTGCTGGCCATAAGTGGATTCTTGTAGCCACTATTTATTTTACAAAGTTGGTAGAGGAAATCCCCACCAAAAAAGTAACAAACCAAGTTGTTATGGACTTCTTATTAAATAATATCATATGTAGTTTTGGTGTGTGAGTCAAAATTATGGCTGATAATGCCATGTGTTTCAGAGCTAAACCTTTGATGGAAATTTGCAAGGAGTATGGAACCAATCTAACTTATTCTTCAAACTATAATCCCCAAGGAAATGGATAAGCTAAGTCTAACAATAAGAATTTGTTAAAGATCATTAGGAGGACCTTGGATTTGAACAAGAGAAAATGGGGTGAACAACTGAAATTTGTAGTTTGGGATGATAGAATCACTACCAAGAGAGCTACTGGTAAGATCCCATTTTAGTTGGTGTATGGAACTCAAGCTCTACTTCCATTACATTTGCAATTATCTTCACTTCAATTTGTTCAACAGCTTGAGGACCAAGAGGTTAGTCCATATGAAGCAAGGATTAATCAGATTGTGGAGCTAAATGAAGAGAGAAGAGCATCCCACCGAGGTATGACAGATTTAGAGAGAAGTTGAAAATATTGTTTGACAAGAAGGTCACTCCTAGGGCCTTGAATATTGGAGATCTAGTTTTGTTGTGGGATATCAAAAATGAGGATAAGAGAAAAGATGGAAAATTTGATGCATTATTGATTGTCCCTTACTCCATTGATATCAGAATTGGTGAGAATACCTTTTTTCTCAAAGATTTAGATGGGGAATTTCTTGAACTACCTATTAATGGAAGGCATCTAAAGTATTTCTTGGATTAGTCCCCAAATTTGAGGTGTGGCAGCCTTTTTTATCGGTTCTTAGCTATTTTTCTCATGGTTTTGGCTCATGACTCCTTTGTCCAATGGATTGTTTTGGTACTTGTTCTACTTATTGTTCTTGTGGCACTCAATGGGAGTGCCCATCCCCAAGTAGGAGTTGATGTTGGTGTCCATTTTGATCCTCTATGCTTTTTCCCTAATTTTCCTTTCACTCTACATTTCCTGAAATTTTTTCTATAGTTTTAATGGGTGAAATGAAGTTTTTCCTCTATTCCCATGCCTTAGTCCATTTGAAAATCATTTCACATGCCCCATTTTGTAAGAATAATCAAATTTTCCCTAATTTTTGCCCTAAATTCTTCAAATCTACGGGCTATGTCATGTTTTCCCTTTTTCTGATTGTGAAAAATCAAAATTGATCATTTTATACATATATGCCTTCAAAAATTCAATCCCAAGGTTGAGAAATGCTTAGAATCATGTTTTGTCTGGTTCCAATTCAAAAAAATTCCATCCTTGGTGAAAAAAATCAATTTCTAGGGCATCCCTAGCATTTTCTGTATTTTGACGGTCAGATAGGCATCATTTTCCCATCAATTTCTTCCTCAGCATGCATTGGCAATGTGGTGGGTTCTAATTGGCCAAGGGATGGCGGGTGGTCGATTCCCTTAGAATTTTTAGACTTTATTTTGTAAAATTTTAAAAATTCAAAAATTGGCCTGAAACCCCGCAGCCAATCGGGAGTGGACACATGTCCTAAAGATCAAAAAGGGAGGAGTAGGCCAATGGGGGACTTAGAGTTTTTTAGCTCTATTTTCTAAAGTTTAAAAATCAGTTTCAACCTGCTCCAATCGAGAGGAGGACATGTGGCATCAAATTTGGGTAGAGGAGAAAATATTAAGGTAAAATTTGGAGTGTGGCCTTGTGGCCAATCATAGGTGGACACGTGGTAGCAAGGTGGTAAAGCGGGGAAGTGTGGGCCAATGAGGAAAAGTAGAAATTTTTCCCTTTTTAGCAAAAGGAGCTAAAGAAAAAAATAAGTTATGGGCCCGCGAATGAGCCATAAGGAGACACGTGGTGAAGGTAGAGCTGGTGTGCGGGCATGGCCTGCAATGAATCATCGAGCGACACATGGCAAGAGAGAAATCAGGTGTGTGGGCCTATGGGGAAAAAAGGTGAAAATTTTCCAATTTTCCAAAAAGGGTCAAAATGCGCAAAATTGAAGCGTGATCCCAATGGGACCCACCATGTGCCACATGTCATCACCAAATTTCAAGGGTGGAGGGGTGGAGAAAAAATTCAATTTTTCCATTTTTTCAAAAATTTCAAAAAGTCAAAAGGTGAGCCCAAATTGATTCCCAATCATATTTTGACACTTGGAGGGCCCAAATTGGAGGAAAAAGAGCAGATCAAGGGCAACTATACATTTTCATTTTTTGCCACCACTTTTTCTCTACAAAGCTTGGAGATGTGAATTTTGGATCATTTTTAATCAAATTTTTATGAATTCATGTCCTTTGTGCTGCTGAAAGATCAATGTAAATGGTTTTAGGGATTAATTTGTAGATTTGAGGTGTTTTAGAAACAAAGTTTTTCCTAATCCATCCAAACACGTGAAATGTCAAATTTGAAAGTTACAGAGGTAGTTTTAAAAGGTGAAAATATGAAATGATGATTGGAAAGGCATCTGTATGCCTTGATGATGAAAAAAGTGCCTCCAGGAAGGATAATGATTAGAATATTTGTAATGATTCAACCTTTTTAAACACTTGGCAATTTTTATTACGAATCATTTAAATATCATTTTTAGTGAATCATGAGGAATTTTGTAACAAACTTGATCCTTGGCATATTCTTAGCTTATGAAAGAAGGCTCCAATTTGGCAAGAGATATAATGCATTGTTGAGAAATGAAAATGGTCGGAGAAACTTAGAATTTCATGGGAAAATTTGGGAAGAATCCCATTCTCTGAAAAACCTCCTGAGAACCATTTCTAATTCTTTTTGCATCAGATTTGTATCATGTTGAGTTGGTTTCAGTTGTAAATCCATCAACAAGCTTTGAGATTGTTCTTATAACATTCCCCTGCTAATAAATTTGATCATTTCTAGATTATTTTGTGTTGTCTCTTGGCAAAATTTACATGCACTTATGTTCCAGAATGTTTTTAATTTGTGTTTTTTTCTCCTGTTGCAATCTTGTGTTTGTAAACTCTTTTGATCGTACATGGTATCATTTCTTATTGATAGTTTAGTGGCATCTACAGTCTCACATTCAGAAGAGCTTTCATTTGATAAAGAGATAAACATATTTAAAATCACTTTACCTTCCTTGAATTCTAAGATTGTTGTAAACCTTTGGGTGCACCTTAGGTCATGATAAAATAGAGATTTTTGGATGCTTTGTTGGTTCATCTACTTCAAGATTTTGTGGCAGGTTATCAAAGATTATGTGGAAGAGTGTAGATTTGGGCCTCCATTTGGTGCACATATCCTGGTTGAAGGAGTATCTCAACCTTTTTGAAGCATTCTGCTATGTGGGTCTTACAAATTTCTTGCAAAGGTCCTCAAAGAATTTGGAAAATTCTAGTTAGTCTTGTCTAAAATATCCCACCAAAAAATTCATTCAGAATAACTAATCCTACCCCATACTACCCCTGTATTGCATTGTGTGTCAACAAAATAACATAATCTATTTACAAAAATGCACAAAGCAAATCAGGATCATACCATGTCTCTAGCAGCCTCAGCCTTGTCTTGAAAGCATTTCCATCATTTAGTAGTGACAACTCTGTTGAGTTTGAATAATGGAAAATTGATCATGTTTTCCCAAGGCCATCTCCATACAATATGCACAATATAATGATATCTCCACCTCCTTCACAAAATAGAGGCTGCAATATAGGTTCTCTTACCTTGGTTTAAAGGCACGTCCTAAAATAGTGAGGATTAGATCAAAATCCTTTCAAGGTGCTTTACCCATTCTTCAAATATTGAGTGCTAACAAGTCATATAAATTGCTTCCCGGATACGAGAATGAGATATAAATCATTTATTTTCCTCTGACTGTCTTGTAAAATCCATAATGCTACTCAAGTTGTGAAGGAGATTAAATATGGGTACCAACAAAAGCTACTGATCAATCTTATGCTGATCTCGCATACTTCTTCTACCTATCCTACGCCTCCTATAATCTCTTCCCGATCAACACTACGTATTGCTCCATGTCCCGTAAAAGAGATAATCCAAGAGATACTCGTCCTCTAACCTATCCCAGCTAAGAGGTGTCTTTCACTCTCTAAAATACAAATCTGAAAAGGATCCATGCCTATAGAACTAAAACTATTATTATAGGCAAACTCCACTAAGTCACAGTACTCCTCCCACTTAGAATGTTAATCCATCACATACATCTTGAGCATATCCTAAAAAATCTGATTCACTCACTCATTCTCGTCCATCTGTCTCAAGGTGATATCTTTGTGCTAAATTTGATCCTCATCCTAAGGACATACTTGCATGGTAGTCCAAAAGTGTGAAGTGTATAAAGGATCGCGGTTACAAATGATTTTCTAGAATCTCATGTAACTGAAAATCTCATCCAAATATACTCGTGCCACTGCTTTAGCTGTATAAGTGGTCTTCACTGGAGAAACATGAGCCAATTTTTTCAATTTATCAACCATGACCATGATGGCATCATGGTGATATCTCAACATCAGTAGCCCAACAATGAAATCCATAAAAATGGTGTCTTACTTCCATTCGGTATGGCATGAGGATAAAGAAGGCTGTTGGATGCCGATGCTCGGCCTTAACTCTCTGGCACTCCAAACATCATGACAAAAACTGAGCCACATCTCAAAAAATTCCTCTCCAATTATACAACTTTAGCAAAGTGGCATGTATCTTATTCACCCCGGGATGGGCTGAATAGGGCGCACAATGTGCCTTTACCAAGATGTCCTACCTCAAGCCTCCATCTCAGGGAACATATATCTAGCCTCTGTGCCTGAGAAGACCATCTTCCTCTAAGGTAAAACCATCAAAATTCCCCTCAAGGGTCTCTTTGACTCAAACTCTGCTTGTCTTTGCGATGTAGAAGCTATCAAGAGGAAGGCTCTGCTAAAGAATCCTACTTCACAAATCTATCTTTGAATGAGGTGGCCATAGCCAAATGTCTCTGTTTTCTTGAGGGCATCTCATGAGAGTGTTTGCTACCACATTCTCCTTCCCCTTCACATGCTCTATCTCCATGTCATACTCATAAATAAAATCCATCCAACGTTGTTGATGAGCGTTGAGATTGTCTTTGCGTGAAGAGGTGGCAAAGACTTAAATGATCAGATCCACGAGTGTAAATCTCCATCCAAGAAGAAAATGTCTCCATCTAACCAAATCATGCACAAGCTGCTACAAGCTCAAGATCATGGGTTGGATAATTAATCTCATGGTCCTTGAGTTTGCGAGACTTAAAAGCTACTACTTTTCCATCTTTGTATCAACACACCTCCAATTCCTACTAAGGAAGCATCTCATGTACAAATAGGAACTCACCGTGTGGATCTGGCAAATGCAAGAATAGGTGTTGTAGTGAGGCACTCCTTCAATGTTCTAAAGTATTTCTTGCATATTTTTGACCAAAAACATTCTTCCCTTTCCTCTGAAGGTAATTGATAGGGTGTGCAATCCGAGAGAAGTCCTGAACAAATCTCCTAGAAGCTGTTGATCCCACGAAGCTACACACCTCGAGTCACTATAGTGGGTCTACTGGCCAATCCAAAATGGCTCTAATATTGGAAGGATTAACTACGATGCCTTCCTAGAAATAACATGACCCAAATACTACACCTCTATTTGAAAGAAAGCACACTTCTCCAAGTTCTCGTAAAGCTGCTACTCACGAAGACACTGAAGAACCTAGCGAAGGTGTCCCTCATGCTCCTCACGTGTATGTGAGTATATCAAAATGTCATCTAGGAAGATGAGCACAAAGTGATCTAAGAAGTTCCTAAATACCCCATTCATCAAACTCATAAAAACTGTAGGGGCATTCATCAAACCAAAAGGCACCATTGTGAACTCATAGTGCCCATATCTCATATGGAAAGTGGTCTTATGAATGTCTACCTCTAAAATCCTCAAATGATGGTAGCCTGACTTAAGATTAATCTTAGAGAAAACTATGGCTCCTTCATCCGATAGAATAATTCATCAATATGAGGGAGAGGATAACAATTCTTGATCATTACCTTGTTCAATTGGAAGTAATCAATTCACAACTACAAGGATCCATTCTTCTTCACAAAGATCACTGGTGCACCCCAAGGGGATACACTAGGATGGATAAGGCCCTTCTCCAAAAGGCCCTCAAGCTGTAACTTGAGCTCACAGAGCTCTGGGGTGGTCATCCTATAAGGTGCTCATGAGATAGGCTCTACTCCAGGAACTATATCTATATAAAAATCAATCTCATGTGGGGGTGGAATCATCAGTAGCTCCTCCAAAAATACATCAGAAAACTCTCTCAAAATGATATGATCATCTAACGATGGTCCATTAGACCCATCCTTAGATCTTTCACTAACTGTAACAACATACATCTGACAACCCTATCACACACACCACTTAATTTTCATAGTGGAAATGGTGTGAATAGAAATGAGTCTCCCGACCCCGAGATCGGTGAATCAACTCCCAAATCATCTCCACAAGATATAGTCTTGTGATAACAATCCATCCACGGCCATGTGTGGAGATAGCCAATCCATACCCAAAATGACTCTATATGAGCCCAAAGGAAGGATATAGAGGTATGAGGTAGTGGTGAAAGGTCCCAAATCCACTACACACTCCTTAACTAAGGATTCTATAGAGATCTTGGCTCTAGAAGCCATCTCAACATCCCAAATAAGACCCTTCCTAACTATCACTAGCTGCATCGCTCTAATAAAGATGGTGCAGATGAAAGAATCAAAGATCCAGAGAATCAAACAATACAGAGGTAGGAATACCACCAATGCTACCTATGGTCTCAATGACTGTGCTCTAATTCTCTGCTTGGTAGTTCTCAACCACTGCATAAATCTTGTGGTTGTGTCTATGTCACCAAAAATTGGCTCGACATCTATGGCTTACCCTTGTTGTTAGGGTTATGTGGGAATCTCTCCAAAAGTGTCTGTAACTCCACAACCAAAACATCCTCCCGATCCATCCCAATGAGTAGCACCTCTAGTAGGTGCCCTAGGATCTGTGGTGTGGATCACGATGATCCAACTATGGTTTGTTGAGGTCTCTCTTGGTGAGCTCCCACCGATCGAGCTCTAGGTCCACCTTGTGTCTTGATGGTGTTAGGAATTAATAGAATCTAATGCGGAATAATTCCTCAGAATCACAATAATAAGAAGTATGGATAGAATTACAAAAATGAAATATGCACAACATGAATATAATATTTAACGTGGTTCACCCAATGTGGGCTACATCCACCAAGAACACTTGCTCATATTTTATTACAAGCCAACAGTCTTCATAATTACAATAATCAGATCTTGTTTAGAGCTGCGCTCAACAAACCCTCCCGAATTCGCACTTGAATTCACACACACTATTCACCTTCACAAAACACACTTTGATGTATGTACTATTATATATCCATCTATTTATAAGTACATCAATAGGTAGCCAAAGAGGTGGTTTTACAAAACAATGGAAATCGAAAAAGCCAACAGCCCATAACGGTTACCCATTAGCCATGGGTTAATAAACCACCCATGAAAATTTTCTTCAGGGGATTTTCCCCTAAACCTTCTTGACCTACTCACCAGAAGTGGGACCACCATAAAAATATCTAAGTGTAACACATGGAAGGTGTACCAAACTCTAACATGAAAACATGCTCCACAAACATAACAATCTCCCACTTGGAGACTAATTTCCACTAAGCAAGCTTCTCAACCCTTCACTGTCATCCGCGAAGGCCAACCAAAGCTGAACATATCTTTAGTGTATTCCTTTTGACCACCTTTTTCATCATTTCGTAGCATTCGACTGGTATGAATCTTCTCTAGCTTCAACTTATCTTCCTCCAAAGCTATCCTGATGAAGTGATATCTCAACTGTATATGCTTTTTCCTAGAATGGAAAGTAGAGTTCTTAGCTAAGTTAATAGCACTCTGACTATCACTATATAAATTTCCAACTTCCCACTTATGCCCAACTCATCAAGCAATTTTTGTATCCAAATCATCTCCTTGCTAGCTTCTGTAGTAGCAACATACTCAGCCTCAGTGGTTGACAAAGCCACAACCTTCTGTAACTGTGAAATCCAACTCATTGTTGTATCACCTACAATAAATACATAACATGTTGTGCTCCTCCTATTGTACAAATCTTCAGTCATGTTTGAGCCAACATATCCACACAAAGTAGTGTCTGATCCACTATAACACAAAATAGTACCCATGGTCCCTCTCAAATACCAAAGTATCCACTTTACTACCTGCTAGTGCTCATTTCCTGGATCACTCATAAACCTACTCACTACTCCCACTACATGGGAAATATTTTGCCTAGTGCATACCATAGCATACATCAAACTACCAACTACTGATGAGTAAGGTACCTTGGACATATTGAATCTCTCCTCCTCAGTCTTGGGACACTGCTCCTTTGATAACTTGAAGTGACCTACCAAAGGAGTCCCAACTGGTTTAGCATATTACATACTGAACCTCTCCAAGACCTTCTTTATGTACTCTTCTTGAGATAAATTTATTTTCCACTCCTTCCTATCTCGAGTTATTCTCATACCAAGGATTTTCTTTTCTGCACCCAAATCCTTCATAGCAAAGGAGTCACTCAACTACTTCTTGAGTACCTTAATTTCCTACATGTTCTTACCTGCTACTAGCATATCATCAACATACAAACATAAAATAATGTAGCTATCATCATCAAATTTCTTTATGTATACACAATGGTCAGAATGACACCTGGAGTATCCTTGTTCCATCATGAAACTGTCAAACTTCTTGTACCACTGCCGTGGAGCTTGTTTTAATCCATACAAGCTCTTCTTCAGTTTGCACACCAGGTTCTCCTTCCCATTGACCTCATATCCCTATGGCTACCTCATATATAATTCCTCCTCCAAATCACCATGAAGGAATGCAGTCTTCACATCTAACTGTTCTAAGTGCAAATCTTCAACTACAACTATCCCAAGAACAGTTCTAATAGAAGTCATTTTTACTACTGGGGAAAAAATCTCATCAAAGTCAATACCTTTCTTTTGTGCAAACCCCTTGACCACCAACCTGGGCCTTGTATATTTTCTTGCCTCCATCCTCCTCTTTTATTCTATACACCCACTTATTCTGCAATGCTCTCTTGCCTTCAGGTAGCTTGACCAAATCCCAAGTCTGGTTTTCCATGAGAGATCTATGCTCCTCATCCATGGCTAGCTCCCACTTATTTCTGGCATCCACCTACATTGCTTCATCAAAGCATTCTGGCTCTCCACTGTCAGTGAGTAATAAATAATTTAAAGATGGAGTAAAATGTTCAGGTTCTTTTCTTACCCTATAAGACCTTCTCACCTCAAGAGTTTGGGGTTTACGAGCGGTAGGTACACGATCTAGTTCCTTAAAAAAATTTCCATCTCCAATATCTTCTAACACTATGTACTCCTTCTTTGTTCCCTATTTTTCTGCAACTGATCCTTATACATGACTTTTTCATTAAAGATTACATCCCTAGATCGGATTATTTCCTTATCCTTAATGTTCCATAAATGGAAACCAAATTCATCCACACCATATCCAATAAAAGTGCATTTTTCAGATTTAGCCTCTAACTTGGTCCTATCATCCTTGTCAATATGAGAAAATGCTTCACATCCAAAGACTTTAAGAAATGAATAGTCAACTTTCTTACCAGACCAAGCTTCCTCAGGTATGCCTCCATCTAAAGGCATTGAAGGTCCTCTATTAATCAGATATACCATTGTGCTAACTGCATCTTCCCAAAACATAAGAGGCAGCCCTACATGTAACCTCATGCTCCTAACACGCTCCATGATTTTCCTATTCATCCTTTCTGAAACCCCATTCTGTTGTGGAGTTCCTGGAACCATCCTCTGTCTTTGAATTCCATTTTGAGAACAATAATCATAAAATTCATTACTGCAATACTCACCTCCATTATCTGACCTGAGGCATTTCAACTTGAGACCTATTTCATTCTCAACCAAGGCTTTCCATTTCTTGAAAGTTTCAAACACATCATATTTCTTCTTAATGCAATATACCCAAACTTTCCTAGTTGCATCATCAATAAAGGTAACATAATAATTTGAACCACCAATGGAAGATACCTGAGCCGGTCCCCATACATCTGAATGTACCAGCTCTAACTTGTTCTCCTTCCTTGTGGGTCCAACCTTGAGAAACTTTACCCACTTTTGTTTCCCGTACACACAATCCTCATAGAATTCTAGATCAATATCTTTTAATCCAGAACAACTTTGTCCTTCAAAATCTGCATGCTTTTTTGGCTCATGTGACCGAGCCTATAGTGCCACAAAGTTACATCTCCATCTATAGCAACTTTATTACAGTAATTAGCACTACTAGTTAAATATAAAGTACCAACCTTCTTACCTATTACTACCATAAGAGCACCCTTGGTCACATTCCAAGAGTCTTCTGTAAAACTAACCATACAACCATCACTACCTAGCTGCCCTGCTGATATTAAATTTCACCTCAACTTAGGCACATGTCGATATCCTTCGATGTAGCCATATGTTATCATTCTCGCATCTTGACCTAAACACATCCTTTTCGACTATCTTGTAAGGCTCATCTGTCCAAAATATCCTGGAACATAATCGGTAAAATAATTCCTATGTGGAGTAGCATGAAAAGAAGCCCCTAAATTCAATACCCAAGACTCAACAATGTTATCCAAAGAGAGAGTCAAAGCATCCTAATAGATATTACATTCTGCCACATTCACCTCTTTTTTTCTTCACATTGGTTCTTCTTTTCTTGAAGAACCCAACAGTCCTTCTTCACATGACCAATCTTTCCATAGTTCCAACGCATTCCATCTTACTCTTGGATTTAGATCTTCCACGACCATTTGACTTCCCACGGTTACCTTTTCCTCTAGTCCTCGATATCCCTCTACTCTCCACCTTTGAAAAATAATTCCCTAAATCGGAGGATTCCCCCAGGCTTTTCCTTTGCATTTCCTCACTTAGGATCACACCTATAACATCCTCAAACTTCAATTTTGCATTGTTAGAAATAGAGTTACTCACAGCCATAACTAGGCTATCCCAACTATCTGGTAAGGAGCATAAAATTAATAGAGCCCTTATTTCATCATCAAATTTAATCTTCATAGAGTTTAACATACTCAAACCGTGTTAAAATCATTTAAATGATTAGAAACTGAGCCATTCTCAGACATTTTCATATTAAATAATCTTTTCATCAAAAATATTTTATTTGAGGTAGAAGGTTTCTCATATAACTTCCCTAAAGCATCCATGAAAGATTTTATAGTCTTCTCCTCTGTTATATTGAATGCAACTGAAGATGAAAGGCATAACTGGATGGCCTTGAGTGCTTTCCTATCAAGCATCTCCCAATCCTCATCCTTCATACTTTTCGATTTCTTTGCTCTTCCTACCAGCGGAATATGAAGGTCCTTCTGATAGAGAAAATCCTCCATCTGCATCTTCCATAGACCAAAGTTCTTCCCATTGAACTTCTCAACCCGATATATATTATTTTTGTCATAGTTCCCACTCAAGCTAATAAACCTTCCTTTGATTCAACACTTCAGCAAACACAACCAAAGCTCTGATACAAGTTGTTACGAATTAATAGAATCTAATGTAGAATAATTCCTCAGAATCATACTAATAAGAAGTATGAATAAAATTATAGAAATGAAATATGCATAACACGAAGACAATATTTAACGTGGTTCATCCAATGTGGGCTACATCCACTAAGAACACTTGCTCAAATTTTATTACAAGCCAACAGTCTTCACAATTACAATAATTAGATCTTGTTTGGAGCTGCGCTCAACAAACCCTCCCGAATTCACACTTGAATTCACACACACTATTCACCTTCACAAAACACACTAATGTATATCCTATTATATGTCCATCTATTTATAAGTACATCAATAGGTAGTCGAAGAGGTAGTTTTACAAAATAATGGAAATTGAAAAGCCAACAACCCATAACGGTTATCCATTACCCATGGGTTAATAAACCACCCATGAAAATTTTCTTTGGGGGCTTCACCCCAAACCCCTTGACCCACTCACCGGCGAGTGGGACCACCATAAAAATATTTGAGTGTAACACATGGAAGGTGTACCAAAATCTAACATGAAAACATGCTCCACAAACATAGCAGATGGGACCCCTAGGAGGAGGCCCCATACTCTAACATCTTTGTGCATTAGCTCTCTATGGAGGTCTATGAGGTGGGTAGGATTACTACTGCTACTATTTTTTGGTAGCCTAAAGGATGACTGTGTTGTACTCTATCCACCATAAGGAAGAGGTATTGAACCTCTTGATCTACCATCCTATATCTGCTAAATGCAGGTCTAGACTTGGTCTCTATCCTGTTGAGTCTTACCCCAAGTCTCCTCTGCAATATAGGCCTTCTTGGCAGCCTCTGCTAATGTCTGCAGATAGTGAATCTACACTGTACCTCCTATATCCAAATTTAGGCCCCGGATGAACCTATGAATCTACACCTGCTCATCCTTCATATACCCTACATACTAGAGTAGATTTAAAAATCTACTCTCATACTCAGTGTTGAAAGAGAAGCCTGTCGGAGGTCATGAAACTCATCAATCCTCTACTGTATGAACCTCTGTGATAAATACCTGCTCCTGAATCTCTCCTCAAATAGCTCCCAGGTCACTGTCTCTAAATCTACATGGAGCTTCTTGTCCTTTGTCCTCCACTATACTCTTACTCCATCCCTCATTAGATGGATCACAACATGAGCATTTGTGTTGCTAGAACAAGGACAAAGTTTGAAGCAACTACTCAAGCTCACTATCCAAGCCTCTTCCTAAAATCCACCTATGTCACTTGAGTAATGTGAGGGCCAAAGCTTCAAGATCTCCCTAATGTGATCCGTTACTATGGATTATTGGCCTCTTGGTCTCTCTACATGCTCATCCCTAAGCCTAGGGCTATGATACTGCTCTCTATGCTCTATAACTTTTTCACCCTATCTCCTAGGTGGTGAAACTACTCTAGCTTACTTTATATGGGAATTCTCTCCTCTATTCTCCTCACTAATTCGAGGAGATACCCGCCCTGGAAGGGACTCTATCATGGATAGCTACATGTCCCCCACCTAATCCTTTGCATAGAGCAACATTAACATCCTGAAGGGTCTATAGAATCTGACGTAGGATAGTTGTTACCCCCGATCTGGTTGTGGTGGTGGTGGTGGTGGTGAGTTTGAGTCTCTGTGAAGGTTCCTCTCACTCCATCTGAGCCTCCTACATAGACCAAAGTGAGAGTTAGTTCATTTTTCTAAGTTTATACAACTTCCATGTTTACTAAAACATACAAATTCTTACTAAGTTGTTTTCTAGATTTAAATTGTGCGATTTAAGTTTTCATGTTTCAATTTTTCTAGTGTGCCAAATGGTCAAAGCCTTTGAATCAACTTCTCGATACCAAACTATAGTGCTTGAATAAACAACCACTTGAGACCCAAGAAACAACCTAGGGTTAGCTAGAAAAAAATAATGGGATAATTTTTTTTATTTGAAGTGTCTATAACCAGGTTGCAAGACATCAATTTTCACTAACAAGTTCTGGAACAAGACCAATGTACTACAACATATGTTCCCTTCATTAACTAATAACAAGTTCACAAGGTTCAAATTTTAGGGTTATATGTCTTAGTTTGGTTCGAGAGTAATTTATCCCCATGCTGCTCTCTAATGACCTCGAGTTTCAACACGATTTTCCTCATTCTTAACGCTTCTAAAATTTCCCTACACCATTCCCATTGGACAGAAATTTTCCCACCTTTCTAGTGATGTAAAGAAGTCCTCCTAACTCCTTATATTTCTCAAGATATTTTCAGGCAGAGTTTTTAGGTCAAAATTTCCCCTAGGGGGACACATGTCAAGAGGAGAGGAAGGCCTTTTGGTGGGTTGGCAGGTCACGGGGTGGCTCAAGGAAATTTTCCCATTGTATAGAACAAAATCCATGTTTCTCCCATGCCTCCATGGGTCTCCGGTGAAACATGTCATCACTTGATTTGACGCGTGGGAAAAAGGTGGTTTGGAAAAGTTTTGATTTTCACCGGTCAAAATCCCAAACTTCAAAGGGAAACATTTCTCCGCATTCATTGGCAAAGCCAGGTGGCACCACGTGTCAACCCATGATTGGGTGCGGGTGATGGGGTGGTGGAGAAATCTAAGGGATTGAGCCAAAAAGGTTTCAAGCCCAAAAAGATCGCGTGGGCCCGTGCATCCATGAAAAGATATTTTCTAAGCAAGGTGGGGTTGTGGGGCCGCGGGGTCAAAAGGAAAATTTTTCCAAAAGAAGAATTAAAAGTTAAGTTTTCAAAATTCTCCCGCACATCCATCAAGCCATGTGTTAGCATGGGATTGGTTGTGGGTTATCGGGGATGTGGAAAAATTTGGAATTTTTCTAAGGTTTAGAATCTTAAAAATTTTATGTTCAAAGAAGGTTTTCCCCTCCATTGTGCCACGTGTCAACATGTGATTGGCTACGGGCCGACGGAGATGCGGGGAAAAATGGGAAAATTTTCCCAAGGTAAAATTTGTAAAAAGATAAGTTTAAATTTAGTCTGCCCCTCCGATGTGCCACATGGCAGGTCCCGATTAGATGTGGGGTGGCGAGGGCCGTAGAATTTTAGTGGAAATTTTCCAAAGTCAAAATTTAAAATTAACAGTTAGATTTATATTTTTGAAGGCCAAATTGGAGTAAAACTTCAAATGGCCATAAATTTTGATAGGAAGCTCAGAATTGGGAAAACAAGGACTTTCTAGAAATTTTTCGAAGCACTCTTTACAAAAAGAGTCATCAATTTTGAAATTTGATGAAGTTTAGGTGGTAAATTCGATGAAAACAATCAGTAGGGTTTTGTAAAGCAACCTGGTAAATTTCTAACTTATAATTTTTTTGTTCAATTTTGAATTCCTACTTTCTCAACATGTCAAACAGACATGGAGACTTGTTTTAGATGGATTTAGGAAGGGTTCCAAGATCCAATTAGTTTATAAGAGTTACAATTGAAATAATTTTTTTTTTATCATTGGGAAACAGATTGACAATGCAAGTTCAATTTTAATTTTTACAAGGTTCTCAAGGATCTTTCTTAAGTTTTATTGTCAAAATGAGTTCCTTAGGACTTGCTACATCTAAATTTTAATGTTTCATTTCTTATTACTTGGTGCAAGTTTGAACTACTCATTTCTTGTTAAACTTTGATTGCCAGATATAGAAAATAAAACAGAGATCAAACATTAAAGGTTCTTAAACATTTTTCCATCCTCCAAGTGTGGGAGTTCATTCCATGCAAGTCTATTAAATTTCATCAAATTCACACAAACATTTAATAGTCCATATACAAAGTCTGATTTCCAATTTCAAACACCTTTCAAGGGAAATAAAACATTGTCTCTTTTTCCTCATACACATCTTCCTTTACAAACAAAAATTTCAATCTTTAACATAAATCAAATCCAATACACAATAAAATTTTGAGAACTAATGCAATCCTTTATTCATTTCCAATACAAATTTACAATTTTCTCTTTTCCATTTGATTTCTAAATACATAATGCAATGTATATAACATATTTTCACATTTCCTTTCAAAACAGAGTAGAATATAACTCCTCTACATTTCACATTCCAATTTTCAATCTTACATTACCAACACAAAAGCCTTTTCATTACAAATATTTATACAACTTATCCACTTCAATGTGGTAAGTATTACAATGAACTTGCTCAAAGAAGGGACTGTCAAACTGTATATTCCTCTTGCTCAAAAATATTAGCATGCTAGTTTCTTCATCTTTTCATCTTGAGCACAACAAGGAAGGGGGAAAGGCAACGCTCTCCACCCAACCAAGACATAAAATGAGAAGGGATAAGCCATTCTTCCTCATTGGCCCCGAGTCCTAACCATATTGAAATAAGAGATGTAATACAACACATGGCAACAAAGGCTTCCATAACAAACATGCACCATTTTCACATTCAAAACACATTTCAAGAAGAATGTAGTTCATAACTACATTAAACAAGTGAAAACAAAAATGAGGCTTCATCAAGCAAGCCAAAAAGAGAAAGGATCTATGGGGGAAGTTGCTTATGCCTCCCAAATGGGAATTGGGAATCCACCAAAAAAAAACCTCCAATTAATTTATCACACACACATTTCCTTATGCCCCCCACAAAATCCCTCCTTATGCCCCCACAAAGTAAGAAATGCAAGCTATTTCTTTTCCATGGTGGATCCCAAGCCCAAAATCCCTCCACAAAACTCTGATGTCATTGGCATTCCTTATGCCCCCACACATGGATTCCCCATATCCTTCTCCTACACCATGTCCTAAGCATTCTACCCAACCAGCTAGCACACACATAAAACATTGACCATTTCATACATGCATGTAAGAGAAAGAAAGCATTTTAAAAAGGCTCAAGTTCCTACCTCTCCATAATGGAGTTTATTCCCGAGATCAACAAGCTTCCCAATGCCAAACTAACAGTCCAAAATGAACAACACAGCAACATGCAATGGTTTCCAATCTTCTTCCACAAGAAAGACTCCAAAATAGAAAGAAATTCTCCCCAAGAGAGTATGCAAAGTTTCAAAAACCATCAAACAAGAAAAGAGTTCGAATTTTAAAGGAGAGGGAAGAGAAGATGATGATGTGGATCCATGTGGATACCACATCATTATTCCTCAACCCCAAGATAAAAGTTAACATCATTCACCTAAACATAATAAATAAAATGACAAATTGACTTACACACTCCAAAATAACCCATACCCAAAAAGACTGAATTTAAAACATGTACTGAAGTATGCAATAAAAACTTACAATTAGTTATTTCTAAATGCATTAAAAGGGTATAAATTTAACCTCCAAAGCATAGGTATGGTTGGTAAATAATTTTAAGAGGTGTGGGACAAGTTTAACTTGACCCATAAGCCTCCAAATACAGCCTCCAAGGACAAATTCGAATTCCCAAGAGGATGAAGTGTTTCACACTCCAAAATCTATTTTACATTCTCTTACACACTCTTACAATATTTCATTTAAGATAAACAAATTTATTAATCACATTCTTATGACATATTGATTTATTTATTTTAACACATGATTATCCACAATATTAACACAACATATAATAACTAATGAAAAGGGTAACACATCACAAAATAAACACATGCAAACATTAATAAAGAAAACACATTAACAAAACATAAATCCCCATGGTCACATTCAAAGGTGATTCCCCCATGGGAATCCCTAACACAATACAACACACACACACACACACACACACACACACACACAATTGTCATGGTGACCTTGTTGAATTCACCCAGAGAATTTTAATATGCTTAGTCTCCAGTCCCCCGACATTGTTTTGATAATTTTAACCTACAAAACACAAATACCTCCTTTAGCCTCATGGCCATATCAAAACATCCAAAATGATATAAATAACATCTCAAGATCATCTAAACTTGTGAATCACAACAACATCAATAAATAAACATTATCATTTTCAATTAATTAATCGACTATATCATCATCAATAATCTTCCATACTAGGTCTACTCACAATATCCAATGTCACATGTCCAAATCAACATCTATAATATGTCCATGTCAAACAAGATCTTGTATGTACCCAAAATTGTAAATCTTGCACCGTTGGAACAACATAACATGTACCCCAATGATGATACAAGTCTCCTCGCAAGGTGTTCGGGATCCGGAAAATCTCCCCAAGTGTGCATTAACATCCCACATGCCCCACTTAGCCCCCGCATGCTTTGTTTTTCTCTTTTTCCCTCTTTTCTTGGCCTTTTTCTCTTCAGTTATGGAACCGCCACCCTAAGCAGGGCGGCGGTCCTGTAACCACCGCCTTGCTTAGGGTGGAAGTCCTTTATGCATTTTCCAGAATTCTCTTTTAACACAACTCACGTAAATTTTAACGTTTACTAGCTTTTTTTCACCGCCATGAGCTTACATTAATGATTCTAGTTCCCTTGAATAGTCTTTTGCCTTTGTTTATAGTTTAAGAGATCAATTTGGTTTTTACCTTGGGTAAATGCAAATGCTATAAATAGTTGGCTTGTGCTCAATAAAATGGCCCCTCAAATTTGTCTCTGAATTTCTCATTGCAATAGATTAGTGTTTTATTTTGTTTAAAATTCTTAGTAGCATTCATTGTATGCCTAGTTAGTATTGTTTTTTGTTAGGAAGCCACATATCCATCTTGTGCAAGTCTTTGTTGACATTTCATCCAATCCATTGGAGTAAGATAGTCTTTTTTTAATAGGAAGCCATTAAAGTTGCAAGTTTTGTTCTTCAAACAGGATAGTTTCGTGTTACGGAGGTTTTATGTTGCATGACTCACAATAAATCCCACTAAGAATTGCATAAGCCAAGCTCTGTACTCTTGCGCTATCTCTCTCCTAATCGCATTGTATTCAATCTATATCCTAAGCTTCCTTTGTCCCAATATCTACTTCTATTGATGCTAGCATTACACGCTTTTCTAGATCCAAGTGAACATGAAGGAATGAGGAGATCACGCGACGGGACAAGATCACACACACCATCAGTTTTGCCAGCATTTCACAGAATCCGAGTTCTAGCTTTCAAAGTTCTAATTAGAATCATATCAAATAGAGTAGTTAATCACTTTATTTCAGTCAATTTTACTTTCAATATTGCCGGGGAAGGCATGGGGATTGATAGTTTTCCTCACTTCGAGGTAGGATCAAGAGTCTTTCAAATAGATTAGATCAAGTTATTTCATTATTTAGAATAGATTTACAGTTGCACAGACAAATAGCTATACTCGGTTATCTTGTTTGTTTTAATTTGCTATTTTAGCTATCAATTCTAGATATATTAGATAGTTGTTCTTTAAATTCTGTTTAGTAGATAGATATATCAGATTTAGGAATATACATAGACGTATCTTTCACAATTAGTTTATTCTGTCATTAGTTAGATTTATATAACTTTCTTTTGTATGACAATCACGGGACCTAGAGATCCCAGAGAATACGTATTCGAGCCAATCGTGCCGCAACCCAATATCATCATAGCAATAACTGATATAGATCAGAATATTAGGATCCAAGTCTTCCAAACAATGGTAAACTTACAACAAATCGGTTTCCAGTTAAGCGGGTTAAACATAGAAGACGACCAAGCACACACATTTTGGTCAAATCAACCAAACTACAGATTACCCTAGATTCATATCCACATGACTGTGAAAGGGTTTGAAAAAGAGAAGACCTTTGGTTGTGATCCTTTGGTCCCATAGCTAGACGCAAGAGACACTCTCACAGATATAGATACCAGCTTGAGAATTCAGGTTGCACAAACACCTATAAGATATTCTGAGAAGATCACACAATTATTAATATAGAAGCTGAAAAGGCATATGACTATTGGATACTAGGGATTAGGGATTGATTCCGCACATGACCATAGTAGGACCACAACAAATATGAATCTACGGTTGTGACCCACAAATCCCACAGCCCAACGAGCCCATAGGTGAATCAGACATAGATGCTAGCCTACGTACACTAGTATTTAGATCTACTCCACTTCCACCTATCATCATCGAACAGTTATCCTTCCTAGACACATTAACAAAGCTAAGGAGTTCGGACTAGGCCGAGAGAATCACCCATAGAGTCAATTATATTTACCATCCACCCTATGACCTTATCCGGAGATATACACGAAACTATCCCGGACATTTTCCACATATTCCACAACCTATGACCGAATCATGCCAAAGCTCGATATTGATTGGAGCCTTGAGCGATCATCCTTTCCGATCGATCTATCACACCGGTTCGGGTTAGGAGGGTCTTCTTTGCCTTAGATTCACAATTTCCATTGGTGCGTGTTGAAGACATCAGATTTCCCAATTAGCTTGTCGCATCCCACACATATTTAATCCCCACTGCTATCTCGCATGACCTCGGGAGGTCGGGTGTGAGAAAAGTTAATTGTATATTCCTATGCTCTCTGTCACTTTTCCATCGTACAAAATTGGTGAACCCGATGTGAAACTTTCTACTTTCTGGTCTGGAGTCATATTTATACTGGTTCTTTCAAATTAAAATGACTCTTTCATCTTTAGCTTTCACCATCACCTTCACTCCTTCCCATTATTCTACAGTATTCATATACCCCGAATATGTCAAGATTTGATGCTTATGGTAGGCCTCTTTTAGGTCTTGAGGCATACTACGCTCAACTAAATAGAGCAGTCATCACCCTCACTCTCGGTATGGGGTGAAAATTATTCGAGATAACCAATTATCAACACAAACTCTATCTCCAGGATAAGATATAACTCATCTTTCCAAATAGAAGACTTGGATCAGTTCACTCAAACATGGCAAATAGATCCTTCGAGCTCAAATAATATGATGCTCACGGGAGAATCGGAGTTCGTCTCCTCGGTACTACTTAGACCACAAATTAGTAGACAATCGACTCATACACAGGTTTTAAATGATGAACATTCGGTATGTTATGCTAGGAATGAAAAATGTTCTCGAAGTATGTACTCACTGTAGGAGGTTTACAAACACAACCCGAGGTCTCTTTTCAAGGAAATACCTCCATGCCACTACATATAGGAAATGCCCTCGGAGAAACTTGGCGGGCGGTGATCAATTCATAGTAGGATACCACATGCCCATACAACATCGGGTATACAAAAATGCCACTAAAGCAAAACACCGTGACTTCACCAAATGAAGTCATTTCAACGTTAGTAGAAAAGTTAGGGGTTAGAACTTTCTCGGAAAATCACCATTCTCGGTTCATGCGCAGCGAAAGTCCTAATCCTCCACACCATCCTAACTAGGTAGACCTCCTCACAGGAATAGGCACGTTAGGTATGACTCCTCGGTATTCATAACAAACACCGATTAAAACCACTGTTTCTAACACCATTCCAATACCTCCCGATTTAGTACAAAATAATCCATTCTTGGACAATACCCCTTCATACTTAAACATGTACTCCAAATCACCACAAGGGGATATGTTCTCCTCTCTGGTATTTTTACTCAACCACAGGGGTTCCCTTATGCTCCTACCAATGCATATGCAACACCATATCAACAACCCATTCCACCTCCACTCCCTCAGCAGGCACCATCAATGGTCGAAACCTATGCGATAGGGACATATTCAGAATACTTGAAAGAGCCCTTAGATTTCACCATACAAAGCGTCATGCTTCCAAGACCTCTTCCTGATTTTCCCAAATACAAAGGTGAGGGAGATCCAAATGCCCATATCAAAGCTTACACTACGGCCATTCGAGAATTACTCCCTTGGGATGGGGTTGTTGCTAAAATATTTCCCAAAACCTTGGAAGGTATCGCTCTCGATTGGTATTATAGAATACCTGAGGCTTCCATCCATTCGTTCAAGCAACTCATGTCAGAGTTCATCAAGGCCTTTGACATGAACAAACTATTAAGAACAGGAATCAGGGAATTCTTGCACATTAAACAAGAACACAATGAATCTATCACCCATTTCATCCAGAGGTGGCATACAGTTCTTTATTCTTCGGAAAGTGCTCCAAATATGGATCAAATGGAACTATGCAATTTATTCCTTCATTCTCTCAGTAGAGAAGTAAAGGAAGAAGTCTAGAAGTTTCCATTAAGGAATTACGATGTACTTGAGAGCACTCTCTAAATAGATGAAATGGTAATTGATAGTGGTCGCAAGACATATGGAGCAAACGGAAAGTTAATCACCTCCAACCAAAACACTACAAGTTATCCTACTATCACGAATGTCAATCAAGGACCTAAAATCCTTAATAAAAATCGTGGGTGACAACGGATGCGATGGCGATCGGGATAGAAAGGTAAATGTTGTGAATACTTCACCACAAATAAATGATCAACGAAACAACAACTTTACTCCAACAATCAATATAGTGGATTTTAATCATCCACAACAACAACAACAACAATGGCAAAACCCTACACAGGGTCCAAGCCAAAACTCAACTAGATATCAAAACTAGAACCAAAACCAAAGACAACAAACGCAAAATTTTAATCCTAATAGGCAACGGTTTGATCAGAATTTTGGGCCACAATATACATCAAGCCAACAACCTAGGAATTACAATCCCAACTCATATTGTGGTTTCCACAAAATTTGGGGCCATGACACTAGAACATACCATGACTACAATAAATCCATGCAACATTTGCTAGATGAACAAAGAAAAATTTTCATAGATATGTTCTTGGCAGATCCTACGTCACCAGCACCGAAAAATTTTACAGGGGCAGTTTACCCTCAAAATGCACCCCTCAAGATCTTTAATGATCCGCTCCCAAATCACAACAACAACAAGTTAAATCCAAGTGGGACAAATAAGGGTGTGATTGCAGGAAAAAATGATCATGAAGCTTCAACTTCGCTAAATCCATTAGTTGCACCACAATTAGGAAGTCATCCTCAACAAAAGATAGTTGGTTTATTGGATTTAGACTCAGAACTACCCGTAGAAGCTGTAACAAGGACATGAGAGTATTCCTCTCGGCTAATTCTAAGCTATCCGCTAGAAGCAGATGATGTCCAAAAGTATTAATAAAACCCGTAGGTGCTTATGATTTGATTAATGATCTAACAAAAACCTTCTCACACATCTCTTTTTTGGATTTATTTAAGAACTCCCCTGTTCACAGGGCTTCTCTTTTAGAAGCATTGGGTTTAAGTCATCTAATCAACATCACTCCACCTCCCGAAACACAGGTAAACCATATAGACTTTGATATCCATCCTCCGGGGCAGCCAGATAGGGATGTTGAATTCATATTCAAAATAAAAAAATGCCAAAAGATGTTGAGATCGCATGCCGAGGTGATCCATCCTTACACTTACAAGTGTGGGTTTATAAAATTATGTGAAATGTGTGATGGTTGATGATGGGGTAGCAATTAATATAGTCCCCTTCTCTATCCTTCAAAAGTTAGGGTATGGAGAAACCAATTGTTCCACGACCCGAAATACACTAAGAGGCTATGACAACCTTAAAGCCACCTCAATTGGAACTATAATACTACCGGTCACCTTAGGAACCAAAAAAATCCTGACTGAGTTTTATATTATAGATCGGGAAACCAACTATAATATGATTCTCGGCCGACCATGGATACACCGTATGAAGGCAATCCCTTCTACGCTATTTCAAGAAGTAAGATTATTGCATTTAGGAAAGGTGTTTATAGCCAAAGGTGATCCAAAACCATTTGATGTACACCTGGCTGACCTAAAGAGAAGACCAGGCATTCACTCAGAGTTTGAACTCCCAACAAATCAACTTAATAAGCCTACCGGTCAAAACGGAAGAAAAGTTGGTACCTATGACAGATCTTGAAACTATGAGCCTAGCCAAGGCAGCCCCAGCCCCTAAAGATGAGGCTAACACTGTAGAAATAGTATCATTAGGAACTACTGCAAAAATTGTTGAATTACTAGAACAGGATCTACCAATGTTCCTACCATTTGATTCTGTAGGCATGGGGTACACCCTAGGTGTCGGTTCTCTCCCAGTAGAAGATCTCTGCATGGTGGAAGTAGAATATATTAACACAACAAATGTCCCAACATCCATGTTCTCAGCAAAATATTGGACTCTTCATTTCGATGGAGCTAGATGTTATTATGGAGCTAGGGCAGGTGTAATCTTTACTTCTCTGAAGGAAAAGTCCTACCATTTGCCTTTAAACTAAATTTCAAATGCACAAACAATGGTGCCAAATACAAAGCCCTCCTCCTTGGCCTCATCTTAGCTAAGAGGATTGGTGCTAATAATATCAAGGTGTTAGGAGACTCACAATTGATAGAAAACCAAGTCGCTGAGGTATATGAAACCAAAGCCGAGCACCTACAGCTCTACAAAACAAGCTGTATTGAATTTAAGCAAGGAGTTTGAATTCATATCGATTGAAGCAATCCCACGAGAACAAAATCTCCTTGCTGATTCAATAGCAACCTCAGCATCACACTTCACTCCAAGCAGTGAGTTGGAAAATACCCATTTTATGGTATCCTTTGTACCAAACCATTAGTAAAACAAATGTAAAGCCCTCATTTAATGAACAGAGATGAGAACAAATCTACTATCCTAGACCACATTGATAGTGAGACAACCACTCTTGATTACTTAAATGTCTATGCAGCGATACATCTCACCCATCACACAGTAGATTTATCTTTGATCCTGCATTCATCTTCCTATTACGGGAATCCCATGACAGAGCTTCCCCCACAAAAGGAACCCAGCATATACACAATCGAGAATGGAGACGAGCTGGAACTACCTCTAGCCCCGCCTGAGTTTGAAGAAGGTAACGCTTCTCTAATCGAAGAAACAATTGATATTAACATCGGAATGAAAGATGAACCAAGGATATTGAAGTTAGGATCCTCGTTAACTCCATCAGAAGTAGAAATACACACTCGGATCCTTAAGGAACATCAAAAGGCTTTTGCATTTAATTATAAGGAAATGACAAGAGTTACACCCCACATTGTGGTGCACAACCTTGTCACTAAATCTGATGCAAAACCGATTAAACAAAAATTGAGACCAATGAAGCCCAAGGTATCTCTCATGGTGAAAGAGGAGGTAATGAAACTCCTCCAAGTAGGATTTATCAAACCAGTCGATTACTCTCAGTGGGTATCTAATATCATTCCCATTCTCAAAAAAATGGGAAGATACGCATCTGTGTAGACTTCCGAGACATTAACAAGGCATGTCCTAAAGACGACTTCCCATTACCATCTATAGATGTCATCATTGATGCAACAGCTGGATTTGAGCTTTTATCTCTCATGGATGGATTCTCGGGATACAATCAAATCAGAATATCCGAACAAGATCAAGCTAAAACCATGTTTATAACTCCTTGGGGAACTTATTGCTATGTTGTTATGCCATTTGGTCTCAAGAACGCTGGTGCTACATACCAACGGGATATGACATATATATTTCATGATCTTATTCACAAAATTGTGGAATCCTATGTAGATGACTTATTGGCCAAGGCCAAGAAGCGTTGTGACCATCCGGAAGTGCTTCGCGTCATTATTTCACGTCGATAGAATATGGAGTCGTGCTAAATCCGAGAAAAGTGTGTCTTTGGTGTAACAGGAGGAAGCTCCTAGGTTGCATTATATCATCACGCGGGATTGATGTTGACCCAACCAAAATTAAGGCTATTCTTGAAATGGTCCCACCTTTGAATGAATATGGAATCAGGTCATTTCTTGGAAGACTTGGTGCAATCCGAAGATTCATCCGGATTTAAGTTTCACCATCCATCCAATCAACAATCTACTCAAGAAATATTATAGCATTGATTGGACCAAAGACGTAAATAAAGCTTTCAAAGCATATAAGTGTTCCTTGTTATCACCACCTACGCTAATGCCACCTAAGCCAGATCACCCGTTAATTTTATATTCGCGAGCCACCAATGTCTCGCTAGCTTGTATGCTGGCTCAAGAAGATGATGACAATAGAGAACGTGTGATCTATTTCATTAGTTAGACATTGCTCGACTATGAAACATGTTATACACAGGCAGAATGTGAATGCCTCACCATAGTCTTTGCAACCAAACGCTTAAGACATTACATGCTAAATCAAGAAATAAAGGTCATTGTAAAAATAGAACATTTACAAACTTTCCTCATGCAAGGGTCCTTGTTTAAAAAGGCTGGGTGCTTTATAACCTTAATGGGTGAATTTGAATTAACATTCATAAATCAAAATTTGGTTAAAGGACAAATCATCACATTGGTTAGCTGATAATCCATTAGGCGAGAGGTGATCTAGTAGATTTGGAATTTCCAGATGAGTGCGTATACTACGTTGAAACCCGACCTTCTATCTCTAAATGTCCTTGGTATACCGATATTATTAATTATATCATGGACCATACGTATCCAGAAGGTGCTACTCTGCAACAAAGAAGGTGGTTACGCATCATCATAGTGAAATAAGTCATTATAGAGCAAGTCCTCTATCGAAAGGCGTTTGATGGAATGCTTCTAAGATGTGTCGACATAGAAGAATCCAAGAAGATTCTCCATGAATCTCACAGTGGAATGTGTGGAGGCCACTTCGGTGGCCATGCCACCGCTCGTAAAATACATCGAATGGGCTATTTCTGGCCCACTCTAGAACACGACGCAGTAGAGTTTGTACGTAGGTGTCATAAGTGTCAAGAATTCTCCCACGAGATTCACATGCCAGCACAAGCTCTACAACCAATCGCTACTCCGTGGCCCTTTTCCACATGGGGCCTAGATTTGATAGGGAAATTCTCTCCCTCATCCACAGATGGCCATAATTTTATAATCACGGCCACTGAATATTTTACCAAGTGGGTAGAGGCTATGCCTCTTACTACTGTACCGGGTTCTGTAATCGCCAAGTTCATTTTGAACCAAATCATTTACAGGTACGGTGTCCCACAAGTCATTATCTCAGATAATGGGACTTCTTTTAAGAATGAAGAAGTTCATGAATTATGCAATAAATTTAAAATAAGCCATCATACAGCCTCCTTGTATTACCCTCAAGCCAATGGACAGGCTGAAGCAACAAACAAAACATTAAAAGCCATTCTCCTTAAAATGGTGAAAGAAAAAAATGAGATTAGCATTTGAAGTTATATCCGGCCTTATGGGCCCACCAAACCTCAATAAAGACACCAACAGGGTGACTCCTTTCTCACTAGTATTTGGGCGACGGTTCTCCCGCTTGAGGTTGAAATACCCAATCTCTGAATTTCATTACAAGGGATTCTGGATGAAGACGCTTATAGAGAAGCACATCTCTCCCAACTAGAAAGCCTAGATGAAGCTAGCTTATACAACTGGGACAGCGACACAAAGTCTATCTTTGTTGAATGTGTCGGAAGTATAACAAGAAGGTCTATGAATGAGACATATATGAAGGTGATCTAGTTCTAAGGCTAGATAGTTGGATCGACAAGAAGACTAGTAAAGGAAGGAAGTTCCGGCCCAAATGGTTGGGCCCATACCAAGTCATGAAGGACTATGGAAATGGTGCATATCTCCTATGTACGTTGGAAGGTGAGGAATTTGGTGAAACAGTCAATTCCCTGCACCTCAAACGATTCTACGCGTAAGCAGCTAGTGCTACTTGTATAATTATATCTACATTGCATCTTCATATAGATTAGGATCATTTTGTCCTCTTGTTTCATACAAAATTGTGATCAAGGAATTTTTTCTCAAAGCAATTCATTACAAACTCATGATGTTGTTGGCATAAACACTCTAATCGTACTTCTCCATTTCCATGATATCATCAAACTATTTCGGAATCATTTCATTAAATAAAACTAGATATGACAAGGTCTTAACGGTAACCATGCCAAGATCTGCGGGTTTATTCTCACTTTTGGTTTCTTCTTAGGATGGGTGTCTTGCCTATGGTTTGTTCTTGAAGCTTCATGGTGTCACATCTATCCCGTGCATATATCTCTTTGGAAATAAGAACACACTGAAATTTTGCTCAAGTAAACAAGTCAAATATAGATCAAACATAAAATTTTAAATTTACAAATTTCCTTGCCCCACCAACCTTTGGTGATGAGCTTGCGCCTCTTACTAGTGATGTAGGGTTGGGAAAGGATGGAAATGCCCTTACTCGCCTATGCCTTGCCTATGGTGATAAACGCATGCTTCTTACTAGTAGCATGGGGCAAGGTGTAGGGGATCCTTTGAAAAACAAATGCAAAAGGTCATAGAAAAACAATTCAAATCTTGAAGTCTTGAGTCAAAAACAAATGAATCGGATGTCCAAAATTCCAAGAGAATTAAAATCCTAAAAACTTAGATTTTGTCTACCATGTGGCCATCTACGAGATCTAAGTATAGATAAATCACAAAGCAAGTTGCATCCCAAAACTATGAAGTCACTCGAGTGGAGTAAGCTTGTAGAATCCTAATTTGATTCCATCAAAGCTTTGTCTATCTCTCATCACTATCATTTCAACACATTTTACAACTTTGTGCCCTTTCTAGATCTCGGTGATAAACCCTTGAATCTTACTAGTTGCATGGGGTTAGGAGTGGGGCAAGTCTATCTACTCATCGTACCATCTTGTCTTCACCACTTTGCCAAAATAGATATGAAGTATCCAAAAATTACTTACAGAAACTAAGATTCAAAATCACATTGTATCTACATTATCATATATCAGCATCATAAAATACAAAAGAAAGTAAACACTTGCATCATTTGTTCTCCATTGCATACATTCTAAAGAGCATATAAGCATAATATCATAGTTCACATGAGGAAACAGAAATGCAAGTAAGCCATAAATGCCAAAATTCTGATCCAAAAAGAATATAAATATATAAATAATCAAAGTTTTTGTACAATGCCATCATGCACTAAGCATGGTCAAAATGCTCAAAGAGCCCGGGATATACAAAAGAATATATCATACAAAATCTAGGAGAGCCAAGTGGCTTCTCAATCCCTATGAGACCCCTCTGAAGGTGCATGCCCACGCTGGGACTGCGCTGCGCCGGTGCTCGAGTGCATAGAGGGCTCGGGATCACGAGGGCAGCCGCAGTCTCACCACGAGAATGACTCCTCATCAGGTGCTCGGCTATCCTATACCCCTCTAGCTTCGTGTGGAGAGTCGATACCATCCTAGCCACATGCCAGACTAGGGAAAGATGTCAGTGTGTCTACCAAACTTGAGGGTTCCCGATATCCACGAGACAACTCTGTGCGGTCCTCTCCATGGGGATCATTAGGGTATCTGTGCATACTCTGTGAATCAGGGCTCGCCACTCATCGGTGGTCTCTACAAACAAAGGAGAAAACAAATTAGAAACAAAACAAGAGATAAAATACAAGAGAAAACAAAAGGAGAGATAGCAACTAAGGAAATCCTAATTAAAAACAAACATTAAAAGGAAGGATGGTAACTTACTCGGATCACCAGGCCTCCAGGATGGATCTCTAGGGTCAGCACCTGCCACAGATGCCACCACTGACTGAGGTACTCCCCCCATGGCTAGAGCAACATAGTGTCCTATAATGGACTCGTCCTCCCCACCATGGCCCTAGGAGAGTGGCTCCTCTGAAACCAGAGTAACTCTCTCTCACACTCTACTTGGCCCTCTCTGCCTGCATGATATCCTGAGTATCATGCCACTCAGGATCACTTTGTCCTCCTTAGTCTCCTCCTCTGTCTCTCCCCCTGTAAACTCCTTGGACTTGGAGTCTATGTCGATGGGGTCATCGCTGCTATGGGTAGGACCCATAGCAATCTGAAGCAAGGGTGCACGAGGAGCACTTTGTCTCTCCTCGGAGTACGTCTACCCTCCAGAAGTAATAGGAATGCCAGGAGTAACAACTGTCCAACCCCGGCCTCTAGGACCCCCTCTGGCCTCTCGAACTGACCTATATACTGGCGCTACTGGGGGAAGCATGCCCATGTAAGGTAGGCCAAACTGCTGAGGAACTCGGCCAAAGGGGTGTATCTCCACTCGCCCCACTCTGTCAATAAGCTGCCCTGTGGTGGAGCAGGAGATCAAAGTAAGAGCCTCCTCGCCCCATATACCTGTCATGGTTTGATATGGTGTGGCCTCCATGTCATCGGTGGTTAGAGAAGCAACTAGCTGATGAGGTGCTCTGAGCACCGACATATCTGTCCATCTGGCTGCCCTCACAACTCCGGGATTTGTCACCTCTACACCTCTACCATAAGGAATGAAGTGCTCATAAACCCAACTCATGACCAGGGTCGGGTGGCTCAAAGACTGCCCCTATAAATGGACTACCCTGTATAAGTCATGGTAGGTAGTCCCAAGTATGTCTGCTCCCTAGGCATAAATCCGGCCATGGCCCTTGATCTATGTAATGATGGGGAACCAGCAATATAACAGCAGTGTCTCCTCCTTGTCCCTAATCAATCTCGAGGCAAGGATCCCCATAATAACTTTGCAAAGCAAGGGGATGGGAAAACTAGGAATAGATCGAACTCGGCCCCTTCTTTCGAACCCGTGGAGATGACTTTGCATCTTCCATGTAGGAAGCCCACTATGCTATCTAGGCCCGTGAACCTTGTTGTCTCAAGGGTAAGACGTCTCCCAATGATCGGGACCCCCAGAATACGATAAACATCCTCTAGTGTGATGGTCCACTCACCTCGGACCCCTGGTAATCGGAAGGTGTTCCGATTAGCATCCCAATAGGAGAATAAGTCACAAAGAATGTGACTAGATGGTGCAACATGTGAAACATGTGAGATACGTAGTATCTCGGTCCTCGAAGAGTGTCCTCCTCATCCTATGAAATTACATCTAGTACTGCTGGGGGCAGGTCACACTCCCTCTCTCGGCTCCACCGAATGTACTCCTCTCTCACCTGCATACACCCAAAAACACACAAAATAAAGCAAGTTAGCATCCAAGTGACATTAGAAAAATCATGAAAACACATAGAAATGCTAAAAACACAAAAACAATCTCAAACAGATGTTCTTTTGGCATTCTGTGCAAAACCGCCGCCCTGAGCAGGGAGGCAGTTTCGTAACCGCCGCCTTAAGGGTAGCGGTCATGTAACTGCCTCCTTGGGTAGGGTGGCGGTCATCTCGAAAACCCACGTGGGTTTTATACCCTAAAAGAAGGCTAAAAAAGCCAAAAGAGGACCATTTTAACTAAAACAAGGCCTACCCAGTAGCGTCTCCTAGATGGACCTTTTGAACCTAACATTTTCAAAAATAACCCCCCCACGACAAATATTTTAGCATTTTAAAATTGAGGGGGTAAAAACGATAAATTGAGGAAAACTAACCTGTGATCTCATGGGTCGATGATCTGCATGCGGAGGCATGATCGCTATCTCGCCATGAATGTTTTGACTCTACTCTCATAAGAAACCATCACCATGGGTCCCAGAGCTCAGAATCAATCAAATCAACACGCGTAAATGAATAGGAAAATGGGCCCACTTTCATATATATAGCAACCTGACTTGTTTTGAATAGTTTTTTTACATGTTTGGAGCACCGACGGAGGTAAGTTCTTACCCCCGCACGAATGGTACATCCTCATTTCCCATTATTTTAGCGTTTATTTTTTGATCTATCTTATCTATCTACACTTGAGTTCTCTTTTCATTTTACAGGAAGCAGGAATTTTGGATGGTGTCATTTCGACACACGGACATACCAGGTATGACTTCCAACTTCCCATTTCGGGACCGCCATACTCGGACCCACCATTTTACGCCTCTTCATGGCTAAAACACTTCTCCGAGGGGGCAATATGTACGTACCAAAAATTGTAGGGTACTGCACCATCGAACAATGTAACACGTACCCCAATGATGATACAAGTCTCCTCACAAGGTGTTTGGGATCTGGAAAAGCTCCCCAAGTGTGTGTTAACATCCCGCATGCCCCCTTAGCCCCCGCATCCTTTTTTTCTCTTTTTCCCTCTTTTCTTGGCCTTTTTCTCTTCAGTTATGAAACCACTGCCCTGCCTGGGCGGCGGTCCTATAACCGCCACCTTGCTCAGGGCGGCAGTCCTTTATGCATTTTCCAGAATGCTCTTTTAACATAACTCACGTAAATTTTAATGTTTACCATCTTTTTTTCACCACCATGAGCTTACATTAATGATTTTGGTTCCCTGGAATAGTCTTTTGCCTTTGTTTATAGTTTAAGAGATCAATTTGGTTTTTACCTTGGGTAAATGCAAATGCTATAAATAGTTGGCTTGTGCTCAAGAAAATGGCCCCTCAAATTTGCCTCTGAATTTCTCATTGCAATAGATTAGTCTTTTATTTTGTTTAGAATTCTTAGTTTCATTCATTGCATGCCTAGTTAGTATTGTTTTGTTGTTAGGAAGCCACATATCCATCTTGTGCAAGTGTTGTTGACATTTCATCCAATCCATTGGAGTAAGATAGTATTTTTTTCAATAGGAAGCCATTAAAGTTGCAGGTTTTGTTCTTCAAATAGGATAGTTTCAGGTTCTGGACGTTTTATGTTGCATGACTCGCAATAAATCCCACTAGGAATTACATAAGCCAAGATCTATACTCTTGCGCTATCTCTCTCCTACTCGCATTATATTCAGTCTATATCCTAAGTTGCCTTTGTCCCAATATCTACTTCTATTGATGCTAGCATTACACACTTTTCTGGATCCACGTGAACACGAAGGAATGAGGAGATCACACTGAGGGGACAAGATCACACACACCATCTGATTTGCCAGCATTACTGAGAATCTAGGTTCTAGCTTTCAAAGTTCTAATTAGAATCATATCAAATAGAGTAGTTAATCACTTTATTTCAGTCAATTTTACTTTCAATATTGCCAGGGAAGCTATGGGGATTGATAGTTTCTGAGAGACTATGATTCTTTCCTCACTTCTGAGGTAGGATCGAGAGTCTTTCAAATAGATTAGATCAATTATTTCATTGCTTAGAATAGATTTACTGATTACACAAATAAATAGCTATACTCGGTTATCTTGTTTGTTTTAATTTGCTATTTTAGCTATCAATTCTAGATTTATTAGATAGTTGTTCTTTACATTACATTGTTTAGTAGATAGATATATCAGATTTAGGAATATACATAGACGTATCTTTCACAATTAGTTTATTCTTTCATTAGTTAGATTTATATAAATTTCTTTTGTATGACAATCACGGGACCTAGAGAGCCCAGAGAATACGTATTCAAGCCAATCATGCCCCAACCCAATATCATCATAGCAATAACTGATATAGATCAGAATCTTAGGATCCAAGTCTTCCAAACAATGGTAAAATTACAACAAATCAGTTTCTAGTTAAGCGGGTTAAACATAGAAGACGACCAAGCACACACATTTTGGTCAAATCAACTAAACTACAGATTACCCTAGATTCATATCCACATGACTGTGAAAGGGTTTGAAAGAGAGAAAACCTTTGGTTGTGATCCTTTGGTCCCACAGCTAGACGCAGGAGACACTCTCACAGATATAGATACCAACTTGAGAATTCAGGTTGCACAAATTCTTGTAAAATATTCTGAGAAGATCGTACAATTATTAATTATGAATATAGAAGCTGAAAAGGCATATGACTATTGGATACTAGGGATTAGGGATTGATTCCACACATGACCATAGTAGGACCACAAAAATATGAATCTACGGTTGCGACCCACAAATCCCACAGCCCAACGAGCCCATAGGTGAATCAGACATAGATGCTAGCCTACGTACATTAGTATTCAGATCTACTCCACTTCCACCTATCATCATTGAACAATTATCCTTCCTAGACACAGCAGCTAACAAATCTAAGGAGTTCTAGACTAGGCCAGAGAATCACCCATAGAGTCAATTATATTGACCATCCGCCCTATGACCTTATCTGGAGATATACACAAAACTATCCCAGGTCATTTTCCACGTATTCCATAACCTATAGACTCAATCACGCCAGAGCTTGATATTGATTGCAGCCTTCGAGTAGTCATCCTTACCAATCTATCTATCACACCGGTTTAGGTTAGGAGGGCCTTCTTTGCCTTAGATTCACAATTTCCACTAGTGCATGTCGAAGACATCAGATTGCCCAATTAGCTTGTCTGCATCCCACACATATTTAATCCCCACTGGCTGTCTCGACATGACCTCGGGAGGTCGGGTGCAAGGAAAAGTTACTTGTAGATTCCTATGCTCACTGTCACTTTTCCATCATACAAGTACATCATCATCCACATATAAAAAATGTCTCTAGTAATCATCGTGCATAATAACTTAATCCGGATCAATAATAATCCCCGATCTAACATCTAACCATCATACTAGACAAAACATAGTAATGTCTATAATGAAATCAATAGTATCGATAATAAGCATAAAAGGTGTCAAAGGGAAGTGGGCACTACATGTCCCTTCCCTCCTAACCTTTCCCATTCTCCAGTGTGTGGGAGAACATAGGAGAAGGATATAAATACAAGGAGTAAGAAAATTGGGGAATTCAAAGATCCGGAGAGATTAAGAAGTAACATATTAATTATATGAGAGAGTGAGTAGATATTCTTCAGCACTAGAGTGGAATTACAGGAACAAGGTGTAAGAAACAAGAGAATGAAAGTAATTGGAGAGAAGGTTTACATTGTTTCTTATTTTCATACTTATTGTAATATATAAAATTTGATTATTGGCCAATACAAGTGGGAAGAAAGATCAGTTTCCCTTCCCAACTGGTTTTCCCTCAAATTGGGGTTTCTAGGATAAAATTCTTGTGTTGTGTGTGGAATTATTTTATCATTTCTCTACAATTTTGTCCTAAGCACTAGTTAATTAGTCACTAAAGCTTGAAACTATCATTTTCCAAAGTAGAAAGTAGAACAACATAATTGTGTGATTCATAGAGTTCCAAAGTAGAAGTTTACGGATCATGGACAATATTATCCCATCCTTAGCTCCATCATCAATTCACCCACCCTTCACTTGCACCCTTTTCATTCATGACTCATATTGGGAACATGTCCCATTCGATCCTACCCATGATGAAATCAGTATGTTCCCATGCCAACCTAGCTTGTCTTGGTTTTACTTTTGAGGACCTTTAGCCTTCTACTCATGCTTCTCACCTATATTATGGTTTTGTCACTATCACTACTGCTTATGGCTTATGTGTCTTTGATATTTTAGTCTATCTCCCACATACCCCTTGTGCTTCTCTACTCACATTAGGAGATTCTTGTCTTACTTACATCAAAGGTACCTTGGACCCCAGTCACACTGATATTTCATTCCCTATGCCTTTTGGTCATGTTTTTATTTGCAATAGTTCCTTTCTTGGCTATTCACCTAACTACACTCGATGGTACACACACGGTTGCCCACATCCCCCATTCACGATGAATAATACACTATGGTAATGTATCATTTACACCTTATCATCTCATTACATGATCAACCTCATATTATAGCATACCATGTCACTAATCCCAATCCATTTGAATTTGACCCAAAGGATGATGATCTCCTTGACGAGTTCACATAGCCTCTTCCCACACCACTACTTGGGGGAATATCATGTGGCCTACATCCCCCTTTTTAGCATGGTTGTACCCCTTTTACATCCTACACTTCATCTCTATCACTTATTGTCATCTCATATCCACTTCACGTATTACAACACACCCTCGTTACCCGATGACGCACTCTTGTGCTTTGGTTCACACTGGACTATTAGGGGATTACCTTTACACTTAACCCCATACACTGCATACTAGGTATACACATTTACATTCCACCATCATTTCTATACATAGCCCATAACTTACATTATCCTATACATACCTCATTTATTATTAATTTCTCCATCATTCATCTTATACATGCTACACTAGTCATCATTATTTATGGGTCTAGTTTCCTTTATCCTCCATGTATATTCTATTATTATCTATATTTCCTACTACATTTCACACATTACATATACCTCATACACACCCACAATTCATCCTACCTATCCTACATGTTACACTATATTTCCTTATACATGGGTCTAGTTTTACCTATCATCATTACATGTTTTATTTCTATCTACACACTTATTACATTACACATTCCATACCCACTACACATCCTACATTGCATTTTTCATGCCACACATTTACATCTTGTATTCCTCACTTAGTCATTTACTATATGTTTTATTCTATGCACTACACTCACCACCCTATGACGCACTCTAGTTCCTCGGTCCATACTCGATCATGTCAAGATTTACCAATCAAATGGACCTTATATTCACCAATGTGACATTTTCCTTATCCACCATATCAAACATTAGTGACATACACATTAGCTTAAGTTATCACCAATTCTATCATCTTGTAGTGGTATACGCTTTAGGATAAATCACCACCTCATTATCATCTTGTAGTGGCATACACTTTAGGGTACCTCATTTCTTCCTTCTTATTCATCCCATAGTGACATACACTTTAGGATAAATCATCACCCATTTTCACTCCTTCATCTCATAGTGATATATGCTTAGGGCTAAATCATCACTCATCCATTCAACAAGTCATGGTATACGCTTAGGCTATAGGGTCCACGCATATATTTCCATAAGTCTCCTCACCATCCACTCATTCTATAGTGATATATGCTTAGGGCTAAATCATCACTCACACATTCCACAAGTCATGGTATACACTTAGGATATAGGGTCCATGCATATATTTCCATAGATTTCGTCCCCATACACTCATTCTATAGTGATATATGCTTAAGGTTAAATCATCACTCCTCCATTCAACAAATTCATGATATATGCTTTGGCTATAGGGTTTGCACACATCTTCTCCCAATATCACATATCATCACCACTACACAAAAAAATTCATCACAATGCCCTAGACACAACCTACACTACTCAGTCATTTCCTGATGACACACTCTCATTTATGCTTCATTCCTGAGTGCGAGGGGAAAAATGAACCTCACTACATACACATTTCATCCACTTGGGGGAACATTTCTCCTATCATTCCATTCTATCCATCCACTTTGCATATTGCATTATCTCGTGGGGAATTCACTCTTGCTTACTAGTGTTTTGCATGTTCACTTTACTACACATGTTAGATTGTTTCTTATATGTCATTATCATACCCACATGCACATTCATGCCTTTATTTAGTGTGATCATAGATACATTACTCTACACACATATAGATGCTCCCCTTCTACCCTTCCTATATTGGTCACTAAGGGCATCCACATTCATCTTTTCTAGGTGTTATTATTTCATTTTGTAATTAACATTTTATACTAGTTTTTCATACACAATTTTACATATTCGTTATCACTCTAACAAGCTAACGAGTTTTCCTTGTGTAACATTTGTTTTGCGCAGGATTACATGTTTCCATGGCTATTTTTTTTTCTACTTGTCTACTTTATTTTCTATTGTATGTGGGCTTTACCATTTTCTTGTTTGCACACTTGTATATTGTTTGTGGACATGATGGCCTTGCATTTATTATGAAATTGTGATTTATTTCCCATGTTTGAAACCCACTTTGTATGGTTTGATTATTTTCTTGCATGTTTACACTAATTTCTTTAGTAGTTACAACATTGTCTATGTATTTTACACTTGTCTTATTGCATGCATGTGTTTTTGGACTAACACTAGTATTGGCTAGCCATCCCCTCTTTTGTGCCTTGGTATCAACTAAGCATTTCCCTTTCCCCTGCAAGGTACATTTTTACAGTCGACTATAGTTAGGTCCTCTTTTGGGGCTGCATTATCCTTTCCACGATGTCTCATGTGCCCCCAAATATGGGGGAATCATTGAGTGTTTTCTACTAAAACATCATATTTACAACAGTTCAAACACAATGAGTGAGTTCAAAACAGTTCTATGAAATCCATACATAGTGGCCTTAACAGATATGGTTTCCTTCGGAAATTCTATGGAGTACTTACGGGTTAGGGGGTTATAGTGGGTGTGCCTCTATAAACTTCTCCACCTAGTGGCATTGGATCACCCAAAAACTAGGATAGTACTAAGATCTCTTCATAGAATTCAGTAGAAGCATTTAAAGTTAGAGGACACATAGTATTTCCTCCCTATACTTATTCAAACCGGGGTGACATGAGATCACCCAAAAAACTCATGATATTATAGGATATCCTTATACACCATTTTTATTGACATGGATCCGGGGCACACGTTCCATTTACAATTTTATTCTAGCATATTTTGCATATGTGTATTTTATATTGCAATTTTACATACACACATATTTTACTACTTGATCATTTTCTCCTTGTAGTTCCACCGTATGAGAAACAAGCAATCAAATTGGGTGTAATAACAACAATAACAATGACAATGACAATGATAACACACCACTTATAAAGGAATTTTCCTTTACTAACCATGCAGATACACCACACACAACAACAACTACACACATATTCCACCCTAGGTTCACTCTCATCACTTTTTATGTGTATTTTACATCTTTAGAATCCATGCTCCTCCACATTTATATTTTTGGCATTCCATTCTTCCAGTTCATTGACACGTCTTCTTCTACATTCTACATGGATAGCAGGTACACATCTATATCTACTTTATGTTACCAAGATTTTTGCTCACCAACATAAAGTGGGTGAAAAATGTAGACACAAAATTATGCACTTTACACATAATTTAGCTTGTTCTTATACTACTATTTAGAAGTTTCTGAAGTCAATAAAGTACTAATTAATCCCACCTTTTTGTCGTCTTTATTTTATATTTTATTTTGTCATTCCCACATATCTTATTACACTTTTCCTCCCATTTCGTAATTTCCCCATCATTCTAGTCCAAAATCAGGGCACCCCATCTCGTATGGGCATACCCCTGAGGCGCCCAGTCCCACCTTGGGTGCCCCAATCTATGCACATCCTTTCCCGCTTCTTTTTTGGGCCTTTCTAGCCATTTTTGTCTTTATCTTTTCCTAGTTGGCCTTGTCGATATTAATTACAAAATTAAGCTTGAGATCCCTATAAATATAAAGCTATAAGATCATAATAAGGGTCCTAGGTCATAACACTACTATCACTCCATCTAGAGTTACATCCATTACATCACTTACATCCACATAGTGCCATGCATCAAGGCTAGGATATTTGCATCACACACACTACATAGGGGGAGGGATTCTATTATCTTTCATACACACATGTTATTTAAATTATCTATAGTTATTAGTGCTTGCACTTCCAAAGTGTGGTACTCACGCACGAGAGCACTAGGCATAACATGCACGTGCGCACACACACACACACGACACACTAGAACTACATCTCGGTATGAAATGTAATAAATGGCTTAGTGATAAGACCCCAAATTTGGCAACGAGAGTCAGTACCAACCCATTCATTTACATATTTTATTTTTGTAGGGTTTGATACTTGATTTTGTATTATATGTTATTACACATCTCACCTGACAGATCCAATGCGACAAATAGGAATTATTCAAATACACCTTATGACCATATCAGATTCAATTTTTGAGCATTTACAGTGTTTAGAGCACTCGGAGTTGTAGACCGAGCACCCCAAGGTACCCCAGTCATCTCAGATCCTCCATATTTTTCCTTCACAGGGTCTTTGAGTGTTTGTCTACACTTCCTGATTTCATTTCTAGATCTAAGACAACATGTGACAGTCACTGCCAATCAACTAAACTATTTCTTTCCTTTCTCTTACATATTAGGGTTTTATTTCACTTAAAATAATTTACTTGCATTTATTCCATATTTTTTTAGTCCATTTATTATAGCATTTTAGTCCTCCTAATTAGATTAACATTAATATCCTAGTGTCCCCTTTTAGGCCAACTAGATTCTTATTTTTGTTGCATCAAATTATTCAAATCCTAAGCAAGTAGATTGATTCGAGGCCCAAAATCATGTTTTTGGGGTCCCCTCGGCCTTTTTCTAACTCTCTCATCCAAGAAGAAATCCCAACGAGTTAGAAAAAATGGAAAAAATGCAAAAATAAGGTCAGCAGGATCTGTTTTAAAGCATTTCGGTCCAAGGGTTCGGTCGTACCGAGGTTCATCGTACTCAAGCTTAGGGCCAAAAAAAGCAAGAAAATCAGCTAAGTCGACATTTTTGTCCCGTGTGGTCCTCGGGGACAGCTTGGGACGTCTGGGACACGAGGGACGGAAAAGCCAAATCAAATCGGCCAAAAGCAAGAAAATCGCTAAGTCTTTTGTTTCACGCGGTTCGGGACAAATGGGACAAAAGTACGCGCAGGGACGCGAATCATTCGGTTTTCCAAAAGATACCCATTTCTAGGTAGTTTGAGATATTCATCCTGGACAGTCCGGGACAAAGGTAAAAGTACGCGGGACACGAGAGGATGCGAATCGGTGGTTTGTCAAAAGGTAGTCCATTTCGGCGGTTCGGAGATATTTGTCCCAGGTAGTCACGAGTACGATTGGGAAAAAAGTACACGAGGGGCACGACATGAGATGCGAAAATTTGAAAATCCGCAAGCAGGACAAGGAAGCCCAAATCAAGGAAGCCAATGCGGCGAGAATGTGTCCCAGGAAGTGGCGGGGAAAAGAGAAGGACTTAGAAAATTTTCCAAGTTTCAGTCAAAGTTTTCAAAGGTAAAAGTTTTGGCCCGCTGCCCCCACCATCGAATGGAATCTTGACACGTGTCATCCAAGTGGTAGAGCATGGGGGAAATGGGAAATTTTCCCAAAGTGAAAAATGCCAAATTTTCGAAGGGCAAAGTGCCCTCAGGCCCGAGCCAATAAAATAGTGCCACGTGTCCAAGTGGCAAAAAATTTTAAGGAAGGGCCCGAAAGAAATTTTCAAAGGATGAGCCCATGGATGAATTAGAGCCTGACATGTGTCATCCAAGTGGTGGAGCATGGGGAAAATTTGAAAAATTTTCCAAAGACCAAACGGGTAAAAATTCAAACTTTTTGCCCGCCGATCCGATTTTGGCCTGTTTTTGCCCTAAATCTTCAAATGGCCATAACTTTCGATCCAGAGCTCAAATTTTCACGTTCTTTATATCAATGGAAATCTGGTGAAATTATCTACATGATTCCTAGGTTCAATTTTTCATTTTGGTTCAGTTTGGAGAGAGAAAATCAAGAAACGTCTCTGGCACGTGGTAATGGCCAGAAATGATGTTTCAACAACCAGTTTTAATGCAAAATGGGTCGCATTCTTCTTCAACATGGCCAAAATGTCAGGGCATGGGTCTGTAAGGATGCCCATGTTGTTTTAATGCATCTTCATTCAATGAGGAATGGCTCCCACATTTTTACATGTTTTCTCTCTCCTAGGCTCGACCCATGCATTGTAAAAGCCAGATTTGGCTCATTTTTTGGGGGGGAACATTTCTTTGGATAGCAAGCTTCTTCTTTCACCTTCAACAAGTGATTTTTGCAAGTATCAAACCTCTTGATGGTGATAATAGGTTTTCTACCTTTTTTATGTTGTAATGCAAGGATTTTGACAATGGAAATGACAATACAAGCTCTGTGATCAGTTTTCAGTCCTTTGGTTGTGTTGTTTGCTTCATTTCAAACTTTCAATTACATCTTATCAATTTGTGCATGATGTTTATGTTGCATTCCATGATCTGTGTCTATCTGCAAAACTAGAAGTGTTCACCACTCCTCCTTTGGTGTATCACCTATTAGTTTAGTTTCAATTTTTGCACTTTCTATCTCTGTCTCCTTAGAATTTAGAGTAGGATTAGGTTTCAAACCTCTGCGATTGTGCAAATAACAGATCTGATCAGAGGAGTTTGAGGAACCAGCCTCTAATCTGGAGATTCCTCTCTCATTTTGCAAGTCCCACACTTGGAGAGAGGTTTCAATGTTGTGCAATCACACTGGATGCTTAGAATGATCAAACTAGAAATCTGATCAACATCCAGGGGGTGCTGCTGATTTGCACTAATAGTTTTGGCATGCCCGGTGGGACCTTAGAGGTCTTCACTTTTATTACAACAAGATCGATGTGCACTTGTTGTAAGTTCCAGCTTTGAAGGAGCTTAAAATCACACATCTGGTGACTCCAAAAGAAGCATAATCCACTGGTTTTAGTAGTCCAAGCCTGGAAAATTTATGAGAAGAATACAGACTAGGTCAAGAACTAGGGAGGAAGGATTGTTTTTTCATCTACACCTATCTCTAGGAAGAGAAAGAAGGGGAAGAAGAGCTCAAAGATCTCCATCTCCACCTAATAGAACCTTGTCAACACCTCCACCTGGTAGGCCTTTCATCCAATCAACAAGGGTTCTCAGGCCAATCAGAATGGCGCAACCACCGAATCCGTATGTCAATTTCACTGGCAGCAGCCCACTTTCTCTCAATGCACAACATCCAATCCCAGGCGCAGCATTGAAGAACATTCCATACTTCACTGGAGAGAACCAGACTACTCCTGGTGATCATGTTAAAGACATTGCCAACCTTTGTGCAATTCATGAAATCAATGAGATGCAAGTTGCTGTCAAATTGCTGGCATCCTCATTCAAGGGGAAAGCTTTACAATGGTTCAGGAGCCTTGCCTCAGGTTCTATCCAAAATTGGAACCAGCTATGTATAGCCCTCCACGAGCAGTTTGGAGAGAAGGGAGATAACTTGTCCCTTTTGGAACAGCTGACAACCATCAAGAGAGCTCCCAATGAGCAGCTGACCGACTTCAACTTCAGATTTCAAAGGACTTGGGAGAGGATTCCAGTGGCAGTAAGGCCAGCAGCAGAAGGTGCTTTTCTATATTACCTTAAAGCCTTAAATTCTGATATTTCTATGTTGATTCAATCCATGGGAGGCACAACTATCCCTGTTGCTTATAGCATTTCCATTAGAGCTGAAAATTGTTTAATTCAAGCTGGAAAGCTAGCTCCTAGGCCTCCAATGCCATTATATCCAAGTTTAGAGAGCCCAAGTACTAGTCAAGCACCTGTCTTAGCTCCTTCTCCCACCCCTAGAAATCAGAGTTCAAATGAAGCTTCTACTTCATCTCCAAGTGCCCCAAATGAGCTTCAAGAAGTCATGAAGCAATTGCAAAATCTAGGTAATGAGCTGGTTACACTCAAAAGGTAGCAAGCCCAAAGTTTTAGACCTTCTTATCAGCCTCAAGCTCAGCCTAACAGCAGCCATATCAGCCTCAAAGACCACCCAATCTAGCTGCAAATCAGAATCAAGCAAGGCCTCCTACCAATAGACCATTTCAGCCCGATAACCCCAATGTTGCATCCACATCCAGAGCTTTGCACCGTGCAAAATAACATGGCCCAAGAATATGATTGGTGTTTCCCATGCGGTCAGCCACATAACCAATCAATGTGCTTTAATGGTGCATTAAATCAGGCTCTTATGGTGCAAACCATTGGTGGGTCGCAAGAATCCAGCCACGAAGAGGATCAGCAGCAAGAAGCACCTCAGCAAGGAACATCTACGAATGAAACTACTCTTGTCAATTGGCAGGCTGAAGATTTCTGTGGTATGAATCAAGTACCCTCTCAAAGTGTTGCAGCCAACACAAGGTCAAAAAGGAGAAATTTGGGTGAAGGACAGCCATTGGATCCAAGTAATCCACAACCTTCTACCACTCCACAAGCTTTTGGCAAACAAAATGTAGTCCCAAACATGCAAGGAGCACCCAAACCAGCTCCTAAACCAACTCAAATACCAGTTGTTGCTGCCCACATGCAAGGGATGAATATGCAAACCAAGGGACAACAAAGAGATCCTTCATCACCATTTAGTATCATTGATCAGATGAAGAAGACAAACGTAAATATATCAATGTGGGAATCCCTATCTATCCCAGGCCAGAGAGATTTGCTACAAGCTGCCATGAAGGACTGCCAACTTCGAATCAACAAGTCCAAATGCAAGAGAAGGTGCTCACAAATGCTGCCTAGCCTGAAGGGAATCATGGAGGACAGCAAGGTAAAATGTTGAAGCCCCCTCCTTTTTATGTCTCATTAATCATTGGAAACCAATTGGTGCACAATTGCATGATTGATTCCGGGCAAGTAGCTCAGTGATGCCCAAGCAAATAGCTGATCAACTAGGACTTCAATATGAAACCATATCCAAAGGGGTAGTGCAGTTGGATGGGACAACAATAACAACAGTTGGGGTGATTAGAAACTTGAGTCTTACCTTGCATGCATGTCCAAATGTTGTTGTTTTACAAGATGTATCAGTTATAGACCTTCCACCACTCTTTGCCCTATGTTTGTCAAGAGATTTCACAGCCAAGATTGAAGGATATTTGTCTGCTGATTGGTCACACATGCTGTTCAGAATGAGGTATGGAACCAAAGCTACAATCAGGTCTGAACCTATTGCAAACTTCCACATTGAGCCCTACACTCCAAGTCAGATCAATGCCAACTGTTCGGCATTTGATCAAGAAGATCACCCAAGCACTGATGAAGCTGACACCAAGGTTGGAAGCATCCTGGATCTAACTCTTGATGAATGGGCAAACAAGGTGCATGCTTTTGATCCTTATCAAGAAGTAGAAGAATCTGAGCTAGGAGTCTATTACATACATGAAGAAGATCAGCCCATTCCTAGCATCACCAAGCCATACCACAAGGATGACAATGAGGTATGGCAGCTATTTTTTGATGGATCAAGGAGTAGACAAGGTGCCGGAGGGGGAGCCATGCTGGTTTCACCTCAAGGAGTAAAGTACTATTCAGCTTTTAGATTTCAGTTTGCATGCTCCAATAACACTGCTGAATATGAAGCCTTGGTGCAAGGGATGCATTGGGCAATAAAGAGAGGAATAAAGAACTTGCAAGTCTTTGGTGACAGTGAGTTGATTGTCAACCAAGTCAAGGGGCAGCATGCTGTCAAGAATGATCTACTCAAGTGCTACAAGAATAGGGTGTGGGACCTCATTGAAGATTTTGAGGGTTTTGGCATCAAATCCATTCCTAGGAAAGAGAACCAAGCCACTGATAGGCTTGCAGCAAAGTGGGGCAGCCTTTGATGTCATGTGGAGAGCATTCAAAAGACAAGGTACAACCAAACATCCATGTGATTGTGAGGCCTTCAAAGGCGGATAACAATGTAAGTTGGCAAACTGTTTGAAAATGATCATAAAATCATCCATTTCTTGCAAGAAGAGGCTGAATTCTCACTAAAAATCAGAAAAGTTAGAGCGCAAGATGGTGACCAAGTGGTGCAGATGAGAACCAACAAACTACCAAAGGGACTTATTACTTTAGAGTCCATTTTCAATCCTAATGATCAATTTAGGAAGGAGAAAGCAAACATCCAAGTGAAGGAGAAGATTCAAGATCCATCTCAAGAGAAAGAAGCAAATCACTCCAAATTGGTAAGATGACAACTAACAAGAAAGGTATGAGTTCATACAACTTTGTCAAGAATTCCCTGATGTGTTTGCTTGGAGCTATGAAGATTTGAAAGGTTTCAATCCCAAGTTAGCTCAACACACCATTGAATTGGATCCAAATACTAAGCCCATCGTAAAAAAAAGGCCACCAACCCCACATGGAGCCTCTCATGAGAAAAGAATTGAATAAGTTGATAGAATCAAGAATCATATTCCCTATCAAGCATTCTAGTTGGGTTGCCAACTTAGTTCCAATTAGAAAGAAGAGTGGGGAAATCAGATTGTGTGTTGACTTTAGAGATTTGAATAGAGCATCTCTCAAGGATCATTACCCACTTCCTTCCATGGAGCAGATTTTGCAAGTTGTTGCTGGCTCCAGAGGTTTTCACTACTTGATGGCTATTCAGGGTATAATCAGATTATGGTGAAGGAAGAAGATCAGTTCAAGACAGCCTTCACAACCAAATGGGGAACTTATGCATACAGGAAAATGCCATTTGGGCTGTCCAACGCTGGAGCTACCTTCCAAAGAGCAATGGACATGGCATTCAAAGGTTTGATTAACAACATGGTGCTGATATATCTTGATGATATCACTATTTTTTCAAAGAATGCAGCAGACCACCTCTCTCATTTGAGACAAGTCTTCCAAAGGTGCAGGAGATTTGGAGTGTCTTTGAATCCTAAGAAGTGTATCTTCCTAGCACATGAAGGAAAGCTCCTTGGCCATATTGTCTCCAAAGAAGGATTAGCAATTGATCCAGAGAGGGTTGAAGCCATAAGAGCACTACCATTGCCAAGCCACAAGAAGGCCCTTCAGAGTTTCTTGGGAGAATAAACTTTGTTCGAGAGGTTTGTCCCAGATTTTGCAGCCCTTGTCAAACCTATCACCAAAATGTTAAAGAAAAGCATGGCTTTCAAGTGGACAGCAGAAGGCAAGGAGGGTTTTGAAGCAATCAAAGAAGCCATCTCTCAAGCACCAACTCTCATCAACCCAGATTTCTCCAAGGATTTCATCCTCTATGCATTTGGGGGTAATGATACCATTTCTACCATTTTGGTACAACAGAACAAGGACAATGATGAACAACCAATTGCTTTCTTCAGCCAAAGCCTAGATGACTATGAGGTGAGATATTCTTTTATTGAGAAGCATGTACTTGCAGTAATCAGAAGCTTGAAGAAATTCAAGCATCTAGTCTCAAACAACAAGGTTCAGTTGTTGGTCTCTCATGCGGGAGTAAAGGACTTCCTCCTCAACAAGGATTTGAATGAGAAAAGGGCAGGTTGGATCACTCATGTCATGGAGTATGACATTGAGATCAAGGTTACCAAGCTGGTAAGAGGAAAAGGATTGTGTGAGCAGCTGATTCTGGGCAAGCAAAAGGGAGTATGCAATGAAGAAGAGGCTATTTTGATAGTTCAAGACAGCCATGTGCAAGGTAGCACTCAAGAAGAGGATAATGTTGTCCCCACTCCTTGCTGGACCCAAGGTATAATGCACTTCCTAAGCATGGGCCTATGCCCTCCAGAGATGAACAAAACCCAAAGAAGACACTTCAGATTGCAGGTTGTCCCATATGCCATAGTAGACGGTGTTTTGTTCAAAAAAGATGTGAATGGAGTGCTGCTGAGATGCATTAACACAAATCAGATTCATAGGGTGTTGGAAGAGTTCCATGGTGGACCAGCTGGTGGTCATTTTACACCAAGAGTGACAGCCCTAAAAATCATGAAGGCTGGTTATTATTGGCCCAAGATTTTCAGTGATTGCTTCGCGTGGATCAAAAGGTGCAAGAATTGTGCATTCTTCACAGGTAAAGAGAGGCTTGCTGCCCTCCCATTGCATCCAATTTCAGTTGACCAGCCATTCATGCAATGGGGTTTAGACTTCACCATTGAGTCATTAATCCCAATTCAAGCCAAGGGCATAAGTGGATTTTGACACCACAGACTACTTCACCAAATGGATCAAGCAAAGTAGCACTCAAGGAAGAAAATGAGTCTAGCATCTTAGACTTCTATGAGGGGATAGTAACTAGATTTGGCATACCTGCTACAATAATCTCAGATAATGCATTAGCATTCATTGGATCCAAGGTGACTGAGTGGGTTGTCAAGAATGGGATCTACCTAAGTACTTCATCAAACTACTACCCTCAGGGTAATGGCCAGGCTGAATCTACAAACAAGAACTTGTTGAGGATCATTAGGAGGACTCTTGATGAGAATCAGAGGTCTTGGCATACCAAACTAAAATCAGCCTTATGGGTTGATAGGATAACTCCCAAGAGATCCACAGGTAACTCTCCATTTAGGCTTGTTTATGGAAGAGAGGCAATCTTTCCCATGTCACTTGAGTTGCCAACATTGGAACTCATGAAGCAGTTAGAGTTGCTAGAGTTTGGGCCCATGGAGGTGAGATATGCAGAGTTGATGGAGCTCCAAGAGATCAGAGATCAGGCATCCCAAGCAATGGAGAAGGATCAAGCTTTGATCAAGAAGACCTTTGATAGGAAGGCCAAGGCTAGAACCTTCCAAATTGGAGATCTAGTGTTGAAATGGGATGCAGATCGTGCAAAGCCGGGAAGGCATTCCAAGTTCGATGCCATTTGGAGTGGCCCATATATGATCATTGAATGCAAAGGTAGCAATGCCTTCCGACTGGCTAAGTTGGATGGTGAAGAGTTATAGATTCCGGTCAATGGGATCTATCTCAAACATTGCTACTAGAAAGATAGCTTCTCACCCTTGTAAATATTAATTTAGAATTTCCATTCCTCCAAGTGCTTGTGCACATTGTTTTCTAGTAGGTTGTTTTTCTTTCCCTAAGTGCTTTGGCACAGGCTTGCTTGTCCCTGGAGATGTTTTGCAGCCCTTGCTTCCATCGGGTGATATTCCATCTTCCTCCTTGCAACATTCTAAGTCAGTTGGGGTTCCGAACAGACAACTCATGACTCCATGCCCAATGGATGCTTCAGGCAGCTGGCCGTTCTTCATCTAGCAGGTAGATAACCCCACTGAGTCGCCAAAATTGTTATCCAAAATTCACCCTCAAGGTAATTTTGATAACATGCATCAAATTATTCAGTCCCGAGCAAGTAGATTGATTCGAGGCCCAAAATCATGTTTTTCGGGTCCCCTCAGCCTTTTTCTAACTCTCCCATCCAAGAAGAAATCCCAACGAGTTAGAAAAAATGGAAAAAATGCAAAAATAAGGTTGCAGGACTGTTTTAAAGCATTTCGGGTCATACTGAGGTTCATCGTACCAAGCTTGGGGCCAAAAAAGCAAGAAAATCAGCTAAGTTAGACATTTTTGTCCCGTGTGTCAGCGGATAGTTGGGACGTTGAGGACGCGAGGGACGCAAAAGCCGAATCGGCCAAAAGCAAGAAAAATCATCTAAGTCTTTTGTTTCGCGTGGTTTAGGACAAACGGGACAAAAGTACGTGGGACGTAAATCGCCGATTTTTGAAAGATAGTCCATTTCAGTGGTTTGAGATATTTGTCCTGGGACAGTCCGGACAAATGGGACAAAAGTACGCGGGACGCGAGGGACGCGAATCGGCCAAAAGGCCGCCAAAAGGCACCATTTTTCGGCGGTTGAGATATTTGTCCTGTGAAGTCCATGGGACAGCTTGGGAAAAAGTACGTGATGGGATGCATGAGGATGTGAAAAGGTGAAAAGCCACAAGTAGGGACAAGGAAGCCCGAATCGGCCGATGCGGGAGAATGTGTCCCAGTGAAGTGGCGGGGAAAAGAGGACTTAGAAAATTTTCCAAGTTTCACCAAAGTTTCAAAGGTAAAAGTTTTGGCCCACTGTCCCTACCATCGAATGGAATCTTGACATGTGTCATCCAAGTGGTGGAGCATGAGGGGGAAATGGGAAATTTTCCCAAAGTGAAAAATGCCAAATTTTCGAAGGACAAAGTGCGCCCCTCAGGCCCGAGCCAATAAAATAGTGCCACGTGTCCAAGTGGCAAAAAATTTTAAGGAAGGGCCCGAAAGAAATTTTCAAAGGATGAGCCCATGGACGAATCAGAGCTTGACACATGTCATCTAATTGGCGGAGCACGGGGAAAATTTGAAAATTTTCCAAAGACCAAACGGGTAAAAAATTCAAACTTTTTGCCCGCCGATCCGATTTTGGCCTGTTTTTGCCCTAAATCTTCAAATGGCCATAACTTTCGATCCAGAGCTCGATTTTAATGTTCTTTATATCAATGGAAATATGGTGAAATTATCTACATGATTACAAGGTAAATTTTGAATTTTGGTTCATTTTAGAGAGATAAAATCAAGAAACATCTCTGGCACGTGGTAATGGCAAAAAATGACATTTCAACAACTAGTTTTAATGCAAAATGGGTCGCATTCTTCTTCAAAGATGGCCAAAAATGTCGTGGGCATGGGTCTATAAGAAGGATTCCCATGCTATTTTAATGCATCTTCATTCAATGAGGAATGGCTCCCATGTTTTTACACGTTTTCTCTCTCCCGGGCTCGACCCATGCATTGTAAAAGCCGATTTGGCTCATTTTTTTGGGGGAACATTTCTTTGATAGCAAGCTTCTTCTTTCACCTTCAACAAGTGATTTTTGCAAGTATCGACCTCTTGATGGTGGTAATAGGTTTTCTTCCTTTTGATGTTGTAATGCAAGGATTTTGACAAAGGGAAATGACAATACAGCTCTGTGATCGGGTTTTCAAATCCTTTGGTTGTGTTGTTTGCTTCATTTCAGACTTTCAATTACATCTTATCAGTTTGTGCATGATGTTTATGTTGCATTCCATGATCTATGTCTATCTGCAGAACTAGAAGTGTTCACCACTCCTCCTTTGGTGTATCACCTATTAGTTTAGTTTCAATTTTTACACTTTCTATCTCTGTCTCCTTGGAATTTAGAGTAGGATTAGGTTTCAAACCTCTGCGATTGTGAAAATAACAGATCTGATCAAATAAGTTTGAGGAACCAGCCTCTAATCTGGAGATTCCTCTCTCATTTTACAATTCCCACACTTGGAGAGAGGTTTCAATGTTGTGCAATCACACTGGATGCTTAGAATGATCAAACTAGAAATCTGATCAACATCCAGGGGGGTTTGCTTGTTTTGCACTAACAGAAATCACTATAAGGATATGTAAGACATCAAGAGATAAAATGTTGAAAGCATGATGATAGAGTGTAGAAGTTAGAGGGACTGAAAATAGGGTAGAAAACATTGGAATATTGGTTATCTTATCTAAATTACGCAACAAGGAGGAATCCTACATTTTCAAAGACCATTCGGAGTTGAATCTTCACCAATAGAAAAGACTTAGCCGAATCACAAAGAAAGTAGTAGGCTCACGGAAGATGCCAAGTGTCCAACTGGCGTAACTTCAAGAGTTAAACGAGGGAATAAAGTCTCATAATCCCACGGGGTTAACACTTGGATCTAACTATAAACGTCCCACCCAAAAGGGGGTTTTGACACTATATGTAGTAGGATACTTTAATTTCCCAAAGGAAAAAAATGATGTGCACACGAGATGATGCCAAGTGTCAACATAATGCATTCCCAAAACCCTAAAGAAAAGTATAAATCTTAAGGATGCATGGGCCTTCCATGTGGATCTTACAACAAATGGACTTCAGGTTTGAAGTAGGTCACAAAAGGTGACAATCCATGTATCACGTATGAGTGATTATGAGACTTATCTACAAGTTTTAAATGCTCAAGAATTTTTCAAAAGATTAGAAGTAAAGGGTCATTTGGCTTGTCACTTCAGTAATGAAGTTAATGTGTAGTCCTGTGTGAAGAGTGCTAACCTATGAATACTCAAGTTATTCACCTACATTCAAAGGGTTGTTCCAATAGAATGAAAAAACATGTGTCGCTTGAATCATGAGCCTAGGAACCAATGCACAAGAGATCGGAAGATCTGGTTATGTAATAAAGAGTCAAGGGATGTTCCTCAAAAGGTAATTCCATCTCAAAAGAGTTAGTTGTAGGATAGTTAAAGATGCATTAAATAGGCATGGATCTCACTCTTTAGAAAGGGAAGATAATGGGAAAGTGTGAGAAAGATCTCAAAAAATCTGTTCCTGTCACTTCGCTCCATTTATCATAATTAAAAGTAGTTGGAAAGGAGTAAAGGATGGCTTCTTATCTCCTCCTCCTCCTATATATATTGTAATCAAGATAGATACAAAGATATAGATATAAATAATGATAGAGTTGGTTGGTTTTCTTCTATCTCAGTCCCTTTTTTGTAAAAGGTAGAGGTATGGAGCTCTAGCCTTCTTCATGGGTTTTGTAATAAAAATCCTACCTCTTTTCTGTTGTAATATTGTGCACAATTCTTGGAGTAATATAATATGCCCTGTGGTGCATTTTGTTCATCCTTTACATATCTTTGTTTTTTGATCTCCTTTATTTTCACATAGAAACTGTGCATATCTACAATGTTGTTACTATTTTTGAAGTTGTGCTTGAGTAGTTTAAGGTAGTTTTCTGTGTGATCTTCTCTAGCCTATGGTGTAATTTCATCCACCCTTTTAGTCGGTCACAATTTCAATTTTTCGATAGTTGTGTTCTCAATTATTTTTTAAGAGGCTTGTTTGGCACATCACCCCTCATTAAAATTTAATGTTTTATTTCTCTTTTCTAACCCTCATCTTGCACCGCATAGAAGAACCATCTTATTTAAAATCTAGAGGTCACCTTAGGGTGCACGTCCCACTAACCTAAGGTTTCTCATGACTCGACATTCCATTTGCCAAGGATGATTGTCAACAATTTTCTTGGTACGCCTAGTGGGAGGACTCAAAGTGTTATTTTATCATTGCATCAACTCGGTATGTTCCTAATAAATTTCAAACTCTAATTAAGATAGTTTTGGAGAACATCCAGGTGACTCTAAATGGTCTAGAGAAATCATTACAAATGCTTACTGAGACCTCACTCTCATCCATTTTCACTCATCTTTCTTTCCAAATCTTCCATTTCTCTTCATCCTATGGAGTCATGTAATCATGAATTCATTACCACCAAGGGATCATCCCCTTCTCCATCTCCAAGCCACCCATTCCACCCTTCCCCTTTCTTCTAGCAGATATGCCCCTCACACCAGTAAGTAATGGTTCCAAATACAAAAGAAGAGGAGCATATGGTGAGAAGTGATACAAACTTATGAGGTTTTTATCACAAGCTAAGTGATAGAGAAGATGTGATGTTGCTTTTCTTTTCCTCCCCACAAAGCAACTCCCGTGGAAAAAAATTTCCAACAAGATTCATATTGCAAGATGAAGGCACACATGATGGAGAATTTTTAGACTCAAAAACCATCATAATAAATCATAAAGCTTTGATAGAGGAGGAAGAAGATGAGATCGAGTGCTTATCATATTTGGGGGGATGACTCGATGAAGAAGGGCCTGTGGAAATTAAAAAAATTACCACTTCATCAACCCCACAACAAAGGTAGCCTTCTGCTCATGGAAGCTCCCCTGGGACTAGTCCAAGGGATCTAGAGAAAAGTATCATTGAAATATTTTTGCTTTCAATTGAAGATCCTATATTCACTAACAAAGCTACTAAAAACAAGGAGGGAAAGGATAGGGATGACACCCTTCGAGAATCTTGCAAGGAATCCCGTTACAAAATATGCAATCTAGAAAATGGGTAGTAACAGAGAGTAAGACCGACTCCCATGAGATAATGGTCCTCCTCAAGACCAAGGAAAACTTCAATACCAGTCATGCTCACTTCAAGGCATGACGATAATTTTCAAGGCCTTGAGGGTTAGCTACAACACCTCCAACAAAAATATTAACATCTCAATGAGGTATTCATTCTATTTGCTAATACTATGTGTGGAAGAGTGAAAGGTAATTTTTCACTCTTATTACAGGCCATATCTATAGCTAAATTAATTATATGGCCATGCTTTATAAGAAAAGGAAGCTATTTTTCCCTTCCTATTTCGAGTTTTTTTATCTTTTACCAATCCAATTAGATTAGGAGTAGGAGTAGATTGCTTTCAAAAAAATAAGTTCTTGTGCACACTCTACATGACTCATTTGAGGCATGTATGTTTTGTCTTTTGTATAGGCCCACACTTATATTACTCCATTAAGAGGCACCAGATTCCATAAGAAGAATCTAGCTCATAGGATAACTTGAATTTGTCTGAGGTGGTTGTAAGCTTCACTTTGAACAAATGTAGAGCAACTAAAATTAGTCAGGGGATTTTGTTAGCTGGTTTTCAATTTTCTACTCTCACAAAAATAAATTACAGATTTTTATTATGAGAGTAGGAAGGCATAAGGATCAGCCAATAACTATGGAGGCTCCACAACATCCAAAAGTGCTACAAACCTAGGTTCAAAGTGGCTTTAAGGCACAGTTCTAGACCCAATTGATAGCGGGAGATTGTGGGTTCTTTCCATTTAGCAGGCTAATGGTCCCAGTGAGTCACCAGAATGTTATCTAAATTCTGTAGCTAGGAGGATTCCTACATTTTTGAAGCCCATTCGAATTCGAATATTTTCCAATGGAAAATACTTAGCCAAATCACAAAGAAATCAGTAGGCTCGTGGACGATGCCAAGTGTCCAACCGACGCAACTTCAAGAGTCAAAGGAGGGAATAAAGTCTAAGAATCGGTGGGGTTTCCACATGGATCTAACTATAAATGTCCCACCTAAAAGGGGGTTTTGAAATTATATGTAGCAGGTTCCTTTACTTTCCAAAAGGGATAAAATGGTGTGCTCACAGAGATGATGTCAAGTGTCGGCATAGTGCATTCCCAAAACCTTGAATAAAATTATAAATCTTAAGGATGCACGGGCCTTCCATGTGGATCTTACAAAAATGGACTCCGTGTTTGAAGCGAGGTAAAAAGGTGATAATCCATGTATCACGTATGAGTGATTATGAGACTTATATACAATTTTTAAATGCTCGAGACTTTTTAAAAAGATCGAAGTAAAGTATCATTTGGCTTGTCACTTGATAAAAAATTTAATCCATAGTCCTGTGTGAAGAGTACTAACCTACGAATACTCAAGTTATTCACCTACATTAAACATTTCATTCCAATAGAATGAAAAAACACCCACATCTTGAATCATGAGCACAGGGAACCAATGCACAAGAGATCGAAGATTTGGTTATGTAGTAAAGAGCTAAAGGGATGTTCCTCAAAAGGTGAGTCCATCTCAAAATATTCAATTTCAGGATAGTTAAAGATAGATTAAATAGGTATGGATCTCACTCTTTAGAAAGGGTAGATAATGGGAAAGTGTAATGCCCGTTTACACAACCACTTGAGACCAAGAAACAACCTAGGGTTATCTAGAAAATTATGCAATAATTTTTTTTTATTGAAGTGTCTACAACTGTGTCAGTAAGACATCAATTTTCACTAATAGGTTCTGGAACAAAACCAAATTACTACAACATATGTTTAACTAATATAAAGTTCACAAGGTTCAAATTTTAGGGTTATATGTTTTAGTTAGGTTCAAGGAGTAGTTTACCCCATACCCACTCTCTAACAGGCTCAGAGTTTCAACTAGATTTTTTTCATACTTAACACTTCCAAAATTTCCCTAAACCATTCCCAATGGATAGGAAATTTTCTCACCTTTCCGATGATATAAATAAGTCCTCCTAACTCCTTGTAGAACTCAAGATATGAGTGGGCGGAGTTCTTAGGTCAAAATTTCCCCTAGGGGGACACGTGTCAAGAGGTGGGAAAATGCCTAGAACAGCTTTGCGGGTCATGGGGTGGCTTAGGATTTTTCCCATAGTGCGGTCTCAAAGAAAACATTCTTCCACACTCTGCAGTCCCTAGAGGACATGTGTTGATTCCTAGCGCAGCGAGAAAAAGGTAAGGGATTGGCGAAGCGGCGGAGAAGATTGGCGAATTACGCCAAAAGGAGGCAAAATGGGAAAAGGGGACGTGTGGGTCCACGCGCCCATGGAAGAAGGAAATCCAAGAGGAAAGTAGAGTTGTGGGCCATGGGGAGAATTTTTGAAATTTTCCCAAAGGCCAAAAACCAAAATAACAAAGGGGTTCCGCCCTACCCACTGCCACCCCCAAAGTGCCATGTGGCACCTTCTCATTGGCTGTGGGCTGCGGGGCCAAAATGGAAATTTTTCTCAAGAGTTTCAAAAGGAAAAAGGAAAAGGAAAATCCACACCTTTGTTTCTACCCTATGAGGACATGTGGCAGCCTCTGATTGGTTATGGGTCAGCGGAGGAAAAAGGAGAATTGTGCCAAAAGAAGAATTAAAAGTTAACTTCCAAAATTCTCCCATGCATCCGCTGCCACATGTCAAGACGTGATTGGCTATTGGTTATCGGGGTTGCAGAAAAGATTGGGAAATTTTTCCAAAGTCCAAAAATTAAAAATTTTAAGTTCAAAAAGGGTCCGCGCTTCCATCGTGCCATGTGTCAACATGTGATTGGTTGCAGTCGGAGGGGTAGCGAGGAAAATGGGAAAATTTTCCCAAGGAAATTTTTTCAAAAGGATAAGTTTAAATTTGGTCCGCCCCTCTGAGGTGCCACATGGTAGGTCTCGATTGGTTGTGGGATGGTGGGGCTGAGGAATTTTTAGGAAATTTTTCCAAAGTTAAAATTTAAATTTTTCTAACAGTTAGATTTTTTTTTTTTTTTTGAGTGCCAATTTGAAGTAAAACTTCAAATGGCCATAACATTTGATAGGAAGCTCGATTTGGGAAAACAAGAAATTTTCAAAAGCTATCGATGACCTATTTACACGTGAGTCATAAATTTTGGAATTTGACAAAGTTTAAATGGTCAATTTTTAGATACCAATATGTTGGGTTTGTAATTAGTGAACTGGCAATTTTCAACTTCTCAATTTGGTTAAATTTGATCTCCTCCTTCACTCAACATGTTGAACGGACATGGAGGATTGGTCTAGGGAGGTTTTATAGTGTTTTCAGAGAGTAACTTTGTTCAATTTATTCAAGGTTGTTTTTTTCCAAAAATAGACAAAAATGGCTATGCAAGTTTCAAATTGGATTTTAGAAAGTTTTGAAGGATCTTACTTAAATGTTAGGGTCAATTTGAATTCCTTAGGACTTATTAAGTATGAATTTCAATGTTTCATATCTTATTTCTTGGTGTAAGTTTAAGTTACACATTTTTTAAAAAAGAATTTCCGTAGTAAAGTTTATAACGGTGGTATTTTCTTTTAAGTCTCGCATGTCAATTTTATCATTTAAATGTGGGTATAGTTTCTAACCTAGTCTAATAACTCTATTGGATTCAATTAAACATTCCATTCCAAGTTAAAATTACAATTCCTGATTTTAATTTTAATATAGTTCCAAGGATGCAAAAATTAATTCACTTCCTTCCTACGCATTCTTCTTTTTCAAATAGTAATTTCAATCTTCAATAATAATAATAAATCACATTCCATACACATTGCAATTTTGAGGAGAAAATGCAATCCTTTATTGATCAAAAAATACATCTTTACAACTTTTCCATTCCATTTGGTTTCTAAAATACAAAATACAATGCATATAACATCTTTTACATTTCCTTTCCAAAATAGAGAGTAAAATGAATCTCCTTTACATTTCACATTCCAATTTCAGTATTCCATTATCAATTCACATATCCTCACATTACAAATATTATACAACTCATCCACTTCAAAGTGGGGAGGGATTACAAAAGAACTTGATCAAGGGATGGGAGTGTCAAACTGTATATTTCTCTTGATCCAAACAACAGTTGCTAGTTTCTCCATCTTTTCATCTTGATCACAACAAGGAAGAGGGAAAGTCAACACTCTCCACCAAAAAAGACATCTAATGAGAATGGAGAAGCCATCCTTCCTCATTGGCCCCCGAGCCCCAACCATATTGAAATAGAAGATGAAAATCAACTCATGGAAACAAGGCTTCCACAAAATATACATGAAATATTCTTTCACATGCATAATTCAATAAGAAACATATTCCAAACAAAAACAACGGTTCACAACTGCATTGGAAAACATTCACACAAAACTTAGGCTTGATCAAGCAAGCCAACAAGAGCAAGGAACTATGGGGAAACTACTTATGCCTCCTAATTTGGAAATTGGGCATCCACCAATAATCATACCACCAATATAACATATCATATCCCATAAACCTTATGCCTCCCAACCCCTCCTTATGCCCCCAAAGTTTCTCCCTTATGCCCCCAAGAGTAAGAAATGCAAGCTATTTCTTTTCCAAGGTGGATCCCAATCCCAAACTCCCTCTAAAATAAAACTGATGTTATTGGAATTCCCTTAGGCCCCCATATAAAATCTTCATAGCCTTCTCCTATACCATATCCTAAGTAGTCTACCTAACCAGCCAATACACACATAACAACATTCACCATTTCATACAAGCATGCAAGAGAAAGAAACATTTTCAAAAGGCACAAGTTCCTACCTCTCCATAATGGAGTTTGTTCCAAGATCCACAAGCTTTCCAAATGCCAAATGTAGTCCAAAATCAGAAATGCTCAAGCATGCAAAATGACTCCAAAATCCTTCCACAACAAGCTCCCAAAACAACAAGCAAAATTCACCCCAAGAGGAATAAACAAAGTTTCAACAACCCCAATAAGCAAGAAAATTTGAATTTTTAAAGGAGAGGGAAGAGAAGAGGATGATGTGGATCCATGTGGGATGCCACATAATTCTTCCTTAACCCCAAGACAAAATCAACATCATACACCTAAACACAATAAATAAAAATGACAAATTTACTTACACACTCCAAAATAACCCATACTCCAAAAGGACTAAATTTAAAACATGTAAGAGAAGTGCAATTAAAACTTACAAATAGTCATTTCAAAATGCATTAAAAATGTCTAAATTTAACCTCCAAACCATAGGTATGGTTGGTGAATAATTTTAAGAGGTGTGGGACAAGTTTAACTTGTCCCACAAGCCTCCAAATATAGCCTCTAAGGAAAAATTCGAATTTCCCAAAAGGATGAAGTGTTTCACACTCCAAAAATCTATCTTACATTCTCTTACATATCTCTTACACCTTCTTACACATTTCTTACAACATTTCTTACACACTCTTACAACATTACATTTAAGATCAACAACTTCATTAATTACATTCTTATGAAATATTGATTTATTTATTTTTACACATGATTATCCACAACATTAACACAACATATAATGCTAAGGAAAAGAGTTACACATCACAAAATAAACACATGCAACATTAATAAAGAAACCACATTAATAAATGCACAACCCATGGTCACATATAATGGAAATCCCTCCCATGGAATTCCCTAACCTAACACAACACACACACACACAGTTGCTATGGTGACCTTGTTGAATTCACCTAGAATTTCAATATGGTTAGTCTCTAGTCCCCCAACATTGTTGTGATATTTAACTTGCAAAACAAAAATACCTCCTTTGGCCTCATGGCCATATTAGAACATCCAAAATGATATAAAAACATCTCAAGATCATCTAAACACATGAATCACAACAACATCAAGAATTCAACATTATCATTTTCAATTAATTAATCAACTATATCATCATCAATAATCTTCCATACTAGGTCTACTCAAAATATCCAATGTCACATGTCCAAATCAACATCTATAATATGTCCATGTCAAATAGTATATCATCATCCACATATAAAAATGTCTCTAGTAATCATCATGCATAATAACTGAATCTAGATCAATAATAATCCATGATCTAACATCTATCCATCATACTAAAACAAAACATAATAGTGTCCATAATAAGATCAATAGTATCAAGATCAGTATCTAAAAGTGTCAAAGGGAAGTGGGCACTACACCCCCCTCCCCTTAGACTTGACTTCCTCCTAGAAGTCACTGGAACAAATGTGGAAACTACACTCGTAATACTGTGGCATCCTCTCAAGTGGCTATAATATCATCTTATCTCGTCCCACTACACCTGTGCACTGATCAATCTCTTTGCCTTTAAGGCCCAGGGTCTTGCAATCTATGATATGGATGGGATCCACCATCACCTACCGCTGATCCTAAACCTACAATGATGTCCAATCTAGTACATGAGATGGATCTGTAATATATATCCTAAGAACAAAAACATGAAACACATCATGTACATGAGACAAGCTTGGTGGAAATGCTAGATGGTAGGCCAAAGGGCCGATACACTTCAAGATCTCAAAAGGACCAATGAATCTAGGAGCTAACTTATAACCTTTTCCATAATGGATAGGGATCTTATAAGGTCTGACATGAAGGAACACCTTCATGCCCACATCAAAGCTACGGTCAATCCTATGCTGATCCACATATTTCTTCTACCTATCTTGTTCCTCCTACAACATCTACCCGATCTACACTACCTACTTGCTCCATGTCCTACAAAAATCTAGTCTAAGAGATACCCTATCCTCTAACCTATCCTAGCTAAGAGGTTTCCTACACTCTCTACCATACGAATCCTGAAAAGGATCCATGCCTATGGAACTCAAAAACTATTATTGTAGGAAAACTCTATTAAGTATAGGTAATCCTCCCACTTAGTCTACTAATCCATCACATACATCCTAAGCATATCCTCTAAAATTTGATTTACTCACTCGATCTTTCCATCTGTCTCAGGGTGATATGATGTGCTGAAGTTGATCCTCGTCCCAAGGACATACTACATGGTAGTCCAAAAGTGTGAAGTGTACAATAGATTGTTGTCACAAATGATCTTCCACAAAATCTCGTGTAACCTGATGATCTCATCCAAGTATACTTGTGCCACTACTCTAGTTGTATAAGTGGTCTTCACCGGGATAAAGTGAGCCACTTTTGTCAATTTATCAAACGTGACCATAATGGCATCATGGTGATATCTCGACATAGGTAGCCCAAAAATGAATTCCATGGAAATGGTGTCCCACTTCCATTCGGTATGGCATGAGGATAAAGAAGGTCTGCTAGATGTTGATGCTTGGCCTTAACCCTCTGGAACTCCAAACACCATGACACAAACTGAGCCACATCCCGATGAAGTCCTCTCCAATGGTATAACTCTCGCAAGGTGGTGTGCATCTTCTTCACCTCGGGATGTGCTTTGAATGGGATGCACAATGTGCCTCTACCAAGATTTCCTACCTCAAGCCTCCATCTCTGGGAATATATATCCAACCTCTATGCCTAAGAAGACCATATTTCTCTAAGGAAAAACCATCAAAATTCCCCTCAAGGGGTCTCTGTGACTCGATCTCTGCTCATACTACAATGTAGAAGCTGTCAAGAAGAAGTCTGCTTTGAAGAATCTTTCTCCACAAATCATGTGCTCACCGAGGTGGCCATATCCACATGCCTCCATCTACCGATAGTGCCTCGATACCACATTCTAATTCCCATTCACATGCTCAATCTCCATGTCATACTCACAAAGTAACTCCATCCAACTCCGTTGATGACCATTGAGATTAGGCTGCGTGAAGAGGTGGCGAAGACATAAATGATCAGTCCTGAGTGTGAATCTCCATCCAAGAATAAAATGTCTCCATCTAACCAAGGCATACAAAACTACCACAAGCTCAAGATCATGGGTCAAATAATTAAGCTCATGATCTTTGAGTTTGTGAGACTCAAAATATACTACTCTACCATCCTACATCAACACACCTCCAAGTCCTACTAATGAAGCATCTGTGTAAACAAAGAACTCACCCTATGGATCTGGCACTATAAGAATGGGTGCTGTAGTGAGGCACTCCTTCAGTGTCCTAAAGGCATGATCACATCTATCTGTCTAAACAAACTTCTTCCCATTCCTCTCAAGGGAAGTGATAGGTGCGCAATCCATGAGAAATCCCGAACAAATCTCCGTAGTATCCTATCAATCCCATAAAGTTGCATTCCTCGATCACACGTACTAGGTGCTAGCCAATCCATAATATCTCTAATATTGGAAGGATCAACTATGATACCTTCCCCGAAAATGATATTTCCCAGTATTATACCTCTGACTAAAAGAAATCACACTTCTCCAGGTTCCCGTAAAGATGTTGCTCATGAAGACACCGAAGAACCTGGTGAAAGTGCCCTCGTGCTCCTCACATGTACATGAGTATATCAAAATGTCATCAAGGAAGATGAGCATGAAGTGATCTAAGAAGGTCCTGAATACCCCATTCATCAAACTCATAAACACTACAAGGGCATTAGTCAAACCAAAAGGAACCACTATGAACTCATAGTGCCCATATCTTGTGCGGAAATCAGTCTTATGAATGTCCCTCTCGAAATCCTCAAATGATGGTAGACTAACTTAAGAAAAATCTTAGAGAAAACTTTGGCTCCTTCATCTCGATCAAATAATTCATTAATATGAGGAATAGGATAACAATTCTTGATCGTTACCTTGTTCAACTCAAGCGGTAATCAATACACATCCACAAGTATCCATCCTTCTTCTTCACAAAGATCACCGGTGCACCCTAAGGTGATACACTAGGATGGATAAGGCCCTTCTCTAAAAGGCCCTCAAGTTGTAACTTGAGCTCACAGAGCTCCGGGGTGGTCATCTCGATAAGGTTCCCGTGAGATAGGCTCAACTCCTATGAATATAAGTATATGAAAATCAATCTCAAGTGGGGGTGGCATCCCGTGTAGCTCCCCGAAATACATCAGAAAAATCTCTCAAAATGGGATGATCATCTAGTGATGGTCCACTAGACCCATCCTCTGATCTATCACTAACTGTAACAACATACATCTGACAACCCTATCGCACACACCGCTTAAGCTGCATAGTGGAAATGGTGTGAATAGAAATGGGTCTACTAACCCCGAGATCACCGAATCAACTCCTAAATCATCTACATAAGCTATAATCTTGTGATAATAAAATCCATCCTAGCCCTATGTGTAGATAACCAATCCATTCCTAAGATTACTCCATACGAGCCCAAAGGAAAATACGGAGATATGAGGTAGTGGTAAAAGGTCCCAAATCCAATACACACTCCTTAACTAAGGAGTCCATAGATATCTTGGCTCTAGAAGCCATCTTGACATCCCAACTAAGACCCTACCTAATTTCCACTAGCCTACATCAATCTACTAAAGAATGTGTAATGAAATAATTAGAAGAACCGAATAAAATAATACAGAGGTAGGAATACCACCAATGCTACCTGTGGTGTCAATGACTATACTCCGATGCTTTACCTAGTGGTTCTCAACTACTACATAAATCCTTTGGCTACATCCTATATCACCAACCTTGACTCAAAAATCAGTGCTTTACCCTTGTTAGGGTTCTGAGGGCAATCTCTCCAAAAATTTCTTGTAACTCCAAATCCAAAGAATCTGCCTGATCCTCTCCAAGGCGTAGCACCTCCAAAGTAAGTTCCATGAAAGACTATGGTGTGGATCTCAATGATCTAGCTATGGTATGCTAAGGTCTCTGCTAGTGATCTCCCACTAATCGAGCTCTAGGTCCACCTCGTGTCCCGATGGGACCCCTAGGAGGAGGCCCCATACTCCGACCTCTCTCGTGCATCACTCTTTGTGGAGGTCTATAAGGTGGGTGGGACTATTTTTACTATTTTTGCGGCCTAAGGATGACCGTGTTGCACTGCCACCATGAGGAGGAGGTGTTGAAGTTGTCAACCTACCATCCCGCATCTATTGTATGTGGCTCCTAACTCGAGTCCCTAGCCTCGTTGGGTCTTACCTTGAGTCTCCTTTGCAATATAGGCCTTCTCAATAGCCTCTCGCTAAAGTCTATGGAAAGTGAATCCACACTTGCACACTCGATATCTAAATTTAGGCCCTTTATAAACCTATGAATCCAAACTGTTCATCCCTGTATATACTCTACATACTGCAGGTAGATCTAGAAATCTTCTCTCATACTCTGCTATCGAAAGAGAAGCCTGCCGAAGGTCATGGAACTCATCAATCCTATGTTGGATGAACCTCGTGATAAATACCTGCTCCCGAATCTCTTCTCAAAATCTCCCGTGTCACTATCTTTGAATCTACATGGAGCTTCTACTCCTCTGTCCTCCACCATACTCCAACTCCATCACCAAGTAGATGGATCACAACACAAGTTTTCATGTTGCTAAAACAAGGAGAAAGCTTGAAGTAACCGCTCAAGCTTAGTAGCCAAGCCTCTTCATGAAATCCACCCCTATCACCTAAGTAATGTGAGGGCCAAATCTTCAGGATCTCCCGATGTGATTTGTTGTTGTGGTTTATCACCTCTAGGTCTCTCAAAGGCATGCTCATCCCTAAGTCTAGGGCTCCAGAGACCTCTCTCTATGCTCTAGAACTCTGTCACCCTATCTCCTAGGTGGTGACTCCACTCTAACTAACTCCACATGGGATTTATCTCCTCTATGATCCTCATTGATTCAAGGAGATACCTGACCCTCAATAGAAGGGGCTCTATCATGACTAGTTGCATGTCCTCCTAAGCCTCCGCGTAGAGCAACATTAACATCCTAAAGGGTCTATAGAATATGAGGTAGAATGGCTGCTACATCCTGATCTAGTGGTGGCAGTGGTGTTGATTTTGAGTCCCTATGAAAGTTCCTCTCACTCTGTTTGAGCCTCCTGTATAGACCAAAGTGAGAGTTAGTTCATACCGCTAAGTTTTATACAACTTCTATGTTTACTAAAATATACAATTTCTTGCTTAGAGTTTCAACTATATTTTTTTCATACTTAACACTTCCTAAATTTCCTAAACCATTCCCAATGGATAGTAAATTTTCTCACCTTTCCAATGATATAAATAATTCCTCCTAACTTCTTGTAGAACTCAAGATATGAGTGTGCAGAGTTCTTATGTCAAACTTTCCCCTAGGGGGACACATGTCAAGAGGTGGGGAAAATGCCTAGAATGGTTTGGGTCGTGGGGTGGCTTAGGGAATTTTCCCATATCACAGATCAAAACCAAACATTCTTCTACTCCTTCATGGGTCCCTGAGGACACGTGTCGAGTCTGGCGCGCAAAGCGGAAAAAGGTAAGAGATTGGCAAAGCGGCGGGGAGATTGGTGAATTACGCCGAAAGGAGGCAAAATGGGAAAAGGGGACGTGTGGGTCCATGTGCCCATAGAAGAAGGAAATATAATATGAAAGTGGAGTTGTGCAATGTGGGGATAATTTTGAAATTTTCCCAAAGGCCAAAAACCAAAATAACAAAGGGGTTTTGCCCTACCCGCTACCACCCCCACCCCCAAAGTGCCACGTGGCACCTTCTCATTGGTTGCGGGCCATGGGGCCAAAATGGAAATTTTTCCCAAGAGTTTCAAAAGGGAAAAAGGACAAGGAAAATCCATGCCTCCACTACTGCCCCATGAGGACACGTGGCAACCTTTGATTGGTTGCGGGCCGACGGAGGAAAAAAGAGAATTGTGCCAAAAGAAGAATTAAAAGTTAACTTCCAAAATTCTCCCGTGCATCCATTGAGCCACATGTCAGCACGTGATTGGTTGTGGGTTAGTAGGATTGCGGGAAAAATTGGGAAATTTTTCTGAAGTCCAAAACTTAAAAATTTTAAGTTTAAAAAGGGTCCGCCCTTCCACCAAGCCATGTGTCAAAGATGTGATTGATCATGTATTGGTAGGTTTGCGGGAAAAATGGGAAAATTTTCCCAAGGAAAAATTTTCAAAAAGGACAAGTTTAAATTTAGTCCACCCCTCCAAGGTGCCACATGGTAGGTCCTGATTGGTTGCATGGGATGGTGGGGGCCATGGAATTTTTAGGGAAATTTTTCCAAAGTTAAAATTTAAATTTTTCTAACAGTTAGATTTTTATTTTATTTTTGAGTGCCAATTTGAAGTACAACGTGAAATGCATATAAAATTTGATAGGAATGTCATATTTGGGAAAAGAGGAATTTTGGAAATCTCTCAATGCCCTCTTTACACAAGAGTCATCAATTTTGGAATTTGATGAAGTTTAAGTGGTCAATTTTGAGAAACCAATCTACAGGGTTTTTAATTAGTGAACTGGCAATTTTCAACTTCTCAATTTGGTTAAATTTGATCTCCTCCTTCACTCAACATGTCAAACAAACATGGAGGATTGGTCTAGGGAGGTTTTAGAGTGTTTTTAGAGAGTAAATTTGTTCAATTTATTCAAGGTTGTATTTTTCCAACAATAGACAAAAAAATGATTGTGCAAGTTTCAAATTGGATTTTAGAAAGTTTTGAAGGATCTTACTTAAATGTTATGGTCAATTTGAATTCCTTAGCACTTTTAAGTCTTAATTTCAATGTTTCATATCTTATTTCTTGGTGTACATTTGATTTACTCATTTAAAAAAAAAGAATTACTAGATCAAAGTTTTATAACAATGGTCTTTTCTTTTAAGTCCGCATGTCAATTTTATCATTTAACTGGGTATAGTTTATAACCTAGTCTAATACATCTACTGGATTCAATTAAACATTCCATTTCAAGTTAAAATTACAATTCCTGATTTCAATTTTAATATAGTTCCAAGGATGTAGAAAAAATAATATACTTCCTTCCTACGCATTCTTCTTTTTCAAACAGCAATTTCAATCTTCATTAATATTAAATCACATTCAATACACAGTGTGATTTTGAGGAGAGAATGCAATCCTTTATTGATCAAAAATACATCTTTACAACTTTTCCCTTCCATTTGGTTTCTAAAATACAAAATACAATGCATATAACATCTTTTACATTTCTTTTCCAAAACAGAGAGTAAAATGAATCTCCTTTACATTTCACATTCCAATTTCAATATTCCATTATCAATTCACATATCCTCACATTACAATATAATACAACTCATCCACTTCAAAGTGGGGAATGATTACAAAAAACTTTCTCAAGGGATGGGATTGTTAAACCGTATATTTCTCTTGCTCCAAATAGCAACGTGCTAGTTTCTCCATATTTTCATCTTGATCACAACAAGGAATGGGGAAAGGCAACACTTTCCACCCAACCAAGACATCCAATGAGAAGGGAGAAGCCATCCTTTCTCATTAGCCCTCGAGCCCCAACCATATTGAAATAGAATATGAAAATCAAATCATGGAAACAAGGCTTCCACAAAACATGCAAGCAAAATTATTTCACATGCATAATTCCATAAGAAACAAAGTCCATACAAAAACAATAGTTCACAACTACATTGGAAACATTCACACAAAACTTAGGCTTGATCAAGCAAGCCAACAAGAGAAAGGAACTATGGGGAAACTACTTATGCCTCCCAATTTAGAAATTAGGCATCCACCAATAATCATACTACCAATATAACATATCATATCCCATAAACCTTATGCCTCCCAACCCCTCCTTATGCGCCCCCCTCCCCCAAATTTTCTCCCTTATGCCCCCAAGAGTAAGAAATGCAATCTATTTCTTTTCCAAGGTGGATCCCAATCCCAAACTCCCTCCACAATAAAATTGATGCCATTGGCATTCCCTTATGCCCCCATATGAAATCCCCATAGCCTTCTCCTACACCATATCCTAAGTAGTCTACCCAACCAGCCAACACACACATTACATGTTCACCATTTCATACAAGCATGCAAGAGAAACAAACATTTTCAAAAGGCACAAGTTCCTACCTCTCCATAATGGAGTTTGTTCCAAGATCCACAAGCTTTCCAAATGCCAAATGCAGTCCAAAATTAGAAATGCTCAAGCATGCAAAATGACTCCAAACTCCTTCCATAACAAGCTCCCAAAATAGCAAGCAAAATTCACCGTAAGAGGAATAAACAAAGTTTCAACAACCCCAATAAGCAAGAAATTTGAATTTTTAAAGGAGAGGGAAGAGAAGAGGATGATGTGGATCCATGTGGGATGCCACATCATTCTTCCTCAACCCAAAGAAAAAATCAACATCATACACCTAAACACAATAAATAAAAATGACAAATTTACTTACACACTCCAAAATAACCCATACTCCAAAAGGACTGAATTTAAAACATGTAAGAGAAGTGCAATTAAAACTTACAAATAGTCATTTCAAAATGCATTAAAAGGTATAAATTTAACCTCCAAACCATAGGTATGGTTGGTGAATAATTTTAAGAGGTGTGGGACAAGTTTAACTTGTCCCACAAGCCTCCAAATAAAGCCTCCAAGGACAAATTCAAATTTTCCAAAAGGATGAAGTGTTTCACACTCCAAAAATCTATCTTACATTCTCTTACATATCTCTTACACCTTCTTACACATTTATTACAACATTTCTTACAAACTCTTACAACATTACATTTAAGATCAACAACTTCATTAATTACATTCTTATGACATATTTATTTATTTATTTTTACGCATGATTATCCACAACATTAACACAACATATAATGCTAAATGAAAAATTAACACATCACAAAATAAACACATGCAACATTAATAAAGAAACCACATTAATAAATGCACAAACCCATGGTCACATATAATGGAAATCCCTAACCTAACACAACACACACACAACATAGTTGCCATGGTGACCTTGTTGAATTCACCCAGAATTTCAATATGGTTAGTCTCCAGTCCCCCAACATTGTTGTGATATTTAACCTGAAAAATACAAATACCTCCTTTGGCCTCGTGGCCATATCAGAACATCCAAAATGATATAAACAACATCTCAAGATCATCTAAACACATGAATCACAACAACATCAATAATTCAACATTATCATTTTCAATTAATTAATCAACTATATCATCATCAATAATCTTCCATACTAGGTCTACTCAAAATATCAAATGTCACATGTCCAAATCAACATCTATAATATGTCCATGTCAAACAAGACATCATCATCTGCATATAAAAATGTCTCTAGTAATCATCATGTATAATAACAAAATCCAGATCAATAATAATCCATGATCTAACATCTATCCATCATACTAAAACAAAACATAATAGTGTCCATAATAAGATTAACAATATCAAGATCGGTATCTAAAAGTGTCAAAGGGAAGTGGGAACTACAAAAAGTGTGAGAAAGATCTCAAAAAATTTGTTCCTTTCACTTTGCTCCATTTATCATAATTAAAAGTAGTTGGAAAGGAGTAAAGGATGGATTCTTATCTCCTCCTCCTCCTCCTATATATATTGTAATCAAGATAGATACAAAGATATAGATATAAATAATGAGAGATTCATTCGGTTTTCTTCACCGTCTCAGTCCTCTTCTCGTAAAAGGCGAGGCATGGAGCTCTAGCCTTCTTCCTAGGTTTTATAATAAAAATACTACCTCTTTTCTATTATAATAATGTGCACAATTCTTGGAGTAATATAATATGACCTGTGGTGAATATTGTTCATAATTTTCATATCTTTGTTTTCTTTGATCGCTTTATTTTCACATAGAAACTATTCATCTCTACAATGTTGTTACTATCTTTGAAGTTGTGATTAAGTATTTTGAGGTAGTTTTCTATGTGATCTTCTCTCATGTGGTGAAATTTCGTCCACCCTTTTCATTCGTTCACCATTTCCCTTTCAAATAGTTACATTCTCAATTGGTTTTTTAAGAGGCTTGTTCAAAGATATCACCCCGATTAGAATTTAATGTTTTGTTTCACTTTTATAACCCTCATCTCGCATCGCAGAGAATAACTTGTGTGTTTTGGATCCTTATAGCAATGGGGGTTGTAAGGGGTCTTTAACCCTTGCAGGGTTTGGGGTCACGCAACCTAGTGGGGGTTCACAAGAAGTGCCCCCGAAAGCCACATTTTATATGTATTTATGTATTCTGAAATTTGGACCGTTCCTTATTAGGTCACAGATCTAACGGGTGGTTTTCTATGTTTCCCCAAAATGATAAAAAAACCCTAATATCTTTAAAGGGTCGTTATGTATGAGGATAATTGTATGTGTGATAGAATTGTGAGAGAGAGTTTGGTTGGACTGAATAAAAGTATTGGTTATTTCTAGTGGACACAACACATTTTGGGTGAACCACGTAAAATATGTGTCTCTTTTTTATTGAATTATTTTTTGTTTTACATTTTTGCATTATTCATTGCATGCTTGTTTATTTGTACAACTGGTATAATCCTAACAACTGGTATCAAAGCACATTTGAGATTTATTTGTTGGTAGTATACTCATAGAGGGATTTCTATTCGAGTGGGAGAAGCAACAATGGCAGAGGATAATAAGTTTAGAGTTGAGAAGTTTGACGGCTGAAATTACCAACTATGGAAAATGTAGGTGGAAGATTACCTATATCAAAAGGATCTATACCTACCATTGGGAGGTGAAGAATCAAAACCCTCAATCATGTCTAATGAGGAGTGGAAGGTTCTAGATAGAAAGTTTCTTAGTGTGATTCGATTGAGTCTGGCATCATCCGTAGCTTAAAATATCTCACAGGAGAAGAGTATGATAGAGTTTATGAAAACCCTAGCTAATTTATATGAAACACCTAGTGCATCCAATAAATTTTATTTGATGAAAATATTGTTTAATCTACAAATGAAAGAAGGTGGATCTGTATCTAACCATCTTAATTATTTCCACACTATTTTAAATTAGTTAGATTTAGTTAATATCCCATTTGATGAGGAGGTTAGAGAATTATTATTCCTATGTTCTTTGCCAAAAATTTGGGACAACTTAGTAATGGCAGTTAGTAATACATCAGCTACTTCTCTTAAATTTGAAGATGTAGTCAATGTCATTTTAAATGAGGAAATGTACAGGAAAATTACAGGGGAAAATTCTTCTTCTGGAAATGCGTTGAATATGGAGAGTAGAGGGAGGAGTAAGGAGAAATAAAAGATAAAGGCTCGTGGGAGATCTAAGTCAAATATGGGTAGATCCTAATCTAGGAGTAGAGGAATTATTTGCTAGAACTTTGTAAAGAGAGGACATGATAAAAAGGATTGTTGGTTCAAAGGAAACAAAGAAAACCATCCTAAAGGTATTAAAGAGGAAAATCTGACAGGTAATATTGTTCAGGATGCTCTTATACTTTCTCTTGATACTAGAGTAGAATCTTGGGTAATAGATTCAGGAGCCTCTTTCCATGCAACCCCTGATAAGAGCTATTTTAAAGAGTATGTCCAGGGAAATTTTGGACAAGTTTATTTGGGTGATGATGAGCCATGCAACATTGTCGGGAAGGGAAATGTACACCTAAAATTATAGAATGGAAATACATGGATATTGAGAGACATGAGGCATGTACCTAGCCTCAGGAGAAATCTCATCTCTATAGGATAGTTGGGTGGTGAAGGTTGCATAGTCACATTCACTTCAGATTCTTGGAAGGTTTCCAAGGGTGCCTTGGTAGTGGCACGGGGTAAGAAAGTAGGCACTCTTTATTTATCTACTTGTATATCTAATTCTTCTACCATATTGTCTACTTCAGATGAGGATGCCAACATGTGGCATAGTAGATTGGGACATATGAGTGAGAAGGGCATGAAAATTCTATAGGAAAAAGGTAAGCTTTCAAGTTTGAAGTAATTGGACTTAGATTTTTGTGAGCATTAAATTTTAGGAAATAGAAAAGAGTTAAATTTCTCAAGGTAGGGAATACCAAGAAAGAGAAAAAGTTGGAGCTAGTTCATATAGATGTGTGGGGCCAGCCCATGTTGCATCTCATGGTGGTTCTCTATACTATGTCACATTCATAGATGATGCCACAAGGAAGGTATGGGTATATTGCATTAAGTGTAAGTCTGATGTCTTTGATACATTTAAGAAATGGAAAGCACTTGCTAAGAATCAATGTGGTTTTAAATTGAAATGTTTGAGATCTGATAATGGCGGTGAGTACTACAGCATGAAAATTTATGATTATTATTCCTTGAATGGGATTTATAGAGAGAAAATAGTTCCTAGGACTCCACAACAAAATGGTGTTAGTGAGAGGATGAATAGAACAATAATGGAGTGTGCACGGTCAATGAGATTGCACACGTGGCTGCCTCTTCAGTTTTGGGCAGAGGTCGTAGATACTTTTATGTACTTAATCAACCATGGGCCTTCGAGTGCACTAGATGGATGAATTTCCAAAGAATCTTGGACTAGGAAAGAGGTAGATCTTTCATTTTTAAGAGTATTTGGTTCGAGAGGATTTTTGTATGTTAATAAAGAAAATAGGAACAAATTAGATTCAAAATCCAAACATTGTACATTCATAGGCTATGGCTTCAATGGTGATTATGGATTTTAGTTTTGGGATCTAGATGAATCTAAGATAATTAGGATTCATGATGTTGTTTGGCATGAAAATAGAATGTACAGGATTAGGTACATGATGAAAAAAAACCCAAAGAATAATTGGTTGAGGGTATAGATCCTAAAAAGGAACTCTCAAGTGAAAAATATCCACCTACAAGTACCGAGGTTGACATTCTTGTAGGCTGAGCATGACAGCCAGTGTCAGCATTGGCACCTCTATCAAAAATTCAAGAAAATGAGCAACAAAAATAATGATCCCATGACATCCCCTATTTAGTAAGAAAGTCACAACGTATTAGTAGACCTCCGTAAAGATATTCCCCTTCTTTTTATTACTTGTTACTAATAGATAGTGGTGAGCTAGAGAGCTTTGATGAGGTAATGCAGGTGGAGTCCACTAAGGAGTGGGAGCATGGCATGAATGAGGAGATGGACTCCTTGGAGAAGAACCAAACATGGTATTTAGTCAAATTTCCAGCTGGGAAGAGACTACTACAAAACAAATGGGTCTATCGTGTGAAATAATAAGAAGGTGGATAGAAAAGGTAAAAAGAAAGGCTTGTAGTGAAGGGGTATGAACAAAAGAAAGGTATTCATTTTGATGAAATTTTCTTCCATGTTATAAATATGTCTTCCATTTATATTGTATTAAGTTTAGTTTTTGTTGAAGATTTACACTTAGAGAAAATTGATGTCAAGACTACATTTCTCGATGGTGACTTGGAGGAGGATATTTATATGCAGCAACCTCTTGGATATGAGGTGAAGGGTAAGGAGAAATTGGTTTACAGGTTGAAGAAGAGCCTATACGAGCTCAAGAAAGATCCCGGAAATGGTATCTAAAGTTTGATAGTTTTATGCATGAACATAGTTTTACTAGATGTCAATCAGATCATTGTGTGTACTTTAAATGGTTGGATAGTGGGATATACATTATTCTTCTTTATATGTAGATGATATGCTTGTAGTAGGGTCTAATATGTAGGAAATTGTAAAGCTTAAGGAAAATCTTGCACAAACATTTGCAATGAAGGATTTGGGTGCAGAAAAGAAAATCCTCGGTATGTAAATCAAGAGGGACATAAAAATAAAGAAAATGGTGTTGTCTTAGGATTACTATGTAGAAAAGGTGTTAGAGAGGTTTCAGATGCAGAATGTGAAACCAATTAGTACACCATTGGTTGGGCATTTTAGATTAAGTAAAGAGAAATTCCCAACAACAAAAGAGGAAAAATATTATATGGCATGGGTTCCTTATTATTTAGTATTTGGGAGCCTCATGTATGTCATGGTTTGTACTAGGCTAGACATTGCCCAAGAAGTGGGAGTTGTTAGCAGGTATATTGAAAATCCAGGGTAAAGCACACTAGAAGGAAGTCTAGTGGATTCTTAGGTACTTGAGAGGGACCAATAGTAGGCACTTATGCTTCAGAGGGTCAAATTATACTTTACATGGATTTGTGGATTTAGATATGGTAGGAGATGTGGATAGTAAGAGGATCACTACTGGATATGTGTTTATAGTTGGTGGTACGGTAGTGAGTTGGATCTCAAAGTTACAGAAGGTAGTTTCCCTATCTACTACAGAGGTAAAATATGTTGCAATGATTGAGGAAAGTAAGGAAATGTTATGGATGAGTAGGTTCATGGATGATTTGGGTAAGGAACGAGGGGATTGTAAATTACATAGTGATAGTCAAAGTCTAATTCACCTAGCAAATAAATCAGCCTTTCATTCCAGAACCAAACATATTCAGCTAATATATCACTTCATACGAAAGGTGTTGGAGGATGGGCATCTTGAGTTGGTGAAGATTCATAAAGATAATAATCCTGTTGATATGTTTACTAATCCAATGACAAAGGAGAAGTTATATTTGCATTCAACTTATGTGGGTCTTCAAGATTGATCTTGAAGTGGAAGAAACAAGCCAAGAAGAAAATTCCAAGCAAGAGTTGTAGTGATGGAGTTATAGTAATTAGTCTCCAAGTGGGATATTGTTGGTTGTGGAGCCTGATAGAAAAAGGGGTCAAGGGGGATTTATGCATTGTGAAATCTAGATTGTTCCTTATTAGGTTAGAGATCTAACAGGTGGTTTTCTATGTTTCCCCAAAATGATAAAAACCCTAATATCTTTAAAGGTTCATTATGTATGAGGCTCATTGTATGTGTGGCCGAACTATGAGAGAGAGTGTGGATGGACTAAATAAAAGGATTGGTTATTTCTGGTGGACGTAGCCCATTTTGGGTGAACCAAAGTAAATTTATGTCTCTGTTTTATAGAATTCTTTTCAGTCTTATATTTTCTGCTTTATTCATTAGATGCTTGTTTATCTGCACAAATGGTACAATTTTAACAAAACCAGATTCTTTAAAATATAGAGGTCACCTTAGGGTGCATGTCCCACTAACCTAAGGTTTCCCATGACTCTGATGGTCCATCTACCAAGGATGATCATCAATAGGTTCTAGGTAGAGGTATTGTCTGTGATTCATCTTCCGACATTTATACAAGATAGGTGACCTTACATATGATTTATCAATTATATATTGATGGTATAAAGATAGGGCGTCATAAGCTAATGGATCATATTATTTTCATGCTCCTAGTGTAGTGAGAAGTTTGTCAAAGTTGGACTGAAAATGTGCTTTAGGACTCTTGGTCCTAACTAGTAATATGCTAGTTTTAGAAGCAAAGTTTTATGGATTTAGCGTGGTAGAGACCTAAATGGAGGTTTTTGACAAGTATGAAGACAAATATGGTGGACATATTCTCATGGGGATTCATCTTGATCATTATTTTCGGTCCATTGATCATTTAGTGTTGTTGTTTGAAGTCAAGAAATGAAACTACAATCCAACAGGGGCTAGTGAAGCATGTAAGTAATTATTTCCATTGTTTCTTATCTTGTGTTGTAATTTTTCATGTTAAATTGTAATTTTATAGTTTTTAATAGATTTCAAAGGGGGAGAGTAGAACTAGAAACATGGAAAAGATTCTTTTAGGTGTGTGGTTTTGTTTGTTATCATTAATGTTTTTGAAGGTGGTTGCCATCAATGAAGATTGTTGGCCATTTTGTCTTAGTTTTTCATTGATGTAAAAGTATGTTGATGGAAAAGGGTGTGTTGGTGGTCATTTAGGTCTCCATGAGGTGTATTTCAAGGTCAAAAATGAAGTTTGATTGGTAGTGGCTAACTTTGGTGAGTTGTTATGGTGTTCTGGAGCATGGTCTCTAAAAATTTATTTAAGGATTTTATGTGGTCAAGAAAGGTCCAAAAGGTGTGTAATAGGTGTCTAAGTGTCTATGTAAGGCCATCATGGTCAATTCATGGTTTTTCATGGTGTGAAGTGATCATTCTAGGCCTATTCCTAGTCCTAAAACTTGTGGTTTGGCATGGAGGCCTTGAGGTTTTTTCAAAACCCAGGTTTGTAAAGGTGAATATTTGAGGCAAAAGTTGACTTTCAGATCATCATTGTAGGCTGAATGATTTTCATGGGAACCTAATCTCTTTAGAATAGCTAATTAGGCCGTTATTAATATTTTACAAAAATAATTAGGTGGTTTGATAGTCATGTTTTATGAACGATGGTTAAGAAGGTCAACATGTCTAAAACCCTCCCAAAACCATATGTTGAAAGTGACTTGGAAATAAATTCTTATACTGATATAGAATTTATTGTTTTGGAAAAAATTATGATTTAATCTTTTAGAAGACTCCTCCATCTATCTTTAGGTGTTATTTAGAGTTTTTGACAATGTGGGCCCCACTCAAAAATGTTTATTTCTGGAAAGTTTCAATTTTTGTAAATGTTTCTCATTGAAACTATTAATTAATTTTCCATTTATGGAATCATGTGATTCATCCTACATGTTTATGATAATTTAATATCATGGTTGAGGTGTTAAAATTCAAAGTATGACATATTTATGAAGACTAGTTTTTAGGCAGTTTTGGGGTAGTTTTGAGTAGTATGTGGTCAAAATAGTTTTGGAGGAGCTTCAGGTGGAGTCATGACTTGGTTTGAATTTTTTCATGATATTTATAGTGTTATATCACATTTTATATTTTTACAAGATTTGAGCAAGTTATGACCTACTCTTTGAGGGTCAATTTTGAGAGTGCTTGTTGAGCATGGTCTCAAGAGGCTTCATGAGGTTTGTTGATTATTTTGAGTTTTTTCATGCTTTCTGGAGGTTTCCAAGAACTTATACAAAAGTATAAGCATGTCCCATTCCTTGTGAAGTTTGATTATGTCTTATTCATTTAGTTTTTCCGAGTTGGCTTGTTTTAGTGCTTTTGGGCTTCTTGTGTCCCAAATGAGCATTTTTGGGTTGTTTATGATAGGACCAACCTATATGGTCAAGTTTTTATGTTTTCATGATGTTATTATTATTTTTTCGTGGTATTTTTACTATTAATTCCAACCTACATTCTTTTTATGGAAGAAATATGTATAAAAGTAATTTTAAAAGACTCATTTGAACTAGTTGGTGGTGTGAGAACGTGAGCGACCTAGGGGGTGTTTTTTGAGATTTAAAGAGGTATGAATGACCATCATGAGATAAAAATATTATGTAATTATGTTATAAATAGGAATAAGATAATGGTGAACTAGATCAAAGAAGAAATCATCTTGAGGTGAGATAGATTTGAGCAAATAAGAAGGTGTGTTTGAGAAGGATTTTGAGAGATACGAGATGAATTTATGATCACCATCGGTTGTTGTGGAAATACATATTCAGTGATAATTTTTTATGTGGCTGAGTTGGTGATTAGTCATCTTGGGGGTTGTATCCTCCTTATATGGTTGGTGCTCCTTATAGGGTTGGTGCCCTACTAAACTAGGGGTTGGTTCTCCTTGTGAAGGTGCCGCTTCACTAAATTAATTTTGTTTAAGTAATATAAGAATATTTCCAGTCATATTTCTTTTCCTTGATGTTTTCCCACTCACAAATTGTGTTATTTTTTACTTGCATGCATATTGTTATTATGTATGGTTAATAAAATGTCCGATAAACACACGTATAGTTAAAGGATGATGAATGGTTTGTTTGAATGGTTCACACAAAGAAAAGTAATTAATGTAAATTTTTTGAAGGATTTATTCACCCCCTCTCAGTCCATTGTGCTTCTAATAGATCTTGAAAAAATTTCACTACAACATGTGGGGAATGTAATCGTAGTAGTACCTCATAGTATCTAGAACATTAATCCTCTCTTAAAATCTCCTAACTAACATGATCCAGTGTCTCCTCCATGATCTCTTGCTAACTTCTCTCCTTATCATGCTCCACCATGACTTCATCTAAGTGATAAAATCACTCTCAATAATTCTCTCACTCGACCACCATGACCTTTAAATCATGTCTACATCTCATAACATCCGACTCTCCCTTCATTTATCCCTCCAAATCCTCAATTCACACTCCATCCACCTCTTAGAATATCTATATCTTTGTAACCTCCCTTTATATCCTATCACACTCTGATGTCACCTCATCTAAATATTTCAATACCGAATCTACCACACTCTCCACATCTCAACCGCTCTCTTGATGCAATCACCCCAATATTGCTTGCTTCCCACTACTCTCTTATCTCCACACATGATATTGGCTCCTTCCCTCACCTTCACCCATGTGTACACCCTACCACTCCATCTATCTCTTCCTATATTCCATATTCCCTCCCTCCATCCCGTCCCTCCTTCTCTTAGGGAACATCCCGTATCTCTACGGTATCCCCCACATCCCCACCTACCTACCCAATATCCTCTACTACCATCTCATGGATCTCTCACCTGTGGATTTTCCCATACTACATGTCCCCTTAGCCCATATACTACCCACCACATACCATAGTCTTGTGAGATCCCCGCATCATGCCCTATGACAAGCTCTATTAGTGGTTCATGCTCATCACATATCACCTCATATGCTGAAAATTGTCTCCTATCCACACACAATCATGAGTATTTGACTAGCTCTATCAGTACCCCGATGTAACCCAAAATTTATCATCATGTGGCCATACTAGAATATATTTTTCTCTCATTCCTACCTCACAATCACCCACCTAGTCCTCCTCACCCATAATAGTTGTATTAAATCCCCTCACCATCTGATAAACCCTTTAACCTCCCTATATGGCCTCCATATGATATCACTAGGCTCTAAAATCTCCATCCTTTGTTGATAATGATCCATCATGCCCTCATATGGTATGTTCTGAAAACTCTCAATCCAATCTCCATCATCGATGAATTGGGCCTATGATGAGAAATGGTCATGAATATAATATGGAAACCCAAGTATCCTTTCCACTTTTATATGCTCCCATGCCCACAACTACAATATTACCACCCGATGTTGCTACTCCCTTAGTCGTATAGCTTATATTAGATATATAGTGTTAACTTGGGGTTTACATAATCTCTCTTCTTGTCATATATTATTAATTTATGCTTTCATATGTTTAGTAGGTCAGCCTTGGTATTGGTCATAGCATAAGAATGGTATATATAGGTGGTAGTAAGGAGTATTTAATCATCATATTGAGCACTTAAGTCTTATTGTATGGTTTGGAGGTTTCCCCCTCGAAGTGGAAAATATGTTCTACTTGCATATTGTGATCATTTATCTACAATTTTATGTTCTTTTGGTGTCATATTGCTTCCTATATTCAGATTTACACAAGTAATTTCATTATAATTGGTATCAAAGCTTGATCTCGGCCAGATTTGTGCCAAAACCCTAGTAGTGAAGGTTTGTCTATATCTCAAAATTTGTAGTAAATATTTCTGCAATTATTTTTGTGGTATTGTAAAACTAGTCAAGTAAGATGCTCTCCAAATTTCAAATTTTTTCACTTCATTTGTAAAAGTTATATAAATTTTAGGTTTTTTCATAAATTCCCTACCTAGGGTACAATTTTGTGAATTTTTCTAAGTTTCCTATATTGTTGGAAAGATTGCCAAAGTTCTCTATGTTTCTCTCTATTTTTCTAATAACCTAAACAAATACCTCGAGCCCTAAATTTCTACCCAACCCCTAGTATCCAAAGCCACCACCCTACATCATGATAGGGATATCAAATAGAGGACAAGAGAAGGGTTAAATTCCTGGTAAGGAAGATGTGGATTTTGAATCTTTAGCTACATGGGCATGAGAGATAGTATCCCAACTGTAGGACATGGTAAAAAATTGCATGAACAATGTGCGGGCAGGGTTTAGTCATAGCTTGGTCACAAGGAATGGAAAAATGATGTCAAAATTGGAAACTGTGAAGGGTGATATGAAAATGGAATTTGAGTCATTGAAGGAGTTCCTATAGCTAAACTCATTCCTGTAGTATAGCAATAATGTCCATTCAAGTTACAATGGATCTTCAAGCAATGCACACTTCAATTCCAATAATACCAACTAGGGTGAATCCTCTACACATACCACTAGATATTTTAACCAATGGCGAGGCATTATTCTAAAATTGGAAATGCGTAAGTTTTATAGGAAGGATATGTTTAATTGGATTAACCAAATGGAGAAATTATTTCATTTTCATCGATCCTGTCAGACAAAAGGTTGTCGTAGCATCCTTATATCTAGAACTTGACCAATTTGTCTGGTATCATTATTTTTGTGCTCAAAGGAAGAAGAATGGTATCAACGTGACATGGATATTTTTTACTAAAGATCTACAATTACACTATAGTTCTAGCATTTTAGATCATTACTTCACCTAATTAGAAAAGTTATGAAAAATATATTCATTAAAGGATTATGTTTATCAATTCCAAAATCTATCCTTACATATGGAGAATATTATAGAAGAGTATTTGAATGACCTATTTCTTAGGGGTATTAAGGACCACATTAAGCATAACGTACACATCTTTAATTAATCCACTCAAGGTTTCTTATGTTATTATCATAGAACGTAGGGCAAAGGAAAAATCTCTCTCCAACAAAAGGCAAGATTTAACTAACATAAATGACCATGACACCTTACCACCATCATACCCTCACCATTTAGATTAACACCTAAAAAATTTGAAGAAAAAAGAGTAAAAGGGTTATGTCTTAATTATGATGCCAAATATGGACTGGGTCATAAATGTGATGAGAAGAAAATATTTTACAAAGATGGCGGGACCAATGAGGAGGAAGAAGATGAGGAAACATCAAGTGATGAAGTGGAAAAACTAGAGGAAGACTCTGAAGATCCCCATCCAACTATCTCATACCATGCTCTATCTAGTATTAGCACTCCATAAACCCTTTCAGGTCATGGGTTACCTTAAGAAGAAGAAGGTGGCAGTATTGATTGATTCGGGAGCACACATAATTTCATCAATAATAAGCTGGTAACAAGGCTAAATTGTTTCATCTACCCAACACCATAATTTAGAGTAATGATTAAAAATGGTGGCACAACCCAATATTTAGGTAAATGTCATAAAATCATACTAATGATGAGTGAATACACAATGGAATCCATTATGTTTGTTATTCCCATGGGTAAAGATGATTATTTCACTGATTCTTAGACGTTTCTTTGAATATTGACGAAACAGATAGGGTAATGGGCGTAGGAGGAATACCTATTGAAATGCTAGTTGTTGGGTTATTGTGCACGTATATGACTTCTGAATCCATAGCTGATCGTGAGAGATTCCTTTTGGCTAGGAGGAACTACCTGAAATGGAACACAAGACCACTAGAAAGAGTTAAACAATATGTGCAGTGAACTACCTAACGTGTGCTAGATCCGGAAGTGTGATACTTCCTAGATGACTATCAGTCCACTGTTTAAAACAATTTAATGCTGGTAATGAAGTAAATCCTATTGTAATTGAAATGATTTAGGTATCTCATTAAAAACACAATAAGAAATATCTAATCTAATAGTCTAGGTTAAAATAAGATCCGAAGGTCAAGTAGTTGGTTCTGGTTCTTTGTAGGTCTGACAAAGGTCTCAAGTAGGTCACAGTGAATAAGGGTTATGTGGTAATAGAGGGTAAGTCACATGCTTCGGGGATCTATTGGTAAATACAGAATACCGATGTTTGGTTAAGTGTGACCGATGCCGGTTGTGGAGAATCGGTGCCGATTCTTGTGGAAAACCGGGAATACCATAGAATGATCTCTAGATCTCCTTATGATTACACAAGGGATTAGGCTGGTTGAAGTGAGGTATTAGATTGTTTGGATGGGGTTTGGTGGTATTTTAATGGGGATATGGAGGGGTGAGTATTAAAGGAGGTCAATGGGTGAGGAGGAGAACAAAGGTTGAAGATACAATAATTAAATGAATGAACCAGAGGAGTAAACTATTTTACTTGAAATCTAGTTCTGGGTGCCTGTGAGTGATGGATGAAGGTGTTGGTAAGAGGTTGAATGTTGTTGAGGATCACCAAATCATTGGAAAGCTCCTACATGGGCTACATGTGCATTCCTTTTTCTTGGTTGGATCAAATTTTTATGGATGGTCGCTAGATGGTTACTTGGATGAATGTTAGATGTCTATGCAAGAGAAAATGCTTGATCTCCTTCTTTACATGTGTGTTATTATGGAAACTTGTTCTCAAAAGATGTGTTATCTCTCAGGAATCCACCAACCTTTTCCAACCTCAAAAATAAGGTTGTTTTGGGGATTAAAAGGTGACCGATGGTGGTTCCATCTTAACCGATGATGGTTAAGGGTAACCAACATTAGTCAAGGTAGAATTTCCTAGGTTTACTAAACTAGGAAGATCCCCTTGATTTTCTAGGGATCTCATGTCGTTAACCCACAAATTAGACTGGAACCTTCTTGTAAACATCAAGAATGTGGTTAGAGGGAATATAGGCATTGATTTTTAGGGTTTGGGTAAGTCTTAGTTAGTTATGGCAACTTACTAAGAATAGGTCTTAGGGTGAGTTGGCTTGGTGAGGTGTCTAGGTGAGGTGTAAGTGTGGGCATTATCTAAATTAAGATATTTAAATAATAAATATGGTGAGGATAATGAATTAATTAAATTAAATTAATATTAGTGGGGTGAAGGGGGCCATGACTAGGTGAATGTGATGAAGGTATTTATTTGTCGAGGGACCAAAGGGGAGTGTGACCTAATTTTGGTGTCTACATTTTCCCCTTTCCATTGCGTATCTTGTATTGGTAAGCAATGCTTGACAAAAATAAGATGTACTTGCCCCATTTTTGGGTGAAGGTGATCCCCCTCAAACTAAGAACTGACAAGGTAGAAGGAAAAATCAGTGAGTGGTTTGATAAAAGGTAAATGTGATGAAAATGAAGGTGGGTAACAGGGAAAAAGGAGCCATGTCTACTCAAGTAATCTAGGTAATGGGTCAGGGTCAAAGATAGGAATAGTAAAATGCACACACACGTATAAACTATAACACAATACCAGTTTGAAGAGCAGGCAAACTCTACATTGTATAAGGTCGATAAGTTTATCCAAACAAGGTTGAAGTGATTCCGGTATCCAAGGTGTAGGATATGGTCAGGAAGCACAACGTAGGTTAGGTGCAGAATGTTTAGGTATGTTTCGGTACACCAAAGGTAGGGTCAAGATAAACGTTCATGGAAATAGGCTAGGTAAGGTCATTAGGTCAACATCATAAGGTTCAATGCCACAAGGTATAACAAACACATGAGGTCAAGGGTCACTAGCGATGTTCCAGGTCCAAGAATATAGGTCATGACATGGATAGGACCGAGGTATGGGTAAAAGAATGATTCCCCAAATGAGGATGAGGGTAGGTAGTAAATGATGAGGTCATGAGGATGAGATAAATAGTCAGGGTAACGGTTGGGTGAGGTAAATGGTCAGGGTAAAGGGTAGGTGTGGAAAAAAAGGAGGGATAGGTGGGGTAATAGGGTAAAATGTTGGGTTTTGTGTAAGAGAGGGTGACCGATGCTAGTCAGGGGTAACCGATGTTGGTATAGTGTAACAAAATATGATAAGGTAGGGCACGTGACCGATGACAAGAAGGTTAAACGGCATCGGTTAAGGTTGGGTTTGTTATAAAAACAAAAAAGCCATGTTTTTTTGTTATTCATTTTTCATATAGCAAATTAAGAAAATGATAAAAGAGAGAGAAAAAGGGAAAAGTGTCCAGACGGAATGGATTGTTGAGTTGGAAGTCTGAATGGTGGGTGATTGGTTGGTGAGAGGTGGGTCCACAAGATTGGTGGGTGTGATTTGATTAGGTAGAGTGTTAGGGTAGTGAGTTGGTGATGGTAGAGGCTGGAGAGGGATTAAGTGGGCCATCTATGCAGTGGCCAGATGTACCACCATGATGATGGTAAAATGATGAGGTAAGTGTCCAACTCTTGTTTTATTTTGTTAGATATATTAGGTGATTTACAAACTAGGTTTGTTGTTTTTGTTTAATTGTGAGTGGGGAAAATAAAATTGGGAAGATGGGAGGGTAAATTAGGTCGAATAGGAGGGGGGAGAGAGATAAGTGGGAGAGGAGGGGAATAATGAGGTGTAAGGGGAGGTGTAGGTGATTTTAGGTGGGTAAAAGTGTCAAGGTGGGAAGTTGTGGAGAAGGGAGGGTTTGTTATAAAAACAAAAATCCTATGTTTTATGTTATTCATTTTTCATATAGCGAATTGAGAAAATGACAAGAGAGAGAGAAAAGAGGGAAAAGTGTCTAGACGGAATGGATTGTTGAGTTGGTAGCCTGAACGGTGGGTGATTGGTTTGAGAGGCGGGTCCATAGGATCGGTGTATGTGATTCGATCAGTTGGAGACGAGGGTAGAGATTTTGTGATGGAAGAGGCTAGAGAGGGATCGGGCGGGCCACCGATGTAGTGACCAAATGTGCTAACACGACAATGGTATCACGATGAGGTAAGCATCCAACTCTAGTTGTATTTGGTTAGATAGATTAGGTGATTTGGAAATTAGTTTTTAAGTTTTTATTTTTGGTAGGGGAAAAATTAAATTTGGAAATGGGAGGGTAAAGTGGGTAAAATAGGAATGTGAAGAGAGATAAGTGGGAGAGGAGGGGAGGGGATGAGGTGTAAGGGGAGGTGTAGGTGATTTTAGGTGGGTAAAAGGGCGGGGTGGGAAGTTTTGAAAAAGGGGGTTGGGGGTCATGGTTTTTCACCATGACAAGTGGCGGTGCTAGTCGGGCTAAGTCGACGTCGGTAGGGTTAAACCAGTATTGGTCATGAAATAGGTGACTGATGTTGGTTTAGGGGTGACCAGGGTTGGTTAGAGAGAACCGACACCGAGTTAGGTTTTGGAGGGCAAGGGGTCAAAAGTGCCACAGGTTGGGTGATTGAGATGGGTAGGGGTAAAATAAGGTGTTGGAAAATGATAGGGGGAAAGTATGGGTGTGATAAATGTAGATTAATGTGTTGTTTATATTAGATGTAGGGGAGAGATTAGCTACGTATGCGGGATAGGGTTCCACCCCTGCTCGTGATAGTGTGCGGCGTAGTGACCCCGAGGATCTGTAACATGTAGAGGTGGTAGGTCCGAGTGGGCTATGGCGTTACTAGAATGTAGTCCATATCCTAGTTTGATGGTCATGATCATCAATATATGGGATTCAGACCAACACATTCCACCTGCTGACGGGTGAGATCACAATCACCTTAGAGGATGTGTTTAGGATTTTGTGGCTACCCATATTGGGTACACAGGTCTACTCTATCTCCTCCGAGGCCTCAGAGGAGCTGATGCTGATGATGTTTAGAGAGGGGATAGCCGAGCTGACATTCCATAGTTTCATCATTAATTATGGAGAGATGTACCTAGCCTATCCAGAGGAGACGAGGCTAGTAGTTCTATTGATGGAGGCAGTGTGTTGCTTTACACTGCCAGATGTAGAGGGTGGTATATTTCCCCACTCATTGATGGGGATATTACATGACATGATGATGGACCAGACCCACTTTTCCTAGGGTGCCAGCATTCCTAGTGCAGTTATACAGGAGTTATGGGCATATGGATGGTCACAGAGGTTCACCTATGCTATACCTTTTACTTCACTACTAGGCATATGAGCACATTGTTTGTGTGCATCCAATGGGCATTACCCGAGATGATTCCTTTCTACTAGGCTATTTATGAGTGGGGTATAGGTGATGGGTGCCCACTATTGGAGAGTGGAGATCAACTAGGCCCACACATGATGTGGCCTATTTCCTAGGTGACTATTGGAGGGGTTGTCTAGGGTGGATATCATTTGGAGGCCATATGTGGGCTTCCCCTCATATAGGAAGATGTGTGATGAGCTAGCTGAGCTACAGCTACTGAGATGGATACAGGGTCACCATGTCGGGAGCACGAGATGATCCCAGTTGATAGAGTTAGGTAGTATTTTGGGCTGTTATAAGATGTACCTCTGCCCTTCCTATAGTATAGGAGAGATGATGTGGAGAGGCCCTTACCTCTACCATAGCCTACAATTCCCATAGGGTAGGAGGAGCAGACATTAGACCGGTGGATTGATGATTTCAGGGCATAGATAGGTATAGACAGTGGTGGGTGGCTCATTTATGAGCCATACCACCTAGACTAGGGTAGCTAGATCTAGCCACCATCACGGTGTAGAGAGACACCCTACAGGGGTAGGTGGCTACTCTGATTACCTAGTTGGGTATGGTACAGACACAACTTGTGAGCTTAGAGGAAGAGGTAGCAGAGCTACATGTACAGTGGCTACCCTGTAGAGCCCCGATGGCCACTGTGGGGTGGAGATGGAGATGAGGATGATTGTCAAGTGGTAGCCTTACGAGGCATAGGTAACAGGACCAGAGGGTTAGCTGGCCACATCTCGAGCACAAATTAGGGATTTATAAGCCCAGATAAAGGCACAGGGACAGAGGGCACCACCACAGGCACCAGGATAGGGTCTCAGTTCACAGCGAGGAGCAGACAGGGTCCTATAGGATAGGTATAGGGCTAAGGCCTATGGGACCACCATAGACCGTGCCTATATCCAAGTTACAGGATGCCCTAGGTGAGGCTAGATACTACCAGACCAGTTGATGGTGGATGGGATATACTTTCTATCCTATGGAGAGTACCGGGCACAATAGGATTCGAGTGAGAGGACTAGATCCCGCACTCACAGTGTAGAGAGCACAGGGGGCCATCAAGCTCCGAGGCCAAATCATGGAGAGGCCACTAGCTCACGGAGACCAGCTCCAAGTGAGGTGTCGGTAGGTACCTAGACTGCGGTCGAGGAGGCTAAGGATACAGCAACACAAATGTATGGAGGATGTGTGTCGAGATTCCTGTAATATGGCTCATGATTGTTGATGTATTATAGTTATTTTTTATATATACAGCCTGTGTGCCGAAGATAGTGAGGATGTATGAGAGTTTTTGTATATTTTGAGCATATACCAACCTGCATGCTAAAGATATTTTGTATTGGTTTATTGTTTCAGTGTATATGATACTAGCCTGTATGCCGATGACATTTTGTATTGAGTATCGGCCTATGTGTTGATGATTTTGAGATGATGGAGATGATTGGATATCCTGTGTACAGTTTATTGAGACACATATTTATTTATATGATGAGATACGTGAGATGATTGATTTGTTGGTGTTTTGATAAGACTTTTGATTTGTTGTTGTGATATGGATGGAAATTAGGTGAGTTACGCATGATGGAGTCAGTTGGTTTAGGAATGGATCGAGTCAAGTCTTAGGCATGGATCAAGTCAGGTTTTTTCGGCATGGATCGAGTCGAGTTGGTTTAGGCATGGATCAAGTCAGGTTGGTTTAGGCATGGATCGAGTCAGGTCAGTTTAGGCATGGTGGAGTTAGGTCTGTTGAAGTTTTGATTCATTATTTTGTGCAATGAATGATAATATGGGTCATGTGTGAGATGTTTTATAATATACGCATGATGATGGTAGAGAAATAGTAGTCATAAGAAATGTATGTTGTGATGATGATAAAAATGTTAAGCAACTTGTTGTCTGTTTGGTTTGATTTTCAATTGTTGATATAAAAAGGAAACTAAGTGGGGTAGAATGTATTTTAGGAAGATGAAAGATGGAAAGGTTAGGGTAGAGAGTGGCCGAGCTAACCTCCAAGGGCCCCATGCCCTTGGACTGCTACCTACATAGTCTCGGCAAAAGGGACCTCGGCCGATGTAGTTCTCCCATAAGCTAGGGAATAATATGAGGATACATGAAGACAAATGTTGTTGTAAGGGATTGTTATTTTACATCTCCTATTTAATGGTATGAAAATGAGTTGGTAGGTTTTAGGCATGCTATGGTTTTACATCTATTAGGTGTGTGTGGGTTATAGGAAAATTGGTATAGGTGATGTTGATTGTGGCAAAAGAATAAGATTACCCCAAAGGTAAGCATCAAGGAACAAGTCTTGTATAAGGTAATCAAAACATAAATAACAACGTTTTAAAAGATAAGAGGAGATAATAAAGCCACTGATTAGTTAGGGTCATACTTGAGTAGATCATACCTTGAGGAGGTGATGAACGTAAGACCCTAAAGACATTATAGGATTGATTGTTCTAAGGTGAGAAGTAGTCACGTGATAACCAAATGTATTTGTTTCCAAGAGGTCCCTTGAGGTAGTAGGAAATGGGAGTGAGAATGGTGAGAAAGGTGAAAGGTAGGTAATTTTTAAATGATATGTGGTAGCATGCCCTTTGGGTAAGAGATCCGAGGTCACAATGGGAAATTCCATGATGAAAATTCTTTTGTTTTGACTTGTATTTGAGATAGACTAATCAATGCAGGAAGTCTATATGGGATGATGAAATTAACTCCTTGAGGTATTCGTGAAGCTAATCGATGCAGGAAGCTTCAAATTCTCACTTTTTAATTTTTCTTTTATTTCTTTTTTTGTGAAAGCGACTTACATAGTTGTCCTTCGAGGGAGTAGTTTATTTATAGTAGTGATTACCTAGAGGAAGATGTCCTTTTGATGAATTCATAATTTTATTAAAAGTTTGACTCAAGGATTTATGTCCCAAATGAGGGCTTTGAAGTCATGGACAAGACCAAGGTGAGGAATAGGATTCTTGTTTAGATAGCAGGGTGAAACGACCATGGGATCTCATCTAAAGGTAGACGAAAATTATCCATGAGAATCATGTTATGTTCATCACCGTGGTACACATATTCAAGAGGATATAACAAGTGACGGGTACTCACATGATTCTTGTTTAATCATTGGTGAGGTGTAAGAAGTGGGTAACGCTTAAGGGATGAGCATGGAAAGAGGTAAAAGGTGAGGTAGGACTATAGGTCAATAGTAGAATGATCAAAGATGCAAGGCATTAAGGGGCTCAAGTTTGGGTTTACCATCGAGTGAAGATAAACGATAAGCACCTGATCCATAAGTATGAGTCACGATGTATGGTCCAAGCCAATTAGGATCAAATTTTCCCTATTACTTTTTTCTGCTTTGGTTACATGTTGATTTTCTTTTAGGACAAAGTCACCAACTTTGAAGGTTTGTTTAAGGACACGATTTTCATAGGCATGTTTGATACATTTTTGGTAAACTTGAATGTGATCAAGAGCGTTAAGACAATGTTCATCTAATAACTCAAGTTGTGCTAAATGGTCTTGATGAAATTCATCATCATTGAGCATGTCATGGAGAGAAATGTAGAGTGAGGGAATCTAGACTTCGAGAGGTAGAATAGCCTCGATCTTTGTAGACCGAGAAAAGGGTGTGGTGGCAAAGTGGAAGTGTGAATACTAGTGTGGTATGCCCATAAGGAAAAAGGAATGTGTGTATGCCAATCCTTCCCAAAGATCGTTAACCACTTTCATGAGAATTTTATTTATGGTTTTGTTAGTGGATTCGGCTTGGCCATTGGTTTCGGTAATAAGGTGATGAGAAACTTAGCTAAATGCTTAAGGCATCATAAATTTTTGTAATGTTTTGTTTTTTAATTATTTTCCGTTGTCATGATGATGAATCAATGAGGAACACCAAAGTGAAAAATGATGTGATGATTGATGAACTCACATATTTTCTCGTTCATTGTGTGTAGATGATTTGTATGGCTTCAACCCATTTTATGTAGTATTCAATAGTGGTGATGATCCATTGATGGCGCTGGGAAGAATGGGGTTGATCTCTTTGACAAGATCCAAACCCCATTGAGAGAAGGGCCAAAGGTCACGGTGACCTGTAAGTTGTGACCGGGTGTGTGATGAAGGTTGGCATGTTGTTGGAATTTTACAAAATGCTTGACATAGTCACAACAATCATGGTTAAGGTTCAGCTAGTAAAATCCCATATGAAGAATACACTTAGCCACAAAGAGGCCACCGTAGTGACCTCCACATATGCCATCATGAACTTCCTTAATGGTATAAGGAATTTCAAAACTCATGAGGCATCATAAGATAATAGCATAAAATCCACGCTTATAGAGGAGACCCCACATGATGATATCATGAGATACCTTTTAAGGAAGGCACGTTGTCCGTTACGGGTGAGATCAGGGGGTAAGATGGAGAGAGAAAGATAGTCAGAGTGTTATTTATACCAAAGGTCACTCGGGTCAGGGGTGATGGTTCCAATGGAGGAAACATTGTGAGGTAAGTAATAGGGTGATTGGAGTCATTATATGGTGACAAATATTTTAGAATCAGTGGGTGAAGTGGGTATTTGAGAAGCCCAAAGAGACATGGTGTCTCTGTAAATTTTTGGTTGAATGAGGGATGGTTGCAGGTGTAACGGTCAAACGTGGTCAAAATTATATCCACATGATGTTTATAATTTTGAAGTATCTCATTAAAAATTGGTATATACCATTGACTTGGTTTATGGCCAATTGAGAATCACCAAAGATGTTGATTGATTTTACATCTAGGGTGTAGGCATCTTAGAGACCTAGTATGAGTGCTTTATATTCGAAATATTATTAGTACAATCAAAATCAAGTTTGAAAGACAAAGGCATGGGTTCACCATCAATCGAATGAGAATACTACCAGCCCCACCCCCACGCCGACACTTAGAACCATCGAAGAAGAGTGTCATTTGATAGGATGGTTCGCCAAAGGAAGGGTATAAATCGACTCATCTAGAAAGTCAAAATTAGAGGGTTGATCCCCAGAATAGGTGCATCGGTCAATTGGTCAGTGATAGCTTGGCCCTTGATGGACTTTTGATGAATTAATTCAATATCGAGGTTAGCTAAAAACATAAGCTAGTGTGTGGCACATTGATTTTGATAAGGCTTGGCATACATGAAGTGCAAGGGGTCGGTGATGGTCACAACATAGGTTTTCTAGTTGAGTAGGTAATGGCATAGTTTGGTGGCAATGAAAACTAAGGCTAAGAAAAGTTTTTCAGGATGGGTGTATTGGGTTTCATAGTCCAAAAGAGTATGGCTTATATAATAAACCGCATGCTCCCTATGTTGTTCATCATGATGAGTGAGCATTGCTCCCAAGGAGTGATCGGTAGCTAAGATGTATAGGTAGAAATGTTAATCATATTTAGGTGGAATGAGTACTAGTGGATGGAGAAGGCATTGTTTTAAGGCCTCAAAAGCTTTGTGGCAGTCATCATCCCATTTAAAGAAGACATCCTTCTTGAGCAAATGATGAAATGGTTGACACCGATCGGATAATTGTGAAATGAAATGGAAAATAGACTAAAATTACCTTGTAGGCTATGGAGTTGTCTAAGGTTAGTAGGCGGAGGCATTTCGAGAATGGCCTTGACTTTAGCAGGGTCAAATTCTATACCACGTAGGGAAATGATAAAGCCCAGGAGTTTTCTTGAGAGGACCGTGAAGATGCATTTTTAGGCTAAAGGTGAACGTAATATTTAATGAGATGGTAAAAATGGTTTTGAGGATAGAAAGGTGCTTGGAGAGGCATTTATATTTGGCCAGAGATCATCCACATAATCTTCCAATATACGATGCATGATATCATGGAAGATGTAAGTCATAGCCCACTGATATGTGGCACCAACATTTTTAAGGCCAAAATGCATGACTCGATAGTAGAAGGTCCCCCAAGGGGTGATGAATGTGGTTTTATGTTGATCCTATGGGGCAAGCAAGATTTGGTTATAACCCAAGAAGCCATCCATGAGTGATAGCATCTCATGACCAGCAATAAGGTCAACCAGTTGGTCAATACCGGGTAAGGGGAAGTCATCTTTTGGGTAGGCTAGGTTGAGGTCACGGAAATCTGTAAATGTGGAGTCCCCTTGTCGCCTTAGTGATAGGGACAATGTTAGAAATCTAATGAGGATAATCAATGGGTAATATGAAGGAAATGGAAAGAATGCGTTGAAGTTCTTCTTAGACAAGAAGGGTAATGCAAGGTGCATTTTCCTCGCTTTTTTTTATGGGTTTGGCATCGGGAATGGTTATTTCATGTCAATCATTGTGGACCACTATGGTGAGGTCATTGAATGATGTTAATGGAAGGTATATCATCATTGATCATTTCGGGATACAGAAGCAAAGAGAGGGAAGAGAGGGGGGCCTCGCCTCACATTGATAAGTCGAGGCCCTAAGGAAATGGTGTTTATGAAAAAAAAAAGTTATGAGGGATGGATTTTGGATCAATCAACTCCAACGGCGAGGGTGGTGATGAAGGCGGAGCGGATGAAGAAGGTGGATAAGGGTTAATGTTCTCGATGAGTTCAATGCAGCCTATTTGGTAGGTGGTTCGAGAAAGCCGATACCACTACGGTCATTATGTTTGTGGGTGGTACATGGGATAACAATATGGCGGCCTTGCTCATAAAATCCAAAACCAAAACCCTCCCATGCACATCAGTGTAGGAAGGTGTGGGAAAAATGGCAATTGGTGAGAGTCTGAAAGTTATTAGAAAATGGGTGGGTTTGTGATGGTGGTTTGGGTGTGTATGTGGTAGTATCAAGTCCCTCATAGGTGAGACTGGTATGAAGATGAGGAGGACCATAAAGGAGGTGTTATCCTATGTGGTGATCATAATGACGGTGTTAGTGAAGACTTCCATACTCTTGTGGAGTAAGGAATGTGTTGACACTATATAGGTGGTATTCCCCCAGCACAAGGCATTGAAAAACACCTTCCAAGGGATTGGTGGTTGGTATGTGGGTAGCGGGAATAGATGATGTGTTAGAGGTCAATGTGGAGGTGGAGTTAATAGATTGGGAGATAGATGGGTTGGTCGTGGAGGTTATGGCGGCAGTAGGAGTGGAAGAGGCATGTGTGGTTGTGGTGACGACTATACTTTGGTAAGTGAAAGCGTAGGTGAAGTGGTAGTGGTTGTGGAGGTAGACACCTTAATGGGTATGAGCACATCATTAGGTTGGTAAAGCATGTTGCATGTTTTAAAAGGTGATGGATCAGCTAGAATGGTATAGGTGTGTCCTTCATGTTCAAACTTTACACAGTGATGCAACGTGGAAGGAACACAACCCATGACATGAATCCAAGGTCTATCAAGCATCATCTTATATTGAAATTCCCCCTCCAAGACATATAATAGCTCTAGAACAATGTGGGGCCCATGCAAATGTGGAGAATGACAGTGCCTAATGTAGAGGTGATAGCGTCATTGAATGAACACAACATGATAGGATGTTTATGCATGTAATTATCAGGTATGCACATTTGAGCAAATGCATGGGATGAAATGATATTGATATTATGACCCCATCAATCATTACTTGTCGTACATGTATATCATTGATGAGGATAGAGATGAAGAGGGTTGGTCCAGGTCATCTATTTGGTGTTTTGTGATCTCTTCCTCTGAGAAGCTAAGGGAGACTATTTGGTGAGTAGGGTGAGGTGTGGATAAAGGTGGCAACTTGGTGAGAGAGGCTACATGATGGGGTTTGATAATGGAGGCTACGGGTGTAGGGTCATTAGGTAAAACCTCAATAGATTGAAGAACCTACATGAGATCTTGACGATGGGATTATGAGGTTTGGATGAGATCATATAGGGACATTTCGAGGGGAGGTTGGTGTAATTGTTTGAGCATGGTGTGATGTGTGACCCCATTAGAAATAGGGTATGTGGGTCCATGGATAGTAATCTTAGGTGTGGGTGCAGATGGTAAGTTGGGTATATGATTGGTCAGCAGTCGAGTTACCTTTTCTTTTCCTTTTTCCTTCTGAGCACAAGTAGTAATGTGGATCATGTTGATCTAAGGGGAGTTGGCAAATAGAGAAGGTGTAGGATGAGTGGTATAATGACATAACAGAAAAAACTACTGGAGGAGAAAATCCTTGTGAGGTGAGCTGAGTGCAATGACATTTAGGTGATGGCATGACAAGTTCTCTAATGCGAACCATGTTAATTTCAAATCTTGGAGGTGGCTCTAGGAGCTGTGGGGGTGGAGGTCATGGTTGTTGAGTGGGAAGTGAAGGAAGGACTATGGGAATGGGTGTCGGTGAAGCAAGGTCCTCATCAAGAAGGTTGTCATTGTCAAAGTTGGATTTCGGAGGACACAAATAGATAAGGATAGTTTTCAAAGCTTTGTATTTCTCTACATCAGTGCCACGGCACACGATAGTCAACACAAATTTTGGTGTCATCAAACCCTTTTGGATTGGTTTTGAGGGGGTCATAAGGTTTGAGTGGTGATAATGTGATGACAAGTCTCAAGGAGGTTGGTTAATATATTGGCATAGGACCTTGTTAGTGGGTCACAATGGGAAGTGAAAGTGTGTTTGGGTGTAAGTGCGGCTGATTGTTGAGGAATGATCCTTGCAGGAGGGAGAGTGGGTCAAGTTATTGTTTTGGGTGTTGGCATGGTCTTTGGTGTTGGTCATGTTTTCTTAGGTAGGGGTATGGTAGATGAATGGGTAGGAGGGTGTATGGTTGTTTTGACTACCTTATTGGAGGGTAGCTTATTTTTGTCTTTGGGTTGCACCTTCTTGGGTAAAGGTGATATGGGTGTATGAGATTTAGAGGTAAAATCAGATGGGGAAGAGGTCGAGTTGCCCACCGGGATAATGGAGGTGCTATTAAGTTAGATGATGCAGGTCAAGCATGGGGTGTGAGAGACAGAGACCAAGTGTAGTGGGGAATGAAGAAGTTGTCGAGGTTATTGGAGGTATGGGTGGTAAAGATGATGTAGGTGTAGGTGTAAGTCATGTTGGGCACTTGGGTAGGTTAGAGGTTTGTGAGGAAGGAGTGGGTTGTTACGTTTTTACTTTATTGATGGGTGGAGGTTTCTTAACCATGCTAAGAAGATGAGGTCCTAAGACGGATGGGAAAGGTGCAGTGTGATTGGCGAAGCAGGGTATGATTTCTATGGGTTTGGTTCTTTTGTTTAGGTTCTAGAGTAGGTGTGGTGTTGACTTTAAAGGATGTATCTAAATCCATTTTGATAGGTGGATGATAAGGTCGGTGGTTGGGGTGACCCTAAGGTGGTAATAGGTTTAGTCGAGGAAGATGTTTGAAGGTGCAGTTTGGATTTAGATGTATGTTGGGTTTTGGGTAAGGGAGTATGTTGAGTAGTGTGGAGGGTTATGGAAGAAGTAGTGATAGAGGTGGTTGTGCTCGATTGATCTGGCTGGAATATTTTTGGGTAGATAGTGGAAGTATTAGCAAGTGACATCTGCATTTGTGTTGAAACAGGAAGCAGAAGACACCCCCATAATAAGGCTCTATCCACATAATCTAGGTGATCAGCCAAATGTGAGAATGGCACATCTGTAGGTGATGTTGATGAGGACCCAATGGCTATTCCTATAAAATGTGTCTTAGAGACGGGAATTCATTAGCTTCAGCTTCCATGGGTAAGAGAGCCAAAAGTAGGTCTGTAGGATCTTGGGTAATGTTGGAGAATTTTTTCCTAGAGGAAAAGGTATCTCTACCGGATCTTTAATAGGGGAGGAGAAAATGGGTGCTCCTATGTAGGTGGAGAAGATAATAGGTGCTCCTCTATGGGTAGAGGAGATAATGGTTACTCCTCTCGTGGGCTAAAGAAGTATTGTGGGTGACGGTTCCCTAGGTGGAGAAGCCAAAGGTGAAATGGTCTCAATATTAGCGAAGGGCTCCTCCACGGGTGAGGAAGGAGGTGAAATGTGTTCCTCTATGGGTGGAGGAATAGTTGAGGTAGGTTCTAATGCAGAAGGAGGGTTTTGAGCTTGAATTTCCTCTATGGAAGGAATATGGGGTAATTGGGAAGCAACAGTGTGTCATTAAAAATAGCATTAACCTCACAGGTATGACCATCATGAGTTGAGGTATCACCGGTTTTATTAGATGAAGGGGCATGATTGGGAAATGGTTTCTTGAAGATATGCAGGTTTTGATTGGTGGGTGCGTTAGGATTATCCGTAGTTAACTCACATTTCTCGAGCATTTCTTGACAATATTTTTAAAAGTGATGCAATTACCATCACTATGACCCTTTACTCGATGATAGTTACAGAAGTCATGTTCTTTATACCATGCGGGAATGGGGTGAGCAGGGTTAAAACCAATGTGTGGTTTTATAGGAAGAAGGGTGATGGCCCCATCTTTGATGATATTTTCTAAGATAGAAAAGTAGGGCTCCCCAATTGGGATGTATTTCTATTATTCTCGTCTGAATTAAAATTTTGGAAGGGTGAGAGATTAGATGAGGGGGTAGCCTAATTTGACAGATGATTGAGCGAGATTTGAGTACCACTATTACAAGTAGTGCCCTTGGCCTTTGAATAATTGTTCTGTGGTTTAGAAGAAGAAGAGGTATCATTCGACTTGAATGCCAAATTCTTACTACATAATTGGATTTTTTGCTCTTTGATGACCGTAATCTCTAGCTTTCATGCCATGGTGAATGATTCATCAAATGTTCGAAGGTTGGGACCAAGGGTCAAGTGAGATATGTCTAGCACAAGCCCATGTGAAGAGCTTGATGAGTTCTTTTTGTGGTAGTTAGAAGGTGAGTTGATTGATCAGAGCTACGCCATGAGTGATGAAATATGTGATAGATTCATCCTCATACTGATGCGTGGAGTATAGGTCAGTCATGGTAACCTTCTTGATGATATTGATGAAGAAGTGATCTAAGAAGGCTTGGGATACCTAATTAAATAAAAATATAGAGTGTCTAGGTAACCCACTATACCAATCTAATGCAGTCCAGCTTAGAGACATGGGAAAGGTCCTTAAAAACAAAGCATCATCGTGGGCGATTAGGTGGCACCCGTGTTTGAACAATCAAAATGATGTTGTGGGTCTTCCTTGCTATTAAAATGATTAAATTTAGGCATCTCCTAATACAATGATATGGATTGTAAAATCCCCATTTAAGAACATTAGAACAAGTAAATTTTTTTTTTTTGATAAATGCTTCCTAGTTCTAAATACATAATTTGGAACTCACAAATCAAAACCACCATTCTTATAACAGATAACCATATGCAGCCAGTAATGACTCGGAGTACCTCCGATCTATTCATGAGTATCAAAGAGTTGGCATTTTTATTTTAACACATCACTCTTGCGGTTCTCTTCCCTAATCTGGGATTCAGAATGCTCTGTCTAAGGAACCTATCTAAATAATTGTTACCATTATTCATCGGCATCTCGTCCCTTAGACTAGGTGACATAGGACAATGCAATCAATAGCTTCTCGATACTTTGGCCAAAGATTTGAAACATACTACTTATGTCTTGTATTCCTTGATGGCATACTCGTCATTCGGAATACGTCCTTCACCCCATTCCTGTGTTATGTAGAATGTCTTATACTGACTTCTGTCAGTCTCTCCTGCCCCAAGTTATTCACTCAGGAAAGGATTAGTAATATGACAACGTTATAGGGATGCTCCCAAGGGCTAGGGATACGATGACATACTGGGTCAACCCTAGTTAACCCAGTGTGTCAAGATACCCCGAGTCTCCTGGGGCAGCCTTATAACATAACCACGTTCCTAATCAGTCCCAGAGTAAATCTTGTTCGAGTTTAAGGTGTAAATCTTAACGATCAATGCAAAGGGTGTCGCCATAAGTCACCTATATTGTTGTATCTTCGAGAAGATCCTAATCTTCTCGAAGGTACAACCCTGTAGTTGACTTGTGCCATCAACCTTCAAATCCGCCTCGAAAAGATCTACTTATATATAAGTGTTACATACGTTGAGTTAAAGTTATACTTTAAGATGCTCCTTTTAGGGTAGTCTTTTCCCAACCCCTGGGTTCCTCACCTTAGGATTACCTTTCTCAATAAAACCCATTACGCAAAGAGAAGTTATTAAGACTTGAGGTCCCAACAAGGAGTTCATAGAAAAACATAAATCTAAATCAACGAAACTAGACAATAACCCTTAATCTTCACATGAGATTGCTAACCAAACCCTTTTTGGTTTATATCAAATCTCATAGCTGAAATATATCTTACTTATTAGTATTGAGATATAGTGATTAAAAATCCAATTAAACATTGTCTTGACTTAGATCAAGACTAGGAAGTAATAATTTATTCAGCTCATTTAGCTTCCTGTTGAGGTTTATTTTAACCTTAGCTTCTCGAAAGACAGTGATCTAAATTCCAATTTAGCTTTAGATAGAACATAATAGAACTACTAAACAATCATAAGTATTCAGTCACATAACCTTGCAAGCTTACTTAGATAATCACAAATGTCTCCAAGTTATACAATAATAACAATGCTCTTAAAATCATTCGAACCGAAGAAGATCAAACCATCAAGATACGAATGCAAACACATAAGTAACAAATACCTCATTTCATTCATTTCAAGCTAATCAAATACATTTTATGCATTCAGCATATTTGATACAATACTCAACAACAAAAGAACATCTTTCTTCAAGTAGTACATTTAGAGAATCAAGTTGAAATTCATCATAAAACCAAATTAAACAATCTGAACATCATATCAGATCTGTGTGCCTTTACCACTTACGGCAACCATCTGCAAAAATTGTCAACACGGGTCAGTTCGGTGAACTGAGCATGATAAGCACTAATTCTTAAAACAAATGCAATCCACCAATTGTTTTCATTAAACAACCTGTTTAAATGAAATCATTTCTTCACATTCCAAACTTAAATCAGGCTATTCATCCTATATGTTAGAGACTAAGAACATATGAATACAGCCATTCTTAAGACAGCAAAACTCCTACAAGATTGTTTCTACAATTTCTCAATGGCAGTTAAAACATTCAACAATCTCACAGTCTTAATTCTTTTATCATCCTAACACATTTCAATGGTATTGACAAGTATACCTATTTATACAACAACACACATTTTATACCAGTCTCTCCATACAATACCTCAGTTTATTCTTGTTATGCCCTTACCATAGAGATCGCAAAAGGATGCAAGAAGAAAGCACACAAGGTTTCCTGACTAGGAGAGAGAGAATTTTCCCTTCAACTTATTTATACATCAACATATAAATTACAGTCTAGAAGAAGAAACAGAGTCCATCAGAATCCTAAGTCAATAACATTCTGAACTGTACCGATTCCTTTAGATTAATGCAAATACATTTACGCATGCGACTAAACAGTCAAAATTACAAGAAGAGCTACAGTTCCATCTAATTCCAAATATAAAGGTCACCTGTAGCTACTAAATGATTCAAGAGTTCACGCAACAAGCATTAATAAATAATCCAACTCCAATAGGCTCAACAAAACTTTCCATATTATACAACAACATGAAAAATATCCAACGCCATCGCCTGTCATGGCACAGCTAGTAACTCTTTACCCTGGTCAAGCACAAGACTAGATAACACAATAACAGAAGAGGTAACCATGTGCAAACACAACGACATTCCCACTGAGTCGCAACACTCAGCAACATACACAGCTTCATTCAACTAAACAAATCCCTACGATTATATAGCAAGGATGTAAATTAGAAGCTGATTTCAAGAAGAATAATCACAACATGGTCTTCATAGAAGCTGAATTCCCTATCAATAATTTTCCTCAAAGTTTCATCGAGCTACTACAAAATATAACACAACAATATTAAGAAAGAGTCAAAACAATATGCATGCTCAGCGAAGACTCAAATCAAGAAACGAGCCAACACACAGCATATCATGGACTCCAACAGTGTCAATTCCAACCAGTACTTATAACTAAGGTTTTGATTGAAGTTGAATTCATACGACAACAATTCATGAATCCTAAAAGTACTCACAGCAAAACTTCTACAGAAGTTAAAACATAAATTACATTTGAAGGAATCCATCGAAGTCAATAGCATTTAGTATTCTTAACAAAAAAACATCATTCATAACCAATCTTAGACGAGAAGTTTGAAATATGAGATACATTTCAAGGACTCTCACTGAGTCAATACCAACCGTATTCACAACCGAGCTTACACAGAAGTAGAAACACTAGTTACATTTCAAGAACTTCAACAGACTCAAAACCAATGAGTATCCACAACAAGCTTCTGTAGAAGTCAATAACAAACCACCCATTTCAAGGATTCCAACAGTATGCACTATGAAACTACTACAAAAGTTAAAAACATATTATACATTACAAGGATTCCAACAGAATTCTCAACAAAACTTCTTACCGAAGTCGAAACATTAATAACGTTTCAAGGACTCGAAAGGAGTCGAACCCATGTAGTATTCTCAATTAACCTATACAAAAGTCACAACATACTATCCATTGCAAGGGTTCCAATAGTATCAATAACATATAGTATTCACGGCTGAACTTCTACAGAAGCCAAAACATGCTATCATATCAAAAATTCCAACAACAACAATAACATATAGTACTCACGACTAAACTTCTACAGAAGTCGAAATATACTATACATTTCAAGAATTCCAACAGTATCATTTTCAACAAGTGAAAACCGCAAGGTTTCGACTGAAGTCTGAATCAAACAAGAAAACAATACATGGACTCCCACAGAGCCAATTTCATACATTATCATTGCAAGCATTTCTTCGGAATCTACCAAAATGCAAAACACAACAAGATAATTCGACAACACGAAACCAAATGTACACCCAGCAAGGAATCAACTGAATAGTCGAGCCAACATGAAAACACAACAAGATAATTCATACATTGCTACCATTAAAACCAACTGAACCAAAAATCATCTGAACAGAGTTGTTCTAATGAAATCATTTGAAGGAAAGCAAGATTTTTAAAAGTTAGGGCCTAACATGCCTGGTAATGTCGCTTAAAAATCTGAAGAAGACCTCTGAATGAGCTCGAGCCTTCTCCTCTTCTTCCATGTTAGATTCAACAACAATAATTTGTTATTTCCATGCCTTATAAACTTTCCTCGATAGAGAAAAGAGCTAGTTATTCTCATAGTTGCCATGCAACACCAAGTAGACTGGTTCGAAGAACCAGTGATCAAACAGAGAGAAAACTGAGCGTATGGAAAACCAAACAACCAACTAGTTTTCCATTTTGCATGCCTTCCCGAGCAATCCGTGCTCGAACCGAGTTCATTAATTGCATTAACTCCAAAATTCCCACTCAATCTCCATTGCCACCAACCACCATAGTTGGCGATGGACAAATGAAAACCCAAGATCATTTCCAGATTTGGCGACTCTGCCACGTCGGTCTCGTTGGCCGTTTGAAATCTCCACTAAATCCCTTGTCCTTCATGCTTATCCCCTTCATTTAATGCCATAGAAACTACCGCCCATGGCTCACACCCCTTCATAGGTCCCCCTTCATCCATGGTCATTAGTTAGGTTAGAAACATAGGTTAGATCTTAAGGTGATACTTAGTCTAACTTCCTTAGTGCTAGGTCACTAACCTTAGAAACATTTAGCTTATAGTTTAGGGCTAGGTTAGATTAGCACTAATCCAACCCATAGGTTATAGTTTAGGTTTAGGTTATTAACCTTAATAAATCCAGTCTAGGTCTAACAAATAGAATCGTTCAGTATAAGAACCAACAGATATACATTCCCGAAATGGATTCAATCCAGCATTGATAATAAGCTAGCAATATGTATACCAGAATTTATTACCTGGCTCAAGGTCTAGACCTTCCTGATATTACGATATCGGGAACCAATTCATATAACAAGATCAGCCTGAGTTAACTCCTGAATTGCTCATTCCACACATTCAGACCTTGCAACCTTCGTAAGGTCTATAATTTTTGGTTCATCCAGAATAAACTTAAAACATCTCTTGGATCAATGCAACTGATCCAAGGCTGAGTCATAAAGATGGGTAAATCCACAATTCACCCCGAAATCAGATTAAACTCAGGTGCTAAAAATGAAAGAAATAAAAGAGTCCAAGCATATCCTGACTCAGTCAAAGATCTTCAAGAGCAAAGAAGATACAATCCATATCAAGCATGACTTCACAATCAAAGGAACACGTCCTTTTTACAAAAGAAATCATATATCAACACTTGAATGCTCAGGAGGAAGTAACAATAGTTCAGAGTGTTACATGCTTCCCTCCTAAAAGATTCATCGTCCCGATGATTACATATTTGATTTACCTTCAGGTCAACCAATTTATTAGTTCACAATACAATGTGACTATTTCCAACTTGAATAGTTCCAGAAATCAATGTCACGATACATTTTATTCAGCCTGAATAATGTTTGCCTCAATCTGGCTTTCATATAAACATGAAAAAGATAAGTTCATAAAAAAAAATTTTGTCAACAGATTTCATTCTGTTGAAAAAGAAAAGGAAAAGCAATTTTCATCTCTTCCAGATTTTCCCAAGTTGCACTTTCTTCGTTAAACTGGTCCCACTGGACCTTACATTGTTGTATTTCACAATTTCTCAAATGCAATTGGCGAGTTTCCAGCACTCGTGTGGGTTTAACCACGATTATTCCTAGGTCTTGGACCTGCAAGGAATTCTAATTTAAGACATGTGACAAATCTGAAACGTATTTCTTAAGCAAAGAAATATGGAAAACATCATGCATGCGAGACAAAGCAGGTGGTAATGCTAATCGATAAGCTACAGGATTGATTATTTCAACAATTTCAAAAGGTCCCATGTAACGAGGTGATAACTTGGCAGCCTTGCCAAAAGTTATAGAACTCTTTCTGGGTTTAACATGAAGAAAAACCTTCTCACCAAGCTCAAACCTTCAATCAACCCACTTAAGGTCAGCATAGCTCTTCTACCTATCTGCTGCTTCCTTTAATCGTTCACGAATCAACTTTACTTGCTGTTCCATTTCAGTGAGGATCTCTGGCCCAATTACCACTCTATCCTCAATACTATCCCAACTAACAGGGGTTCTACACTTTCTTCCATAAAGTGCTTCAAAAGGTGCCATTTTAAGAGATGAGTGATAAGTGTTGTTGTATGCGAATTCAACTAATGGAAGATACTCTTCCCATTTATACTGTTGATCCATGCAATACATTCGCAACATATCTTCCAACACTTGATTTACTCTCTCGGTTTGTCCATCCGTTTCAGGATGATATGTAGAACTGAAGTTTAGTTTTGTTCCAAGAGTCTGTATTAAGCGTTTGCCAAAATCTTGACATCATTCTAGGATCCCTGTCAGATATAATCAATTCTGGTACACCATGTAACCTGAAAATTTCATGTATGAATCTTTTGGCCAACACTGGTGAATCATCCTTTAGATTTCCAGCGACGAAATGAGCTACCTTCATTAGTTTATCTACGACTACTAGGATAACATCATGTTTATTCCTGGACATAGGTAACCCTTGTACAAATTCCATGCTTATTACTTACCATTTGTATTGTGGTATGCTATGAGGATATAATATTCCAATAGGTGCATGTGTTCGCCTTAACCCACGACATTCTGCAATGAGTCACAAAATCAATGACATCCTTTTTCATACCTTTCCAAAAGTATTGTTGTTTTAGATCAGCAAGCATTTTTGTGATACCCGGGTGTCTAGAGAAAGGTGAATTATGAAATTCAACTAACAAATTCTTTCTCAAATCATTCAGCATAGGTATGTATACCCTGTTTTCATAACGTAAGATTCCTTCATTATCAAAATGAAAACCCTTATACCTTTCATCACTAGGTTCTACAGCAAGCGCTACTTTTACATGCTAAAAGTATATATCAGATTCTGAGGCACTTTTTACCTCATCCTTAAACTGAGTTCTTAACGTTATAAGAGCAGAAATGTGCTTCCTATGACTTAGAGCATCTGCTACCCTATTCTCTTTCCCTTTGATGTAGCTAATATCAAAATCATATTGAGATAAAATTATAACCACCTTCTCTGTCTAGCATTTAGATTAGGCCGAGTAAAAATATATTTCAGTCCTAAGTGATCAGTTTTCAACTCAAAAGGTTTCCCAAGTAAATAATGTCTCCAGACTTGAAGCGCATGAACAATGGCAACAAGCTCCAAATCATGAGGAGCATAATTCAGCTCATATAACTTAAGTTTTCTACTTTCATATGCTATTACTTGATCATTTTGTAACAAAACACCTCCAAGGCCTTCCCCAGAAGCATCCGTTACAACTATAAAGCTCCCATTAGGTTCAGGTATAGCTAAAATAGGTGTGGAAGTCAACTAGCTTTTTAGACTTTTGAAAGCAGTCTCGCACTTATCATTCCAATTAAATTTCTTATCCTTCTTCTGCAATGAAGTTATCGGTGTAGCCACTTTAGAAAAATCCTTAACAAATTTTCTATAATAACCAGCAAGACCCATGAAGCTTCTTACTTCGTGCACATTCTTTGGTGCAGGCCACTCAGTTATTGCCACTATTTTTGAAGGATCTACAACAATTCCTTCTTTACTAATGACATGACCCAAATAGTGAACTTCTGAATCAAAGAAAGAACATTTGGATAACTTACCATACAACTTTCTTTTTCTCAAAATTCCCAAAACTATCTTCAAATGCTCATTGTGCTCTTCAACACTTTTAGAATAAATGAGAATATCATCCAAGAATACAAGTACAAACTTGTCCAAATATTCTTGAAAGATATTATTCATTAAGTTCATAAAAGCTGTGGGTGCATTAGTTAATCCAAAGGGTAGAACCGTGAATTCATAATGTCCGTACCTTGTTCGGAAAGTTGTTTTATGAATATCTTCTTCTCTAATCCTTAACTGATGATAACCAGATCGAAGATCTATCTTAGAATAAACCGCTGCCCCACGCATCTGATCAAATAGATCGTCGATCCTTGGAAGTGGGTATCTGTTCTTGATTGTTGCTTTATTCAACATCCGATAATCAATACACAGCCTAAGTGTTCCATCCTTCTTTTTCACAAATATTACTGGTGCTCCCTAAGGTGAAACACTTGGTCTAATCAAACCTTTAGACAAAAGTTCTTGCAATTGAGCCTTGAGCCCGACTAACTCTGTAGTAGTCATCCAATAAGGTGCTTTGAAAATAGGTTTCGTTCCTGGTTTGATTTCGATGGTGAAGTCAAATTCCCTCTTGGGTGGTAACCCTGGAAATTCCTCCGGAAAAACATCTTTGAAACTTTGTAGCAGAGGAAATTGTTTCATGGAATCACCATCTTCTTCTGAAAATTTAGATATCTTTACTACATAAAGGGTGCATCCTTTGTTTTTAGCCTTTTTAAGCTGCATAGCTGACAGTTTTCTAACTGAAATTTCCCATTTCACCCCTTGAATCTCTATTGTTTCTAGCCAATCATCTAAACATTTTATATTCTTTTCATAGCAGTCTACTTTTGCTTTATGGTCAGCTAACCAATTGACACCGATTACAATGTCATATGATCCCAAAGGTGTAACATAGAGGTCAACTTCCGTGGAAAAGTTAGGTAAGTCAAGGATTGCCCCAAAAAGACACATACTCACTGTATGAACAGAATTATTACCATACTGTACAGTCCAAGATTTATCCATTTTTCCAGCTTTTCTCTTAAGTTTAGAAGCAAGTTTACTAGAAATAAAACATTTAGTAGCTCTTGTATCAAAAATAATAGTGACAGGTATGCCAAATAACTTACCCGAACTTCTATAGGTGTCACCTACTTTTCACTTGCTTGTCTGCTACTCGCAAATGTATGTATCTTATGCTACTTACGATCATCCTTCTTCAAAGGGCACTTTGATTTATGTAGTGGTCTTTGCCACAATTGTAGCAGCCTCCTACAGTCCCTTTTTGTCTCAAAATTGCCTCCACTTTGTAATTATCTCGTTGTCCTCCATAGGGCTTCTGCCCATTGTTATAATTTTTGGCAAAATTATCCCTTACATTTCCAGCAGGCTTATTTTCTACTGTTTTCTTACTATTATCCCCCAAAAACTTACTTTTGTTTCCAAACTTTTTCCATGGTCCCTTTTTGGGTGCAAGTGAGGTTGAAGAAGGGTTTGCAATCTTCTTCCGCACTTCCTCTTTATGAGTAGAAATAGCCTTTAATTTCTGTTCTTATCGTATGGCCTTTTCAACAACTCCTTCCATAGTGGTTGGACTGTGAACATCGACCTCTCCCCCTATCACGGGATTCAATCCCATGATGAATTTCTATATTCTGAACTTCTCGTCAGTTTGATACTGCGGTACATACTTGAGGAGTTTGGTAAACCGCTCCTAGTATTCAGTTACCATTAGCTTCCCTTGAGCTAAGTTTTGGAATTCTGTCATTTTCTGATCATAGAAGAGTTGTGGCAGCCAACGTTGCCTAAAATAGCCCTTAAATTGATCCCAAGTAATATTGGTCTCATCAATATTCAGCTCGGCTTTACGGCTATCCCACCACAAAGATGCTTCATGGGAAAGCTGATAGGCTCCCCAAATAGCTTTGGTTTCCTCTGAGAAGTTTCTTATTGCAAATTACTTCTCTATTTCACCGAGCCGCCTTCTCGGCTCCATCTCCTAATGTGGTGCCATCATATTTAGGTGGGCTTATCCTTTTATATCATTAGTGAGTTCTCACCAAACCTTGGCCTTTTTGTTTTCTCGGTTGGACAGTGCATTTCCAAAGATTATTATCAACACCCATATCGGGGTTGTCCTCAGGAGGTTGCTGATTGTTATTACCAGCTTCATCTTCCTCCTCATTTCCCATTACTTGCTGTTCAAGTACAGCCAAACGATCTCTTGTGTCCAATAGGGCAGCAAGGATCTCATCAAGCTTTTGGGTTGTTGCTGCCCCTCCCTCTGGTGGAGCATTATTTGCAACGTTCCCCCTTGTTCTAACCATTTTCTGTTACAAGAAAATTCAGGTTTTTATCAGATTATGGACACAATAGGTCCAAGAGCTACAACCTTTAGCTCTGATACCAAGATGTAACATCCCCATTTAAGAACATTAGAACAAGTAAATTTTTTTTTTTGATAAATGCTTCCTAGTTCTAAATACATAATTTAGAACTCACAAATCAAAACCACCATTCTTATAACAGATAACCATATGCAGCTGTAATGACTCGGAGTACCTCCGATCTATTCATTCCATGACTCGGTAATCCACCGATCTATTCACGAGTATCAAAGAGTTGGCATTTTTATTTTAACACATCACTCTTGCGGTTCTATTCCCTAATCCAGGATTCAGAATGCTTTGCCCAAGAAACCTATTTGAATAATTATTACCATTATTCATCAAAGATCTCATCCCTTAGACTAGGTGACATAGGACAACGCAATCGCAGCTTGCGATACTTTGGCCAAAGATTTGAAACATACTACTTATGTCTCGTATTCCTTGACGGCATACTCGTCATTCTGTAATACATCCTTCACCCCATTCCCGTGTTATGTAGAATGTCTTATACCGACTTCGCCTCTCTCCTACTCCAAGTTATTCACTCAGAATGGATTAGTAATATGACAATGTTATAGGATGCTCTCGAGGGCTAGGGATACGGCGACATCTGGGGTCAACCCTAGTTAACCCAATGTGTCAAGATACCCCGAGTCTCCTGGGGCAGCCTTATAACATAACCACGTTCCTAATCAGTCCCAGAGTAAATCTTGTTCGATTTTAAGGTGTAAATCTTAATGATCAATGCAAAGGGTGTCACCATAAGTCACCTGTATTGTTGTATCTTTGAGAAGATCCTAATCTTCTCGAAGGTACAACCCTGTAGTTGACTTGTGCCATCAACCTTCAAATCCACCTCGAAAAGATCTACTTATATATAAGTGTTACATACGTTGAGTTAAAGTTATACTTTAAGACGCTCCTTTTAGGGTAGTCTTTTCCCAACCCCTGGGTTCCTCACCTTAGGATTACCTTTCTCAATAAAACCCATTACGCAAAGAGAAGTTATTAAGACTTGAGGTCCCAACAAGGAGTTCATAGAAAAACATAAATCTAAATCAACGAAACTGGACAATAACCCTTAATCTTCACATGAGATTGCTAACCAAACCCTTTTTGGTTTATATCAGATCTCATAGCTGAAATATATCTTACTTATTAGTATTGAGATATAGTGATTAAAAATCCAATTAAACGTTGTCTTGACTTAGATCAAGACTAGGAAGTAATAATTTATTCAGCTCATTTAGCTTCCTGTTGAGGTTTATTTTAACCTTAGCTTCTCGAAAGACAGTGATCTAAATTCCAATTTAGCTTTAGATAGAACATAATAGAACTTCATGGCATTGGCATGGAAGAATTTGCTGACTTCATCTCGACTCTTAATCTTATGGACATAGAGCTTCATGGCAATCAATTTACATGGTCCAACAGAAGATTAGGAGAAAACTTAATTCAGGTTAAGCTGGACAGAGCTCTTATCTCTTCAAATTGGATCCTGGACCAGAATTTCCATCTTTCTTCTCTCCCTAGAACGGGATCTGATCACAATCCAATAGTCCTCAATTTCTTCAATTGGTCAAAACCTTTCCATGGTAATTTCAAATTTGAGAAAATGTGGTTCGAACATGAAGACATTATGGACAGAATTAAAGAGTGGTGGGTTTGGGAAGGCACAGGGACAGCCCAATTCAGACTTCTTCAGAAGCTAAAGAATGTTAAACAGAAAGTTAGAATATGGAATAAAGAGGTTTTTGGGAACATTTTTGAAAAAAAGAAAGAACTTAAGCAACAACTTGAAGAACTTGAGCTAAATGTCTCCATGAAAGGTATGTCCCTTGAGGATCATCAGCGCGAAAAAATACTCCTATCTGATCTCCATAATATAAACAGTCATGAAGAAACCTTTTGGAGAATGAAGTCTAGAGCCCTTTGGCTTAAGGATGGTGACAGAAATACAAAATTCTTTCATTTAACAGCCATCAAGCATAGAGCTTGTAACAGAATTTCTGAGGTTACTAAAGGAAATGGAAACATTACTAAGGATCCTGAGGTTATCAAAGTTGAGGCACTTAATTTTTACAAGAACCTCCTCACTGAGAACACCTCCTATAATGAACAAGCGGCCTCTTTCCTCTTAGACTCCATTCCTGAAAATCTTATGCCTGCTGAGAGATTTAAAAGTCTCTCAAAAACAGTCACCATCGAGGAATTAAAAAGGTCGTCTTTGCTTTGGAAGGGGATAAGGCTCCAGGTCCAGATGGCTTTTTGGCTAATTTCTACCAAAGATGTTGGGAAATTTTCTCTGAAGATCTCTTGAAAGCTGTCAATGAATTTTACAGAACGGGAAATCTGATTAAAGAGCTTAATAATACTCACATTGTGCTTGCCCCAAAAAAGTTGGATGCAAAAGACTTCAAAGATTTCAGGCCTATCAGTTTGGTGAATGTCATTTATAGGATTTTCACAAAGATTCTCACCACTCGAATGCAACCTATTCTCAAGGAGATCATTTCACAGCAGCAGAGCGGATTCATTCAAGGAAGAATTATCCAAGATGGGATTATCATGGTGCATGAAACTATACATTCTATGGATAAAAGTAAAAAGGTGGGGATGGCCATCAAACTTGACATGCATAAAGCTTTTGACAGGGTCTCCTGGAGATTCATGGATGAGGTCCTATCCAAATTTGGTTTTCAAGGCAAATTCAGAAAAATCATCCACTCTTGCATCTCTACCTCTAGATTCTCTGTGGTTGTTAACGGGGAACCTGTGGGTTTTTTTGCCAGTAATAGAGGTATACGACAAGGTGACCCAATCTCCCCTCTTTTATTCATTATTATGGCTGACAGTTTAAGCAGATCTATATCCAAAGCTATTGACATTGGCATGTTAAAAGGCTTTCCTCCAACTACTGGAAATCAGCCCTCCTCTCATCATCGGTTTCTTGTCGATGACACACGTTGTTGCAGACTCACAGCACCCCTAGATGCAGATCAAGCTTCTAGGTTGATCACTCTAGCATCTAGTGTGATTGCACAACATGGAATCCTTTCTCCAAGTGTGGGACTTGTAAAGATGAGAAAAGATTCTCCAGAGAAGGCTGGTTCCTATTCCTCTGTTCAGATGCATACAAAAAATGCAGAGGGTTTACTAAAACCTAATCTAACTTGCCAAGGAGACAGGGTAAGAAAATGCATAGAATAAAACCTAAACTACAAAGGTGATGCACCGAGGAATGTTAGACACTTGTTTTGCAAATTTAACATAGACCACATAGATGCAATACAAACACCATGCACAGGTAACCAAACTGCAATAAGAGATCAAAATGACAACAATGAATACATGAGAGGGTTGAGAATCAATCACAAACATATATATTATTGCTCAAAAGTTGAAACAGTACATTGTAGTGGCCAGGAGGCAAAAAGATTGGCATTACAACCCATATGGGAGGTTTGAAAGCTCCACAAACTCTCTTACAAGCGAGGGAAGAAGGGAGGATGCAAAACAAAAATATCCGACCTCTTAAAAGGGCTCCTCTTTACAATATATATGAAGAAATGAGGGGGAAGAGAGAGGAAATCTAGAATCTGCCCCAACCACTTCTTGGTAGCATTTAAAATCATCTCATTATGATCTAAGTGGTGGATCCTGGCAAAACGGCGGGCTGTCTAACAGGAGCGGCGAGCTATCTGCTGCATTAAAGTTGGTAGTTGAAGCATTACACGCATCAGAGATGTTTTCTTAATTTTATCCTCCAAACTACATCAAAATGCAAGATTGACCCTAGAATCATGTAGAGAATTTCAACATCTTTCCGTTGATATAAAGAACGTGCAAATCCGAGCTCTGGATCGAAAGATATGATGATCTGAAGATTTAGGGCACAAAACAGTGAAAAAGGATTTTTATATTTCTTTTCCCGCTCTCTGCCATCTAGACGACACATGACAGGCTTTGGTTTGCTTTGAGTTTGGATCGGTGCTTGAAAACTCACCCCTTTGACTTTTTGGACCTTTTTCCTTGGCGACACGTGTCATGCTATGATTTGTCCACGGGTCTGCCGGCTTTTCACACCCTTCATGTCCTTTTGTCCCGGATGTCCCTTTGCTTCATGGGACAAAAACTTCCGATCCGCCTGAAATGGGCTTCCATGTCCCTTTTCTACCGGTGACACGTGTCATGATCTGATTGGCTTTCGGCTCCTTCGGCTATCCGCGTCCCGCGTGTCCCTTTGTCCCACTTGTCCTTGTGCTGAAGTTTCCTGTTTTGGCCGAACCGGCTGGTTCACGTCCTTTGCGTCCATTTGTCCCAAATGTCCCAGTGCTGCGTGGGACAAAAACTTCCGAACCACCCGAAATGACTTCCTTTGCTCTCGGCCGCTTCACCTTTTCGCGTCCTTCGCGTCCTCGCGGCCCAGATGTCCCAACTGCTTAGTACGAAAGTTCTCCATTTTGGCCGAACCAGCCGGTTCGCGCCCTCTACGTACACTTGTTCCACTTGTCCCAGTGCTTCACGGGCCGCCTGGGGGCATTTCGGCCAAACCGTGCCTTGGTGTCCCAAATGTCCCAATTGTTCCTAGGACAAGGACTTAGCTGATTTTCACAATTTTTCCTGAATCAATCTACTTGCTTGGAACTAAAAACTTCTAATGCATGTTATTAAATTAACTCTGGGGGGGAATTTTAGATAACAATTTGGTGAATTTTTGAGGTCACTGCTGCTAGGTGGAAGATCGCTGGCCTTTTAGCAATCCATTGGGCATGGAGTCATAAGCAATGACCTGAAATGAGCCTGATACTGCAACTCCTTCTACGAGAGTACGCTGAACTGTGAAAAACTCAAACTAGGAGTGACAAAACCTGCACCAAAGCACTTAGGGAAACTGAAACCTAACTACAACAAGACAATGTGCATACGCACTTAGAGGAATTAAAATCTAGACTAATATTTACAAGTATGAACCTTTTATTTTCAATAGTAATGTTTGAGATAGATTCCATTTACTCGGAATCTGCGAGTTCTTCACCGTCCAATGAGGCCAATTGGAAAGCATTGATGTTCTTGCACTTCGTGACCATGTATGGGCCACTCCAAATGGCATCAAATTTTGAATGCCTTCCTGTTTTCTCTGTCCACATCCCATTTCAACACTAGATCTCCAACTTGAAAAGATCTATCTTTGGCCTTCCTATCAAAGGTCTTCTTGGTCAAAGCTTGATCTTTTTCATTTGCTCAGATGCCTAATTTCGATCTCTTGCAGCTCCATCAACTCGCATACCTCACCTCCATGGGCTTAAATTCAAGTAACTCCATCTGCTTCATGAGTTCCAATGTTGGCAACTCAAGTGACATGGGCAAGATTGCCTCTCTTCCATGAGACAAGCCCGAATGGAGAGTTACCTGTGTGGATCTTTTGGGAGTGATCCTATCAGCCCATAAGGCTAACTTTAGCTTGGTGTCCCAAGACTTCGATTCTCATCAAGAGTTCTCCTAATGATCCTCAACAAGTTCTTGTTTGTAGACTCGGCCCCCATTACCCCGAGGGTAATAGTTCGATGAAGTGCTCGTGTAAATACCATTCTTGACACCCACTCGGTCACCTTAGATCCAATGAATGCCAATGCATTATCGAGATTATTGTGGTAGGTACACCAAATCAGGTTGTTATTCCCTCATAAAAGTCTAAGATGCTAGACTCATTTGCCTCTTTGAGTGCTACATGCTTCATCCATTTGGTGAAGTAGTTTGTGGTCACAAAAACCATTTGTGCCCTTGGCTTGAATTGGGATTAATGACTCCAATGAAGTCTAAACCCCATTGCATGAATGGCTGGTCAACCGAGATTGGATGCAATGGAAGGGCAACAAGTCTTTCTTTTCCTATGAAGAATGCACAATTCTTACACCTCTTAATCCATGCATAGCAATCACTCGAAAATTTTAGGCCAATAATAACCAGCCTTCATGATTTTTAGAGTGTCACTCTTGGTGAAAAATGGCCATTAGCTGGTCCACCATGAAACTCTTCCAAAACCCTTTGAATCGATCTCTTCTTTGCTAATGCATCTCAAGAACACTCCATTCACATCTTTCTTGAAAAAAACTCCATCAACAATGGCATACGAAAAATCCTGCAACCCAAGTGTCTCCTTTGGGTCTTGTTCATCTCTGGGGGGCACTGGCCTGTACCTAGGAAGTGCATAATATCTTGGGTCCAGCAAGGAGTGGGGAAAGCATTATCTTCTTCTTGATTGCCACTTGGCTCATGACTGTCCTAGACTATCAAAATAGCCTCTTCTTCGTTGCATACTTCCTTTTGCTTCCCCAAAACCAGCTACTCACACAATCCTTTCCCTCTTACTAGCTTGGTGATCTTGATATCAATGTCATACTCCATGACACGGGTAATCCAACCTACCCTTTTCTTATTCAAATCCTTGTTGAGGAGGAATTCCTTAACTCCAACATGTGAGACCAGCAACGGACCTTGTTGTTTGAGACTAAATTCTTGAATTTCTTGAAGCTTCTGATTACTGCAAGTACATGTTTTTCAATAAAAGAGTACATCACCTCGCAGTCATCTAGGCTCTAGCTGAAAAAGGTAATCGGCTGCTCATCATTATCTTTGTTCTGCTGTACCAGAATGGTAGAGATAGTGTCATCACCTCCAAATGCATAGAGGATGAAATCCTTGGAGAAGTCTGGGTTGATGAGATTTGGTGCTTAAGAGATAGCTTCTTTGATTGTTTCAAAACTCTCCTTGCCTTCTGCTGTCCACTTAAAAGCCATGCTCTTCTTTAACATTTTGGTGATGGGCTTGACAAGGGTCAGTAAAATCTGGATAAACTCATGGACAAAATTGATCCTTCCCAAGAAACTTTGAAGAGCCTTCTTGTGACTTGGCAATGGCAAAGGTTCTTATGGCTTCAACCCTTTCTCGGATCAATTGCACCCTTTTGGAGACAATATGGCCTAAAATTTTTCCTTCATGTGCAAGAAAGATGCACTTCTTGGGGTTCAAAGACACTCCAAACTTTCTACACCTCTGAAACACTTGCTTGAGGTGAAAGAGATGGTCTGCTGCATTCTTTGAGAAGACAGTGATATCATCTAGGTATATCAGCACTATCTTGTTGATCAAGCCTTTGAATGCCATGTCCATTGCCCTTTGAAAGGTAGCACCAGCGTTGGATAGCCCAAATGGCATCTTCTTGTAGGCATAGGTCCCCCATTTGGTGGTGAAAGCCGTCTTGAATTGTTCTTCTTCTTTTACCATCACCTGATTATATCCTGAGTAGCCATCTAGGAGAGAGAATCTCTCTGAACCAGATACTACTTGCAATATTTGTTCCATTGAAGGAAGCAGGTAATGATCTTTGAGAGATGCCCTATTGAGGTCTCGGAAGTCCACACACAACCTGATTTCTCCGCTCTTCTTCTTGACTGAACCAAGTTAGCAACCCAACTTGAGTGCTTGATCGGGAATATAATGCTTGCCCGATCATTAGAGGCTCAATGTGAGGGTTAACAGGTCTCTGCTTCTTCCCGATGGGCTTAGCATTTGGATCCAATTCTATGGTATGTTGTGCCAAATTCGGATTGAATCCTCTCAAGTCTTCATAGCTCCAAGCGAAGACATCCGGAAATTCTTGACAAAGCCGAACAAAATCAGATTTCTCTTGTGAGGTACTTACTTTGCCAATCTGCAATGTTTTGCCTTCTTCCACTAAAATAGGTTTTAAATCCTCTCTCTTGACTCGTATGTTAGCCTTTTCCTTCTAGAACTAATCATTCGGGTTGAATATTGACTCCAAGGTTATGAGGCCTTTTTGTAATTTATTAGTTCTCAATCGCACCACTTGGTCACCATACTACTATGGCAGAGAACTCACTTCTTCTTGTAGGAAATTGACGATTTGCTGGTCATTCTCAAACACTTGCCAACCGACATTGTTATCCAAAGATCAAGGTCTCACAATCATGTGGATGTTTGGCTATACCTTGTCTTGTTGAATGCTTTTCATAATGTCAAAGGCTGCCCCTCTTCTGTAAGCCTGTCAGCCAGCTTTGATTCTCTTCCCCGGGAATGGATTCGATGTCAAACCTTCAAAATCTTCCATGAGGTCCCACACCTGTTCTTGTAGCACTTGAGTAGATCATTCTTCGCAGCATGCCGTCCCTTGATCTGATTTACAATCAATTCACTATCCCCAAAGACTTGCAGATTCTTTATTTTTCTCGATTGCCCAATGCATCCCTCGCACCAAGGCTTCATATTCAGCAGTTGTTATTGGAGCATGCAAATTGAAATCTAAAAGCTGAATAGTACTTTATTCCTTGAGGTGAAACAAGCATGGTTCCACCTCCTACACCTTGCCTACTCCTTGATCCGTCAAAAAACAGCTGCCACACCTCATTGTCATCGTTACGGCTTGGCTTGGTGATGCTAGGAATAGGTTGATTTTCTTCGTGTATACAATAGACTCCCAACTCAGATTCTTCTACTTCTTGATAGGGATCAAAAGCATGTATCTTGTTTGCCCATTCATCAAGAGTTAGGTCCGGGATACTTCCAACTTTGGTGTCAGCCTCATCGCACTAGGGTGATCTTCTTGATCAAATGCTGAGCAATTGGCATTAATCTGACTTGGAGTGTAAGGCTCAATATGGAAGTTTGCAATAGGTTCAGACCTAATTGTAGCCTTAGTTCCATACCTTGTTCTAAATAGCATGTGAGACCAATCAGCAGACAAATACCCCCCAATCTTGGCTGTGAAGTCCCTTGACAAGCAAAGGGCAAAGAGTGGTGGAAGGTCTATGATTGATACATCTTGTAAGACAACAACATTTGGACATGCATGCAAGGTAAGACTCAAGTTTTTAATCACTCCAACTGTTGCTATTTCTGTCCCATCCAATTGCACTACCCCTTTAGATATTACTTCATATTGGAGACCCAGCTGATCAGCTATTTGCTTGGGCATCACTGAGCTACTTGCCCCGGAGTCAATCATGCAATTGTGTACTAGTTTATCCCTAAAGATTAATGAAACATAGAAAGGAGAGGGCTTCATCACTTTACCTTGTTGCCCTCCATGGCTTCCTTCAAGTTGGGTAGCATTTGTAAGCACTTTGTCTTGCATCTGAACCTACTGATTCGAAGTTGTCCAATCCTTCATGGCAGCTTGCAGCAGATCTCTTTGTCCTAGGATGGATAGGGATTCCCACATTGATATATTGGCGTTAGTCTTCTTCATCTGTTCAATGATACTGAACGGGGATGAAATATCCTTTTGTTGTCCCTTGGTTTGCACACTTACTCCTTGTATGTGGGCAGCAACAGCTGGCATTTGAGTTGGCCTAGGGGCTGTTCTTGGCTGCCCTTGTGTATTTGAAAATGGACTTTGCTTGCCAATCATTTGTGGAGCCATGGAAGGTTGTAGATTGGCTGGGGCTAATGGCTATTCTTCACCCAGATTCCTCCTCTTTGACCTCGTGTTGGCTGCAACACCTTGAGAAACTACCTGATTCATGCCACAGAAATCCTCTACTTGCCGCCTCACCAATGTGGTGTCATTTGGGACTCGATTGCTGTTGGAATGTTTCTCGGTTGTTGGTTGTTTCCTTAAATTCCTCACCCTCCACACCAAGTAGTTGTCACCATCAATGCTTGATTGAGAGCACCATTGAAGCACATGGATTGGTTATGAGGCTCGTTGCATGGAAAGCACCAATCATATTCCTGGGCAATGTTATTCTGTGTTGGCACTAATGCCTTAGAGGCAGATATGGCATTTGGATTATAGGGCTAGAATGGTCTATTGGTAGGAGGCCTTACTTGGCTTTGATTTTGATTCATATTTGTAGCTGGATTAGGTGGTCTTTGTGGTTGGTATGGCTACCTATTAGGCTGAGCTTGGGGTTGATAGGAAGGTCTGAAACCTTGGGCTTGCTGCCTCTTGAGAGTAACCAGCTCATTGCCTAGGTTTTGCAACTGTTTCATGACCTCTTGAAGCTCATTTGGGGCACTTGGAGATGAAGTGGAAGCTTCATTTGAACTCTGGTTTCTAGGGGTTGGAACAGGAGCCAAAGTGGGTGCTTGACTAGTGCTTGGATTTTCTAAGTTTGGATACAAGGGCATGGGAGGCCTAGGAGCCAGTTTACCAGCTTGAATAAGATAGTTTTCAGCTCTAATGGCAATGCTATAAGCCATAGGGATTGTTGTGCCTCCCATGGATTGAATTAACATAGAAATATCAGAATTCAAAGCTTTAAGGTAATATAGAAAAGCACCTCCTGCTGTTGGCCTGACTGCCACTGGAATCCTATCCTAAGACCTTTGAAATCTGAAGTTGAAATCGGCCAGCTGCTCATTGGGGGCTCTCTTGATAGTTGTCAGCTGCTCCAAAAGAGACAAGTTGTCTCCCTTCTCTCCAAATTGCTCATGAAGTGCAATGCACAGCTGATTCCAGTTTGTAATAGAACTAGCCCCAAGGCTCCTAAACCATTGCAATGCTTTACCCTTGAATGAAGATGCCAGTAATTTGACAGCCACTTGCATTTCATTGATTTCATGGATTGCAAAAAGGTTAGCAATATCTTTAACATGATCACCTGGAGTAGTCTGATTTTCTCAGGTGAAGTAGGGAATGTTCTTCAAGGTTGCAATAGGAACTAGATGTCTTGTGCGCATGAGAGCAAGTGGGCTGCTTTGCCCGTGAAGTTGACGTAGGTATTGTTCTCGAGCCATTATGATCGGTCTTAAAACCCTTGTATACTTGAATGAAAGGCCTTGTTAGGTGGAGGAGTTGAGAGAGTTCTGTTTGGGGAGATGGAGACCTTTGAATCCTTCTTCCTCTTTGCCTTCTTCTTGGAGATAACTGCAGTATTAAAATGGCACTTCTTCTTCTCCAACTCTTGACCTTGTGTTGATTCTTCTCATGAGTTTTCAGGCCCCTTTGCTGAAACCAGCTTGATTCTTCCCCTTGAGTTGCCGATATACAAATAATAGCTCTTATAAGCAAGAAAACTATAAGCAGATGCATATCAACCTTGCTGCAATAAAAATGAGACCTCTAGTGTCCCACCGGGCATGCCAAAACTGTTGTTGCAGATTCACAAAGACCCTAGATGCAGATCAGGCTTCTAGGTTGATCACTCTAGCATCCAGTGTGATTGCACAACATGGAATCCTTTCTCCAAGTGTGGGACTTGTAAATATGAGAAAAGATTCTCCAGAGAAGGTTGGTTCCTATTCCTCTGTTCAGATGCATACAAAAAATGCAGAGGGTTTACTAAAACCTAATCTAACTTGCCAAGGAGATAGGGTAAGAAAATGCATAGAATAAAACCTAAACTACAAAGGTGATGCACCGAGGAATGTTAGACACTTGTTTTGCAAATTTAACATAGACCACATAGATGCAATACAAACACCATGCATAGGTAACCAAACTGTAATAAGAGATCAAAATGACAGCAATGAATACATGAAAGGGTTGAGAATCAATCACAAACATATATATTATTTCTCAAAAGTCGATACAGTACATTGCAGTGGCCAAGAGGCAAAAATACTGGCATTACAACCCATATGGGAGGTTTGAAAGCTCCACAAACTCTCTTGCAAGCGAGGGAAGAAGGGAGGATGCAAAACAAAAATGTCCGACCTCTTAAAAGGGCTCCTCTTTACAATATATATGAAGAAATGAGGGGGAAGAGAGAGGAAATCTAGAATCTACCCCAACCACTTCTTGGTAGCATTTAAACTCATCTCATTATGACCCAAGCGGCGGATCCCAAAGAAAAAACGGTCGGTCATTAACAGAGCGGCGAGCATCCTCTTGCATTAAAGTTGGTAGTTGAAGCATTACACGCGTTAGAGACATTTTCTTAATTTTCTCCTCCAAACTACATCAAAATGCAAGATTTACCCTAGACTCATGTAGATAATTTCAACAGCTTTCCGTTGATATAGAGAACATGTAAGTCCGAGCTCTGGATCGAAAGATATGATGATCTGAAGATTTAGGGCACAAAACAGGTGAAAACAGATTTTTAAATTTCTTTTCCCACGTGCTCGCCATCCGGACGACAAGTGGCGTGCTCACGTTCACTGAGAAATTCCCTCTCTCCACCTTTTTGTGGGTTTTTCTTGTGGGTCCCTTAAACTTGGACACGTGGCACTATTTCATTGGTTTGGATCAGTGCTCGAAAACTCGCCCCTTTGACTTTTTGGACCTTTTTCCTTGGCGACACGTGTCATGCTATGATTTGTCCACGGGCCTCGCCATCTTTTCGCACCTTTCGCATCCTTTTGTCCCGATGTCCCTTTGTTTCATGGGACATAAACTTCCGATCCACACAAAATTGGCTTCCATGTCCCTTTTTTCCCGGTGACACGTGTCATGATCTGATTGGCTTTCGGCTCCTTCGGCTATCCGCGTCCCGCGTGTCCCTTTGTCCCACTTGTCCTTGTGCTGAAGTTTCCTGTTTCGGCCGAACCGGCTAGTTCTCATCCTTTGCATCCATTTGTCCCAAATGTCTCAAAGGTCTTTGCATGGGACAAAAACCTCTAACCACCCAAAATGACTTCCTTTGCTCTCGTCCGCTTCACCTTTTCAAGTCCTTCGCGTCCTCGCGGCCCGTATGTCCCTATTTCTTAGTACGAAAGTTCTCCATTTCGGCCGAACCAGCCGATTCGCGCCCTCTATGTAAACTTTTTCCACTTGTCCCAAAGTGCTTCGCGGGCCGCTGGGGTGTTTCTGCCGAACCGCGCTTGGAGTCCCAAATGTCCCAACTGCTCTTAGGACAAGGACTTAGCCGATTTTCACAATTTTTCCGAATCAATCTACTTGCTTGAACTCGAAAACTTCGATGCATGTTATCAAATTAACTCGGGGAATTTTAGATAATGAGACACTCTGCTGCTTCTAATGGCTTCTATTATTGAAGCAAAGGCCATTAAAACTATCCTTAGATTTTATGAGGAAGCCTCAGGACAGAAAGTTAATTTTGACAAAAGCTCTATTTACTTCTTCAATACTCCTGAGGAGAGGCAAAGAAAGATTGCTAATATTCTTGGATGTACCATTAATTCCCTACCAGCTACTTATTTAGGGTTACCTTTAAGTACTGGCAAGATTTCTGTGGAAGTATGGAATGATCTTATTAAGAGATTTCAAAGAAAGTTGGCAGGATGGAAAGGAGCCGTTCTTTCAAGTGCAGGTAAATGCCTTTTGGTTAAAAGCACGCTCCAAAACTTGCCTATTTACATATTATCTATGTTCAACATGCCTGCAGCTGTGATGAACAGTATTGAGAAGATTCAAAAACACTTTCTGTGGCACGGTACTGAGGAAAGATTCAGATATCATCTTGTGGCTTGGGAACAAGTTTGTAAACCTAAGAGACTGGGGGGGTTAGACATCAAAGATATCAAGCATATGAGTACTGCCCTTACTGCAAAATTAGGATGGAGATTGATAAAAGAGAACAGACCTTGGACAGAGCTGATTAAGATCAAATATCTTTCAAATCAGAACAAAATTTCCTTCATTTATGATCAGTCCCTTCCGAATGGTTCCATTTTCTGGAACAACCTTCTTCGCAGCAGACACATTCTCTTTCAGGGATGCAGCTGGAAGCTTGGAGATGGGCAAAGCATAAACTTCTGGACCGATAAGTGGACTGATTCTAACTGGATTTCTGCTTATGATCATATGAAGGACAACTTAATTGCAAAATATGGTCACAAAATCCAGGGATACATTGAGAGGGATGGAAACAAAAGAAAATGGAAGCAGCTAAAAGTGGAGAATGATAGTATCCAGGCTGATATTATATCTCTCCAGAATCAACTTGCCCTAATCCATCTAAGTAATCAAAATCTTAAAGATGAGCTCATCTGGAAGGATTCTTTTGATGGGGATTACACTGTTAAATCAGGATATAATTTTGTCTTTGCATCCATGGAAAGCGAAATCAAGTGGCACAAGTTATGGATGCCGGAGCTAACCCCTAGAGTGAACTTCTTTTGGTGGCTAGTTATTAATGGCAAGATCCTAACTAATGATAACCTCATCAAGAAGGGATTCATCATGCCAAATAGATGCTGCATGTGTCAGCAAGAGGCTGAAGATATAAAACACTTATTCCTCCATTGTGAGATTGCTTCCAAAATTTGGCAGCTTGTTTTTGCAAAATTCAATCTGAAATGGATTTTTCCCCTTACCTGCCTTCAGACTTGGGAGCAATGGAGCTCTCCATTTAAACATTGCATGGTGAAAAGACTATGGCAACTTGTTCTACCACACACTATGTGGAGAATTTGGAAGGCTCGTAATGATAGTATTTTCAGAAGCAATAGACAAGCTTGTAACAAAGTATATAAGGAAATAATCATTGTTGTGCAAGATAATATTGCTAGATTCAATCCCCCTAAAAATAGACTCTACCCGGAGAATGAAGAATGCATCCTAACTGATTGGAATATAGCCACTATCAGTAGAAATAAAAATGGTACTGACAGAAACAAAGTCCGATGGATTAAACCCCCCAATGATTGGCACAAATTAAATTTTGATGGGGCCTCAAAAGGCAATCCGGGTGATTCTGGTGGTGGGGGAATCATCAGGGATCAAAGAGGCTGCTATGTTGCTACTTTTTCTGGGAGAATGGGAAGACAGACTAACCATTATTCCGAAGCCATGGCGGCTCTTTGGGGTATTAGACTTGCCAGAGATTGCAATATTCAAAATATCATAATTGAAGGTGATTCTCTAAATATTATAAATCTTCTGAATAAAAAACAACAGCCCAGCTGGTCTATCAGGGATTATATTGAAGAAGCTATAGAAATATGCAAAAGCTTTGTTAATGTCCACATCACCCATACTTATCGGGAAGGAAACAGGGTTGCCGACAGCTTGGCTAACTTAGGAGTGAATAATTCCTTTCAAACTTGGATTGGCAGGGACGTTCTGCCCACACATGTCAATAAAGCCATCATCATTGATCTTCATGGCTGTGAAAATTATGAATAACGGTTGTTTTATGGATGCTAATGAGCGGATCCCCAAGTACATGATGATGACATCACAAAAGATTTGGATGATTGCTGCGATGTGTGCGGACTGGATTGCCATCATTTCTTGGCATGGGAGGAAAGCGGGGGAGAAGGGCAATAATAACAAATGCTACATTATTATTAAGCCGGCTTTCACGGGAGGAACAGATTCAAAAACCAAAAGCACCGCTTGGCCTGTCCCGCACATTGCAAGTTTTTTTACCGTTAAAAATAGGAATAGTAACAGAGTAAACATGGGGGGTCCACCATGCAAGACCGAGCCGACCCACAACCCTGAGTGGAAAGAGAACACGGAGCTTTGGGAGTACCTGCAAATCGGGGCCCGTCGAATTTCATTGAGAGGATTCAAGGCTTCGATCAAGACGTCTCCATCAAATTCGCCAAGGGTTGGAAGAACAGAATTGTCAAGTACAGTAACATGAAAATGGAAATTACAGAAGAGCTCATAGCTCAGGTCACTGGTCTCAGCTTGGAAGGTGCAAAATTTTTCAACAAGAAAGTCGACAGGGAGGTTGAAACCAAGAAATTTCTGGAAGAGGGAGAGAACCTTGAGTTTGTAACTGCTGGCCTCAAGGTGGAGTCGATCCCTGCACCTTTTGATGAACTTGCCAAAATGGTGGTAAGGTATGTTACCTTAGAAGGAAGATATGTGACTATCCCACACAAACATCTGATTTTTCTGAATCATTTTCGTAGAAATAACATTATTAGTTTTCCTCATTATCTGATCAACTCCCTGGAGAAGTCTATAAGGGAGGTGCAAAATCACTCTAGGGTCAGTCCCCCTGCACCAGGGCCTTATACTCCTCATTCACCGCCACTTTTCCAGTTGCCCTCCCATGAACCCCATCCCACCTCCCCATACTGCTCCCACTCCACCCCTGCCAAAAAGAAAGCATGATGATGTGGGCTCCAGCAAGAAAAGCAAGAGCCTAAAAACTAGAATCCCTGCCTCCCAACGTGTCCTTAGGAGCCACAAGGACTTAGAACTTGCTGAAAGCCTCCTGCATATCAGCATGCCTGTGGAGAAGCCCAAGGAGGAGGATTTGCTGGAGAAGGTTGACAGATTGGAGAAGGAGATTCAAGAGCTCAAAGGGGCTCTTAAGAACATGGAGAAAGCCAAAGGTAAAAGGATCCTGCAAGGTGAGGAGGAAGAGGGGGTCATTGATGAAGTCTTCAAGAAGCTGCAGTCCCTTGATGGCAGATTGGGGAATGCCAAAAGCCGCAATGACTGTATTTTGTCTGCCCTAAAAAGCATCTATAACTTCATTGAACAACACGTCCACAGTGTTTGCAGCTTAAGTGGAATCAATGAAGATATATGGGGCCCTAAAGAAAATAGGGACATTGCAATCTCCCAAGCAGACATGAAGGACCCCTCTCAGGCCACAACCATTGCCTTTTTCATGTCACTGCAGGCCATCAAGGCCAAGATTGACAGAGCCCTCAAGTAACGGGCTGATGTGCTGCTATTTTTTGGCTGTGATCTGGCTGTCATCGGGCGGTTCTAGAGCTGTTTTTTGACGGAGCTCTGTTTTCTGTTTCTCTTTTGGTTTCTTTTTGAACTTGTCTCCTTTGCTCTGGATCTCTGTACGTTTAGATCCACTCTTCGCCTTTATTGTAATATCTGGCTGCTGAGCCTTTCTTTGTTGACTGTTTTTCCCTTCTCTGGGCTGCTTTTCTCATGTTTATTATCTGGCTTTTGAGCCCTTTGTACACAGGGTATAGTCCCTTCAAAACTATTTGCCCTTAATAAAAAAAAAACATAATAGAACTACTAAACAATCATAAGTATTCAAATATATAACCTTGCAAGCTTACTTAGATAATCACAAATGTCTCCAAGTTATACAATAATAACAATGCTCTTAATATCATTCGAACCAAAGAATCTCAAACCATCAAGATACGAATGCAAACACATAAGTAAAAATACCTCATTTCATTCATTTCAAGCTAATCAAATACATTTTATGCATTCAGCATATTTGATACAATACTCAACAACAAAAGAACATCTTTCTTCAAGTAGTACATTTAGAGAATCAAGTTGAAATTCATCATAAAACCAAATTAAACAATCAACATCATATCAGATCTACATGCCTTTACCACTTACGGAAACCATCTCGCAAAAATTTTCAACACGGGTCAGTTCGGTGAACTGAGCATGATAAGCACTAATTCTTAAAACAAATGCAATCCACCAATTATTTTCATTAAACAACCTGTTTAAATGAAATCATTTCTTCACATTCCAAACTTAAATCAGGCTATTCATCCTATATGTTAGAGACTAAGAACATATGAATACAACCATTCTTAAGACAACAAAAACTCCTACAAGATTGTTTCTACAATTTCTCAATGGCAGTTAAAACATTCAACAATCTCACAGTCTTAATTCTTTTATCATCCTAACACATTTCAATGGTATTGAAAAGTATACCTATTTATACAACAACACACATTTTATACCAGTCTCTCCATACAATACCTCAGTTTATTCTTGTTATGCCCTTACCATAGAGATCGCAAAAGGATGCAAGAAGAAAGCACACAATGTTTCCCCGACTAAGAGAGAGAGAATTTTCCCTTCAACTTATTTATACATCAACATATAAATTACGGTCTAGAAGAAGAAACAGAGTCCATCAGAATCCTAAGTCAATAACATTCTGAACTGTACCGATTCCTTTAGATTAATGCAAATACATTTATGCATGTGACTAAATAGTCGAAATTACAAGAAGAGCTACAGTTCCATCTAATTCCAAATATAAAGGTCACCTGTAGCTACTAAACGATTCAAGAGTTCACGCAACAAGCATTAATAAATAATCCAACTCCAATAGGCTCAACAAAACTTTCCATATTATACAACAACATGAAAAATATCCAACGCCATCACCTGTCATGGCACAGCTAGTAACTCTTTACCCTGGTCAAGCACAAGACTAGATAACACAATAACATAAGAGGTAACCATGTGCAAACACAATGACATTCCCACTGAGTCGCAACACTCAGCAACATACACAACTTCATTCAACTAAACAAATCCCTACGATTATACAGCAAGGATGTAAATTAGAAGCCGATTTCAAGAAGAATAATCACAACAAGGTCTTCACAGAAGCCGAATTCCCTATCAATAATTTTCCTCAAAGTTTCATTGAGCTACTACGAAATATAACACAACAATATTAAGAAAGAGTCAAAACAATATGCATGCTCAGTGAAGACTCAAATTGAGAAACGAGCCAACACGCAGCATATCATGGACTCCAACAAAGTGTCAATTCCAACCAAGACTTATAACTAATGTTGCGATTGAAGTTGAATATATAGGAAAACAATTCAAGAATCCTAAAAGTACTCACATCAAAACTTCTACAGAAGTTAAAACATAAATTACGTTTGAAGGAATCCATCAAAGTCAATAGCATTTAGTATTCTTAACAAAACAACAGCATTCATAACCAAGCTTAGACAGAAGTTTGAAATACGAGATACATTTCAAGGACTCTCACTGAGTCAATACCAACCGTATTCACAACCGAGCTTACGCAGAAGTAGAAACACTAGTTACATTTCAAGAACTTCAACAGACTCAAAACCAATGAGTATCCATAACAAGCTTCCGCAGAAGTCAATAACAAACCACCCATTTCAAGGATTCCAATAGTATGCACTATGAAACTACTACAGAAGTTAAAAACATACTATACATTACAAGGATTCCAACAGAATTCTCAACAAAACTTCTTACCGAAGTTGAAACATTAATAACGTTTCAAGGACTCGAAAGGAGTTGAACCCATGTAGTATTCTCAATTAACCTATACAGAATTTGCAACATACTATCCATTGCAAGGGTTCCAACAGTATCAATAACATATAGTATTCACGGCTGAACTTCTACAGAAGCCAAAACATGCTATCATATCAAAAATTCCAACAGCAACAATAACATATAGTACTCACGACTAAACTTCTACAGAAGTCGAAATATACTATACATTTCAAGAATTCCAACAGTATCATTTTCAACAAGTGAAAACCGCAAGGTTTCGACTGAAGTCTGAATCAAACAAGAAAACAATACATGGACTCCCATAGAGCCAATTTCATACATTATCATTGCAAGCATTTCTTCGGAATCTACCAAAATGCAAAACACAACAAGATAATTCGACAACACGAAACCAAATGTACACCCAACAAGGAATCAACTGAATAGTCGAGCCAGCATGAAAACACAACAAGATAATTCATACATTGCTACCATTAAAACCAACTGAACCAAAAATCATCTGAACAGAGTTGTTCTAATGAAATCATTTGAAGGAAAGCAATATTTTTAAAAGTTAGGGCCTAACATGCCTGGTAATGTCACTTAAAAATCCGAAGAAGACCTCTGAATGAGCTCGAGCCTTCTCCTCTTCTTCCACGTTAGATTCAACAACAATAATTTGTTATTTCCATGCCTTATAAACTTTCCTCGACAGAGAAAAGAGCTAGTTATTCTCATAGTTGCCATGCAACACCAAGTAGACTAGTTCGAAGAACCAATGATCAAACAGAGGGAAAACTGGAGCATATGGAAAACCAAACAACCAACTAGTTTTCCATTTTTCATGCCTTCCCGAGCAATCCATGCTCGGGAACCAAGTTCATTAATTGCATTAACTCTAAAATTCCCGTTCAATCTCCATTGCCACCAACCGCCATAGTTGGCAATGGACAAATGAAAACCCAAGATCATTTCCAGATTTGGGGACTCTGCCACGTTGGTCTCATTGGCCGCTTGAAATATCCGCTAAATCCCTTGTCCTTCATGTTTATCCCCTTCATTTAATGCCATAGAAACTACCGCCCATGGCTCACACCCCTTCATAGGTCCCCCTTCATCCATGGTCATTAGTTAGGTTAGAAACATAGGTTAGATCTTAAGGTGATACTTAGTCTAACTTCCTTAGTGCTAGGTCACTAACCTTAGAAACATTTAGCTTATAGTTTAGGGCTAGGTTAGATTAGCACTAATCCAACCCATAGGTTATAGTTTAGGTTTAGGTTATTAACCTTAATAAATCCAGTCTAGGTCTAACAAATAGAATCATTCAAAGATAAGAACCAACATATATACATTCCCGAAATGGATTCAATCCAAAGATTGATAATAAGCTAGCAATATGTATACTGAATTTATTACCCGGCTCAAGGTCTAGACCTTTCTGATATTACGATATCGGGAACCAATTCATATAACAAGATCAGCTTGAGTTAACTCTTGAATTACTCATTCCACACATTCGCCTTACTGAACCTTCGTAAGGTCTATAATTTTTGGTTCATCCAAAATAAACTTAAAACCTCTCTTGGATCAATGCAATCGATCCAAGGCTGAGTCATAAAGATGGGTAAATCCACAATTCACCCCAAAATCAGATTAAACTCGGTGTTAAAAATGAAATAAATAAAAGAGTCTAAGCATATCCTGACTCGACCAAAGATCTTCAAGAGCAAAGAAGATACAATCCATATCAAGCATGACTTCACAATCAAAGGAACGCATCCTTTTTATAGAAGAAATCATATATCAACACTTGAATGCTCGGGAGGAAGTAACAATAATTCGTGAGTGTTACATGGATAGATAGCAATGCATGGGTGTATAGGCTCATTACAAATCTCATCAAAGGTGAGAGTATTGTTGGAGCTAGAAACTAACGCCTCTAATGTTTGCATCTTGTCCATCATCAATTTGATTTGGTCATTAGTATGTTGTGATGATTGGGTGCCTCCTGTAGTATGAGAGGTTTAGTTTTGGGCATATAATGGGGGTGGCATTCTAGTAAATGGTGCTGCCATGTAGGTTGATTGAGAAGAAGGCACTAAAATAGGGGGTATGTACCCAAAGTGAATAATAGATGAAACGGGAGGCTACTGATAGTACGTATATGGAGGTGGAAGGTTCATTGTAACCCTAGTAGCAATGGGGGCCAATGAATGTGGAATGGAAAAGACCACGTTTTGAAAAGGGGTAGGGGTCACCGACACCGGAGGTGGTAGTGTAGCTATGAGTATATGTGAGACAATAGGGGCGGATGAGGTTACATTTTGGGTGGTTGTCGAAGGTATGGTGGATGTGGAGGGTGTAACATATGTAGCAGACACAATGTACATCATAGCCGGTATAGGACCTAGCTATGAAATGACCGGGATTAAGGTAGATGTAGGTAAGATGGAGCTAGATGGGGCTGACGTAAGAGTGGGAGCGAGAGTCGAGGGATAGATATGGGCATGTTGTATATCAACTGACCTAAGGCATCTCAAGTGGATGAGTGGGAAAGACAAAGCTACAAGGTGGCAAGGTTTTGGTTAAGGGGTCATGTGAAATCTTCATCTACAATAGTGATAGTGATAGGTTGGATAGGATCCATGGCGGGTGATAAAATGGAAGGTGGTGAAGGACTAGGTGGGAGCGGTTGATAACTTGCATGGAATACGAGTGCACTTGCTTGTCTTCGGTTAGCACCATGTGAACCAGTACTGATCAGGTTAGGCCGCTTCTCTGTAAATGACATAGAAAAATAGCAGGAATAGGTGAAACAAGTGGTAAAAAGTGGACTAGGTACAAAATGTTGGTTGGAAAGTGGCACAGGATAACCGATTCTAGATGAGTTAAACTGATGCCGGTTAGGGGTAAACGATGCCAGTCACTGTGGGAAATGGAGAGTGAGTCAAAAACAAGGTGTAAGGTCAAATATAATAGGTATGCCAACCCTGATGAATTTTACAAGGTCAATGGGAATGATAGTAGTGACAAGGACTCTGAAAAGTTGAATAAGGTGAATAAAATGTCCCTTTGGGTAGGTTAAACAAAATGAAAATGAACTGACGTTGGTTGGCTATAAACAATGATGGTTAGGGGGTAACCGATGACGGTCGCTAGACCGACATCGGTCACTATGAAATTGAAATAGTGATGAAAGAAAAGTGGTTGTGAATTAAAATTTGAGGTGGAATCAAACCCAGACTTACGAGAATGTGGTCCGGCACACTTAGAAGAAGTTTAGAATACACAAACTATGATGAAGAGTGTGTCGGGAGAAATAATAAGAATGAAGAACATGACCTCTCACCTCAAAACGCAAGCCAAGGAAAAACAATAAGAAAAATATGATCCTAAGAGTGCCTTTTCTATTATTTTTATTTAGCTTATGATATTTAAGGACTATCACATGAAATAGAGTTTTTGGTGAGGATGGCTTCCTACAAAGAAGGAGATCTAAAAGATGAGGTTTTGGGTATGTTAGGATTGGGGAAAGATTCTCTTTAAAGTATCAATTGATAGAGCAATGAGCTGGGGAGTACCTGTCAATCCTCATATCAGTGCAATCGTTGACAGACGTTCCCAGGAAAGATGTTGTTTAAGAATATGTATTTGTTTTGAATTTGTGAAATTTGTAAGACTCAAAGAGAGAGAGATGTGATTTCTATGATTCATTTTTCAACCATAAATTGGGAATGAATTACAGCGTATAGGTTTCCCTCAATTAATGTGAGCTAATGCAATAAATCGATGCGTTAGAATTAGCAGGAACTTGACAAGGTCATAATTTGAGCTCTGGGTGTCTGTTTGAGTCCGTTATTTTTTGAAACCATGTGTTTTGATGAGAAAATGCAATGGAAAACCACCCTACCAGTTGGGGCAAGTTTTGACACGTTTTTGGGCCCTAAATCTGCCATCTTGAGGCCAAAAATTAGGATTTAAGTTATAGTTCAGTTTTTTCCTATTTTTGAGCATTAGTTAATTATAGTCTATTAGTTGCATTATGAGTTAGAAAGTTGGAAATTCCTCTAATTTAGGGATGTAGAAGATGCATGGAAATTTTGTGCTGTAGGAATAAGCATGCGAACTTACTAAGAATAGCAGGTTCTAGTAAACTACTAAAAATAGTAATTTCTCGCCACCTAGAGTAGATTTAGTCAGAGTTAGCTAGAGTTTACTTGGCAACTTGAGTTGGGAGTTGTTTTCCTATTTAGGAAACATTTTAATTCATTATTTAATAACAAATAAGGAGATCTATTTTCTTTTGGAGTTCATATTATTTGCAGTATATCTGGTTTGTTCATAATTTGGCTACATTATCTAGTATCGAGCAAGTTCAGATTTTTTTTTTTTAAAATGGTAGGAAGAGGAAGAGGAGGCGGTATTGCCCAGATGAATAGAAATATGCAAGATCTACAAGCACAAGTTGTTGTGCTTGCTACAATGATAACCCAGAGAGGAAATCAAGGTGGAGATGACACAGATGAAGAAGAAGTTTGTGAAGAGGAGAAAATGCAAGCACCACCATTAGATTTTGAAGAAAGGATGCTTCGAGCATTAGAAGGAAAGAATGATGGGATAAGAGTTGATGTTTCAGAGTATGGTGGTAGTCTAAAACCAGAGGAGCTAATAGACTAGTTGACTAGCATGGGAAATTTTTTTGAGTGGAAGGCTATGTTAGAAGAAAAGAAGGTAAAATTTTCATGCACGAAATTGAAAGGTCATGCTATGTTATGGTGGGATCACCTACAGAAAGAGTGGTCAAGAAAGGGGAAAGAAATAATTAGGACGTGGAGTAAGATGGAGAAGAAGCTAAAAGATAAATTTCTCCCTATGGATTATGCACAAACCCTTTACAGAGGTTTCAGAATCTCAGACAGAACTTACAAATAGTGCAAGAATACATAGATGAGTTCTACAAGTTGTCCATTCATGTAGAGCATGAAGAAACTGAGGAACAAATGGCTGCAAGGTATGTTAATGGATTAAAATTTTCTATTCAAGATGAGATAAGTATGCATAGGATTAAAAGCATGGAGGATGCCTATCAATTAGCCTTAAAGGCCGAGGAAAAACAAAATCATCAAAGTTTTAGGAGATCACCTAGAATGAATAGGGGCCTCATCTTCCTTTTAGGGATGAGTTGGTTTCAGCCAAGGTAGGGGAGAATCATCTCGTGGATTAGAAAATCAAGAGGATATGAGTCAAGATTTCTAGAATCAATAAAGAGGTAGAGGATTTTCTAGGGGCGGAGGATATGCTGGTGATAGGGGATGGGAGGCTCCACAAAGACCATTTGTTTATTACATATGTGGTGAAGAAGGGCATCGGGATTTTGAATGCCCACATAATTATACACATGAAAAAAGGCAAGGAGATGCTCCAAGAGTAAATCTTGTTGAAGCTAAACAAGTAGAAGATGAACAGGACCTGGAAATTCCACCAAATGTTGGAGAAACTCTGATGATCAAGAGGACGATGATTGCTCCAAGAAAGGAGGTCAAGGGGGATGCATGGCTATGTAAAAATATTTTTAGAACAAGATGCACTTCAGGAGGAAAGGTATGTAATGTTATTATTGATGGTGGTAGTTATGAGAACATGGTTTCAAATGAGATGGTCGATAAAGTGGAGTCTCATTGTGAGAAGAATCCTAACCCTTATTGTATTGCATGGTTTAAGAAGGGTAATGAAGTTACTTTTGATAAGATATTTTTAATAAGATTTTATATTGGGAACAGATTATAAGGAAGAGATTTGGTGTGATTTTATTCCTATGGATTTATGTCATATGCTTCTTCTAGGAAGACCATGGCAATTTGATAGAAAATTTATTCATGATGGGGGAAAGAATACTTATACTTTCTAGAAGGATGGCACAAAAATAGTTTTGCTACCTCTTAAAGAAGAGGGGAAGGCTGAAAATATGCTTTCTGCAAAGGAATTTGTGAAGGAGGCAAAGGCAACTAGTTTTTGTTATGCACTAGTTGCAAATAAGGATGAACTTGTAAGTGCTCAAATACCAATAGAAATAGCAGAATTAATAGAAGAATTTTCGGATGTTATTCCTGATGAGCTACCAGATGGATTACCACCCAAAAGAGATATTCAACACCATATTGATTTGATTCCAGGGTCTTCACTCCCAAATCAAGCAGCTTATAGGATGATCCCAACATTGCATACAGAGTTGAATAGGAAAGTGGCAGAGCTCATGCGAAAGGAGTTCATAAGGGAGAGCATGAGTCCATGTGCAACACCAGCTTTATTAACACCAAAGAAGGATGGAACATGGATAATGTGCATGGATAGCAGAGTGATCAATAAAATTACAATCAAGTATCAGTTCCCAATACCTCACCTTGATGATATGATGGATGTGCTTGCTGGATCTAAGTATTTCACCAAGATTGATCTTTGAAGTGGTTATCATCAGATTTGGATCAGAGAAGGAGATGAGTGGAAAACAACATTCAAGATAGGAAATGGATTATATGAGTGGTTGGTGATGCCATTTGGGTTATCCAATGCACCTAGTACTTTTATGAGATTGATGAACACCGTGCTATGGGCGTATAATGGTTAGTTTGTTGTGGATTATTTTGATGATATATTGATATTTAGTAAAACTAAAGAAGAGCATTTGAAGCATATAAGGTTGGTATTTGAAGTGTTAAGGAAAGAGAAACTCTATGCAAATATGAAGAAGTGCACATTCATGCAAGAGAGTTTGGTATTCTTGGGCTTTATTATTTCAGCAGATGGGGTACAGATGGACTCAGAAAAGATAAAGGCAATTATTGAATGGCCTACTCCACGGAGTATAACAGAGGTAAGAAGATTTCATGGTCTAGCAACATTTTACAAAAAATTTATTAAAAATTTCAGCAGTATTGTAGCACCTATAACAGATTGCACAAAAGGAAGGGAGTTTTTGTGGACAAAGGCAGCTGAGGATAGTTTTCAATTCTTGAAGAAGAAGGTGACAGAGGCACCCATTTTGGCACTACCAAATTTTGATAAAGTGTTTGAGGTTGATTGTGACGCCTCACATGTGGGTATTGGAGTTGTTCTAAGTCAAGGAGGAAAGCCAGTAGCTTTCTTTAGTGAGAAACTGAATGAGGTAAGAAATAACTACTCTACTTATGATGTGGAATTTTATGCAATTATACAAGCATTAAGGCATTGGAGGCATTACTTAGTGCCTAAGGAGTTTATGTTATTTACAAACCACATAGCCCTGAAGTATGTGAATACCCAAAAGAAGTTGAATAGTAGGCATGCAAAGTGGGTATCATTTTTGCAGGGATATACTTTTTCTCTAAAACATAAATCTGGAAAACAAAATCAAGTTGTAGATGCATTGAGTAGGCGTGTGACTTTGTTTACCACTATGGAAAATGAGGTGGTGGGTTTTGAAGCAATAAAGGGTTTGTATTCTTATGATTCTAATTTCAAGGATATTGTTGAAAGACTAATTAGTCCATTGTCGACAATGCAGGAGATGTCTTGGATGAGTATATTTTACAGGATGGCTACCTATTCAAGGGACGCCAACTATGTATTCTAGTTGGGTCTATGAGAGAGAATATAGTGAAAGAGTTGCGTACCAGAGGGTTAGCTAGGCATTTTGGTAAAGATAAGATGATAGCCTTGGTAGCAGAAAAATACTATTGGCCAAAGTTGAAAAAGAGATGTGGTAAGATATGTGGAGAGATGTTGAATTTTCCAAGTCTCGAAAGGCCATGCACAAAATACAAGGTTGTATATGCCGTTGCCTGTTCCTAAAGGGTTGTGGATAGATCTAGAGTATGGATTTTGTTTTGGGATTACCAAAAAAATGAGGTAATGACTCAATTTTTGTGGTTGTTGATAGGTTTTCTAAGATGGTTCATTTTATTTCCTGCAAGAAAACAAGTGATGCAACAGGCATAGTAGATTTGGTTTTTAGAAGTTGTTCGTTTACATGGTGTTCCAAAAACCATTACTTCAGATAGGGACACAAGGTTCTTAAGTCACTTCTGGTAGACTTTATGGAAGAAATTTGGAACTCAACTACAGTTCAGTAGTGCCTATCATCCTGAGACTAATGGGAAAATAGAGGTGGTAAATCGAGTTTGGGAAACCTATTAAGGTGCATCGTTGGGGAAAAGCTGAAACAATGGGACTTAGCATTACCACAAGCTGAGTTTGCATATAACAATTCCATAAATAGATCCACGGGAAAGTCTCCATTTTCAATTATGTATGGGAGTAATCCAAATGGGGTGTTAGATTTGGTACAACTACTAGTTGATGGCAGATTCAGTGATGATGCAGAAGCATTTCTTTGAACATATACAACAATTACAGGAAGAATTACGGAAGAAGCTATGGAATAGTAATGATAAGTATAAGGAAATAGTAGATATGCACAAATGGAGAAGGGTATTTACATTTGGTGATTTGGTTATGGTATATCTGTAGAAGGAAAGGTTTCCAAGAGGAACCTATAACAAGTTGAAGTATAAGAAGATTGGTCCCTGCAAAATCGTGAAAAAATAAACGATAATGCTTATGAGGTAGAATTGCCAGGGAATTTTGATATTTCTCTAATATTTAATGTTTCGATTTGTATTATTTTCATAGGGATGGTGTAGAAGGGGATGTTATTGATGAAGTAGTAGAGTGGAGGTATTAGGTTCCGGTGAAGAAGAAATAAGAAGTGGATCAAATTCTAGATAAGAAAACAATGGACACGCGACATGGGAAATGCATCAAATATTTGGTATATTGGAAAGGACTGGAACAAGAGGACAATACTTGGGTCACAGAGTGGGAGATTAAGAAGTTGGATGTAGATAAATGGAAGTAATTTGAAGAAGACAACTTGCAGGAGCTGTGTTTTTTCAAGCAGGGGAGAATGATGCGCTAGAATTAGCAGGAACTTGACAAGGTCATAACTTGAGCTCCGGGTGTCCGTTTGAGTCCGTTTTTTAAAAACCATGCGTTTCAATGAGAAAATGCAACAAAAGCCCTCCCTACTAATTGGGGAAAGTTTTGACATGTTTTCGGGCCCTAAATCTGCCATCTTGAGGCTGAAAATTAGGATTTAAGTTATAGTTTGGTTTTTTCCTATTTTTGAGCATTAGTTAATTATAGTCTATTAGTTGCATTATGAGTTAGAAATTTGGAAATTCCTCTAATTTATGGATGTAGAAGATATGTGGAAATTTCTGTGCCCATAGGAATAAGCATGCGAACTTACTAAGAATAGAAGGTTCTAGTAAACTACTAAAAATAGTAATTTCCGCCACCTAGAGTGTATTTAGTCAGAGTTAGCTAGAGTTTACTTGGCAACTCGAGTTAGGAGTTGTTGTCCTATTTATAAAACATTGTAATTCATTATTCAATAACAAAGAAGGAGATCTATTTTCTTTTGGATTTCATATTATTTGTAGTATATCTAGTTTGTTCATAATTTGGCTACATTAAAATTAGAATTAAATGCAATGATTTTTAAGCCCAAATCTAAATATGAAGTTTGATGACACAAATGGATGAATAGGAAGAGGGATGCTCTTTCATTAAAATGTAGAAAACAAGAAGAAATGATTCTTTTTAATTACACCAAAATAAATGTTTCTTTTAGAGAGAAATAGAAAGAAATAAAGGGTTACCAAGGAAGAAAATTAATGTGTATGCTTTTCAAAAGGGAAACAAACACACAACTTTTCCTAGGAATGAATAAAATGCAAGGAACCCTAAATGGGTCCCACCAGTGTGCCAAAATGTTTCACCTGATTCTTAGACGTTTCTTTGAATATTGATGAAACAAATAGGGTAATGGGTGTAGGAGGAATACCTATTGAAATGTTGGTTATTGGGTTGTTGCACGCATATGACTTCTGAATCCACAGCTAATTGTGAGAGCTTCCTTTTGGCTAGGAGGAACTACCTGAAATGGAACACAAGACCACCAGAAAGAGTTAAACAATATGTGTAGTGAACTACCTAGCATGTGCTAGATCCAGGAAGTGTGATACTTCCTAGACGGTTGTCAATCCACTATTTAAAACAATTTAATGCTGGTAATGAAGTAAATCCTATTGTAATTGAAATGATTTAGGTATCTCATTAAAAAAAAACAAAGATTTAATCTAACAAGTTAGGTTAAAATAAGATCTGAAGGTCAAGTGGTTGGTTTTGGTTCTCTACAGGTTTGATAGAGGTCTCAAGAAGGTCATAGGTGAATAAGGGTGATGTGGGAATAGAGGGGTAATTCACTACTCTGGGCTCTATCGGTAAATACAGACCAATGTTGGGTAAGGATAACCGACCTTTGGTTGTGGAGAATTGGTGCAGTTACTATGGAAAATTGGGAATGCCACAGAATGAGCTCGGATCTCCCTTATGATTGCACAAGAGGACTAGGCTAGTCGAGTAAGGTATTAGGTTGTTTAGATGGGGTTTGGCAGGTTTTAATGGGGATATGGTGGGATTAGTATTAAATGAGGTCAATGGGTGACTAGGAGAAAAAAGGATGAAGATACAATAATTAAATGAATGAACCGAGAGGAGTAAACTATTCTACTTACTTTAAATCTGGTTTAGGGTGCTTGTGAGTGATGGATGGTGTTGATAAGAGGTTGAATGTTGTTGAGGATCACCAAACATTGTAAATCTCCTACATGGGCTGCATGTGCATTTATTTTTAATTGTTTGGATCAAATCTTTGTTGGATGGTTGCGAATGAATGTTGGATGCTTGTGCAAGAGAAAATTCTTGAATTCCTTCTTTTCATGCATGTTCTCATGGACACTTCTTCTCAAAAGATGTGTTATCTCTCAGAAATCTGCAAACCTTTTTCCAACCTCAAAAATAAGGTTGTTTTGGGGATTAAAAGGTGACCAAAAATGGTTCCGTCTTAACCAACGATGGTTAGGGGTAATCGGCATCGGTCAAGGCGGGATTTCCTAGGTTTACTAAACTAGGCAAATCCCCTTGATTTTCTGGGATCTCATGTCATTAACCCATGGATCAGACTGGAATCTTCTTGTAAACATGTAGGAATGTGGTTAGAGGGAATGTAGGCATTGATTTTTAGGGTTTGGGTAAGTCTTAGTGTGTGCACGTGTTGTTTTTAAAATAATGCTAAATGTGAGTAAAAGACTAAAACCTAAATAGCCTTAATTAGCAAGAGTTAAACAAACTACTTAACACCATCATGATAAGAATTAAACAAGGGTTAGATGCTAAACATTCATCAATAAAAATTTGAAACTAACAATGTTAAAACATCTAAAATCATCTATTCTCTAACAAATAAATGAAATGAACCTAGGTAGGCTTAATGGCTATAAAAATGTTTGTTCTTAGTGTTCCAAGAACCTAGGAATGAGGGCTTGTCAAATTTAGGCTACAAGACCCTTTTGACACCTCCCATATGACCTAAGCACTTAGGAAAGAGGCTTAACTCTTTAAGATGGTGAACTCTCAAGAAAACAAAAGGCAAGCTCTTAATCTATTTTGCTGTATTCTTTGCATTTGCTTTCTCAAGAAGTTTAGGTGTAGGTATAAAGGTAAAAGGAGGGCTCCTTATATAGCCCAATGGATAAAGGAAACACTTCATCCCTTTGCATGTGGGATAAAGGTAAAACATGATTAGGAATGGATAAGGTTGCTTTATAAAATATAACCTCACTTTAGAAGGGTTTAATTTATAATTAGCAAGTCATGGGAGTTGGGGGGTGTTTTAATTAATCAAAGGTGATTAACTAATAGGTAGATGTAAGCTTATAGAAGCTAATTAGAGGAATATTAATACGATTTAGGCTATTAGAAGGGGATTAAATCAATTAAATATTGATTTATTGGTTAAATGGAAGGGAAAGCTAATTAATTAATAATAATTAATTAGTCTAGGTAGAAGGGTGATTTATTAACGGAAGGTTATTAATTAGGGTATTTGTTGGATAGGTGACTTAATTAATTAGCTTAGTGTAATTAATTAATGATGATAAGAGGGAATATGAGTGCTTTTGACGATATGTCATCAATTTGCAAGAAAGGAGATAATTAGTGTAATTTAAGTATTTAAATTACTCGGGCGTAATTATGGGTGTCTACATTTGCCCCTCTTTAGGGTGGCGTAAGTGATGCCACTTCAAAGATAGTAGATGGAAGAGATTTTGAAGGGATAGAAGAAAAATTAGTAGGAGGGAGAGATGTCTTACATCTACCTATTAGTTAATCACCTTTGATTAATTAAAACAGTGAAGAAATTCTAAACGGCTCGCTTAAAATGAATTGGTCGTGATGTTTTTACCCCCTAAGTGAGATATATTAACCCATTTTTCACCAGTGGGATGGCCTGGAGGCCTGTTTCGATCTCCATTTTCTCCTCTGTTCACCATGGAATAATTATTTTTATTAAATAATTATTTTTCTCTTATTTTTCACCATATTAGGGCATTTTTTTCTGTCTGATACCCCTTTCTTCTCCCTCAGACAATTTTATTGCTCCTAGGTGATTTTTCTTCTTATCCACACTCTCGTAAATAATTATTTTTAAAATAATTATTTTTATTAATTTTTCCACTAAACAAGGACATTTTTGTCACTTGTTTCTTCTTTCTTCCACCTAGGGAACTTTTTGTTGCCCCTAGGCCCTTCGTTCTATTTCTTCTCTTTTCTTCTCTGTCCATCACATTTTAGAAAATAGAAAAATAAAAACAATATATATGTCAAAAAAACAAAAAACAGGGCAAAATTTTTCACAAAATCCTAAAAAGTAAAAAACCTACAAAATTGGTAACTTGCTTATTACGGCTGAAACTTGTGTCTTGCGCATGGTATTTTCTCCATATCCTGCTAGTTTGTCTCACATATTCCCCAATTAATATGACTCATAGATCACCATATTTACAACCATTCACAAAGCTAGCTGCTTGCTTTGTCTATACTCTAGGGCACATTTGTTGCACAGTGCTATTTTGTTGCGCACAAATACTTTTCTTGGACCCCATGTCATTATCATTCCCCTTGCATGTAATCTTTCTCGGGCATCATTTTTAACCCTTGTCATCAATCACAAACTTGTGGATATCTTCAGCACTAATAACAAAAATTTTGTACAACCGTCTTGACCGTTGTTGGGTTGGGTATGTGCGTTCATACTTGTTTTCCCGTTTAGATGAGCTTTTTCCTTCTCATATTGCATTGCATTTTTATGTTACATGGGGTTGATATTTTCGAAATGGAAAATTATTCATAGTCCGGCTTTTCATGTCATTCTATCTTTGTCGTATGCTTATATTTTTCATAAGGACCAATGATGTAGCTCTTATGGCAATATGATGACAAGAAATTGTTCTAATAAACAATGGCTAGAGGCTAAGCTCTTCTCTCCCCTCCTCCATATTTCTTCTGCATCACTTTCCTCTCACCCCTAATATTCCATCTTACTAGGGCATCCTACCCCTTCCCATTCTTCTATCTATCTCTCACCTTTTTCGATCATCGATCATCTTCCTTCATCACCCTATCGACACTCGATCATCTTTCCTCCTACTAATTTTTCTTCTATCCCTTAAAAATTTCTTCCGTCTACTATCTTTGAAGTGACATCACTTATGCCACCCCAAAGAGGAAATGTAGACACTTATACTAATTTTTCTTCTATCCCTTAAAAATTTCTTCCGTCTACTATCTTTGAAGTGACATCACTTATGCCACCCCAAAGAGGGGTAAATGTAGACACCCATAATTATTCCCAAGCAATTTAAATACTTAAATTGCGCTAATTATCTCTCTTCTAGAAAATTGACGACATATCATCAATAACACTCATTTTCCCTCACATCATCATTAATTAATTACACTACACTAATTAATTAAGTTTCCTATCCAAAAATACCTAATTAATGACCTTCCGTTAATGCATCACCCATTCTACCTAGACTAATTAATTATTATTAATTAATTAGCTTTCCCTTCCATTTAACCAATAGATCGATATTTAATTGATTTAATCCCCTCCTAATAGCCTAAATCATACTAATATTCCTCTAATTAGCTTCTATAAGCTTACATCTACCTATTAGTTAATCACCTTTTATTAATTAAAGCACCACTCCAACTCCCATGACTTGCTAAGCATTAATTAAACCCTTCTAAAGTAAGGTTACCTTTAATGAAACAACCTTATCCATTCCTAATCATGTTTTACCTTTATCCCACATGCAAAGGGATGAAGTGTTTACTTTATCCATTGGGATATATAAGGAGCCCTCCTTATACCTTTATACCTACACCTAAACTTATTAATAAATCAAATGCAAAGCATATAGCAAAATAGACTAAGAGCTTGCCTTTTGTTTTCTTGAGAGTTCATCATCTTAAAGAGTTAAGCCTCTTTCCTAAGTGCTTAGGTCATATGGGAGGTGTCAAAAGGGTCTTGTAGCCCAAATTTGAAAAGCCCTCATTCCTAGGTTCTTAGAACACTAAGAACAACTATTTTTGATAGCCATTGAGCCTACCTAGGTTCATTTCATTTATTTGTTGTTAGAGAATAGAGGATTTTAGATGTTTTAACATTGTTAGTTTCAAAGTTTTATTGATGAATGTTTAGAATCTAACCCTTGTTTAATTCTTATCATGATGGTGTTAAGTAGTTTGTTTAACTCTTGCTAATTAAGTTTATTTAGGTGTTAATCTTTTACTCACATTTAGCATTAGTTTAAAAACAACACATGCACACTCTTAGTTAGTTATGGAAACTTACTAAGAATAGGTCTTAGGGTGAATTGGCTTGGTGAGGTGTCTAGGTGAGGTGTAATCAGTGTGCATTATCTAAATTAAGATATTTAAATAATAAATATGGTGAGGATAATGAATTAAATTAATTAAATTAATATTAGTGGGGTGAAGGGGACCATGGCTAGGTGAATGTGATGAAGGTATTTATTTGTCGAGGGACCAAAGGGGAGTGTGACCTAATTTTGGTGTCTACATTTTGCCTCTTTTTGTTGTGTAGCTTGTATTGGTGTTTAGTGGCTCTATTGGGCCCCAAAATATCAGCTAAGTACAAGAAGGTGAGTGGGCACGCGATACCTAGTCAAAGAAGGGAACACTAGTTGAAGGTGTGCAAGGAAGGGTTCTAGAAGGTTTTTGTGGAACACATAATGTGTGCACACAAGTCAAAATGGATATTATACTTAGCCGTATTTGGCACCCTAGGTAGCACATAAGAAAAGCATGACCCTTGTGGATAAGGTGCCAGCCTAGCAACTGTGGGATCAAGAAGGGAATATTCCAGGCATGCGATGGAGGGTTATAGATGAGCATCATCAAGTAGAGTTGAGATATTAGATCTATGAAGGCATGCTCCCATGGAGGACCACTTCCACACTTGTCGACCGATCCAGTAACTTAAGGCATGGTGGTGGGTGTTAAGGTTATAAATATAAGTTCCCAACAAAATAAATATATAGAAGGAGAAGAAGAGAAAAGAGGTGAATCCCTATAGAAATAGAATGAGGATGTTATGGCTAGGGATTATGAGAGCTCTATGAGTGATGAGCACATTGAAGGGGATGGGTTTTCAGTCCTCTTTGTAATGATGAGCATAGTATATATTTGATGCATGATTTGGCTCTACATAGTTATATGAGGATCTGTTATGACCTCAAGGGATGTAATGTGGGTTATTAACTCTGTTAGAATGAATATAATGATTTGTTATAAATCATCTATGTGTTTAGAAGTATAATAATTATGCATTTCCCTTTAGTATGAAACATCTACATATGTTTCTTGTTATTTCTCTTTCTTGCATCCAATGATATGTCAACTCATTCTAAGTTCATAAGAATGTGGTATAGTTATTTTCTATCCTACATTTGATTATGTCCTAAGATGATGCATTGTCATGAAACTCACAAAAATATAGACTCAACACCCGTGCGTGCCTCAAGTGAGCACCCAACGCTGTTGTGTGATAGTTCGATGCACATGGGATTAAACTATTATTCTAAGGGTATAAAATATGACTACATTTTGGTTCCATTGCTGGGACCTCTTTTCTAAGTTGTGAGAAATGGCATGCATCTTTGTCCCTGTGATGTGTGATGATAGAGCGTCTAACCTTAGAAAGTGTTGAAACATGGTTCAAAAGTATAGAGGATGAGTTTGGTCAAATATTCAGCATTGGACCTGAGTTCAATGCATGTAGATGGGTAGAAGAGAACCTATACCATGAGTTATATGAGAAATTATTTTGCTTCTTCCCAGTAGAACTATATGAATGGATTTTAGCATACACATCCAGATCAAGATGGTACTATAGATCACACATGTGAACCCAAGATGACTATCAGAGGCTTTAGGATACAGATCTGACTTAGATGTGTGTTATTGATCACTGGTGGAAGAGGGTGCTGACCAGTTATACTTTAGAATATGCCATTTCGATGTATTCTTTCCCATAAGTTACTAAGTTTGAGTTTCTAAGGGATCCTAGAGGATCATTTTTGTGTGTTATTCCTTTGGTTATGAAGATATTAGTCATTACTTTGAGTTTAGAAGTATTTTCCATGGTCGATAAGCTTCTCGAGCACTAGGAGAGGAAGCTAGGGTAGAGAAAGATGGCATACATTGTGGCTGAAAAGGAAAGGGAGGAAAGACGACTCAATTATAGCAAAGATCATGAAAGGGAGATGACTAGACAACGTGATGTTGCAAGTGTGATGGATCTATAGAGGAAAATGTTATGGGAAGGAGTTGAGGTTTATGTAGAGGATGTGGAACCTAAGCGGTTTGTATACCCCATTTTGGCAAGCGTGAGAGAGAATCCCCTTTAGCTTGTGATGAGAGTTTGTTATATGGAGAGAGAAGATTCTTTAGTGCACATTTGAACCCACTTAGTGACCAATCCGACACTTGGTTTTCTAGATCAAGGGAAAATTATTTTTAACTCAGTTGGTATTGATGGGAGTAACTAATCTGCACCCAAGAGAAATAATTTTTGTTTGGAACATTCATTTCTGCACAATCCATTCCTATATTTGGCGAATCTTAGGACAAGGTGCAAGTAAGAAAGATTTTGGTATCGCATCGATAGTGGAGTGGGACACATAACGGTAGTGGGAAAATATCACAAAACATTGGCTTGTAGTTCAATGGGATGTTGGGAACCCTTGGCATGACCACTTTAGGACCTTTTTTGACTACAGGAGGTGGATTTGGTGGGTGGAGAGGAATAGGACCTGGTGGATCTAATGGATCTACTAGAGGAGGAAACAACAGAGGGGAACCGAGGCTCTAGATCAAGAGGACAAGGACCTTAGCCACCTCCCCAAGTGTTTTTAAGATGAATTTAGGGGTATTGAAGATGTTATAGAGCATGTGCACAAGTGTGAGTTACTATGGCATGTAAAGGGGATCACTACCCCAGAGCAGAAGGAAAGTTAGTGTGTAACAATGTTGCAAGGGTGTTCACATAGTTGGTATAGGAAGTATGATCCCCATTAGATGGTGGTAGACTACACCATGTTGAAGAACGCCTTCCTCATAGAGTTCCATATCCTAGAGTTTGAGTAGAAGAGCCTCAGTGCTCTGAAGGAGATCCAACAAGGAATGGTAGAGAGTGTGTGGGAATTTGATGTGCATTTCAAGACTCTCATGTCAAAGCTATCCTATGACATTCATCCTTCTCAACATGCCCAATGGTTTTTCGTAGGATTGATAACACCATTTAGAAGGGATCTATCACAAAATAATTTCACCAAACCATGTAAGTCATTGGAATCTACCCCGTGCAATGAAGTTTTGGGAGCATTGATACTGGTGTTAGTCCTTTTCTAGAGGCCCAAATTGCTGCAATGTTGAAGTAGTATCTCGCACCATCCTGGGAAATTGAAATTATATTGGTTGGGACCTTACATCATCTCGTACATTATTAATTTAGGTGCTTTCTAGTTACAAGTGATGGATGGGACGAGGTTACCAGGTCACTTCAATGGGAGTAGGCTGAAGCCCTACTATAAATAAGTGTTCTTGGTGTTTGTAAATAAGGCGGTGTTTGTTTCTTGTGTTTTCCTTTCTCATTTCTTGTTCTCCTTTTTTTTTGTTTTGTGCCTTGTGCATGGTAACCACATTTTTTTTCCAAGTTTCTATGTGTAGAGGACCACGCATCTATTCTAGTGTGGGGTGGAGTGATGTAAATTATAGGCCCATAATAAAATATTGAACTACAAGTAGAAGTTGCGGTAAATGGCCCAGTTTATGGATTAAAAGAGCATAAGGAGTAAGAAGTGCGTATAAAGAGGTGGACAAAAATGGTTTGTTTCAAAAAGGCTTTGCAAAAACCACGTACAAAAAGGATGAAAAGTGCAGGAACAACATGAGGTAGGTGAGGGAAAAAATTAGGTAAAGGACAAGAAGTGCCTTCGAACATATATGTGTGCATAAGAGTCTTTGGTTGGGTTGGATTTTTGCATCCCGAGAAGGTTGTAAAGGAATTTTTACACATGATGTGGCACGTAGGAAAGGGCACTTAAAATTGGCTTAATGGAAAAATCTGCATTTAATGTCAAAGTACAAAGTGGTAGGTGATAGAAAGAAGGAAAAACTATAAATACAAGGTCAGACAAGTCATTCGTTACCTTGTGATTATGAAGTGAAAGAAGATCTTGTGAACCAGAGCATCTAGAGAGAAATTTGTGTGAAGAAAGGAGAATCTGAGGAATTTGAGTGTGCATCTAGAGTAGATATGCAAACCATAAGGAAGGAGTACATGAGCATAAGGAAGGTTTTGTGAATATTGACATCTTGTGGAAGGATTTCCTGGTTAGGGTTTGAAAGCTAGGGCACGAGAGGAAGAAAGTTTCATTTTAGGAGTTGAAGCTTTGGAGTACACTTTGGGATTGAGCGAGCAACGGAGCGAGTAAGAGGAAGGATTTTCTAAGTTCACCTCAAATGGAAGAATGGAACCAAGGAAACCAACCATTTCATTAAATAAAACAAAGGGCAAGGGCAATAGAAATAAAATCATTTCAGTCACAAGCACCAATAAAGAATGGTATGCAAAAATATAGTACCCAGATGGGGTATTTCTAGGAAAAGAATGGCGATTACACTTATGAAAGATGGACATAAGTGATTATAACCATCACATGAGCATAATGGAGAAGGAAATGGAGAGGAGTTGGTCCGATCAACTAACAATAGGATGCCAAATGGAATGCCCATTTACAATGATGAGGTAAAGGTCAAATTAGAGAAGGCTGGACTATTGTAATTGTATGAGTTGCCCTAATTTGGAAGGCCTAAGTACTTTTATCGATGGCTGATGCCGTGCATGTATGAGGATCATTTTAATTCCATGGGGCACAAGATGCACATCACACCACAACTAATATCCAATTTCAAAGACCTCAATTATGAAGGAGATAACATTGATCATGATCTGAGTGACAAAGAAGCTATTAAGGAGACTGTAGCTTCGTATGACTACAAAAAGGGGTCACAATACTTTGACATCACCGAGATACCAAACCCAATGATGAGGATGGCCACATGCTTGGTCACCAAGCTCAATGACCAAGAATGATGGACACAAGTGAACAAGGCACGGCTGAATGTATCTTTGGAAAATATCATAATGAACCATATACAACTTGTCCACTTTCATCGCAAATGAAATTATAAGCAACATGCAGGAGGGATAGAAGATAATCTTTAGTAACGTCCTCCTCACCATATTGTTTTTGGAGATTGGAGTGCCCGATGGGGCAGAAAAATTTGTTTGGGAATATCTTGAAGAGGATCCCTCGCCCATAAAGAGATTTACAAAATATACTTGTGCAACCATGATGACCACTCACAAGGCACGCCTGGAGAAGTGGTATAAGCAAATGCGTGATGCATTTGGGGCTAAGTGGAGGATCCTAGAGTATTTTCCCATGCTCATGAATGGGGAGGCAGAATTTTAGTATACCAACACTTCTACATTGGCATATTTATGTTGATAGATGATAATATGAGTCCATGGTCCAAGCTACCCTTCTCCTTCATTGCGTTATAATTCCAAGCCAATTTTAATTAGTTCAAGGATAAAAGACCAAGATTCAACCTTAGTGAGGTAGATATAGACCACCAAAAGCTAGACCAAAAGCTATTCTACTTAAATAAGAACACGTACGTGGAGATATATGTCTCCCACGAGATATAGGTGATGAAGTGTTTAACACTTCCGATTATAGGAAGGACTACAAGCAAGGGTGTATGTGCGCATAAGTCCAAATTTTGAAAAGGAACTTACTTGGAGAGTGATGTCTCCATACCTGAAAAATCCTATAGGAAGGAATAAGGTCATGCCTAAAAGAGAGAAAAAAGAAGAGGTGCGAAGGCACCAAGTGTTCAAACCACGCAAATGGTCGATTACACCGAGACAAGTGCTAAGCCTAGTACTTACTCATGGAGAAATAAGTCTCTTGTCAAGGTGAAGACCCCAAAATAAGAGGCTCTAGAGCACAAAGAAACCCTCACCCATGAGTAATCACCAAGGAAGAGATCACCTATAAAGGGGAAAGAAAAAGAAGAATCTCTTGTACTAGACTCCCCAGTACGGAAGAAGCGAAAGGTGACGGATGAGGCTGATTCTGAAGAGACAGAGAGGATATATGCCTTCATCGGTGATAGGGATGATGATGATGAACCAGAGGGAGATGAAGACTATCAAGTCTATGAGATACATGATTTTGAGGAAGAAGGAGATGAGTAGACAGAAGGAGATGAGGAGAAGAAGGATGAAGAAGAAGCTAGGATCCAAGGCAAGGGGTTAAGCGAGATTAAAATACAAAGGATCAAAGGACCCCAAGCCTCACAAAGGAACAAATAGACAATGCTATGGAGAAAGAAATGGAAAAAATCATCAAGGACCTAGTAGAACAAGAGGTTAAATGCAGCATGGATGTGGTAATGAAGGAATCTGAGGAGGAGAGTGTAGGAAAATAATATGGCAGCATGGGAGGAGATCCTAGTTTGGCTATAAACTTTCCAAGAGTTACACACACAAGGAGGAAGAGCACATAAATAGTACAAGTTCAAGGAATGGGCTACATCGATGATCTGAATAAGGTGTTTCGTGCATTTTTCTAAAGCAACTCGTGTCAATGGAACAAATTTTAGCCATGGATTCATTTGATGAGGAAGGTGCATACCATCAGACAAGGAAAATTTAATCATGGGCATTTAAGTCCCACATTGATGATCCCAAGTTTGAGGTAAGTGAAGGATCATTGATGAAAGTTCCAAAAAAATGGATAAACCCCTTGGTGAATGTTCAACGATTATTAGATGAGAAAATCTACAATGTGCTCAACAAAGTCTTAGTTGAGGTTGAAGCTAGGATTTTGGAAGAAATGACAGGGTGCGCTTCACAGAGGAAGTGTTAGAGAAAAGGGAAGAGGAGCTCCTAGAGAAAAGAAAGGACCTGAAGTAGGAGGAAATAATCAACACTCAGTTAAGGCATGAGTTAAAGGATGAGAAGGAAAGAGTGCGCGAGGCATACAAGAAGATAGATATGATCACGAGATGTCATTGTCTTAAAGCATCCAGACTTAACACCACCCATGCAAAATTATGGCTCATCCTTGCAATTCTTAGAGGAATTAACCTACATAATCATTATGGAGAGGTAGCCACTTGCCCCGGAATCGGTAGAGGAGGTGTTGGCATGCCAGAGAAAGAAAATAAAATGAAGGTTATGGAGATTGTTTCTCAATACAATAAGATTGTTTCAATGTAAAGTTCACCTCGCAAGTTACCGAGGCCACCTATGATAACTATGTGGATAGGGATAAAGTGGCAAGTATCTTAGTTACCACCCATGTAGTGGAACTCAAGGATTTATAGGAAAAGAAGAAGGGGAATAGGGATGAATGAGACAAAATCTTAGCTAGATTTGAAAAGAAATCGAGGCCATTGAGACCTTGTAGCATGCAATCAAGAACTGGTAAAGGAATTATACCCTTAAATCACTCGAAGGATGGATGCACTTGAGGAATTAGGCAAACAACTGAAGGATATCATAGAGACAATGAGCACTAAGGAAGAAGGGCTTGTTTTTGAAGAAGAACATAGCATGTTGAGAGAGAGGTTGACACTTAGGAAAATTAGAAGCTGATTTAAGAAAGGATTTCCTCTCCTCCTCTAGAAGTAAACAAGTTCCCCATTTCTTCATTCCTTATTCTTCCATCCCAACCATTTGTAAGGATCCACCATTCTTTATTTCTTTATTGAAGAGTGTTTCGAGGATGAAGAATATGCATAGTGTGGGGTGATGTTGGGCCCCAAAATATCAGCTAAGTACAAGAAGGTGCATGGGCACGTGGGACCTAGTCAAAGAAGGGCACATGGATTGAAGGCAAGAGGGTAATGGTTATGATAGGTTTTTACAGAACACATGGTGCACATGTGTAAGGAAAAATAGGTTTTGTACTTAGCTGTATTTGGTACCCTAGGAAGAACATGAGAAAATCATGACCCTTGTGGATAATGTGCTAGCTTGGCGACTGTGGGATCAAGAAGGGAATATTCCAAGCATGCAATGGAGGGTTCTAGAAGAGCATCATCATGTAGAGTGGAGAGCTTGGATCTATGAAGGCATGCTCCCATGGAGGACCACTTCAACACTTGGTGACTGATCTGTAACTTCTGGAAGGCATGGTAGTGGGTGCTAAGGTTATAAATACAAGTGCCCAGTAGAAGAAAGATATAGAAGGAGAAGGAGAGAAAAGAGGAAAAGTCCTATAGAAACAAAATGAGGATAGTATGGCTAGGATTAGGAGATCTCTATGAGTAATTATCACATTGAAGGGGATGGGTTTTCAATCCTCTTTGTAATGATGATAATCATATAGCTTAGATGCATGATTTGGCTTTGCATAGTTATATGAGAATCTGCAGTATGACCTCAAGGGATGTAATGTGAGTTATTAACTCAAGTTAGAATGAATATAATCCTTTGTTATAAATCATCTATGTGTTCGAAGTATAATAATTATGCATTTCATTTTAGTATGAACCATCTCCATATGTTACTTGTTAGTTCTCTTTCCTGCATTCAATGAGATGACAACTCATTCTAAGTTCATAAGAATGTGGTATAGTTATTTTCTGTCCTACATTTGATTATGTCATAATATGATGAATTCTCATGAAACTGATATAAAGGAGAGACTCGGTGCCCACATGTGCCTTGGGTGAACTCCCGGTGCCCATTGGGTGATAAGTCGATGCACATGGGATTATCTTGTTAGTCTAAAGGTATAAAATATGATTACAGGATCAAAAATTTGGGCACCATAGAGCTAAGTTTCCAATATTTGTTCATGCACTTTCATTCTAAGCACAAATAGTTTGAAATTTGATGAGTACTAGAAAAAAACTCCTTAGGTGGTTATTTCTCACCAAATGTAGAAGATTCTTAAAAAGGGGGATAAAGTATTTTTTCATGATTGTTCTCCATGGAAGTTTAACCACTAATTACGGTAGTGCATCCTGATCTTTAAAATGTTATTGATAAATATCTAGTTTTCTTTGAGGATCCTGTAGGATTTGTTCCTAAAAGAGATCATGCTCATGCCATTCGTTTAATTCTAGAAATCCAACCCCCCAACATTAGGCCTTATAGATACACATATGTGTAAAAGAGTGAGATTGAGAAGATGGTTGAGGAAATTTTGGAAATGGGTATTTTTTTCATAGTCGGTGTGCTTATTCTACTCCAGTGGTGATCGTGTGTGTCAAAAGGATGGACGGTGATGCATGTTTTAAGACTACAGAGAAATTAACAAGTACACTATCAAATAAGTTTCCTATTCTTGCCATTGATGATTTGTTAGATGAGTTTCGGGGTGTTGTTTATTTTACAAAACTAGATTTTTATTCTAAGTATCACCAAATTATATTAAAGAAAGAGGATATCCATAATAAATCTTTCGAACTCATCAACAACATTATGAATTTCTAGAGATGCATTTTGGTCTTACTAATGCACCATCCACATTTCGAGTGTTGGTACCCAAATTTTTTTCTCCTTTTCAATCTGAGTAGCATCAGAGATATGGAATGAAGCTTGAAGTTAGATAGATCATGATGTGTGTCATTTTGTAGCTGGGAGGTGATCTAACTGGCACTCAGATTTTTGGAGAGATGGATAGCACTTTGAAAGGATTTGATCTGACCCTCACTATTTTAGGTTGTGCCTTTTCAACCAAGGTAAGAGAACCTATATTGTAACCCCCAAATGGTGAAGGAGATGAATATATCCCTCAATTTATGCAAATAGTATGAAAAGTCCTTGGGAAAATATGATCAACACTCCAAATCTGACTTTCACAAGTTCTCACTCCCAGATCATGGAGATATTTTCAATGTAAGGCAAGGGTTGCTTTGAAGACATTGTATAATCCCGATTTTCCTTGTGCATGTTTGTGGATGGGTTAGATCCTTTTGTTAACATATAATGCAATGCGAGGGTAGTATGGATAGGATTAGTTTGTTTGAATGAATTTTTTGGTGGGGTTTTGACAAGACAAACTGGAATATATCGATCTTTGACAACCTCTACAATACTTAAACAACTATCAGATAAAATGCTTTAAATAATATGGATATTCTTTCAACCAAGAAGAGGCATAAATGGAAGCCTAAGTTGCACTCTTCACACAATATTTGAGAATTCACCACAAAACCTTGAAGTAAAGAACTCAATTAAACACAAAAATCCTTGATCAAACCACGCCTAAGGTACCCCCAAAGGCTTACAAGAAATCTCTGTAGTCAAGGAAGGTAAAGTTATTTTAATTTTTTTTATATCTTTATTAGATGAAGGCTCTTCTAAACATGACATAGAAAATGCCACTAAAATATCAACAAGAAATGGACATTTTGTGTGATTTCTAAAGACTTCCAATGCAATATTGCAACAAGAACAATGAAAACTATTTGCAGGCATTTAAAAAATGATAACAGACATCATATTGCCAAAAAAACACAAATTAAATCAAGAGATTATTAGATTCATCAAGTAGGGGAGAGTTTCATGAACAATCTCAGAGTTGTGTGATGGCTATACACTTGTAACCAACTCACATACATGAAGATCCAAGACAGAAGAAATTATTTTGGTTCTTTGGTGGGTTTTTCAAAAAATGAGCTTTCTCTCAGAATTTTCTCATGATTTTCAACTTCCCTCTTACAATTTCTCCAAAATGCATTATATACCTTATGCCACATTGGAGCCTTCTTTCCCAAGCAAAGAATATTCCATGGGATCAATTTTTTACAAAACAATCCTCATGATTCAATGAAAATGACATCAAATAGAAAAACATTCGCAGGTTACTAGGTGTGCCCAAAAAGATTAAATCATTACAAATATCTGGATCATTATCCATCTTGAAGGCACGTTTTTCATCATTGAGGCATGCAAACACCTTTTACTCATCATTTTCACCTTTTTACCTTTTCAAATTATCTCTGTAACTTTTGATTTTTTCATTTCACATTTTTAGACGGATTATGGTGAAATTTATTTCAAAATCACCTCAGATCAAAGAATTAAGCCATGAAAGTGATGCCAATGATCCTAGAAGGCCAAGACGACACAAAATCACTATAAATTTGATGAATTTTGATGTAAAAATCATGATTCCAAGCTTCCTAGAGCTCCCATGGCGGTCAAAACAAATGGATGCACAACAACCTGTCGATCTTATCCATCTTCTAATCTTGGTCCTCCATGTGGAAGATGCGACTTAGAAATAAGCTTGAGTTACCTTTTTAATTTTTTGGATAAGGACGGACACACGGAAAAAATGATTGGAAACAAATTCGGCCTCATTTTTTGACTTTTTAACCTTTTGGAAAAAATGGAAAAATTTGAATTTTTCCCCCGCCCCTCTACCTTTGAATTTTGGAGCTGACACGTGGCACATGGTGGGTCCCATTGGGATCACACTTCAATTCTGCGCACATTTTGACCTTTTTTGGAAAATTGGAAAATTTTCAATTTTTTCCCCGTGGGCCCGCACCTCCAATTTCTCCCTTGCCACATGTCTCCTTGTGATTCGTTGCGGGCCAGTGCTCCAAATTTGATTTTAAGCCTTTTTACAAAAGGGAAAAAATTCTCTCCTACCTCCGTTGGCCCGCCTTGTCCTCTCGATCCTTCATGGACACATGTCCACCTGTGATTCATTTGCAGTACATGCTAAAAAATTTCATTCTAAACTCTTTTGTAAAAAGGAAAAATCCCCTTTTCTTTCATGGCCCGCACTTTCCTCGACCCTATTAGACACGTTTCCACCTGTGATTGGCCACGGGCCGTGCTCCAAACTTTTAATTTTAAGCCTTCTTTTCGCAAAAGGGAAAAAAATCCCTTTTGCCTCTGCCATCCCACCGACCCACTCAAAATTGATGCCACATGTCCTCCTCTGATTGGAGTGGGGGAAAATTGATTTTGAAACTTTAGAAAAATAGAGCTAAAAAACTCTAAGTCCCCCATCAGCCCGTTCCTCCCTTTTGGTCTTTTAGGACACGTGTCCACTCCCGATTGGGCATGGGGCTTTGGACCATTTTTTGAATTTAACATTTATGCAAAATAAGGTCTAAAAACCTTAAGGGAATCTGACCACCCACCATCCCCCTGCCAATCAGAACATGCCACGCAGTCAAATTTGGAAAAAACAGGTCCCTAGCCCGAAAAATGCCCCATTTGTCAAAAAGGCCAAAAATGAAAAGTTACAACACTTCCCCACTTTTCCTCAGCCAATTAGAATCCACCACATACCCTCTGACTTATCATTGATAATTTGACAGCTAAAATACGCCGTATGATCAAAAACACATAAATTTTCCAATTGTGCCCAAATTTGATTTTTTCTTCATGGGTGATGGATTTTTCACATAAATGATAAATAAAACAAGTTATAAACATTATATGACCATGGCCATGGGTTTTTTTAGGAAATTAAGCACAAATCGATCAATTTTAACACTCCACGATTGGGCAAACATAGAAAAATGGCAGAGCCCATGGATTTGAAAAATTTAGGGCACATTCATAGCAAACTTGGAGATTTCTTTCAAATTAGGGAAAAATAAAAAGTTTGTGAGAATTTTTAAAGCATTTCAACTAGAGGTGAAGAATTACAGACCACCAAATCAAAGGATAAAATGTTTTTGAGTAGATATAGATTTGAAAATTTAAGGCAACATGGTGCAAGCTCAAAAATGGCACCAACATTGGCTCTTGCTTGGGGATGGGCACTCCCAGTGAGTGCCACAAGGACAAAACGTAGACCAAGTGCCAAAATATCCATTGGGAAAAGGAGTCAATATACAAGGTAGTCAAAAACCAAAACCATCCTTCAAAAATGAACTGAGAAACTAACCAGAATGGCTACCAAGAACAAGGGCAAACCACACACCAACAAAACAACAAAAACAAAATAGAAAACAAAGACTATACAATTGTACAATTGGTGCATACCTCAAATTTGGGGATTAATCTAAGAAATGCTTCAAATGTCATCATTAATAGGTAACTCCAGCAATTCCCCATCTAAATCCTTGAGAAAGAAGGTATGTTCACCAATTTTGATATCAATGGCATAAGGGCCCATCCATAATGCATCAAATTTTCCATGCTTTCCCTTGTCTTCATGCCTACTATCCCACAACAAAACCAGATCTCCAACATTGAAGGCTCTAGGAGTGACCTTCTTGTCAAATAATCTCTTTAATTTTTCCCTAAATATAACATGCCTTGATGGGATGCTCTTCTCTCCTCATCAAGCTCAATAATTTGATTGATCCTTGATTCATATGGGCCAAGCTCTTGATCTTCCAACTGTTGGGAAAACTGAAATGAAGATAATTGTAGGTGCAAGGGTAGAAAATCCTGAGTTCCATACACCAATTCAAATGGGCTTTTACCAGTAGCTCTTTTAGGAGTTATCCTATCATCCCAAACTGTAAATTTCAATTGTTCACCCCATTTCTTCTTGTTTTTCTCCAAGGTTCTTCTAATGATCTTCAAAAATTCTTATTGTTGGACTCAGCTTGTCCATTCCCTTGGGGGTTATAGTTTGAATAATAAGTCAGATTGATTCCATATTCATTGCACATTGCCATTAAAGGTTTGGCTCTAAAGCACATGGCATTATCAGCTACAATCTTGATTGGGACTCCAAATCTGCATATGATTTGATTCAACAAGAAGTCCATAACTATTTTGTGTGTTTCTTTCTTGGTGGGGATTGCCTCTACCCACTTTGTAAAATAATTAGTGGCTACAATGATCCACTTATGGCCAACACTACAAGGATTTCAAATCTCACCAATGAAGTCCATCGCCCATTACTTGAAAGGAACTTCAATTGATATAGGTTATAAAGGAAAGGAGCCTAAAGCTTTGGTCTTCCGAGAAACGTTGACAACTATCACATTTTCTAACCAAATTGGTTGTATCTTTGAAGAGAGTAGGCCACCAATAACCAGCTCTCAAAATCTTGTGTTTTTACTCTTCTAGAAAATTTTCCTCCACAAAATCCCCCATGGAAATCAGCAACTATCTTGGGAGTGTCATCTTCATTTATGCATTTCAAGAGGACACCTTCAAGGTTCTTCCAAGCTAGCTCAAGGTCCGTGATGATATATTTTTCGAAGCCACCTTGAGGGCTCTTTTTTATTTTTATTTAAGTGACTAGGGTAGTATAGGTGTTTAAGATAGAAGATCACATCCTTGTACCATTCAAAACTTACCAACTTTGCAAGTGCATCTACCCTTTCTTCCTCTAGCTGATTCACTTCCACATTCTGCAAGTTGCTCTCAGTCATGAGCTTAGAAGGCCCAAACCATGTATTAACTTTGTGGTTTGGATGTCTATATCATACTCTTGCATCTTGTTCACCCACCTACATATTTTTCTTGAGATCTCCATCTCTGATAAGATGTCTTTCACCATGGTGTGGGGAACATAAGAAACAACTTTTGAACTCAATATATAAGGCCTGAAAACTTTTGTTACTTTCACCAAGGAAAATGCTTGTTTCTCCATGATTGTATACTTCAGCTTAGCTACTTATAAAGCCTTACTAAAGAAGAAAATAGGCCTCTCATCCCCATTCTCATCCTTTTGTAGAAAAATAGAAGCAATGGTATACTTAGAGGTAAAGGAAAATATTTGGAAAGGCCTCTTATAGTTTAGGGCTATTAAAATAGGTGCATGTTTAAGTGCATCCTTAATTCCTTCAAAATCTTGAATGGCAACCTCCTTCCATTTGATAACTTGGTCTTTCTTTAGCATGATTTTGATTGGAAGAGTCAACTCAACAAAGTTGGAAACAAACCTTCTAATAAAATTAATTTGACCAAAGAAAGATTGGATGCCTTTCTTGGTTCTTGGGATAGGTACTTTGTTGATTACTTCCACTCTCTCAGGGTCTATCATAACACCATCTTTTGACATAATGTGACCAAGAATATTGGCCTTTTGCACACCAAAATGACACTTCTTTGGATTAAGAGAAATTTCATACTCCCTACATCTGATCAACATCTTCTCCAAGTGCTGCAAATGATCACCTCTCTGCCTTGAAAACATAGTCACATCATCTTGGTAAACTGCAATGAACTCATTAATGTAACCAACAAAAGCAACATCCATTGCTCTTTGAAAAGTGGCACCAGCATTCATCAAACCAAAGGGCATCCTAACAAAAACATATGTTCCCCAAGGAGTAGTGAATGTTGTCTTAAGTCTTTCTGATTCTTTGACAACCACTTGATTGTATCCGGAGAAACCATCCAATGTAGAAAGCAACTCAGACCCTATCACAAGCTGCAACATATTTTCCATATTTGGCAAGGGATAGTTGTCCTTCATGGATTCTTTGTTTAGATTTCTAAAATCCACACAAATTCTGATGTCTCCATTCTTCTTTCTAACTAGCACAAGGTTTGCAACCCAAGATGAATATCTAGTGGGCTGAATAATACCTCCATCTCTCAACTTCTTTAACTCCTCTTGCATTTTCATGGAGAGAAGTGGATTAATTGGCCTTTGCCTCTATCTAAATGGCTTAGTCTTTGCCTCAAGAGGGATCTCATGTTGAAACAAGTCTTCTCTATATGCTTTTATCTCAGAATAGGACCAAGCAAGGTAGTCTTGATATTTTTTCAAGAGTTGGGCATAGGACTGTTTTTCCTCTTTACTTAAATTTCTACCTAACCAAATCTTCCTTGGTTTACCATTAGTGCCCAAGTTATGCTCTTCCACATCTCTTGAGGTAGACATGTTTCTATTTATGATGCAATCAACATTGTTAAAATTTGACTCAAGTGCAACAAGACCTCTAGGAATGGTGTTTGTTTTCAATTGGATGATGTCTAACTCAAACATTGTTTCTCTTCCTTCATCATGCATACCATTGCCTCCCAATAAATATTCTGATTTTCAAATTCACCTTGGTTTTTCAATAACCTTAGCACTTGAGCATCATCATTAAAAACATTCCAATGTTTCACATTATTAGGGACAGTTGGCCTAGTTAGCACTTCAATGTTGTATTCACAGTAAGGTGAAATGGTGCAATTTACAAATATAGAACCCAGCACTAACAAATTTTTAGAAGTAGCATTGAGACCTCTTTCATGATACAAAATTTTAAAGGAATCAAACATTTCAATTAGATCCCAAATTGCATGCTTATATTGTTTCATACGCTGATTTTTATAGCATACAGTTTTCTTATTTGTTTGACAACCAGCTCTGAGTCTCCTTTTGCAAAAATATCTTTCACTCCATACTTCCATGCAATTCTTAACCCCAACAAAAATGCCTCATACTCAACAACGTTGTTAGTGCATTCAAAATTAAGTTTGAAGGAAAAAGCAAACTCTTCCAAACTAGGAGAAAGTAGAACTATACCAGCACCATTCCCAAATTTGGAGCAAGCTCCATCAAATAGAAATGTCCATGGAGAACCTACCATATCAAGGAACTTTTATTTGTCCATCTTTTTTTCTTTTCCATCAGCAAAACCAATGAAATTCTCAGCATCTACATCAGCAAATAACACTTCATAGGAAGCATTGTTGGGATCTTCAATTAGGTGCAACATCTTCTTCTCACCATAAAGTTTAACAAGGCTTCCCTCAATTGGAATGGTGGAAAAAGACATGTCCATATAAATGCTGCCACCAACACTTGTAGCCCATTTTCTTGATAAAAGCATACCCCATTTGGCAGGGCAGTCAACAATTACAACATCAAGTTTCAAATTCTTACCTGGATAGGCTGCAAGTTGCACTACCAAACCCTTCACACAACCAACCACCAGCACTTCCCTTGAATCCATGGTAGTACACTTCCCATAGGAAGCTATCACTTTGATATCAAAATCATTCATGGCTTCTAGAGGCATGACATTACATGATGGACCGGAATCAAACATACAATTGTGAAGTAGCCTATCTTTTATGAGAAAATTTGTAAAGAATGGATCAACATTCAATTGGGAATTAACCAAGGATGTTCCCAAATAAACATCAAGAGCTTCCCCAAGATCCTCTAATGCTGGTGGTGTTCCAAGGTCTGCAATGATTAGAGGAGGGGTTTCAAAAATGTTCACATTTTTGTTTGGGGTACTCTTTTATTCCTTCAATCCCAAGTATTCAAATGCTCTCTTATTGTGCTTAGGTATTCTAAGTAACTCACCGATTGGAACACTCACTTTTATTTGGCTCAATACTTGGGCTATGTCATAGGGAACACTCTTTGGAAAAATAGCATTGGAAGGGAGACAAGAAGATTCATTATATGGCAATGGATTCTTGGTAGCTTGGGCATGAGGAGGACTGAAATTTTTGTTTGGGACAGCAGAAATTTTGACAAGTGCTTCTCTCCTAGGAGCTTCTTTTGGAATTCTTATGAGCAAGGGTGTTTTAGGTTAGGCTTGAGGCCCAACTACCTTAACAAATTTACTTCTAGTGTTATAGTATTTCTCTTGAGCTACAACAACATTCATCAACAATTGTCTATCTTCCTCCGAAGGGATACCACCATCATATTTCTTAATCATCAAAGCTCTTAAGTATTCAAATTCATTGTTAGGAATTTCAAAAGATTGCACTACATCAACTTCAAGAGCATGAGGGGGAAGAAATATTTGTACCCGTTTGATGCAATCCCAAAATTTGCAGCTATCCTAGCACTTATTACTTCAATAGATGTTTCTCCTCCTTGTGAGCTTGAAGAACAGCCCATCATGTAAATATCATCATCAATACCATCATCATTATTAGCTTCACCTTCTTACTGGTCCACTTCAATTAGAGGATGGGGTAGTAGACACCTATCACACCAATCAATATCAGCAACCTCTTCAATAATATCAACCCTATCCATTAAGGTATCGGAAACACTCTTCCTTCATGTGTTGGAGGATGTCTATTTGCAGATCTTATAGGCTCTTTACCTTTTCATCAAACCTCTACTCATTCCTATGGTGATTACCAAATCTATCTTGTGCTTGCTACCTAGGCTAACCTTGTGAAGTCTACCCAATTCCCTTCTTAGCTCTTGCCAACTTGTATGAGATTTCTTTGACAGCCCCTGCCAAATTTTTCACAACCTCTTCTAAATCAGCACCTTTGCTAGCTTGAGGTTTTTCAGGGTTTATCAATTTTACACCATCTCTCTTGAGAGGTTTACCAATGGCTTTAATATTGTTTTCAATCTGCAGTGCCATGGTAAAATCCTACCTCAAATTTGTAGGGTTTTTGTCTCTTAAGTAATAGGTTTGTCTTTTTATCAAATGCATCTGCATATTTGATTAAACAAGATTCATCACAAGGCCTCAAATTAACTAACAACCTTCTCAAAGTTTTATTAAACCTTGTGTTGAAGTCATGAACTAACTCATTGGGGTTCTTCTTGATATTCTCAAATTTAGACAAGAGAAACCTAGGATCAGTCCTATCACCATATTACAACCTAAATGCATTCTTCATTTTATTCCAAGAGTCAATAGAATTATCAGGCAGATCCTTGTACCAATCCCTAACATCATCTTCTAGTGTATGAATAAACAATTTGACATACACATCCTCAAACTCTATCTCAAAATATTCCATCATATTATCAAAAAATTTGAGATGCTGATCACCAGTAATAGCATTGTTACCCTGGAATTTTGGCAACCTATTTCTGACATCTTGTGGGACAGCATTTGGGTAACCATCCATTCCTCTAAAATTTATAGGACCAAAGGTGTTAACAACAAATGGAGGTCTAGGCTGAGCCATATTGTTTGGTGGGGGTGATCTTGGAGGTGAAACAAGCTGATGAGGAGTGAGAGGTCTTTGGGGAATGGGAATGAAATCTTCAAAATAGATCTCTCTTAAGGGCTCTCCTTCTTGATGATCTCTAGAAAATTTAGAAAATACAGGAGTAGATTTAGGAGAAAGCCTTTCAAATGCACAAGAAGGTCCCTCACCTGATGGGGAATTCAAATCAGCAATAGGATTTTCTGAATCAGATCCACTTGAAGAAGAATTACAGTCCTCAATAACAGTTGCTCACTTTCAAACTCAATAATAGGGATCTCCTTTCTTCCAGTCAAGTCTCCAACAACCTTCCACACCTTTCTTCCCTCTAGCTCTGAGTTTTATGAATCTGTAAACAAATTCTTAGTAGAATCCTTGAAGAAGAGTTTTTATATTTGAGCAAAAATTATAAATGACAGAGAGGTAAGACAACTGGTATTTTCAATATCAAATCAGCATGGAGTCGCCACTAAGGACTTTCACCTTAGTTGTGCAAATGCACTAAAGTAATCTATCAAATGTTTGCTAGCACTGAAAACTTTGCAAAGCCTTATAAATCAGACCTTCTTCTTCTTAGATCAATCAATCACAATGCACCCAAAGTGTATGAACTACTAGGAAATGGAAAAAGGGCAGACAAAACTTGAAACCCTTTTTTAAAACTTGTAGATCTAAAGCATAGAATGATATTTTAACAATGTAGCAGCTCAAATACTTGAATACAAAAATTCTCAAACTCTTCAAACACTCCACAAACACCAAAAATTATAAGAAGTCCTCGCAATGGCGCCGAGAAAGTGTTGGTACCCAATTTTTTTCTCCTTTTTAGTTTGAGCAGCATCAGAAATATGGAATGAATATTAGATTCATATATATCATGATGTGTGTAATTTTTTAGCTCGGGAGTTGATCTAACTGGCACTCAGATTTGTGGAGAGATGGATAGCACTTTGAAAGGATTTGATCGACCCTCATTATTGTAGGTTGTGCCTTTTCAACCAAGGTAAGAGAACCTATAGTAACCCCCAAATGGTGAAGGATATGAATATATCCCTCAATTTACAAAAATAGTATGAAAAAGCCTTGGGAAAATATAATCAACATTCCAAATTTGACTTTCACAAGTTGTCACTCCTAGATCATGGAGATATTTTCAATGCAAGGCAAGGGTTCTCAAGGCATTATATAATCTTCATTTGTTAGATCATTTTGTTAACAAACAATGCAATGCAGGGGTAGTATGGGAAGGATTAGTTTCTTTGAATGAATTTTTGGTGGGGTGTTGACAAGACAAAGCTGGGATATATAAGATACTTGACAACCTCTACAATAATTGAACAACTATCAAATAAAATACTTCAAATAATTAGGATATTCTTTCAACTAGAAGAGGCATAAATGGAAGCCCAAGTTGCAATCTTCACACAATATTTGAGAATACACCACAAAATATTGAAGTAAAGAACTCAATTAAAAAAAAAGTCTTGATCAAACCACGCCTACGGTACCCCCAAAGGCTTACAAGCAATCTCTGTAGTCAAGGAAGGTAAAGTGATTTTAAATTTGTTTATCTCTTTATCAGATGAAGGATCTTTTGAATATGAGATTGTAAATGCCACTAAACTATCAACAAGAAATGGAGATTCTATGTGATTTCTAAATACTTTCAATGAAATATTGCAACAAGAACAATGAAAACTATTTGCAGGCATTTAAAAATGATAACAGACATCATATTGCTAAAAAAACACAAATTAAATCAAGAGCTTATTAGATTCATCAGTAGGGGAGAGTTTCATGAACAATATCAGAGTTGTGTGATGGCTATACACTTGTAACCAACTCACATACATGAAGATCCAACATAGAATAAATTATTCTGGTTCTTTGGTGGGTTTTTTGTAAAAATGAGCTTTCTCTCATAATTTTCTCATAATTTTCAACTTCCCCTCTTAAAATTTCTCCAAAATGCATTATATACCCTATGCCACATTGGATCCTTCTTTCCCAAGCAAATAATATGCCATGGGTTTAGGTTTGTTACAAAAAAATCCTCACGATTCAATGAAAATGACATCAAACAGAAAAAGATTCGCAGGTTGCTAGGTGTTCCCAAAAAGATTAAATCATTACAAATATATGGATCATTATTCATTCTGAAGGCATGTTTTTCATCATTGAGGCATGCAAACACATTTTACTCATCATTTTCACCTTTTTACCTTTTCAAATTACCTCTGTAACTTTTGATTTTTTCATTTCATGTTTTTGGATGGATTAGGGAAAATTTATTTCAAAATCACCTCAGATCAAAGAATTAAGCCATGAAAGTGATGCCAATGATCTTAGAAGGCCAAGATGACACAAAATCACTATAAATTTGATGAATTTTGATGTAAAAATCATGATTCCAAGCTTCCTAGAGCTCCCATGGCAGGTCAAAACAAATGGATGCACAACAACCATCGATCTTATCCATCTTTTAATCCTAGCCCTCCACATGGAAGATGTAGACTTAGAAATAAGCTTGAGTTACCTTTTTAATTTTTTGGATAAGGATGGACATGTGGTAAAAAATGATTGGAAACAAATTTAGGCTCATTTTTGACTTTTTAACCTTTTGGAAAAAATTGAAAAATTTGACTTTTCCCCGCCCCTCCACCTTTGAATTTTGGAGCTGACACATGGCACATGGTGGGTCCCATTGGGATCACGCTTCAATTCTGTGCATTTTGACCTTTTTTGGAAAATTGGAAAATTTTCACTTTTTTCCCCATGGGCCCGCACCTCTGATTTCTCCCTCACCACGTGTCTCCTTGTGATTCGTTGTGGGCCAATGCTCCAAATTTTGATTTTAAACCTTTTTTGGAAAAGGAAAAAATTCTCTCTTGCCTCCACTGACCCACCTTGTCCTATAATCCTTCATGGACATGTGTCCACCTATGATTCATTTGTGGGGGCACGCTAGAATTTTTCATTCTGAAATCTTTTGTAAAAAAGGGAAAAATCCCCGTTTACTTCCATGGCCCACACTTCCCTCGACCTGTTGGAATTTTTTCCACCTATGATTGGCCACGGGGCCACGCTCCAAACTTTTAATTTTAAGCCTTCTTTTTGCAAAAGGGAAACAATTCCCTTTTGCCTCCGCCGGCCCGCCGACCCACTCAAAATTGATGCCATGTGTCCTCCTCTGATTGGAGTGGGGGAAAAACTAATTTTGAAACTTTAGAAAAATAAAGCTAAAAAAATCTAAGTCCCCCATTGGCCCACTCCTCCCTTTTTGGTCTTTTAGGACATGTGTCCACTCCCGATTAGGTGGGGCTTCAGACCATTTTGTGACTTTAACATTTTTGCAAAATAAGGTCTAAAATCCTTAAGGGAATCTAACCATCTCCTAACCCACTGCCAATCATAACATGCCACGTAGGCAAATTTGGAAAAATAGGTCCCCGGGCCCGAAAATGCCCCATTTGTCAAAAAGGCAAAAAATGAAAAGTTACAACACTTCCTCACTTTTCCTTAGCCAATTAGAAGCTGCCACATACCCTCTAAATTCTCAGTGATAATTTCATGGCTAAAATATGCCCGTCTGAATGTAAAACAACAAAAAAAAATTCCTATTGTTCCCAAATTTGATTTTTTCTTCGTGGATGATGGATTTTTGCATAAAGGATGAATGGAACAAGTTGTTAAACATTATATGACCATTGTCATGGGTTTTTTGAGGAAATTAAACACAAATAGATCAAATTTAACACTCCATGATTTGGCAAACACAGAAAAATGGTAAAGCCCATGGATTTAAAAAATTTAGGGCACGTTCATAGCAAACTTGGAGATTTCTTTCAAATTAGGGGAAAACAAAGAAGTTTGTGAGCATTTTTAAAGCATTTCAACTGGAGGGGAAGAATTAAATACCACCAAATCAAAAAATAAAACATTTTTTGAGTAGATACAGATTTGAAAATTTAGGGCAACATGGTGCAGGCTCAAAAATGGCACCAACATAGAGTTTGATGAATTTGGTATTTCACCATTCCTATAAAGTTTGTATTATTATTTTTAATGATATCCTCATCTACAGAAAATCATGGGAGAAAAATTTACATTATTTAAATATGGTATTAGAAACCCTCACGAAACATAAACTATATTCCAAACCTTTGAAGTGTTCTTTTGGGGTAAAGGAAGTGGAATATTTGAGCCATATTTTCTCTCACAAATGTGTTAAGGTGGACCCTCACAAGATCAAGGCCATTGTGGAATGGGAAGTTCTAAGAACCCTCAAGCATTTACTAGGGTTGTTAGGTCTCACGGGTACTATCATAGATTTGTAAAGAACTATGGAAATATAAAAGCACCACTCATAACATTATTTAATGAATACTCCTTTCATTTTAATGAGGAATCTTCTAGGGTATTTGAAAAATTAAAGGAGGTGATGTGCACCACCCAATTATTGAAATCCAAGATTTTTCTTAGACCTTCATAGTTGAAGGTGATGCTTCAAGAAATGCGATCAAGGTAGTACTCATGTAAGAAGAAAATTCCATAGAATTTGAGAGCTAGATACTAAAAGGAAAAAAAATTGAATCCCACCTATGAGAAGGAAATGATGAAAATCTTACATGCAATCAAAAATGGAGACCATACTTGATGGTATACACTTCAAGTTAAAAACTTATCATGATAGTTTGAAATACTTCTTTGAGAAACAAATATCTTTAGAAGAGAAATAAAAATGGGTCACAAGGATGATGGGTTATGACTTTGACATTATTTATAAGAAAGGGAAGGAAAATGTGGTCATTTTTGCATTATCTATGAGGGATGAGTGCACATAAACATTTTTATGTGTCAATTCTATACTAAAGGTAGATTAGATAGATCAAACAAGGGAAGAATGGTAAAAGATACAGAGACCTAGAATCTCATTCAAAATATCAAAAATATCCAACCATATCCACAAAAATTATGTGGAAGGGTGATACATTATTGTATAAGGACATGTTTTATTTTTGTAAGAACTCTACACTTAAACATCGTGTTCTTTCAGAGCTCCATTCTTCTCCACTAGGTGGCCATTCTGGGTTCTTGAAAATTTATCATAGAGTTAAACAAGATTTATTTTAGGAGGAGTTAAAATGATATGTTTTAAAATTTGTGGCATAATGTTTTGTGTGTCAACATAATAAGGGAAAGACCATTAATACAATGGGTCTCCTACAACCATTGGTTATTCCTAACAAGAGATGGGAAGAGGTAGCTATGGATTTCATCACAGGATTTCCTAAATTATAAGGGAAAGTTTCATCATGGTTGTAATGGATAGAATTACCAAGTATAATCATTTTTGTTCCCTATCTCATCCTTCCATGGCTAGTAAAATTTCCATCTCTTTTATAGAAACAGCTCCAAATCTGCATAGCACACCCAAAATTAGAGTAAGTGATCACAATCCAATATATACAAATAATTTTTAGACTGAGTTTTTCTCTTGTTTTAGAACCCAATTGACCCGAGTTCTTCTTATCATCCCCATTCAAATGGGGAAACTAAGGTGGTAAATAAATGATTAAAGGGTATCTTCGATGTTTTACTTTGGATAAATAAGAATATTGGGTGCAATGGTTTCCACTTACGAATGGTGGTATAATACTTCATGGCATACTTCATCCAAAATATCTCCATTTTTGGTGCTTTACAGTACCATTCTCCATCACTCATCTCTAGCTTGTAGGTCAAACCTAAGGTGAGAGAAATCAAATATCACATTCAACACCAACATGGGGTACTTTCTATCCTTAGAGATAATTTGGAAATGAAACAAAACTACATGAAACAATAAGCTGATCAACACCATAATGAGAACAAATTTGAAGTGGGGGAATTTGTTTCTATACATTTGCAACCATATAATTATTTTTCCTTAAAACAACATAAGAATGATAATAAGCTTGCACCTAAATACTATGGTCCTTATCAAGTGTTATATAAAATTTGTAGTGTGGCATATAAGTTAGAGCTCCCTAAAGGAAGTAAAATACATCCATTCTTCCATATTTCTTTCTTGAAAAAGAAAATTAGCAAGCACATTTCAACCCAGTCACTTCATCTTAAACTAGATGAGGAAGGAAGGATCATATTCGAACCTAAATTTATTCTTAAAACACACACCAAAATATTGAGTACTATATTCATTATCGAGTATCTGATCAAGTGGAAGAATATGAATTATGAGGATGTAACATGGTAAGATGAAGCATTTCTACAGCAACATCTAGGGCTAGAAAACATTGGGGAAAATGTTTCTTTGAAGGGGAGGGGCATGATATGCCCTTATTCATATATCTTATATTGGATATTTAGTGTCAACTTGTGGCTTATATAATCTCTCTTCTTGTCATATGTTATTCATTTATGCTTTCATATGTTTAGTAGGTTAGCCTTGGTGTTTTCCATTGTATATGAGTGGTATATATAGGTGGTATTAAGGAGTATTCAATCATCATATTGAGCAATTGAGTCTTATTTTATGGTTTTGAGGTTTCCCCCTTAAAAGTGGCTAAGCTATTATACTTGCATATTGTGATAACTTATCTACAACTTTGTGTGCTTTGGGTGTTCTATTATTGTTTATATTCATATTTATCTAAGTAATTTCATTACACATATTGAATACGCCTTAATTTATTGATGTACTATTGAAACTCTAAATAAATTTTTCTAGCAAGGCTTGTCCCCATGCATACATTGTACCTTGCTTTATGAAATCCAACAATGCCTCACCTAACCCCCATGGGAACATATAACCTTAAAAATATGGAAAAATGATACTAAAAATCATGCTACATAGATTGGTCATCACTCAAGTACCTACTCACTTCTCATATACCTCACGATATTTGAATCCACCATTGTCAATGTCAATATGAAATCTACCACCGGCCCATACAGCTTCTAAAATATCTCATCACTAAGACTACCCGCTTACCCTCTATATGAAAGCGAATATCCTTCATATGTCCTCTAATGTGATAGTCATCTCACCCTTCACCAGATGAAATGTGTTCATTTCACTATCCCACCTCTACATTAATTCTATCAATAAACACACATCCATCCCCAGCCTTCTCGATCCATGTAATGTAAAATAGACCCACCCTTTCTTTAGTTGTGTTATTTTATAACATAATTTATACATAAACCCTTAAAATGGGTTTCTTAATGTCACAAATGAAAATCCTGCATCCACCAAACACCCATATCATCAGTCCCATACTCCATAAAATAAACTTCAAATTTTCACATTTGGCGATTGCAAGTTGGTTATAGTGTGCTCACAAAGTAAGGTTGTACACAATTGTAAGGCATTTATGGGTTGGTCGCAGCAACCTCCAAAACTTAAAGATAAAAAAAATAGGAAAATTGAAAATATAGCAAAAAACATGCCTACCTCGACCTGGGTGTCCTCTACCTCGGTGTAAACCTCCCACATAGATGTGTCATCTCTACCACCCCTATTCTATTATTTGATCCCCATGTGTCCAAATGGGCCCCTTTTCCATCCCGTCACTTATATATGATCCATACATGTAGCCATAATGCACACTAGTCCTATCTCAGTCACACCTACAACTAACCCCGCATCCCATATAGTCACACCCGTAAGTGTGTCAAACCCCTCACTCAACTATGGGGTACCACACTCATCAGCTACCTATATCTCTAAATCTACCTCTAATGGCTCACCTTTAGCTTTCCTCCCAATCACACCCATGACCGGAGCATCACCCAATCGTTCCCTTCTTCATCACACTCCCCTTCATCACTTGTGATTTTAACCGACCATTTCTCACCCTATCATCATTCTCCCTTCTCCAAGTCACTTCTCCCCAAATTTGTTTCACCGTTCCCCCACATCATGACTATTCCCCACATTCCCAACCCTACCTTGCTTCTTCCACCTCTCTACCTATTATACTGACCTCACCCAACTCCTTCCCAACCCAGTCATCCCCGTGACTGGGAAATCCACCCTCTCCTTACCACCACTATTTCATCTAGCCCCTACACCTCTCTACCCACTCTACCACTATCCCCTACCTCCCATCACTTCACCCTTCAATCATCCTAGTAACACCCACAATTGGAACACTATCTCCCATATTACACCCTGAGACACCCTAAAATATCATATTACACATTCTAAACCTTAGAAATCACCTTGTAATTACTTCATAGTAAATTACAACCATTTTTTTACCACTTTTGATATATTCTACTATTTTACAACCTTTAACAACATTATCTTGAATAAACTTATATCATCCTTATTGCTCACACATGGTCTTGAATTATTAAATATTTATATTATAAACCCTATTACACTCATATCTCATTCCTAGGATTAATTAATTAATCATATCACTCTTATTATTCATCCCTATCCCATTAGCTAATTTTTTTCATGAGGGGGCTCATTAGCAAGGTAATATCCTAGCATGTTCATTCATATCAAGGTAATTAAAACTAATAAAAGAAAAGTCATACCGATAAAATTTAGGGGGTGGAAGGGTTTAATTAATTAATATTCTGAATTAGGTATTGGGGGTAGGTTAGAGATGTGGGCTAGGGAAACATGCATGCTACTATGGAGTGGTTGATGGTCCACTAGAAAACCAATTTGAGAGTTTGTGAATCTCTTATAAAATCACATACGAGTGGTTAATGGTACTCTTTGAAAACCATCGATTGTAGAACATGAGAAAGTACTAGAAAAATATCACCCATGTTCGCACTAAGGAGGGTAGTGTTATGAATATTCCTTGGATTGGTGCTCACATTATTATTTGTAATAGTTAAATTTAATATTCATATATTACATTAAAAAGTTAATGTGTTATTAAGATATTAATATTGTTATATTAATATCATATTTGTGCACGAGAAAAATAAAAGATTGTAATATTATTAATATGAGTCATAAAACAAATCATTATTAATAATATAGGATATTGTATTAGTTGTGAGTTTGTTGAATAAACAACTCATGTAGACTATTGTGTGTGGAGATATTGGTGGGATATATGAGAGAATAGTGGTGAGTGATCATAGGAGATATTAGTGGGATGATATTGGTAATCCTCATCTCTTTGTTTATATGAAATGGAAAAGATTTATATTGTAAGCTCTCTCACCATGTTATTAGCTCCAAAATTATTCAATCAATAATATAGATTGTTTATTATATTTTTTCTCTTATTTTATGTTTATGTTATTATCTTCATTCTCGCAACATTGTCTCTTATTGATTTTTACAATTATATAATGTAATTGGTGTTTATTTATATTAGATAAGATATCAATTTCACATAATTTGGTATCATAGTAGGATAGGAAACGTTATGAGATTCATTGCAAGAAAACCACAGCCTATTGAACGTAGATCTAAGAGTTTTGAAGCTTTCGTTGCCATTTTCTAGATTCGATCTTCAAAACAAATGAATGGTAATTCACGTTTTCTCAAAAACACAAATTCGTAATTTTGTGAAATTTTTTTGGGTTTGATTATTTTTGTTATGGAAAAATACTATCAAAAATTATAGGAATAGAGATCATATTTTATGATAAATCATGGAAACAATTATGATATTTATGATTATTTTCTAAAAAAATAATTAGTGATTTCTAACAATACAACTTTGATATGCTTTATTATTTTGGCTAAATATAAAGCTGATATTTATTGTAAGGGTGCATTATCGGTTGAACTGACACCCAATAGAGTTGTAAAATGAACCTCAAAGAAAACTTCACCTGAGTTAGCAACATCACGATGGAGGAAGGAGATTAATTAGTGACCTCTCGCCAACTGCAGTGAAGGGGCCACACAATGAATTTGTGGCATTTATTTTTGTTGTGTGTTTAATTTTCATTGTGTGATGTAATAAGAACAGATGATTTATTCATGTTCACTCTTGTAATAAGTGAGCTCTTGCATGAGCGATATTTCTTATATTTTCCCTTGAATGTAAATATGGGGTTGGGAAACATGTACATTGTTATGAAGTGGTTGGTGGTCCACTAGAAAACCAATTTGAGAGTTTTTAAATCTCTTATAAAATCACATACTGAGAATGGTTAATGGTACTCTTTTAAAACCATCAGATTGTAGAACATGAGCAAGTACTATACGTAACTCACCCATGTTCACACTAAGGCGGGTAGTGTTATGAATATTCCTTGGATTAGTGCTCACATTATTGTTTTTAATAGTTAAATGTAATATTCATGTATTAAATTAATAATTTGGTGTGTAAGATATTAATATTGTTATATTAATATCATATTTGTGTGAGAAAAATAGAAGATTGTAATATTATTAATATGAGTCATAAAACAACTCATTATTAAGAATGTAGGATATTGTATTAGTTGTGATTTTGTTGAATAAAAAAATCACGTAGATTATTGTGTGTGGAGATATTGGTAGCATATATGAGAGAATAGTGGTGAGTGTTCATAGGAGAGATTAGTGGGATGATATTGGTAAGCCTCATCTCCTTGTTTATAGGAAATGGAAAAGCTATATATTGTAAGCTCTCTCACCATGTTATTAGCTCCAAAATTATTCAATCAATAATATAGTGTGTTTATTATATTTGTGCTCTTATTTTGTGTTTATGTTATTATCTTCATTCTGCAACATTGTCTCTTATTGATTTGTACAATTATATAATGTAATTATTACTTATTTATATTAGATAAGCTATCAATTTCACATCGAAGAAATATTGATAAATAGTTAAAGATTATTGTTAAGGTAATTATTAGTAGGTATTAAATGGTTTCAAACTATCTTTCTCGAAAAAAAAAGACATTTAAAAAATAATTAAGTGGGAAAATTGATATATTTTCTATTTGGTATATGAGAGTATAAATTAAAAGGGGTAAATAAGCGTGTATTCGAAAAATGAGTATATAAGGTACATGGAAAAAATAGGGGTATTGTCATTCTAATAATATAACTAGAGGGGATATTATCAATTGAATAATTAGAGGTAAAAACTAGCATTAATAGTATTCTTTAATACCCTTTAAATGAACGTTGTATACCATAATTTTACTAAGTGAACTCTGCAATGGAAAAGTGACAAGCGAGCGTGGGAATCTACAAGCAACTCTTCCTCGCACCCGACCTCCCGAGGTCATGCCGAGACAGCTGGTGGGGATTAAATATGTGTGGGATGCAGACAAGCTTATTGGACAATCTGATGTCTTCGACACGCACTAGTGGAAATTGCGAATCTAAGGAAAAGAAGGCTCTCCTAACCTAAACTGGTGTGATAGATCGATCGGCAAGGATGACTGCTCAAAGGCTCCAATCAATATTGAGCTCTGGAGTGATTCGGTCTATGGGTTGTGGAATACGTGGGAAATGTCCTGGGATAGTTTCGTGGATGTCTCTAGATAAGGTCATAGGGCGGATGGTAAATATATTTGACTCTATGGGTGATTTTCTGGCCTAGTCCATAACTCCTTAGCTTTTTTAGCTGCTATGTCTAACAAGGATAACTGTTCAATGATGATAGGTGGAAGTGGAGTAGATCTGAATACTAGTGTACGTAGGCCAGTATCTATGTTTGATTCACTTATGGGCTCGTTGGGATGTGGGATTTGTGGGTCACAACCATAGATTCATACTTGTTGTGGTCCTACTATGGTCATGTGCTGAATCAATCCCTAATCCCTAGTATCCAATGGTCATATGCCTTTTCAAAACGTATTCGAGAATTAATAATTGTGTGAGCTTCTCAGAGTATTTTACAGGTGTTCGTGTGACTTGAATTCTTAAGTGGTATCTATATCTATGAGAGTTTCTCCGACGTCTAGTTTGGGACCAAGGGATCAATACCAAAGTTTTTCTCTCTTTCAAACCCTTCTACGGTCATGTAGATTTGAATCTGATAATCTATAGTTTGGTTGATTTGACCAAAACGTATGCATTTTTTCGTCTTCTATGTTTAACCCGCTTAATTGGAAACTGATTTGTTATAAGTTTATCGTTGTTCGGAAGACTTGGATCCTAAGATTCTGATCTATATCGAGTTATTGTTGTGATGAGATTTGGTTGGGGCATGATTGGCTCAAATACGTATTCTCTGGGCTCTCTAGGTCCCGTGATTGTCATACAAAAGCAATAATGTAAACTAAATGCGAAAAACTAAAATTAACTATGCGAGGTATGTCTATAACATATATAACCTCTATATTTTTTTATTTTTTGATGAACTTTATAAATGAATTTGAAAGAGCAAATATTTTAATATATCTAGAAATTGACAATTAACCTAGTGTCAAATTTTAAAACAAACAAAGTAACTAAGTATAGCTACTTTCCTGTGTAGTTGTAAATCTATTCTAAACAATGAAATAACTGATCTAATCTATTTGAAAGACTCTCGATCCTACCTCAGAAGTGAGGAAAGAATCATAGTCTCTCATAAACTATCAATCCCCATAGCTTCCCTGGCAATATCGAAAGTAAAATTGACTGAAATAAAGTGATTGGCTACTCTATTTGATATGATTCTAATTAGAACTTTAAAAGATAGAACCTGGATTCTATAGAACAGTGGCGAATCCGATGGTGTGTGTGGCTATGTCCCCTTAGTGTGATCTCCTTGTTCCTTCATGTTCACGTGGATCCAGAAAAGTGTGTAATGCTAGCATCAACAGAAGTAGATATTGGGACAAAGGCAACTTAGGATATAGACTGAATACAATGCGAGTAGGAGAGAGATAGCGCAAGAGTACAAAGCTTGGCTTATGCAATTCCTAGTGGGATTTATTGCAAGTCATGCTACATAAAACGTCTAGAACCTGAAACTATCCTGTTTGAAGAACAAAACCTGTAACTTTAATGGCTTCCTATTGAAAAAAAAGACTATCTTACTCCAATGGATTGGATGAAATGTCAACAACACTTGCACAAGATGGATATGTGGCTTCCTAACAAAAAACAACACTAACTAAGCATGCAATGAAAGAAACTAAGAATTCTAAGTAAAATGAAAGACTAATCTATTGCAATGAGAAATTCGGAGGTAAATTTGAGGGGCCATTTTCTTGAGCACAATCCATCTATTTATAGCATTTGCATTTACCCAAGGTGAAAACCAAATTGATCTCTTAAACTATAAACAATGGCAAAACACTATTCTAGGGAACTAGAATCATTAATGCAAGCTCATGGAAGTGAAAAAAGCTGGTAAACATTGAAATTTACGTGAGTCGTGTTAAAAGAGCATTCTTGAAAACGTTTAAAGGACTGCCACCCTGAGTAGGGTGGCGGTTATAGGACCGCCACCCTAATTAGGGCGGTGGTCACGAGACCGCCGCCCAGGCAGGGTGGTGGTTTCGTAAGTGAAGAGCAAAAGGCAAAGAAAATAGGGAAAAGAGAAAAACAAAGCATGCGGGGGCTAAGCGGGGCATGTGGGATGTTAACATACACTTGGGAAGCTTTTTCGATCTTGAACACCTTGCGAGGAGACCTGTATCATCATTGGGGCACGTGTTACGTTGTTCCGATGGTGCTGTACCCTACAATTTTTGGTACGTACATATTGCCCCCTCGGAGAAGTGTTTTAACCATGAAGAGGCGTAAAATGGTGGGTCTGAGTATGACAGTCCCGAAATGAGAAGTTAGAAGTTATACCTGATACGCCCATGTGTCGAAATGACACCATCCAAAATTCCCACTCCCTGCAAAATGAAAAGAGAACTCAAGTGCAGATAGACAAGATAGATCGGAAAATAAATATTAAAATAATGGGAAATGAGGATGTACCATTTATGCGGGGGTAAGAACTTACCTCCTTCGGTGCTCCAAACCTGTGAAAAAAGTATTTTAAAACAAGTCAGGTTGCTATATATATGAAAGTGGGCCCATTTTCCTATTCATTTGCGTGTGTTGATTTGATTGATTCTGAGCTCTGGGACCCACGGTGATGGTTTCTTACGAGAGTAGAGTCAAAACGTTCATGACGAGATAGTGATCATGCCTCCACGAGTAGATTATCGACCCGCGAGATCACATGTTAGTTTTCCTCAATTTATCATTTTTACCTTCAAATTTTTAAAATGTTAAAATCTTGGTCATGGGGGGGTTATTTTCAAAAATGTTAGGTTCAAAAGGTGCATCTAAGGGGGCACCTCTGGGTAGGTTTTGTTTTTAGCTAAAACGGTCTTTTTTTTTGGTGTTTTTAAGCTTTTAAGTTGTAAAACCCGCGTGGCTTTTCGAGACATGACCACCTCCTTGCTGGGCGGTGGTTACATGACCGCTGCCCTATTCAAGGCAAAGGTAGTTACAAAACCGACGCCCTGCTCTCGGGGCAGAAATTCTTCACGGAATGTCAAAAGAGTACCTTACTGTTTGAGATTGTTTCACATTTTTAGCATTTCTATGTGTTTTTATGATTTTCTAATGTCACCTGATGCTAATTTGCTTTGTTTTGTGTGTTTTTGGGTGTATGTAGGTGAGAGAGGAGTACATTCGGTGGAGCCGAGAGAGGGAGTGTGACTATCTCCCAAAAGTGTTAGACGCCCTTTCACAGGATGAGTAGGATACTCTGCAGAGGGCTGGTATATTACATATATCACGAGTTCCCCATGTTGCACCATCTAGTCACATACTCTGTGACTTGTTTTCCTACTGGGATGCTGATCGGAACACCTTCTAATTACCAGGGGTCCGAGGTGAGTGGACCATCACACTAGATGATGTTTACCGTATCCTAGGGGTCCCGATCATCAAAGGCGACTCACTCTCGAGACAGCAGGTTCACGGGCTCAGATAGCACAATGGGCTTCCTACATGGGAGATGCAGTCATCTCCATGGGTTCGAAGAAGGGGGTCAGAGTCCGATCTATTCCTAGTTTTCCCATCCCCTTGATTCGCAAGGATATTATGGGGATCCTTGCCTCGAGATTGATCAGGGACAAGGGAGGAGACACATTACTATACTGCTGGTCCCCCATCATTACACAGATTGAGGGTCATGGCCAGATTTACACCCGGGAGCGAAATACTTGGGACTACCTACCATGACTTGTACAGGTATTCCATTTACAAGGGCATTCTTTGAGCCTCCCGACCCCGGTCATGAGTTGGGTTTAAGAGCACTTCATTCCTTATGGTAGAGGTGTAGAGGTGACGATCCCTGAGGTGTGAGGGTAGCCCAGATGGATGGATATGTCGGTGCTCGAGCACCTCATCCACCGATTACTTCACCGACCACCGATGACATGGAGGCCACACCATATCGTACCATGGTAGGTATATGGGCGAGGAGGCTCTTACTTTGATCTCTGCTCCACCACAGGGGAAGCTTATTGTGACAGTGGGGTGAGTGGAGATACACCCCTTTGGCCGAGTTCCTCAACAGTTTGGCCTACCCTACATGGGCATGCTTCCCCCAGTAGTGCTAGTATACAGGTCCGCCCGAGAGGCCGAGAGGGTCCTAGAGGCCGGGTTGAATAGCTTGTTACTCCTGGCATTCCTATTACGGCCAGGAGGGTAGTACATGCCCGAGGGAGAGCCGATGCACCTCAGGCACCCTTGCTTCGGATTTCCGCGGGTCCTGCCCATAGCAGCGATGACCCAATCGACATAGACTTCAAGTCCAAGGAGTTTATAGGGGAGATAAAGAGGAGGAGACCGAGGAAGATAGTGATCCCGAGTGGCATGACACTCGAGATATCATGCAGCAGAGAGGACCGAGTAGAGTGCGAGAGAGAGTTACTCGGTTTCGTGAGGAGCCACTCTCCCGTGGGCCATGGTGGGGAGGATGAGTCCATTTTAGGATGCTCAAGCGGCAGCTCGATCGGCGGCGTGGCATGGCAAGTGCTTGACCCTAGAGATTCATCCTGGAGGCCCGTGATCCGAGTAAGTTGCCACCCTTCCTTTTAATGTTTATTTTTAATTAGGATTTCCTTAGTTATTATCTCTCCTTTTGTTTTCAATTTTTTTATCTCTTGTTTCATTTCTAATTTATTTTCCCATTTGATCGCGAGACCGCCGATGAGTGGCGAGACTTGATTCGCGGGTATGCATGAATACCCCGATGATCTCCATGGAGAGGACCCACATAGAGTTGTCTGGGATGTTGGGAGCCCTCGCAGCTAGCTAGTAGACACACTAACATCTTTGCCCAGGTCTAGCATGTGGTCAAGATGGTATCAACTCTCCACACGGAGCTAGTGGGGTACAGGATAACCGAGCACCGATGAGGAGTCATTCTCGTGGCAAGACTACGGCTACCCTCGGGATCTTGAGCCCTCCGTGCACTAAGAGCTCCGGCGTGGCCGGAGTCCTAGGTGTGGGCGTGCACCTTCAGAGGGGTCTCATAGGGGTTGAGAAGCCACTTGGCTCCCCTAGATTTTTGCATGATATTTTTGTATATCTCGGGCTCTTTGAGCGTTTTGACCATGCTTAGTGCATGATGGCATTGTACAGAAACTTTGATTATTTATATATATATTTTTTTTTGATCAGACTTTTGGCATTTATGGCTTTGTTTCCTTTCCAGTTTCCTCACGTAAATTATGATGTTATGCTTATATGTTATTTAGAATGTATGCAATGGAGAACAAATGATGCAATTGTTTACTTTCTTTTTGTATTTCATGATGCTGATATATGATAATGTAGATACAATGTGATTTTGAATCTTAGTTTCTGTAAGCAATTTTGGATACTTCATATTTGTTTTGGTGAAGTGGTGAAGGTAAGCTGGTATGATGAGTAGATAGACTTGCCCCACTTCTAACCCCATGCAACTAGTAGGATGTGAGGGCTCATCACTAAGAGCTAGAAAGGGCACAAGTTGTGAAATGTGTTGAAATGACAGTGATGAGAGATAGACAAAGCTTTGGTGGAACCAAATTAGGATACTACAAGCCCACCCTACCTAAGTGACTTCCATAGTTTAGGATGCAATTTTCTTTGTGGTTTATCTAGACTTAGATCCGTAGATGGCCACATGGTAGACAAAATCTGGTTTTTAGGATTTTGAACTCTCTTGAAATTTTGGACATCCGATTCATTTGTTTTTGACTCAAGACTTCAAGATTTGAATTGTTTGTTTATGACCTTTTGCATTTTTTTGTCAAGAGGACCCCCTACACTCTTCCCCATGCTACCAGTAAGAAGCATGGGTTTATTACCGTGGGCAAGGCATAGGTGAGTAAGGGCATTTCCATCCCTTCCCAACCCTACGTCACTAGTAAGAGACGCAAGCTCATCACCAAAGGTTGGTGGGGCAAGGAAATGTGTAAAATTAAAATTTTCTATTTGGTCTATATTTGACTTGTTTACTTGAGCAAAATGTCAGTGTGTTCTTATTTCCAAAGAGATATACATACGGGATAGATGTGACACCATGAAGCTTCTAGAATAGACCATAGGCAAGACACCTATCCTAAGAAGAAACCAAAAGTGAGAATAAACCCGCAGATCTTGGCATGGTTACCATTAAGACCTTGTCATATCTAGCTTTATTTGATGAAATGATTCCGAAATAGTTTGATGATATCATGGAAATAGAGAAGTATGATTAGAGTGCTTATGCCAAAAACATCATGAGTTTGTAATGAATTACTTTGAGAATAAATTCCTTGACCAAAAATTTGTACGAAACAAGCGAATAAAATGATCCTAACTATATGAAGATGCAATGTAGATATAATTATACAAGTAGTACTAGCTGCTTACGCGTAAAATCACTTGAGGTGTAGGGAATTGAATGTTTCACCAAATTCCTCACCTTCCAGTGTACATAGGAGATATGCACCATTTCCATAGTCCTTCATGACTCGGTATGGGCCCAACCATTTGGGATAGAACTTCCTTCCTTCGCCGGTCTTCTTGTTGATCCAGGTTGTCCAAATTAGAACTAGATCACCTCCGTCTAATGGATTATCAGCTAACCAATCCATGATGATTTTTCCTTTAACCAACTTTTTATTTATGAACTTTAATTCAAATTCACCCATTAAGGTTATAAAGAATCCAGCCTTTTTAGACAAGGACCTCTTGCGTGAGGAAGGTTCGTAAATGTTCTGCTTTTTTACAAAGACCTTTGTTTCTTGATTTAACATTTAATGTCTTAAGTGTTTTGTTGTAAATACTATGGCGAGGCATTCCCATTCTACTTGTGTGTGTAGCATGTTTCATAGTCAAGCAATGTCTGCTAATGAAATAGATCACACGTTCTCTATTGTCATCATCTTCTTGAGCCAGTATTATAGGCTAGCGAGACATTGGTGGCTTGCAAAAATAAAATTAATGGGTGATCTGGCTTAGGTGGCATTAGTGTAGGTGGTGATAACAAGAAACACTTAACTGCATTGAAAGCTTCATTGCATTCTTCATTCCAATTAATGCTATAATCTTTCTTGAGTAGATTGTTGATTGGATGAATGGTGAAACTTAAGTCTAGGATGAATCTCTGGATCGCACCATGTTTTACGAGAAATGATTTGATTCTAGATTCATCTCGAAGGTGGGACCATTTCAAGAACAACTTTAATTTTGGTTGGGTCAACATCGATCCCATGTGATGCTATAATGTAACCTAGGAGCTTCCCTCCTATCACACCAAAGACACATTTTTCTAGATTTAGCGTGACTCCATATTCTATCAGATGTGAAAGAATGATGCAGAGCACTTCCAGATGGTCACAATGCTTCTTGGCCTTAGCCAACAAGTCATCTACGTAGGATTCCATAATTTTATGAATAAGATCATGAAATATATACGTCATAGCCCATTGGTATGTAGCGCTAGTGTTCTTGAGTCCGAATGGCATAACAACATAGCAATAGGTTCCCCAAGGAGTTATAAATGTGGTTTTAGCTTGGTCTTGTTCAGATATTCTGATTTGATTGTATCTCAGAATCCATCCATGAGAGACAAAAGCTCAAATCCAGTTGTTGCATCAACAATGACGTCTATGGATGGTAATGGGAAGTCGTCTTTAGGACATGCTTTGTTAATGTCTCGAAAGTCTATGCAGATGCGTATCTTTCCATTCTTTTTGAGAACCGGAATGATATTAGATACCCACTGAGAGTAATCGACTGGTTTGATGAATCCTACTTGGAGGAGCTTTATTACCTCCTCTTTTACCATGAGAGCTACCTTGGGTTTCATTGGTCTCGATTTTTGTTTAATCGGTTTTACATCTGATTTAGTGATGAGGTTGTGCACCACAATGTGTGGTGCAACCCCTGTCATTTATTTATAGTTAAATGCAAAATCCTTCTGATGTTCCTTCAGGATCCGATTCTATATTTCTACTTCTAATGGATCTAGCAAGGATCCTAACTTCAATATCCTTGGTTCATCTTCCGTTCCAATGTTAATATCAATTGTTTCTTTGATTAAAGAAGTGTTACCTTCCTCAAACTCAGGCGGGGCTAGAGGTAGTTCCAGATCATCTTCATTCCCGATTGTGTATATGCTGAGTTCCTTTTGTGGGGGAAGTTTTGTCATGGGATTCCCGAAGTAAGAAGATGAATGTGGAATTAAAGACAAATCTATTGCGTGATGGGTGAGATGTAATGCCGCATAGGTGTTTAAGAAATCAAGAGTGGTTGTATCACTATCGATGTGGTCTAGGATAGCAGATTTGTTTTCATTTCCATTTAAAAGAGGATTTGACATTGTTTTTATCAATGGTTCATCACGAAGGGATACCATGAAATGGGTATCCTCTAACTTACTGTTTGGAGTAAAGCATGACGCTGAGGTTGCTATTGAATCGGTGAGAAGATTTTGTTCACGCGGGATTGCTTCAATTGATATGAAGTCAAATTCCTTGCTTAAATTCAATACAACCATTTTGTAGAGCTATAAGTGCTCAACTCTAGTTTCATATACTTCAGAGACTTGGTTTGCTACCAATTGCGAGTCTCCTAACACTCTGATGTTATCAACACCAATTCTCTTAGCTAAGATGAGGCCAAGGAGAAGGGCTTCATACTCGGTGTTATTGTTAGTGCATTCAAATTTTAGCTTAAAGGAAAGTGATAGGACTTTTCCTTCGGGAGAAGTAAGGATTACTCCAGCCCCGACTCCATAACACATATAGCTCCATCGAAATGGAGAGTCCAATACTTAGCTGGGAACATGGATGCTGGGACACTTGTTGTGTTAACGCTGCTCTACCTCTATCATGCAGAGATCTCTTCACTGGGGGAACGACACTTAGGGTGCACCCCATGCCTATAGAATCAAATGGTAGGAAAATTGGTAGATCCCAAGATAGTAATTCAAAATCTTTGCAATAGTTTCTAATGATACTATTTCTACAAAGGTTATCCTCATCTTTGGGGGTTGAGGTTGCCTTGGCTAGGCTCATAGTTTCAAGATCTATCGTAGGTACCAAATTTTCTTCTAGTTTCACGTCAGTGGGTTTATTAAGTTGGTTTGTTGGGAGTTCAAACTCCGAGTGCACGCCTGGTCTTCTTTTTAAGTCAGCTAGGTGTATATCGAATGGTTTTGGATCACCTTTGGCTATGAACACCTTTCCTAAATGCAAGAATCTTACTTCTTGAAATAGCATAGAAGGGATTGCCTTCATACGGTGTATCCATGGTCGACCAAGGATCATATTATAGTTAGTTTCCCGATCTATAATATAAAACTCAATCGAGATTGTTTTGGGTCCTAAGGTGACAAGTAGTATTATAGTTCCAATTGAATTGGCTTTAAGGCTGTCATAGCCTCTTAGTGTATTTCAGATCGTGGAACAATTGGTTTCTCCATACCCTAGCTTTTGAAGGAAAGAGAAGGGGACTATGTTAACTGATGCCCCATCGTCAACCATTGCACGTTTAACGTAATTGTTGTAAACCCACACCTGTAAATGCAAGGCCGAATCACCTCGGCATGCAATCTCAGCTGCTTGTTGGCATTTTGTTTATTTCAAATATGAATTAGGTGTCCCTATCCGGCTGCCGTGGAGGATGGATATCAAATTCTATATGGTTTACCTGTGTTTCGGGAGGTGGAGTGATGTTAATTAAATGACCTAAGCCTAATGCCTCTAAAAGAGTAGCCTTGTGAGTAGGGGAGTTCTTTAATAAATCCAAAAAGGAGATGTGCGAGAAGGTTTTTGTTAGATCATTAATTAAATCATAAGCACCTACGGGTTTTATTAATACTTGTTGGATATTGTCTGTTTCTAGCGGGTAGCTTGGACTTAGTTGAGAGGAATACTCTCGTGTCCTTGTTACAGCTTCTACGGGTAGTTCGGAGTCTAACTCCACTAAACCGACTATCTTTGGTCGAGGCTGACTTCCTAATTATGGCGCAACTAATGGATTCAACGAAGTTGAAGCTTCATGATCATTGTTTCCTATAATCACACCCTTGTTTGTCCCACTTGGATTTAATTTGTTATTGTTGTGATTTGGGAGCGGATCATTGAAGATCTTGAGGGTGCATTTTGAGGGAAATTGCCCCTGTAAAATTATTCGGTGCTTTGGTGATGTAGGATCTTCCAATAACATATCTATGAAAAGTTGTCTTTGTTCATCTGGAAAATGTTGCATGAATTTATTGTAGTCACGGCATGTTCTAGTGTCATGGCCCCGAATTTTGTGGAAACCACAATACGAGTTGGGATTGTAATTCCTATGTTATTGGCTTGATGTATATCGTGGCCCAAAATTTTGATCAAACCGTTGCCTATTAGGATTAAAATTTTGCATTTGTTGTCTTTGGTTTTGGTTCTGGTTTTGATATCTAGTTGAGTTTTGGCTTGGACCCTGTGTAGGCTTTTCTTCTGTTGTTGTTGTTGTTGTGGTTGTGGATGATTAAAATCTACTATATTGATTGTTGGAGTAAACTTATTGTTTCGTTGATTGTTTATTTGTGGTGGAGTATTCACAACATTTACCTTTCTATCTGATCGATTACTCCATCCGTTGTTACTCCACAATTTTTATTAAGGATTTTAGGTCCTTGACTGCGTGGCAATAGGATAAGTTGTAGTGTTCTCGGTTGGAGGTGATTAACCTTCCGTTTGCTCCATATGTCTTGCGACCACTATTAATTACCGCTTGATCTATTCGGAGAGCGCTTTCAAGTACTTCATTGTAAGTCCTTAGTGGAAACTTTTGGAATTCTTCCTTCACTTCTCTGTGAGAGAATGAAGGAATAAATCACATAGTTCCATCTGATCCATATTTGGAGCACTTTCTCAAGAATAAAGAACTCGTACCCCACCTCTGGATGAAATAGACAATGATTCATTGTGTTCTTGCTTAATGTGTAAGAATTCCCGATTCTTATCCTTAATAGTTTGTTCATGTCAAAGGCCTTGATGAACTCTGACATGAGTTTCTTGAACGAATGGATGGAAGCCTCAGGTATTCTATAATACCAATTGAGAGCGATACCTTCCAAGGTTTTGGAAATATTTTAGCAACAACCCCATCCCATGGGAGTAGTTCTCGATGGTTGTAAGCGTAAGCCTTGATATTTTCATTCGATCTCCCTCACCTTTGTACTTGGGAAAATCGGAAGAGGTCTTAGAAGTATGATGCTTCGTATGGTGAAATCTAAGGGCTCTTTTAAATATTCTAAGTCCCTATCGCATATGTTTTAACCATTAATGGTGCTTGCTGAGGGGGTGGCGGTGGAATGGGTTGTTGACATGGCATTGCATATGCATTGGTAGGAGCGTAAGGAAACCCCTGTGGTTGAGTAAAAATATCGGGAGAGGAGAACATGTCCCCTTGTGGTGATTTGGAATACATGTTTAAGTATGAAGGGGTATTGTCCAAGAATGGATTATTTTGTACTAGACCGGGAGGTATTGGAACGGTGTTAGAAATGGTGGTTCTAATCAGCATTTGTTGTGAATACTGAGGAGTCATACCTAACGTGCCTATTCCTGTGAGGAGGTCTACCTGGCTAGGATGGTGTGGAGGATTAGGATTTCCTGCCTGCATGAACTGAGAATGGTGATTTTCCTGAGCAAGTTCTAACCCCCTAACTTTTTCTACTAAAGTTGAGATGACCTCACTTGGTGAAGTCATGATATTTTGCCTTAGTGGCATTTGTTGTATACCCTGATGTTGTATAGGCATGTGATATCCTGCTATGAATTGATCGCTGCCCTGCCAAGTTTCCCCGAGGGCATTTCCTATATGTAGTGGCATGGAGGTATTTCCTTGAAAAGAGACCTCGAGTTGTGTTTGTAAACCTCCTATAGGTGGGTACATACTTCAAGAATGTTGTTCATTCCTAGCATAACATACCGAATGTTCATCATCTAAACCCAGGTATGAGTCTGATTGTCTACTAATTTTTGGTCTAAGTAGTACCTGAGGAGACAAACTTGATTCTCCTGTGAGCGTCATATTGTTCGAGCCTGAAGGCTTTGTTTTCCGTGTTTGAGTGAACTGATCCAACTCTTCTGTTTGGAAAGATGAGTTATATCTGATCCTTGGAGATGGAGTTTGTGTTGATAATTGGTTATCTGAATAGTTGTCACCCCATACCGAGAGCGAGGGCGATGGTATGCTATTCAGTTGAGCGTAGTATGCCTCAAGACCTAAGAGAGGCCTACCATATGCATCGAATCCCGACATATTCGGGGGGTATATGAATACCCGCAGAATAATGGGAAGGAGTGAAGGTGATGGTGAAAGCTAATGAGGTAGTAAAGATGAAAGAGTCGTTTTAATTTAAAGAATAAATAGAAATCTAACTCCGAACCGGAAAGTAAGAATTTCACGTCGGGTTCACCAATTTTGTATGATGGAAAAGTGACAAGCAAGTGTGGGAATCTACAAGCAACTCTTCCTTGCACCCGACCTCCCGAGGTCATGCCGAGATAGCTGGTGGGGATTAAATATGTGTGGGATGCAGACAAGCTAATTGGGCAATCTGATGTCTTCAACGCGCACTAGTGGAAATTGTGAATCTAAGGCAAAGAAGGCCCTCCTAACCTGAACTGGTGTGATAGATCGATCAGCAAGGATGACTACTCAAAGGCTCCAATCAATATCGAGCTCTGGCGTGATTCGGTCTATGGGTTGTGGAATACATGTAAAATGTCCCGGATAGTTTCGTGTATGTCTCCGGATAAGGTCATAGGGTGGATGGTAAATATATTTGACTCTATGGGTGATTTTCTAGCCTAGTCCAGAACTCCTTAGCTTTGTTAGCTGCTATGTCGAACAAGGATAATTGTTCAATGATGATAGGTGGAAGTGGAGTAGATCTGAATACTAGTGTACGTAGGCCAACATCTATGTTTGATTCACCTATGGGCTCGTTGGGCTATGGGATTTGTGGATCACAACCGTAGATTCATATTTGTTGTGGTCCTACTATGGTCATGTGTTGAATCAATCCCTAATCCCTAGTATCCAATAGTCATATGCCTTTTTAGCTTCTATATTCAGAATTAATAATTGTGCGATCTTCTTAGAGTATCTTACAGGTGTTTGTGTAACTTGAATTCTTAAGCTGGTATCTATATCTATGAGAGTGTCTCCAAGGCCCTGGCATTGTGTGGGACCAAGGGATCACAACAAAAGGTTTTCTCTCATTCAAACCCTTATATATTCATGTGGATATGAATCTAGCGTAATCTATAGTTTGGTTGATTTGACCAAAATGTATGCGCTTTGTCGTCTTCTATGTTTAACCCGCTTAACTGGAAACTGATTTATTGTAAGTTTACTATTGTTCGGAAGACTTGGATCCTAAGATTCTAATCTATATCAGTTATTGCTGTGACGAGATTGGGTTACGGCATGATTGGATCGAATATGTATTCTCTGGGCTCTCTAGGTTCCGTGATTGTCATACAAAAGCAATAATGTAAACTAAATGCAACAAAATAAAATTAACTATGCGAGGTATGTCTATAACATATATAACTTCTATATTTTTTTATTTTCTAATGAACTTTATAAATGAATTTGAAAGAGCAGCTATTTTAATATATCTAGAAATTGACAATAAACCTAGTGTTGAATTTTAAAACAAACAAAGTAACCGAGTATAGCTACTTGCCTCACATGCGATTGTAAATATATACTAAATAATGAAATAACTGATCTAATCTATTTGAAAGACTCTCGATCCTACCTCGAAGTGAGGAAAGAATCATAGTCTCTCAGAAACTATCAATCCCCACACTTCCTCAGCAATATCGAAAGTAAAATTGACTGAAATAAAGTGATTGGCTACTCTATTTGATATGATTCTAATTAGAACTTTGAAAGCTAGAACTTGGATTCTACAGAATAGTGGAAAATCCGATGGTGTGTGTGGCTATGTCCCCTCAGTGTGATCTCCTCATTCCTTCATGTTCACGTGGATCCAGAAAAGTGTGTAATGCTAGCATCAATAGAAGTAGATATTGGGACAAAGGAAGCTTAGGATACAGACTAAATACAATGCGAGTAGGAGAGAGATAGCGCAAGAGTACAGAGCTTGGCTTATGTAATTCCTAGCGGGATTTATTGTGAGTCATGCAACATAAAATGTCCAGAACACGAAACTATCTGTTTGAAGAACAAAACCCAGTAACTTTAATGGCTTCCTATTGAAAAAAATACTTGTCTTACTCCAATGGATTGGATGAAATGTCAACATCACTTTGCACAAAGATGGATATGTGGCTTCCTAACAAAGCAAAACAACACTAACTAAGCATGCAATGAAAGAAACTAAGAATTCTAAGTAAAATGAAAGAATAATCTATTGCAATAAGAAATTCGAGAGGTAAATTTGAGGGGCCATTTGCTTGAGCACAAGCCATCTATTTATAGCATTTGCATTTACCCAAGGTAAAAACCAAATTGATCTCTTAAACTATAAACAATGGCAAAACACTATTCCAGGAACCAAAATCATTAATGCAAGATCATGGCAAGTTGAAAAATCTAGTAAACATTGACATTTACATGAGTCGTGTTAAAAGAGAATTTTGGAAAATGTGTAGAGACCGCCCGATTAGGGCGGCGGTGCCACCAGTAGGGTGGCGGTTTCTGAAGAGCAAAAGGCCAAGAAAAGACCGCCGCCCGATTAGGGGAGCGGCGGTCCTAAACACCTTACAAGGACTATCATCATTGGGGCACGTGTGGCGGTTTCATAACCCCTATTGAATTTTAGAAAATAGCCAAGAAAAGAGGGGAAAAGAGAAAACAAAGCATCTCAAGCTAGAGAAAAACAAATCAATTAAATATAACTATTAAATATATGCGGGGCATGTGGGATGTTAACACACACTTGGGGTAGATTTTTTGGATCAAATCACCATCCTCCATCAACCACTTCCGCCTAAACACCTTTTGGGTAAATAAAACAAAAAGACATGAATTTAATATTTCAGAGACTTTCAAATCATCATTGATAACTCATTGAATCAAGCTCAAAACACGTGTTACATTGTTGGAAACTCACTCTGTAGTACCCTATAATTTTCTTTTCCCTCACGTAAATGAACCCTCATATTGAATTTTATTAGCTAATTTAATATTCAATTTTACTTGTTATGTTTTACAATAATTAATTCCCATCTTTTTCTCGTAGATATAATTTTGGAGCATAATATTTATTATCATAATTTAATAGCTCATTAATTTAATAGCATCTAAGAAGGTGTGGTTTCATATGAAATCAGTTTGTATCTTTTATACACTTTTCCCATCTTGTAGATATAATTCTAATATTTCTAATGATATAAAGAATACTTAGAACAAACAAATTAATGAGTGAAAATTTATGCCTTCTATAAGGTACCCTACTTATCAAAATTCATTGAAATTTAAACTAGGTGTGTTTGTTTCCATACAATTATATGTGTTTCTATTAAAGTAGATATTTTTATGTTAACAAATATGTTTTTTGATATTTAAGTTTTATATGTTTCTTATTAGCTACATAGATTTTTATGTTATTTTTTTTTTAAGTTTTTATGTTTCTATTAGCATACATATTTTTCAACTGTCTAAAGTGCACTAACTTTAAACTAGGTTTTTTACTTTGTATTCATCAGTGCATTTCCATAAGTATATGTTTGTGTTTTCGTTGTGTGAAAAACTTACTTCTTTTTCTTAAATTCCATAATTTCATAATTTTTTCTATCTATTTTATGTTCAATTTTAACTTTTTTATATATTTTATTTATAAGATATAATATATTTAGATTTTTAATCCATCACGATTTCCTTTTCCTTCACTCCAATTTTTGATCCACAATCTTGTATGTTCTTCTCTCGCTTCCTTAGGATGATTTTGATAATAAAAATAAATAAATCTCTTTATAATCTAACTACTCACATCAAGACCATGTATGTTCTTCTCTTGTGCCTTTGGGAAATCTTGAGAATTAGAAATGGCCATGATCTTTTATTACTATTTTCAACTAATTTTATGTTTGCAAGAAAAACTATTAATCGTTTGTTTGTAGGACCGCTTCGAAATGGATAAAACATTATACAAAAAAAAAAAACTACTAACACCTTGCATGCTAGTTACCTTGGTCAAATAAAATTAAATAAATCATGCAAAAAACTACTAACACCTTTCATACAAGTTTCCTTGGTCAAAGAAAATTAAAATTTACTAAATAAAAAATACAAAACATTTTCATTGCAGGTTTGGATAAGGGTAAATACCCATTCACATAATTGTGGGATGTACTTGGGCATAATCCCTATAATTAATTATGAGGGGTACCATAGTAACCCCAAAGTAGCTGGTATATTGAGAGGAACAACTAGTGAAAAGGGTACTACCCCATTCTAATTCTCTAGTTAGACAAGTGAGGTAAACCAAAAGTTGTTCATGGTAACGGTACCTTTCTGATTGATTGATGGGTAAATTTTGTAACCTAAAAATTTTATGGTTCAAGCACTTGTTAAGACATCATTGGTGAGACTCCTGATAAAGGGAGTAAGGATAAAAATGTGGCAAGGTGGAAACCTCCTTCAAAAGGTTTGATTAAGCTAAATTTTGATGAATCCTCCAAAGGAAATATAGGTAATGAAAGATGTGGATGCATCTTCAGGAATTTTTATTTCCAGCCTACTTTGGCTTTGGCTTTTGATTGTGGCATTTCTTATAATAACTTTGTGGAAGGAATGGCTCTTATCTTTGGCCTGCTAGAAGTCAAGAAGAGGAATTGGCATCGTATCTAGATTAAATGGGACTCTATGGACATCATCGTTATGGATCAAGGGTGTTCCCCTAAGGCCTGGCATTTGATGTCTATTTGCTCGAATATTAAGGCAATTTTGCCTTCATTTTCAGAGGTAAAATTTTCTCACACTATGAGGGAAGGCAATAAGGTGGCGGACTGTTTAGCAAATAGAGGGGTTGGATTATGGGATAATCATCAATTAATTTCCCAAGCTTGGGATTTAGGCTTCCCTAATGATATTCATGCTCTTTGTGCATCGACGCATGTATGGAATTGGTTGGAGGGGGTAAATGATTGATAAGTGCACCTTCTAATTATTTCCTTACCTCTTGGAGTGATGTCAATTGAGTTGAAATGTTTGGGCACATATTTAGAGATCTTACACGGGTAATTTTTTTATTGGTTTGGGTAGAGGTGTGCATATTTATGGCTAGCCAAAGTGGTGAGGTTATGTTCATCCCCAGGCATCTTAATTCATTTTGTATTCTAGTTCTAATTCACTATGGGTTCATATTCACTTATTTCTCTATCAGCATGGTGTTGGAGGAGGGTCTTGTTGTGGGGCCTATCTCGTAAAAGGCATCATGCTCAAACTAGGAGTCCTTGGGGAATCCTTTGAAGACTAGATGAGTGGGAGAATAAAAAATACTGTGATGTGATGTTGGTTAGAGAAATTATGGATGGTCACGAAGAGTTTTGAAGCAGAGGACAAAGAGGTTGACATCTGCAATAAGATACGGAAGCTCATGTTGGATCCTAGCTAGTCTCATTGTTCATCGAAATGTCTTTGAAGTTTATCAAGGATTAAGTACATGTTAGTGAATATTCTGTGAAAATTCATCGAGCTAGTTCATTCTGCATAAGGATCTTAAGGACTTGGAGGAAAGGCTAGTAAGCATGCAATACCATATTCATGTTATGGCTCATAGGATTCAAGATCTTTCCTACGATTTGGAGGTGGTTGCTGAAAATTAAGGTCTAAGGCTTCTTGAGAAAGCCAAAGTGGTTATGTCAAAATGATGTTTTGCTACTCTAACTCCACGGCTCTCCAAAATGAATCGAGGTGGAAATTCTCAAAGATAATTCGATCGGTGCTAAAGCATGGAGATGTGAGCATTAATTTCTCAATATTGATGGTGGTTTTTATCTTTTGGTATCACAGTCTATTTGATCTCCAATTTTTTTCTCTATTTTTGGGGATATTTTGTAAATAGTAGTTAATAGATAGGTAATGCTTTGTATTTTGATCTATGGATGCATGATAATGTGCCTATAATTTTTCCTAAGAGTCCATTGATGATTGTAAATATCATGGACTGGTTTGGAAAGCTTTTTTGCAGACTATGACCTTCTCTCTAGGATCATAAGAAATAAAAATCATCATTGGTGAGATAATATCCTAAACCCTAGAAGCTTAATGAATTAGGGCCAATCCAAATCACATTGAGATCAAAAACTAGTTTTTCCCAAATTCCAAATCCACTTGAAATTGTAAATTGTGTTCTACAAACTCAAATTCAATCCAATCCAAATATAAAAGCTAAAAATCATATCTCTTGGATACTCATATCCCAATCCATTAAAAATAAATGATTTTTCCAAATCTAATCCAAATTTGTTTAAAATCATAAACAAAATCAGAAAATCCAATACACATCAAAGTCTTATACTTTGGATACATATATCCAAATCTAAGAAAATAAAATTTGAATTCAAATTAAATCATATTTATCAAAATCACATACCACCTATTACTTTAGGTTATTACCCTTTTGGTCTAAAATAGTGGAATTTTGAAACAAAAGTTATAACATCTTTGACAATTTTGACAAAGATAGTTTTGGAAAAGAGGAAGGATCTAGACAACATAAGAACACAAAACAAGAAAAAGAAAAATTTGATTAACTTCTAAGACAAAATAAATATCAATATCTTCTTCAACTCCTAGAAATGGGAGATAAATTACCATTAGATTCTGGTGATGAAAACTTGAAACATCTCTTAGATAAACCCAAATCTAGCAAAAATAAATAAAAATCTATTGATTCAATGAATACATCAAATGAAGCCTTACTATCCAAAATTTAAGAGATGACAATGGAGATTTCTAATATAGCTTATAAGGTTGACAAAAGAAATGAAGAAAATGTCCAACCTAATAAAAAAAATAAAACAAACCATGTACATTCCTCAAGAAATCTCTCCATTATCCCAATAATGGAAAATAATGAAAGAAACGATGATGGGAATGCAAAAGCAAACATAACATTTCAATTTTGAATAACTTTACCCTTATCCATCTAACAAAGAAATGTTGTGCACACATTTTGTTACAAAATTCCAGGTTTGGAGCATGGATTAGCTTTGATTTCTTCTTCTATATATTTTCCCATAGCTATGCACTCCATTATATAGGAGTTGCAATAACTCACATAACAATATTTGTCTTATATGCAACCTCTCAACAATTTATTTGGTTGCATATGAAACCAATTCTCCCGAATGGTTTCAACTAATTAACAATACTAATAATAAAACAATTCCATATTGTTTTATTATCTAACTTACTAACTTACTTAATAACTAGTTACCATATAGTAAATACTATTTACTATATGTAACTTTAAATTTACATTACAATTGTATTTTACATGATAATAATATATCCTCAATAATAATATACTAATGTTCACACTAGAACATAGAATGTCTATAACACACCCCCTTAGTGTGAACATGGGGTAAGAGCTCCTGAAAACATCAAACTTTTCAGAGTAGCCGTTATTATTGGATCTTGTTGTCATGATCTTGCTGCTAATGATCATCCTTGTCATATGAACATCTTCATTGATCGATGACCTTCCAATGAAGTAACTTCCACCAAATTATGGTAATCGGAGGATTGTACGTAGATTTTTTTCCCATGTAAGTGAGTCAAATAGTTTGCTTCTTCCACACCAAATAGACACTCAGGAACTATTGTTAGTCTATGTGAACACATTAAAATCAAAACATGACAATAGTTTCACCCCTTGGTTATAGACACACCACACAACTGAAATAGAACATCAGCACATTTGTCTATGACCCCGCCATTAGTGAATGAAAAGAGGACACTAATTTTCCTCCTTCCTCCATTGCTTCCTTCCTCCAATAAGAGAAGAGTCTACCATAGGTAATCATCGTCACTATGATAGGAAATTTCTTCATCAGATTGAGTAGGCTTCCCATTTAGTTTCTACTTCAGCTAGAAGGGATTTTTGAGCTATCTTGTCATCAAAGATCATGATCTCTCTTTTTACATTTCAGTATTACATGCCTAATCTCATTACAATAAAAGAATTTAATTTTTCCATGTGAAGGAACCTACTTTGGTTTATGTTTTTCTTTCTTAGATGAGGAGCTAGGTTTATTTCTTACGTATAGTACTTCTTCATGTTCTTCATTCTTTGCTTTGTTCTAACAATGTAGAAATCACTCCTTCTAAACTAATATTAAATTTACTCAAATGTAACGTCTTGATCATGATAGTTACTACGATGACTTTCCCTTTTGATATTGCAAATGTTGACATGTGATTTGTCTTAGGAAGGTGTATTCCTTCGATGTTGAAAATCATGTTTGCAATGAGTAAGTATTGTTGTTCTGAATTCATGCTTACTATGATTCTATTTAATGGGAAATGATATCATTTTACTTTGCAATCCGCAAGTTGTAACCTGTAGAATTGTTTTCATACTTTATATATATATATATATATATATATATATATATATTAACGAAACACCTTGAATCAATTCCATTGATCCAAGGTATACTTTAATTTTTATTTATTTCCATCTTGTTGATTTACTTTCTAAAAGAAATGTATTTTGGAACCAAGCTAGGTTTTGTTGTAAATAGTAAAGAACCTAGTTTCAGGCATTCTTACTTGGCATCACGCTGCCAATGGTAAGATTTGATCTCCTGGATGCATAAACTATAATGCTAGATAGCGTGAGAAGGTAAGAGGTTCATTATAAGGATATTGAGGCAAATATTTTAACCTAGGATGGAAATGTCATGTATTACGTTGGCTTTGACCTAAGGTGGCAAGACCTACTCGAGACCTAGTTTTGAATTATTGTGGTTTGTGCTCTAACTTATGTTGTAACATTATAACCTACTAGGAATTTAATCTAAAAGGTTGTAACTTAACCTAGAATAAATTCTAAGGGCCTAGAGCTAAAGTGGAAACCTAACTATTAATAAGAGGACCTAAACTATTACTAATCCTAAGGGGAACCTATGGGATATGTGGAAAAGGAGAGGTCGGTGGCACTGGCATCTAGGGTATTAAGGTGAATTTATTTTTATCCTTACAACTTAAATTCGCCAAGATTGGCGGAGGCATAAAAAGAAAGTGTGATGTCCAACTAACATCACTGCTAAATTTAAAATGCATGCAAAAACTTGAATGGAGACTCGCCAAGTTTGAATTGGCGGTGATGAGGAAAGAGGGGGAAATTGCATTCAATGCAATTAATGGCATTGGTTTTGGTGAAGAAACCCACCTAGGAAAGAGGAGAAGTGGGTTTTGTGGGAATTGTTGGTCATTTGGTTTTTCTAGTTTTTTCTCTACATTTGGTTGCTCTTTTGAGCATGTAAACCTATTTTTGACCCATTGTAATCTTGAATGCCTTCAAGCTATCTCTGAGCCTGTGGAAACAAGAAGGTAGTTGGGAGATCTGGTTGTTGAAGTTGTTGCAGAGAAGAAATCCTTGAAAATATTTGGTTGTTATCTTCTGCAAGTTAACAAGAAATCTTACCAGGCATGTTAGGCTCTTCTTATTAAATAGTTATGCTCTTTATTAAACGTCTTCATTAAAAGAACTCTGCTCTTAGAATTGAGTGGTTTTGTGGAAATGTTATGGTATGTTTGGCTGAGATATTTTTCTTGAGTTGTTTGAAAAGATGCAATATGAGTATTTTATGAATGCATGCATGAGAAAATCGATGTTCTCAGTTGAAACTGTTAGTGTATGTAGATATTATCACTGCTGTTACGATTTTGATGAAATGGGTGTTCGGTTTGTTGTCTCTTTGTGGGTTTGAAATTGCTGAAAGTAACAATGATATATTACTATTTTCTGAGTTGTATATGCTCAAAAGCTATGGATTTCATGGAATGATAAAGCGGGAATTTGTTTGAATTGTTTTCCTTGTTGGAAATGCGGTTTAAATACAATTTGGTTACTTGAAACCTTGTTATTACCATGTTTTCATTCATATTGCATGTTTTGGAAGAGATGTGTTATTTCTCTTACTTTTGGGTACCCATAATGATTGTTTAAAAAGATTACTTTCCTTATTCAAACCTGAGATTAACTCAGTTTTCTTACTTGAAGGATTTGTGTTGAAATATATAGTTTTCTTCTCCCTTTGAACTTGATGATGAGTATATGTACTGTGAATGACAACTCCTTGTGATTTATATTGTATTTGAACCAAGAAGGATTATTTCCTTTCATATTAAATGATTTCTTTTTACTCTGTAGAATTGAGACCATGTTTTTACTTGGTTGTAATCTCTTAATCATTTTAATCTTTGGGACAAACATGCTTGTTGAAGCGTATATGGTTACTAACGTAGGATAGAATTGGAATTTTAGTAGTTGCTTGATAATTTGGGTTAGTTGTAAATGAATTCATTGGAAACTTCTTCAAAGGGTAGCTAGAAGCTACTGAGACTGTCCCTATTTTGCGTTGAGAGAAATACACTATTGTTAACTGATTTGTTTGTTACAGTTTTTATAATTCGGTTAAGTATTGGGATGAAGTAATGAGAATCTCTCCCATTTTGACTATTGAATTCTATTTTTTTCTCTCTCCTTTCTGACCTATGGGTTTCATTACTGTAACTCTTGTGCTCAAAAGAAAAGTTTATTATTATCTCTCTGACTGGTTACTCTCATTATTATTTCTCCTTGCATGAAATCGACCAGTTCGGTCATGTTAACTGTAAGAGATTGTAAAATGAGTAATTGGAAGAAATGCTACTTTTATTTTCTTCTTCCTTTCCAATTTCAGAGTGGGATATATATTGAATTGGTGTATGATTTCCTTTGAGTATAAGTAATTACGTTTTACTTGTTGTTTTCCTCTCTTTGAGATGGGTGAATACCATGCTTCTTTGTTGAATTTGGAAGGGGTGACAAGTTGTCTTCATGGGTTTAAATCACTTTTCCCTCTTCTGCATGGAACTTGGTTGAAGCTAAGTGAGTATTAGATGTGAAGGAATCTTCCTTTATTTTGGATTGCAGTTATTTCATCATAAAAATCCCATTTACTAGGATGAAAATAAATTGGCTTGATTTTGTCCGTACAGGTAAATCATTACTTCATTTAATTATTTCTCTTCTAAGAATTGTTAGAGTTAATATTCATCGGGACATTTGTTTAAATTTGGGATGAACTCTACACATTATAGTATGGAACAGCTAGGAATTTAGGGATGAAATATTTCTTGTTTGTTGTAATTGTACTAAAGAAATTGCTAATTAAGAGTGTTGTTTGATCATGATGCTTACTTATTATGATGAGACCATTTAATCTGTTCTTATTTTAGTGGTGTTTTATTCTTATGAGTTATCTATCTAAATTTCTTGAACATTTCATAAAATAAGGGTTCTTTTATTGAGACAATTAGTCAAGAGCACATCATTTTAATGTTAAGTGCTTAACATGCTCAGTTCGACGAACCGACCAAGTAGAAATTTTTGCAGATGGACCCCGTAAGTGTTAAAGAAGACGTGCTCTTTTATGATGCTTCTCTTGTTTAATTAGAGGCTAGACCTTATATGAGACATTGTTATTCCTTTTAGATGTAATTGAAAAAGAAAAGTTGTATTATGTTGAGTTATCAATGTTGTTTGCATAAGTGAAGTTTGAATATTGGACTTGTAAAATAAATAAATAAATAAATAAATAAATATATATATATATATATATATATATATATATATATATATATATTACTTTGAGGAATGAGAAAAGGAATAGTGTATTATTTTAATTGTTGTATCATTATTGAATTGTAGAAAGAAAATCGTTAACTTATTCCTACTCTTTGAATTTGTACTTGTATAAACGATGGCTATTAGATTTAAAAGGATATAATGAGAAGGAGGGAATTGACACTCTACTCTTCTCTTAAATACAAATTTTAAGTTGGAATGTACAAATGGTCAATACTTAGGTCAATATGGATTAACAATTAACTTGATAAAAGGGTAACATACATATGAATTCATGTGTAACTAATCATTGAAAATGGATCCTAACTAATGGATGATGAGGAAAGAACAATTAGTTCCGAATAAGAATCCATTCATACCCTTTGGAGCGTCGTATCCAAAGGATACTCAGAAAGAGGAAATCATATCTCCTCTTAATAAACCTTAAATTAAGGTAAGATAATTGAAAATAAATGGATTCCTATGTATAAGAAATAGACCTCATTCAAATGAGGTCTAATATAAAGGAAACCTGAATTTAGAATCAGTTGCGAATGAACTTGACTAAGCTTAGTAAGTTAATCTTACTATGTTAAGATGATTTGGACTGTAAGTCTGAAACTTCAATAATGAACCAAGAAATGATATACAATCCTTTAGAAGGGAGGAGTGATTGTCCATTAAGCTTCATGATAATTTAAGTCATTCATGGCTAGCAACTGTAATGAACAAAGAGGTTAGAGGATCAACAAGGTTGTTGAAACTTATTCTTAAATTATAGGATTCTCGCATGATATTGGTACACACCAACTACAATAAGGTGTCATCATGAAGGCTGGGCCTTCATAATGACACAATGTTGCAGCTGACATATTGTAACACCTTTCCGAATTGGATCATCTAGGTTTACATAAGCTTGGAATTGGCCTCAGTTTTACTTTGGACCAAGTTAGGAATATGTCCTTGTATATGGAGTGACTCACGATGACTAAAGGTAACTAGACACATGCAATCAACTAGGGTTGATGAGGTATGTCTGTGTACCCTTAGTCATCATGAGTGCTTCTCTATACCTTTTCATATTGCTGACTTGGATTAAGGTTCAACCTTGGACAAGAGGACTGACATGAGTCATAAAAGACCATTCTAGATAATATATGAAGTGGGGTGAAGGATGTATTCCATTGACGAGTATGCCATCTAGGAATATAATCATGCTAAGCATGTGAAAATATTTGGCCAAAGTATCACAAGCTGATTAGTTGTGTTGTCCTGGATCACCTAGTTTAAGAAGTAGGATTTCAGATGAATATTAGTAACAAATATTCAGATAGGCCTCTTAAATAGAACACTTCAATACCTGAAAGGGTAAAGAGAACCAGGTATACTTAGTATACATTACATTGAATTAACATGAAGGATCGGTAAGAAGTGAGTCATGAAATGAGAGATCGATGAAACTCTGAGCCATGAAATGGGAGATCGGTAGTTCATCGAGTCATTACAGTTGCATATGGTTATCTATGTTATGTGATTGAATGGCATGGAATGTGTGTTCCATATTATGAATATGTGAACAGAGAACATTGGTCTAAAATTAATGTGTGTTTTAAATCATAGTCATTTAAAATAGAGAATGTTATTTAAAACTTGGAACGTGTGTTCTAAATTATGATAATTTAGAGCAGAGAACATTATGTAAAAAAATTCCCTTGTTCTAGAGTCATAAATGGGAATGTTACACAAAGTAAATACAATATTTGAGTAACTCTTAGGCATGTTATTAAGAAGAATAGCTTTAGCATCATCATATTTTACATGTTCTTTAATTCCAGCAAGTTGATTTAATAAGGAACAAAACTTACTGATATGATCTTCCATTTTGGAACTCTCTTCCATCTTCAATCCGTACAGATGTTGTTTCAGTGACGTCTTTGTTGTTTCTACTTCAGATCCAAAAATCTTGTTGAGGGAATCCCAAATATCCTTTGCAGATTTGGATAAATCCACATGGTGTAAATAGGATTTTGACAATCCTAATCCAATGGTCCCCATGGCTCTCTGATCCTTCATGTTCCACTTTTCCAATTCATTTCCTCCAGTGGGTGGAGTTGAATTCGGTTTCACCACATCCCATAGATCCTTCTCTATGAGATGCAACTGCATCTGTAGCTGCCAGGTGTGAAAATCTTGGCCTTCAAATTTATCTATCTGGTTTAGATTAGTCCTTTCCATATTCTTCAAGTACTATTAACCAAAATACTGAAATATTCTTGTAATAAATATTTCTTTTCAATAATAGTACAACAAATACACTATCAATGATATAAGTATTTATCTCAGATTATTTTCTTCGAAAATCTGCTTCACGTAACTTAAAACATTATTTCAGAATTCTTCTACACCGAATCTAATATAGATGAAAACTACAAATTTGTGCATCTTTTCAATACCTTTCCAACATAAAAATATCACCTCAATTTGACATTTTATGTCAAATTTATGTCCATTTTTTTATTAAGGGAAAATAGTTTTGAAGGGACTATACCCTGTATACAAAAGGGCTCAAAAGCCAGATAGAAAGAAGAGAGAAGAAGCCCAGAGAGGGGCAAAACAGTCACCCAAGAAGGCTCAACAGCCAGATATTACAATATAGGTGAAAAGTGGATCAAGACGTACAGAGATCCAGATCTAAGAAGACAAGATCAAAAAGAAACCAAAAGAGAAACAGAATAATGAGCTCCGCCAAAAACAGCTCTGAACCGCCCGAGGACAGCCAGATCGTAGCCAAAATAGCAAAGCACAACAGCCTGTTACTTGATGGCCCTGTCAATCTTGGTCTTGATGGCCTGTAGTGACATGAAAAAGGCAATGGCAGTGGCCTGAGAGGGGTCCTTCATGTCTGCTTGGGAGATTGCAATGTCCCTATTCTCTTTAGGGCCCCATATGTCTTCATTGATTCCACTTAAACTGCAAACACTGTGGACATGTTGTTCAATGAAGTTATAAATGCTTTTGAGGGTAGATAAAATGCAGTCATTGCGGCTTTTGGCATTCCCCAATCTGCCATCAAGGGACTGCAGTTTCTTGAAGACTTCATCGATGACCCCCTCTTCCTCCTCACTTTGAAGGATCCTTTTACCCTTGGCTCTCTCCATGTTTTTTAGAGCTCCTTTGAGCTCTTGAATCTCCTTCTCCAATCTGTCAACCCTCTCCAGCAAATCCTCCTCTTTGGGCTTCTCCACAGGCATGCTAATATGCAGGAGGTTTTCAGCTAATTCTAAGTCCTTGTGGCTCCTAAGGACTCATTGGGAAGTAGGGATTTTAGCTTTCTTGCTTTTCTTGCTGGAGCCAACATCATCATTCTTTCTTTTTAGCAGGGGTGGAGTGGGAGCAGTATGGGTAGGTGGGGGTATGAAGGAGGGAGGTGGGATAGGGTTCATGGGAGGGCAGCTGGAAAAGTGGTGGTGAATCAGGAGGATAAGGCCCTGGTGCAGAGGGACAGCCCTAGAGTGATTTTGAACTTCCCTTATAGATTTCTCCAAGGAGTTGATCAGATAATGAGGAAAGCTAATAATGTTATTTCTATGAAAATGATTCAGAAAAATCAGATGCTTGTGAGGAATAGTCACATATCTTCCTTCAAGGGTAACATACCTTACCACCATTTTGGCAAGTTCATCAAAAGGAACAGGGATCGACTCCACCTTGAGGCCAGCTGTTACGAACTCAAGATTCTCTCCCTCATCTAGAAATTTCTTGGTTTCCACCTCCCTGTCGACCTTCTTATTGAAGAATTTTGTGCCTTCCAGGCTGAGACCCATGATCTGAGCTATGAGCTCTTCTGTAATTTCCATTTTCATGTTACTATACTTGACAATTCTGTTCTTCCATCCCTTGGTGAATTTGATGGAGATGTCTTGGTCGAAGCCTTGAATCCTCTCAATGAAATTTGACAGGCCCCCGATTTGCAGGTACTCCCAAAGCTCTGTGTTCTCTTTCCACTCAGGATTGTGGGTCGGTTCGGTTTTGCATGGCGGACCCCCCATGTTTCCTCTGTTCCTATTCCTGTTTTCAATGGTAAAAAAGCTTGCAATGTGCGGGACAGGCCGAGCGGTGTTTTTGGTATTTGAATCTGTTCTTCCCGTGAAAGCCGGCTTAATTATAATGCTACATTTGTTATTATTGCCCCACTCCCCAGCTTTCCTCCCATGCCAAGAAATGATGGCAATCCAGCCCGCACAAATCGCAACAATCATCCAAATCTTTTGTGATGTCATCATCATGTACTTGGGGATCCGCACATTAGCATCTAAAATACAGCCGTTAGTCATGATTTTCACTGCCATGAAGATCAATGATGATGGCTTTATTGACATGAGCGGGTAGAACATCCCCGCCAATCCAAGTTTGAAAGGAATTACTAACACCTAAGTTAGCCAAACTGTCGGCAACCCTGTTTCCTTCCCGATAAGTATGGGTGATGTGGACATTAGCAAAGCTTTTGCATATATCTATAGCTTCCTCAATATAATCCCTGATAGACCAGCTGGGGTGTTGCTTTTTGTTCAGAAGATTTATAATATTTAGAGAATCACCTTCAATTATGATATTTTGAATATTACAATCTCTGGCAAGTCTAATACCCCAGAGAGCCACCATGGCTTCGAATAATGATTAGTCTGTCTTCCCATTCTTCCAGAAAAAGTAGCAACATAGTAGCCTCTTTGATCCTTGATGATGCCCCCACCACCAGAGTCACCCGATTGCCTTTTGAGGCCCCATCAAAATTTAACTTGTGCCAATCAGTGGGGGGTTTAATCCATCGGATTGTGTTTCTGTCAGTACCATTTTTATTTCTGTTGATAGTGGCTATATTCCATTCAGTCAGAATGCATTCTTCATTCTCTGGGTAGAGTCTATTTTTAGGGGGTTTAAATCTAGCAATATTATCTTGCACAAAAATGATTATTTCCTTATAAACTTTGTTACAAGCCTGTCTATTGCTTCTGAAAATACTATCATTACAAGCCTTCCAGATTCTCCATATAGTGTGTGGCAGAACAAGTTGCCATAGTCTTTTCACCATGCAATGTTTAAATGGAGAGCTCCATTGCTCCCAAGTCTGAAGGCAGGTAAGGGGAAAAATCCATCTCAGATTGAATTTTGCAAAAATAAGCTGCCAAATTTTGGAAGCAATCTCACAATGGAGGAATAAATGTTTTATATCTTCAGCCTCTTGCTAACACATGCAACATCTATTAGGCATTTATGTCCATTTTACTGAACACTACTTGGAAGCTTTTTCCTGACGGATTTCTTAAACTGATATAAATAATGTTAAGATAAATTTGCAATATAAACATTAATCTTACATTACCAGAGACACCATGAATTTGGAGATCCTTCTTCAAAAATTAGTGCCCATATTTCTCTTATTTGAAACCTTCTCCTGGAAACCTTCACTGCTTCTGTTACCAAATGTTAGCAAATTCCAGGTTTGGAGCATGGATTAGCTTTGATTTCTTCTTCTATATATTTTCCCATAGCTATGCACTCCATTATATAGGAGTTGCACACTAACAACTCACATAAAAATCTTTTTCTTATATGCAACCTCTCAAAAATTTCTTTGGTTGCATATGAAACCAATTCTCCTAATGGTTTCAACTAATTAACAATACTAATAATAAAACAATTCCATATTGTTTTATTATCTAACTTACTAACTTACTTAATAACTAGTTACCATATAGTAAATACTATTTACTATATGTAACTTTACATTTACATTACAATTATATTATCCATGATAATAATATATCCACAATAATAATATCCTAATGTTCACACTAGAACATAGAATATCTCTAACACTTTTTCCTCAATCCTTCAAACCCCTATATTCGAAAAGTATAAAGGAAAACATGACCTAAGAGAATATGTTAAATAATTCTTCATGGCATGCCAAGAGGTAACCTACAACAACATATATCTCTTGAATTTTTCCCAAAAAATAAGAAGGAAAAGCCTTCGATTGGGTTTTACGCCTTCTAAAAGGCTAAATCACAGCCTTAACTAACTTATCGAGAGAATTTTGTTAAACAATTTTCTCCTTCAACATAGATTCATAATTCACTATGATGGACCTTTGTAACACCAAAAATGGAATAACAAAACATTCACATCATTTCTTCAATGATGGAGAGTAATTGCAAGTGTGTTTTCTTGTTTCATACCGGAAAAACAATTGATAATAAGAATTTTCATACCAAATCTTAATCCAAAATTATCATTCTAAATTAAAATTCATTGCCAAAAAAAATTTGAGGAATAGTTGAAAATGGAGCACAAAATGAAAGAAATCTCATTTCTAAGGGCCTAATCAAAACTCCTTCAAAATATCAATCCAATAAGGACAATCATCAAAATCATGATAAATAAAAAAATCAATTTTGAAATAAAAACATTGTGAACGAAGGGGTAATTGAAACTCACTATGTTCAAAATGTGAAAAATTAACAATCAAAATCAAACAAATCAAATAATCAACCAATCATAATCTGTGGTAAATAAACTACTCCACATGAAGTCAAGCATAGACAATCCGCACATCTCAAATAAAGTCTTTCTAGTGTCCTCCAATTAGCAAATGCTAATATGATAACTTATCCAATCACAAGACCCTTTGAAGAAGGGAAACCAAAACCTAAGTGGTATACAAAAACTAAATATTATGAGTACCATCATATCAAAAGTCATCATATTGATTATTGTATAAAACTCTGTCATTACATCTAATATTTAATTGACCATGGAGATATTGAAATCAAAACATAAAAAATTAAAAAACATTAAAAAAAAATAAAAATCCAAAACATGCAAACATCCAAAATCCAAAATCCAAAAATTCCAAAATTCAAAATCCAAAATCCAAAAACATTAAAAAAACTCAAAAATCCAAAAACATTCAAAATCCCAAAAACATCAACACAAAGCAAGAAATCAAACTCTTACACTCCTATACTAGTTATCATTCCCACTATCCTACAATTATAAAAACAAATCATATTACCCCTCCTATGTATCCTTGCTTGGGGAAATATTAGCTCTCATTTTCTCCCTTGCATGCATCATTTCTTGAAGTATGTGACCCATTCAATCTCATATTAATCTTCCATGTGGATCCAACAATATTATCAAATGCCCCACTCTTTAGGCTGATCTAATCCCCTTGTATGTATCATTTCTTGGGGGCATCCAAATCTGCTCACTCATCATTGTGGAACACATTATGGGCATAATTAATTATCTTTATTTCTATTTATTTTACATTAATAGTTACTATAGACCAAGTACCAAGATATTTTTTATCATCTTGACTCATTTATAGCCTTGGTGTATACATTTATTGTGTATATTAGGTTTTTTTTTACTTCATTGTTTTCTTTTTACATGTGTGTTTACGCACATAATGGGTTGATCATCATGGTTCTTCAATAATCATGGTGCTAACTCTATTGTGTAATAACAAAGTAGGTTGCTCCAAAATAAAAAATATGAATGGAAGCTCAAGCTATGAGAAATGTTAGTCATATCATCATTACATTCATTCATGCATCTCATTTAAAATCCAAACAAAATATCATATCAACATAATTCATTGCTCACAAATATCATCATATGTCTCTCCATCATCATTTCTTAACCATTACAAGAACCATAATTCATGTCCTATAACCCTAATAATGGCCTTTGGCCCTCGTATCTCATTTTTTGAGACCATTTTGGTTGTATCTCCCATCATCCTTCTAATCCCTCTTGAATCATAAGAATTCTCCTTATTCCTATCAATATTTTTCCCACCGCGTTATAACATCACCCATATACTTGAGGGAGAACTCCCTTAACACAATATAACTCATTGGGGCATCCAAATGATTTACTAGGGAAAATCAAGTAGTCTAGCAATGCTTCTTCATCATCTATTCACTAATCTAAACGTGTCTACTATATTTAAAGAAATATTACTTCATAATAACACTTTAAAGAGAGGTGAATGTAGACAACCTAAAATATTTTATTACGCATTATAAACCTTCGAAATCAACCCATAATTAATTCATATTACATTATGAATATTTTTGAAAACTTTTGATATATTTTTCTACTTTACGACATTCTATGACATTTTCTCGAATAAACTTCTATCATCCCTATCGCTCACACATGGTCTCAAATTATTAAATATTCATATTATAAACCCTATTACACTCATATCCCATTCCTATGATTAATTAATTAATCATATCACTCTTATTATTCATCCCCTATCCCATTATTTAATTTTATTAGCTAATTTAATATCACAATAATTAATAAATCCTCCACCCATCCATTTCCACCTCACCTCTTATCTACTTTCACTTCACTAATTAACATCTCAAGTTAACTAGAGAAAAAAAATCAATTAAAGATAAAATCATTAAATATATGCAAGAGGAAATATTTAGATTAAATCAAATCATGCATTTGAGTTAACTAAATATATCCCATAAAGTATGGCATTCCAAAATTAAAACAAATATTCCCAAAGATAAAACTCGCGTCACTTTTTTGGGTGAATAAAACAAAAGACATAAATTTAATATTTCAATGCAAAAGCTAAAAATATTCAAAAGGCATGCCACCTTTTCCAACTCAATGATAACTCATTCAATCAAGCTCAAAACAACAACTTATCTTTCCAATCAAGTTGGAAACTCAAACAAATCTCTCCAATCATGCTTTAGTTAGCTTTAGATTAGAAAAATCAATCACACAATCAAAGATTTAGGATTCTCTTCCCTTGTCTATAAATAAGAACTCATTCCTCTCCATTTTTCATCTTTGGAAGATTTGATATTTGTATTGTTATTGTGTTGAATTTTCATTCAATTTTGTATGTCATTACTTTGTCCAATTAATCATGAATCCAACAATAAATTCAATTAGTTTTCTTGTAGCTGAAATCTACTTCCATTCGGAACATCTTTAGAGCATCCAAAAATAGTTTATTATTTAGATTCAAAAATCTTGGTGCTTCATTCCAAGCTTCAGTAGCCTCATCTAAGGTCACAAGGAGATATAAAGGAAGGATTAGGTTTTTGTTGATGCAAATTCACAACACCCCTGGTTGCACATCAGATTTCTAGGTTGATGTTCATGCATCCAGTGTGATTGCATAACATTGAATCCTTTCTCCAAGTGTGGGACTTGAAAAATGAGAAAGAATTCTCCAGAGAAAGGCTGGTTCCTATTCCTCTATTCAGATGCACCAAGGAAACGCAGAGGTTTACCCAAGAAATCCTAAACTAACTACCAAGGAGACAGGGAGAGAGAAATGCATATAAATAAAACCTAGACTACGGAGGTGATGCACCGAGGAATGAAGAACATAAGCTTTGCAAAAATAAACACAGACCATATAGATGCAATACCACACCATGCACAGGTAACCAAAATGCAATGAGAGATCAAAAAGACAACAATGGATACATGAGAGGATTTAAATTCAATCACAGACATATATATTGCTCAAAAGATCGATTTAAATACATTGCAATGGCCAAGAGGCACAATGGCATTACAGTCTATGTGGGAGGCTTGAAAACTCCACGAATTCTCTTGCAAGCAGGAGAGAAGGGAGGGGTTGCAAAATAGAAATGTCCAACATTAGAAAGAAGCCCCTCCTTACAATTTATAGGAAGAATGAGAGAGAAAAGAGAGAGGAATTCGAAATCTGCCCCAACCACCTCCAGAATGCACTTAACTCATCTCATTATGGCAGAAGCGGCGGATCATGTCAAAATGGCGGGCTGCCTAACAGAAGCGGCGAACTGTCTGCTGCATTAAAGTTGTTTGTTGAAGCATTACTTCTTCTTATTATTTCGTGCCAGAGGCGTCTTCTGATTTTCTCTCTTCAAACTGAACCAAAATGCAAGATTGACCCTGGAAACGTGTAGAGAATCTCACAAGCTTTCCGTTGATATAAAGAATGCGCAAATCTGAGCTCTGGATCGAAAGTTATGTCGATCTGAAGATTTAGGGCACGGAACAGACCAAAATGGATTTTGAAATATTTTCCCGCGCTTCGCCACCTGAACGACACGTGGCAAGCTCTGATCCGCTGAATGATTCTCTCTCCTCTACTTTTCGGCGGGCTTTCCTTTGAAATCTCCTTGTGGGCCCTAGCTAGGACACGTGGCATTATTTCATTGGTTTGGATCGGTGCTCGAAAACTCGCCCTTTGACTTTTTGACTTTTCTCTTGTGAGGACACGTGGCAGCTTCTGATTAGTCCGCGGGCCTGCCAGCTCTTTCGCGCCCTTCGCATCTTTTTGTCCCGGATGTCCCAAACCGTTTGGGACAAAAACCTCCGATCCGCCCGAAATGGGCTTCCTTGTCCCTCATTTGGCCGATGACACGTGGCGCAATTTATTGGCTTTCGGCTTTTTCGGCGATCCGCGTCCCGCGCGTCCCTTTGTCCCATTTTGCTTTGTGCTCTTTGTGCTGATTTCGGGCGAACCAGCCGGTTCGCGTCCATTTGTCCCGCTTGTCCCATTTTGCTTTGGACTGTCTGGCCCTTTTTCACCCGGTTCAGCCGGTTCGCGCCTTTTGGCCCGCTTGTCCCAGGCGTCCCTCTCAGCAGTTAGCCAATTTTTCCTCTCTTTCGGCCGGATCGGCTTTTCGCGCCCGCCGCGTACTTTTGTCCCAAATGTCCCGATTGCTCCTTGGGCTGCCTAGAGGCTTTTTGGCCGATCTGCACATTTTTGTCCCAAATGTCCCGAATTGCTCCTAGGACTAGGACTTAACCGATTTTCACGATTTTTCCTGGATCAACCTATTTGCCTTTCTGCAACTTTTGATGCATGTTATCGAAATTTACCCTGGGGTGAAATTTTGACAACAATTTTGACGACTCAGCGGGGTTACCTGCCTGCTAGGTAGAAGATCAGTGGCCTTTTAGCGATCCATTGGGCATGGAGTTAAGCAATAACTTGAAACAAGCCTGATACTGCAACTTCTTCTCCAGCAACACTCTGAACTGTAGAAAACAACCTGAGAGCAGCGAAACCTGTGCCAAAGCACTTAGGGAAATAGAAACCTAACTACAACAGGACAATGTGCATACGCACTTAGAGGAATTAAGAAAAATCTAAACTAATATTTACAAGGGTAAAACATTTCTCTTAGTAGCAATGTTTAAGATAGATTCCGTTAACCGGAATCGGAAGTTCCTCTCCATCCAATGCAGATAATTGGAAGGCATTACTATTTTTGCATCCCGTGACCATGTAGGGACCACTCCAGATGGCATCAAACTTGGAATGTCTTCCTGGTTTTGCCCGATCTGCATCCCATTTCAGAACCAGGTCCCCTTCCTGGAAGGTTCTTGCTCTAGCTCTCTTATCAAACCATCTTTTTACTACGGCCTGATCATTTTCAATCGTCTGAACTGCATGTTCTCTGATTTCTTCTAATTCCATCAATTCCACATACCTGACCTCCATTGGTTCGAACTCAGATAACTCAAGCTACTTCATGAGCTCCAAGGCTGGCAATTCTAATGATATAGGCAATACTGCCTCCTTCCCATAGACCAACTTGTAGGGAGAATTACCTGTAGACCTCTTTGGTGTTATTCTGTCAGCCCATAACGCTGATTTTAGCCTTGTATGCCATGTTCTTTGATTTTCATCCAGAGTCCTTCTGATGATTTTTAGCAAATTCTTGTTTGTGGACTCTGCCTGTCCATTACCCTGCGGGTAATAATTTGAAGAGGTGCTCAAATAGATTCCATTCTTGACAGCCCATTCTGTAATTTTTGAACCTATGAATGCTAATGCATTATCTGATATGATGGTGGCCGGCACACCAAACCTGGTTACTATCCCTTCATAAAAGTCTAGTATGCTAGACTCACTTGCCTCTTTGAGCGCTACTGCTTCGGTCCACTTGGTGAAATAGTCTGTCGCTGTAAGAATCCACTTGTGGCCTTGACTCGAATTGGGATTGATGACTCCAATGAAGTCCAATCCCCATTGCATGAATGGATGATCTACTGAAATTGGACGAAGGGGAAGTGCTGCTAACCTTCCTTTCCCTGTGAAGAATGCACATTTCTTGCATTTCTTAACCCATGAGTAGCAATCATTGAATACAGTAGGCCAATAGTAACCAGCTTTCATGATTTTGAGAGCTGTTACTCGTGGGGTGAAATGGCCTCCTGCCTCCCCATCATGGAACTCTCGTAAGATCCTCTCAATCTGACCTGTCCCAATGCATCTCAATAGAACACCGTTGATGTCTTTTTTAAACAAAACACCATCAACAAGCACATAAGGAACTGTTTGTAATCTGAAGTACCTTCTTTTTGCTTTACTCATTTCTGGAGGGCACATGCCCATCTGTAGGAAATGTATCATATTCTGAGTCCAACAGGGAGTGGACACATCATCATTTTCCTATTTTTGATCTTCTTGTAATAGCAAGACAGCGTCCTCTTCATCTTCTGGGCTGTCTAGTTGTTTGGAAGCGAGCTACTCACACAAACCTTTGCCTCTTACCAGCTTGGTGATCTTGATCTCAATGTCATACTCCATGACACGGGTGATCCATCCTGCCCTTTTCTCATTCAAATCTTTGTTGAGGAGGAAGTCCTTAACCCCAGCATGTGAGACCAATAATTGGACCTTGTTGTTTGAGACTAAATGCTTGAATTTCTTCAAGCTTCTGATTACTGCAAGCACATGCTTTTCAATAAAAAAGTACCTCACCTCGCAGTCATTTAGGCTCTGGCTGAAGAAAGCAATCAGCTGCTCATCATTATCTTTGTTCTGCTGTACCAGAATGGCAGAAATAGTCTCATCACCTCCAAATGCATAGAGGATGAAATCCTTGGAAAAGTCAGGGTTGATGAGAGTAGGTGCCTGGGAGATGGCTTCTTTGATTGCTTCAAAACTTTCCTTGCCTTCTACCGTCCACTTGAAAGCCATGCTTTTCCTTAACATTTTGGTGATGGGCTTGACAAGGGCTGCAAAATTTGGGACAAACCTCCGAACAAAGTTTATCCTTCCCAGGAAACTCTGAAGGGCCCTCTTGTGGCTTGGCAATGGTAGAGCTCTTATGGCTTCAACCCTCTCTGGATCGATTGCTAATCCTTCCTTTGAGACAATATGGCCAAGGAGTTTTCCCTCGTGAGCCAAGAATATACATTTTTTGGGATTCAATGATACCCCAAATCTTCTACACCTCTGAAATACTTGCCTCAAATGACAGAGGTGATCCGCTGCATTTTTTGAGAATACAGTGATGTCGTCAAGATATATCAAAACTATTTTATTGATCAACCCCTTGAATGCCATATCCATTGCCCTTTGGAAGGTGGCTCCAGCATTTGATAGCCCAAATGGCATTTTCTTGTAGGCATAGGTTCCCCATTTGGTGGTGAAAGCCGTCTTGAATTGGTCATCTTCTTTCACCATCACCTGATTATACCCTGAGTAGCCATCTAGGAGAGAGAATCTCTCTGAACCGGATACTACTTGCAATATTTGTTCCATTGAAGGGAGTGGGTAATGGTCTTTGAGAGACGCCTATTGAGGTCTCGGAAGTCCACACACAACCTGATTTCTCCACTCTTCTTCTGACCGGAACCAAGTTCGCAACCCAGCTTGAGTGCTTGATAGGGAATATAATGCTTGCCTCGATTAGCTTGTTAAGCTCTTTCTTCATTATAGGCTCAATGTGAGGGTTGACTGGTCTCTTCTTCTGCCTGACGGGATTAGTATCTGGATTCAATTCTATGGTATGTTGCGCCAAATTTGGATCGAATCCTTTTAAGTCTTCATAGCTCCAAGCGAAGACATCTGGAAATTCTTGGCAAAGTTGTATGAAATCTGATTTCTCCTGTTCAGTGGACACTTTGCCAATTTGAAGTGTTTTGCCTTCCCAACCAGGTGGCTCGAATCCTCTCTCTTGACTTTGTATATTAGCCTTTATCTTACGAAACCGTCGTTAGGGTTAAAGATAGACTCAATGTTACCAACCCCTTAGGAAGCTTGTTCGTGTCAGTGTGCACTACTTGATCCCCATCTTCTGCTCTAATCTGTCTGATTCCTAGCTGAAAATTCAGCTTCTTCTTGTAAGAAATTGACGATCGGTGATCGTTCTCAAACACCACCGACTTGTGTTATTATCTGGAGCTGCTGGCCCTTACAACCACTGGATGTGTGGCTGCATTTTTCTCTTCGATGTTGTCAACCACATCAAACGTTGCTCCAATGCTGCTGCGAGCCTATCTGCGGCTTCATTTTTCTTCAGAGGTATGGACACAATATTGAAAGCTTGAAATCCTCAATGAGGTCCCATACCCTATTCTTGTAGCTCCTTAACAAGTCATTCTTTGCTGCATGTTGCCCCTAACTTGGTTGACGATTAGTTCACTATCTCCAAACACCTGCAAGTTCTTTATGCCCCTTTTCCTGGCCCAATGAAGTCCATGAATCAATGCTTCATATTCAGCCGTGTTGTTCGAACAGGAAAACTGGAAACGAAAAGCTGAATAATACTTGATGTCCTGTGGTGAAATCAACACTGCACCGCCTCCAGAACCTTGTCTGCTTCTCGAACCATCGAAGAATAATCTCCAGACTTTGTTTTCATCCTTTTGTTCAGGTTGAATGATGTCGGGGATGGGTGAATTTTCCTCGTGTATACAATACACGCCCAATTCAGATTCTTCAATTTCCTTGTATGGGTCAAATTCATGACTTTTGTTTGCCCATTCATCCAAAGTTAAATCAGGAATTCCCTCGACCTTAGTACCTGTTTCTAGATCACTTGAACACTCCTCCTGATCAAAAGCTGAGCAATTTGCATTGATAGGAGCTGGTACATAAGGCTCAATATGGAAATTGGCAATTGGTTCTGACCTGATTGTTGCTTTGGCTCCATACCTCGTCCTAAAAATCATGTGTGACCAATCTGCAGATAAATATCCACCGATTTTCGCAGTGAAGTCTCTTGATAGACACAACGCAAAGAGTGGCGGAAGGTCAATCACAGACACATCTTGCAAAACTGTAACATTAGGACAGGAATGTAGTGTTAGGCTTAACCCCTTGATGACTCCAACAGTCCCTACTGCCGTTCCATCTAGCTGTACTACTCCTTTCAGCACTGGCTCATATTTCAAACCCAGCTGATCCGCTATTTGCTTCGGCATCACTGAACTACTGGCCCCTGAATCTAACATGCAGTTGTGCACCAAGTGGTTTCCAACAATCAATGAAACATAGAAAGGCGGAGGCTTCAAAATTTTCCTTGTCTGGTCCCCCTCATGTTGCACTGCATTAGTGAGAATTTTCTCATGTCCCTGGTTTGATACATTTGTGGCAGACCAGTTAGCCACTGCAGCTTGCAGTAGGTCTCGTTGTCCTGGGATCGCCAGTGATTCCCACATGGAAATGTTCACATGTGTCTTCTTCATTTGATCGATGATGTTGAAAGGGGATGAACTATCCCTTTGCTGCCCCTTACTTGGTACAACCTTTTCTGGAACTTGAACGGGTGCATGTGTTGCTACAACAGGGATCTTGGGCTGATTTTGCAGGTTTGGATCTGTGTTTGGTCTACTGACCCCTTGTTGTGTAAGAGTGGGTTGAGAAACAACTGGATTACACGGTTGTCCCTCTCCTATATTTCTCTTCTTTGACCGTGTATTGGCAGCCACGCCTTGAAAAGGCTGTTGGTTAACTCCACAGAAGTCTTCCGTTTGCCAATTTGCCAATGTGGTTTCTGTTGGGGGTCCTTCTTGTTGCGTTTGTTCTTTGTTGATTCTCCTCCTGGCTTGGATCTTGAGCAACACCAATGGTTTGCACCATCAAGGCCTGATTTAGTGCACCATTGAAACATCTTTGACCCGATTGAGGGTAGATTGCAAGGGTAACACCAGTCGTACTCTTGTGCCATGTTATTTTGTGCTGGTACTAATGCCTTAGAGGTAGATATGGCATTTGGATTATAGGGCTGGAATGGTCTATTGACAGGAGGCCTTGTTTGATTCATATTTGCAGCTGGGTTAGGTGGTCTTTGAGGCTGATACGGCTGCCTATTAGGTTGAGCTTGAGGCTGATACGAAGGTCTAAAACCTTGAGCTTGCTGTCTTTTGAGTGTGACCAGCTCATTACCTAAATTTTGCAGTTGCTTCATGACTTCTTGAAGCTCATTTGGGGCACTTGGAGATGAAGTGGAAGCTTCGTTTGAACTCTGATTCCTAGGAGTGGGAATAGGAGCTAAGACAGGTGCTTGACTAGTACTTGGGCTCTCTAAACTTGGATATAATGGCATTGGAGGCCTAGGAGCTAGCTTGCCAGCTTGAATCAGACAATTTTCAGCTCTAATGGCAATACTATAAGCAGCAGGGATAGTTGTGCCTCCCATAGATTGAACCAACATAGAAATATCAGAATTTAAAGCTTTAAGGTAGTATAGAAAAGCACCTTCTGCTGTTGGCCTGACTGCTACTGGAATTCTATCCCAAGATCTTTGAAATCTGAAGTTGAAGTCAGTTAGCTGCTCATTGGAAGCTCTCTTGATGGTTGTCAGCTGCTCCAAGAGAGACAAGTTGTCTCCCTTCTCTCCAAATTGATCATGAAGTGCAATACACAGCTGATTCCAGTTTGTGATAGAGCCAGCTCCAAGGCTCCTAAACCATTGCAATGCTTTCCCCTTGAATGAAGACGCCAACAATTTGACAGCTACTTGCATCTCATTAATCTCATGGATTGCACAAATGTTAGCAATGTCCTTGACATGATCACCGAGTGGTCTGATTTTCTCCGAGTAAAGTATGGAATGTTCTTGATGCTGCTCTTTTCCAGTCAATCTTGGGATTGGATTTTGTGCATTGAGAGCAAGTGGGCTGCTGCCTGTGAAGTTGACATAGGGGTTCACTGGTTGCGCCATTCTGATTGGTCTTAAAACCCTTGTATATTGAAAGAAAGGCCTGTCAGGTGGAGGAGTTGAGAGAGTTCTGTTTGGTGGAGATGGAGACCTTTGAATCCTTCTTCCTCTCTGCCTTCTTCTTGGAGATAATTGCAGGTATTCAAACAGCACTTCCTCTTCTCCAACTCTTGACCTTGTGATTCTTCTCATAAGATTTTAGGCCTGTACTGCTGAAACCAGTTGATTCTTCCCTTTGGAGTCGCCAGATATGCAAATAATAGCTCTTTTAAGCAAGAAAATTGCAGCAGATGCACATCAACTTTGCTGCAAATAAAAATGAGACCTCTGGTCCCACCGGGCGTGCCAAAACTGTTGATGCAAATTCACAACACCCCTGGTTGCACATCAGATTTCTAGGTTGATGTTCATGCATCCAGTGTGATTGCATAACATTGAATCCTTTCTCCAAGTGTGGGACTTGAAAAATGAGAAAGAATTCTCCGAGAGAAAGGTTGGTTCCTATTCCTCTGTTCGGATGCACCAAGAGAAACGTGAGAGGTTTACCCAAGAAATCCTAAACTAACTACCAAGGAGACAGGAGAGAGAAATGCATATAAATAAAACCTAGACTACGGAGGTGATGCACCGAGGAATGAAGAACATAAGCTTTGCAAAAATAAACACAGACCATATAGATGCAATACCACACCATGCACAGGTAACCGAAATGCAATGAGAGATCAAAATGACAACAATGAATACATGAGAGGATTTAAATTCAATCACAGACATATATATTGCTCAAAGGATCGATTCAATACATTGCAATGGCCAAGAGGCACAATGGCATTACAGTCCATGTGGGAGGCTTGAAAACTCCACGAATTCTCTTGCAAGCAGGAGAGAAGGGAGGGGTTGCAAAACAAAATGTCCAACATTAGAAAGAAGCCCCTCCTTACAATTTATAGGAAGAATGAGAGAGAAAAGAGAGAGGAATTCGAAATCTACCCCAACCACCTCCAGAATGCACTTAACTCATCTCATTATGGCAGAAGCGGCGGATCATGTCAAAACGGCGGGCTGCCTAACAGAAGCGGCGAACTGTCTGCTGCATTAAAGTTGTTCGTTGAAGCATTACTTCTGCTTATTATTTCGTGCCAGAGGCGTCTTCTTGATTTTCTCTCTTCAAACTGAACCAAAATGCAAGATTGACCCTAGAAACGTGTAGAGAATCTCACAAGCTTTCCGTTGATATAAAGAACGCGCAAATCTGAGCTCTGGATCGAAAGTTATGTCGATCCCCGAAAGATTTAGGGCACGGAGCAGTACCAAAACGGATTTTGAAATATTTTCCCGCGCTTTGCCACCTGAATGACATGTGGCAAGCTCTAATCCGCTGAATGATTCTCTCTCCTCTACTTTTTGGCGGGCTTTCCTTTGAAATCTCCTTGTGGGCCCTAGCTAGGACACGTGGCATTATTTCATTGGTTTGGATCGGTGCTCGAAAACTCACCCTTTGACTTTTTGACTTTTCTCTTGTGAGGACACGTGGCAACTTCGATTAGTCCGCGGGCTGCCCGGCTCTTTCGCGCCCTTCACGTCTTTTTGTCCCGGATGTCCCAAACTATTTGGGACAAAAAGCTCCGATCCACCCGAAATGGGCTTCCTTGTCCCTCATTTGGCCGATGACACGTGGCGCAATTTATTGGCTTTCGGCTTTTTCGGTGATCCGCGTCCCGCGCATCCCTTTGTCCCCTTTTGCTTTGTGCTCTTTGTGCTGATTTCGGGCGAACCAGCCGGTTCGTGTCCATTTGTCCCGCTTGTCCCATTTTTCTTTGGACTGTCTGGCCCTTTTTCACCCGGTTCGGCCGGTTCGCGCCTTTTTGGCCCGCTTGTCCCAGAGGCGTCCCTCTCAGCAGTTAGCCAATTTTTCCCCTTTTTCGGCCGGATCGGCTTTTCGCGCCCGCCGCGTACTTTTGTCCCAAATGTCCCGATTGCTCCTTGGGCCGCCTGGAGGCTTTTCGGCCGATCCGCGCATTTTTGTCCCAAATGTCCCGATTGCTCCTAGGACTAGGACTTAACCGATTTTCACGATTTTTCCTGGATCAACCTATTTGCCTTTCTGCAACTTTTGATGCATGTTATCGAAATTTACCCTGGGGGGGTGAAATTTTGACAACAGTTTTCACTTGTATGTTTTCTTCAATTATTAGTGTTTCTCTTGTATACAACACCCAACCTAGTCTCTCCTCTTCTAATGCTCCTCTTTAGACCACCTGTGGAGCTTCCCCTAACCTACCCAACCTGGGTTGCACCTATGACTGGGCCACACTCCACCTCCACCCTCAAGTTTCACCTTTACCTACCCTCTCTTCCACCTCCACACCTCATCTCCAACAATGCTCCTTCTACCTAATCATGTTTCTAACCAAGTCTTCCCAACACCTCTACCATTATTTTCTCTCCTGTAACAAATTCCCCCTACCTCCCACTCCTACCCCTTCATATCATCTATGGTACAAAATGTGATTAGGTTCAATCATGGGTGTGATTGGCCCTTATAACCAAAAACTAAACAAATTGACATGGGCTAGTCACGACTACAACTGGATCATTCCCATCTATTCACTCCTACAACTAGCCCATTCTCACATACCTACTTTAAAAACACAAAAAATAATCCATACAAGATAGTCACACCCGTGATTGACCCATACCCCCACTTCCAATAAAAAATAAACAACCCAAAAATATTTCTTGGTTACTAATGCCTACTCCTTCACCTTCTACCTTCACAAAACAAGCCCCACACATGCTCTAGTTTTCCCATTTGTGCACTATGCCCTTCTCATGCTCTAGTCCTCCATTACATGCATTATAGTCCACCCTTACGCACACTCCACCCCAAGCTCTCTCCACCTTTCCCTTATGTATGCTCCACGTTGCACTCCATGTTGGGTGTATTCCACCCCAATATTTTCTTACACACTCTCCATATCAATATTTTCTCCACCCATTTCCATTCCACTCACCACTTTGGGTTATGGAAAAATTTCTCTCATATTCCCCAATTTGCATCACCTCCTATGCATATTTTCACCTCCACATAGCTAGGAAAATATTATCCTTTATTTCACACATCATGCCTTCACCCATGTTCATTTTATTTCATTATCAATTGCTACTTCTCATCCCATGTTATGCTAATGAAAACTATGGATCCAAAACTATCACTTAAGGGGATATCATACAAAATCCTTCTCCTCAACCTTATAACACCCAATCATCAATCATCTTAGTCAATTTACTTAGTATTATTTGTCTTAAAAAATAAAATTATCGATCACTTCATAGAATTCAAATGAAGTGGTCCATCGACTACATTTCTAGGCTCCTGTATGTCCAATCAACCCTTTAATCTCGCAACTATAGTAACCATTGTCATAGGATTATATGTGCCACATCTCATTTTCCTTTTTTACGTGCCCAAAAAGGGGGAAAATATAAACACTAGAAAATACACCTTGCACATTGTTGGTCGTCAAATAGGACTTTACGAAGAGCAACAGTCAGGGGACAAGAAGTCCCTCCTCTTTAATGGGAGAGGTTCCCTTATTCAGAAACGAACCTATTTACAAATATACAAAACATGATTTTCTGGTTAAACTTGGATATTACGAAAGTGTTTTCTATAAAGATCATCAATTACAAAAGGACTGAGGAATGAGAGTACGAGAATGAGCAGAAAGGCAACATGCAGAATTATAGATAACAGAGTAATTCTTTATGTATGCGAAGTTACAGTGAATTGAAACAAGATCATTTGTATCATATAAATAAGATGGAATTTAAAGACACAAAGTTCTACAGATTCATTAATCAAGGACACAAAGTTCCTTCTTGGTTATACAAGATCACCATGCTTGCAAAGTTGGAGAGTATGCAATCAGCAAGACTAACAAACTAGAGACAAATGATCTTCACAAAAATTAAATGAAAGCTTAGGGATAACAGAGATCAGATAGACAAAGAATGGAAAGCCCTTCTGTATTGATTTCTTTATGATCTATTTACACTTTTGGAAAATAAGCCAAGTTCTTCCTCCTTTCAAAATGGCGTGGAGAGGCCATTATATAGCTTACAAATCAGTTACTCTTTGTAACTACTTCTTTTAACTAAAGATTAGTTAAGGATTGCCAATCGCAATACCTCAACTAATTACAATGAATTCGAGAAAAAGAATTAGAAAAGAAGAGAAGAAAACGGAGAAGAAGACAGGTGGTTACGACTGGGAGGGACCCACTGACTTCAAAATTTGCTGCCTGAATCTCTTCAATGCCTCGGCTATGTCTCTGCCATGAGGGACTGACGTGTTGGCTGTAGACTGACCCCAAAATCCGAGACACTTCTCCATTTCTTTATCAAACTCGACATGAGTATGATAATCTTTATTTGCTTCTTCAATGGCAGATTGAAGAGAGTAGATCTCCTTCATTTTCTCTTTGGAGATGGAGCTTTCCTTGAATAGATTATCTTGATGTTCTGCTCATTGAAATTCTTCAAGTCGAAGCAGGTTCTTGGCTTGAAGAAATGAACAGTGATAGGAACCAGGGCTCTTTCTATGTTCTGTGCATCCAGGGCTGTTTTACAAGTGTAATTTCCCAAAGAGATGGGAAAGTGCAAACCAGAAATCTTCTTATCTCTGCAGGTTCTGTAATTTGTCTAATTGCCTGCATACTTCTATCAAGGCCATCTTATCACTGCAGAACATGGGAAGCCTCAAAGGGGTGCTCTCATAGCCAGCAAGCCTGATATAAGAGAATTTTCTGAATTGGATAAAATAAGCACCGTAGTGTGATATCAGATTCATGGCTTCATCAGAAAACCTTCTAGCAGTGTCACCTTCAAGCAGCCTGACCACGTACATGGTGAAAGCATCATTTACCCTTCTAAAATTGTGATTGTTGGTCTCTAGGGTGAACTGTGGGCAGTAGGCATATACAGGATCATCCTTGTGGGCATCAATGTAAGAAAAACCAAACCATTGCCTTGATGCCGCCAGAGTATACATCAGGTACGAAGTCATGTAGAACTTCTTCGTTTCTTTGTACATTAGGCAATTTGCTCTACCAAATTCATGCGACGATTTCCGCCCAGATTCATATTTTGAGTTCCCTCACACACCATGCTGATGAGCGGGCACATCCGTAAATGGAACTCGTTCGTAGAAGTTAATCCCATAACTTTGAGCCAAAGTAGGATTATGAAATCTGACAACTCTTCATTGAAATCTGCTCGGAAGAGAGTCTTAGAAAGACGAGACACTCCCTTCTTAGGGTTTTTAAGCCATGACTTCACCACCCGCGCCTTGAATTTGTCGCTGTCTTGATTGAACAGGGCCTGTGCTTGATCCTGGGAAACAACTATGGCATTATCCATCTCTGGGATCCTCGAGTAGTGCTTGTGGCTTGGCGATGAGTTCCCCATGTACATTGGTTAATTCGCTCGAATCAGGGTCGAAGTGAGCTCCGCATGAAAGCACTGTATCAGCACATTGCACCGAGATTGGGAAACCTCCAGCAAAAGCCAAACCGCTATCGTGAATCATCTGTGCCATTGGTGTAGGGTTTGTGTCTGCCATCCTTGCCCAAAAATCGCTGAAATCAAGATGACGAGCTTCACTATCCCTAATATTGTGAACGGCAGATTCTAGTGGCAAGATTTGTTCCTGTCCCTGAAATTTGATCTTCATATTGATAGTAACTCGGAGGACAGAGACGCAAACTAGACTCGGGAAGGAAATACAGAGGAAAGGGATACACGCGCAGGTTTTTAGATTGCAAGGGTTCGAGCAAAGGATAGCATGGAAGCAGTGTGAAAATGCGTAGGAGGGTCACTCATTATATAGCTGATTAGGAGAGAGAAAGACAATGAATGCGCATTTAATACATACCTACCAATTTGAATAAGCATGATATTTGGGTAGAGCGGGAAAAATAAGCATGAATGGCACTTGGTTCATTTGGGACATGTGAGACGCGAATGCGTGAAACACGCGGCTCGGCCGATTCAGGCGAAGTGGGGAAAAGATGCACAAATTCCTTTTGGGACATGCGGGACAAAAGTGCGCGAAACACGCGACTCGGCCGGATCGGGCGAAAAGGTGACAATGGGTCCAGAAGAGTTTGGGACATTTGGGACGAAGTGTGCAAAGTACGCGGTTCGGGTGAATCGGCCGAAAATGGAACAACTTGCCCGATTGAACCTGGGACACTTGGGACAAGAAAGTGTGAAGTACGCAGTTTGGGTGTTTTGGCCGAAAATGGAACAACTTGCACAATTTGACTTGGGACATTTGGGACAAAAGTTCGACGGGCCCGAAAAAGACAAACTTCGGGGAAATCGGCCGATCGGGGAACAGAGAGCACTTTTGAACTTGGGACGTGCGGGACAAAAATGTCTGAAAGGCCCGAAAAACACACAAAATGACCCAAAAATGTAGATTTTCTCAATTTCTCGACCTTTAACATTTTCAGTACAACAGAGAAGACACTGTTGATGCAGAATCACAGCACCCCTAGATGCAGATCAGGCTTCTAGGTTGATCACTCAGGCATCCAGTGTGATTGCACAACATGGAAACCTCTCTCCAAGCGTGGGACTTGTGAAACTGAGAGAGGAATCTCCAGAGAAGGCTGGTTCCTACTCCTAAACTACCTGCCACAAGCTATTCCAGTGCAGGCAAGCTAATCTAATCCTAATCTAACCATGCCAAGGAGACAGAGAGAGAGAGAGAGAGAAAGGAAAAGAACAAAAGCCTACACTAAAACGGTGATACACCAGAGAAGGAGAATGTTGGACATCTATCAAAACTGCCATGGGACAAAGAGAGGTGAGCAATGGGAAGGATGGACAGATGCATCATAGGCCCAAGGATAGATTTCACACAGAAAATGTCCCAAAACTCCATGAACACAGCTCCAAACCTGCAATGAACATTCAAACATGCACAAATACCTGCAATGAAGAGAGGCAAGAAGAGAAACAAGCAAAAATGAGCAAGGATGGACAGATGCATCACAAAACACGTTTTGTTGCTCCAGAAGTTTGCACAGAACATCATTTCAATAGTAAAAGGCAAAAATGCCATTACAGAGCAAGGGAGGAGGTTTGAACTCCATTTTCAACCCTAGAGAAGAAAAGAAGGGAGGGCAGAGCAGAAAAGATGAACAACTTGTTATCTCTCTTTTAAAATGAGCCAAATCTGGCTTTATACAATGCATGGGTCGAGCCCAGGAGACAGAAAACATAGGAAAACATGTAAGCAGCCCAACCATTGACCAAAATGCATTCTTCATTAAAATCAGTGGTTGAGACATCACTTCTGGCCATGCTGAAGAAGAATGTGACCCATGTGCATTAAAACTGGTTGTTGAAACGTCGCTTCTGGCCATGATCACGCATCAGAACCGTTTCTCGATTTTCTCCCTCCAGACTGCACCAAAATGCAAGATTGACCCCAGAATTGTGTAGAGAATTTCACCAGCTTTCCGTTGATATAAAGAACGTGCAAATCCGAGTTCTGGATCGAAAGTTATGGCAATCTGAAGATTTAGGGCACAAAACAGGTGAAAACATGTTTTGAAATCTTTCCCGCGCTCTGCCACCTGGATGACACGTGGCATGCATTGATTGGTCGCGTGATTCTCTCTCCTCTGCCTTTCGGCGGGCTTTCTTTTGAAATTTCCAAGTTTTCCTTTGTTTCGGGTTCGGAAGTGTGACTTGCATTTGCATCGGGTTTGGGAGGTGGCTCGACATGTTTTCCTCCCATGCTTTTCCGACTTGTTTCCCTGACTCCAAGACCCGATTTCCTTTGTGTCGGGCTTTCCAACCCCTCCGACACATTTCTTCCTTGGTCGGGTTTTCCAACCCTTCCGGCATGATTTTTTCCTTGTGGGCCCTAGCTTGGACACGTGGCACTATCCCATTGGTTCGGGTCAGTCCTTAGACCTCGCCCTTTGACTTTTGGACTTTTCTCCTTGTGACACGTGTCATGATTTGGTTGGCTCGTGGGTCTGCTGGATTTTTCACATCCACCGCGTCCATTTGTCCCGGATGTCCCAGTGCGAACTTTCTCTGTTTCGGGCGAACCGGCCGGTTCGCGTCATCACGGCCCAAATGTCCCAATTGCTTCCGGACTGTTTGTTCTTATTTCGGCCGATCCGGCCGGTTCGTGTACTTCGCGTACTCTTGTCCCAGAATCGTCCCGCCGCGATTAGTCATTTTCTTCCTCTTTCGGTCGGATCGGCTTCGCCCCGCCGCGTACTTTCATGTCCCGATGTCCCTTTACTTCATGGGCCGCACGGAGGCTTTTCACCGATCCACGCCTAGATGTCCCAAATGTCCCGATCGCCCTAGGACTAGGAATTAGTCACTTTTATGATTTTTCTGGATCAATCTACATGCTTGGAACTGCAAAACTCGATGCATGTTATCGAAATTTACCCCTGGGGAAATTTTGACAACAGACACTTAAACTCAAAATTTTGAAAATTCACTTTCTTAAGAGCAGGAATTTTGAGTGGACAACACGCATAATGTCTCCTATTCGAAATACCACAAAATATTATAAAACACAATAATCCTAAGAAAATAATCCCACACAAGCAACTAAAAATATAAAACCTCACCAAAATGTGATAAAATATACCTCATCACTCATTTAATAACCCTCACCCACTTATATTTAATTTTACTAAACCACATACCCATTTTCATGCCCAATGTACTATGTACCCTTATCATCTCACTCATTTATACACATTACACCCATATGTGTCACAATCTTATATGCACTCAAAACTATAAAACACCACTCACCCCATAATTCCAACCCCTTGATTCTTTGTCCACTTGATCCCATACTTGTTTTTTTCTTTTTTTCTCGCATATTTTGGTATGGTATAATTTAGAGAGGTAAAGGTGGATCAAAAAGGATATGTGAAACTTACAACATTAATTTTGTGGTGATATTTTAGTGTAGGTTTCATTTGCTCTTGTGACTTGCATGTAACATCCATGTGATTTTCGAGAATCGCACCCGCGATTAGTTTGTGAGTGATTCGGGTATACCATTATTTTTTATGCATTATTGTATCATTTTTATGTAATAAAATGTCTTTTATGTCTTTAAATAGTTAGGTATATTATCAAGGCAAGTCCCCTAACCACAAAAAATAACTAACATTTATCTAAGTGTGTTTTTGTGTAGGTTATAGATTCAAATCAAGAAGTTTAACCACTTTTTTCATTGAAAGAACCCATGATTTTCCTTCTCTTTTCAATGGTAGTGTAAGCCCATTTATTTAGTAATATTGATTTGGATATTTCATATCGACTAACACATCTTGTCGGTGATATAAATTTATTCCTAAAATAGTTAGTGTGCTATAAAAATCATGTAACCATATGTAGAATGGAAGCGCGCATGGAACCTTACCCCATTCTTGTTCAAAGGTGTGAACATGAGGTATATTGTGTGTACTTACATCATATTTTCACATTCAATTTCTCTTATTTATTCTCTCAAACTAAATTGATAAGTCTTCCTTTGTGTTGTTCCATCGGGTAATGATGGAAAATGATTTTCCCATTATCTAGCATCATACTTTTCGGGTGTAGACTAATTATTTTACCCTATCTTCTTTCATTTGGTAAAAATCCTTTATTTCCTCCATGTAGGTCCATACATATGTGATCCCATAACACCTTATAATTGTAGCTATCCTTCCTCGAATGGTCCTAAAACTCTCCTCAAGGTGTGTTTGCACTTTGTTTAGGGGCCACCAGTCTTATTTTTCATGTGTTTAGACATCCATACCTAAGAAGGAACCTCCACTATCTTCATCTTCTATCTTTTTTATGTTAACATTTTCTTATAGGTACTAGTGGCTTTCTCCTTACCTTCGTGCATCTCCTAGTAGAGATTTAGTAGGACTCTTTGACCTATCTATGACAAGAGTTGTTGGTAGTATCGAAACCAACATATTACTTTCCCATTCAAGGTAACCTTCTTGATCAGGTTTAACATGTGCATTGATCTTATATATATAATTGATATCCTCCTTGGTATCTACCATCTCTAAAAATAAGGACCCTTGGCTTGGATCAAGGGAAACTACTACCCTATATTCTCCATTTTCAAATCTCATGTAGCGCTTCTTTAATCACATGTCTCCATTATTTTCAAAGTACCAAGGTCTTCCTAAGAGAGAAAAGTATTGTTCAGCCTATGCTAACTCAATGACCTTAAAATTCACTTTGAACTTGGCTCCCATGATGTCTATGCTCACTCCCTTAAGCACATAAATTGGAATCACCATTTTTATTAGCCATAGACAGGGTATTTGGATTAGGTTCAAGTGGTGACCTTTCCATGCATCCTTAGTCAATATATTAAATCTAGACTAGTGTGAATTTATATGGTGCACATACTTTGTCCATTCAGGACAACATCTAATAATATCTTATTGTCAAAACCTTATTTAATCACCTTCAATTACCGCCCTTAGTTTTCTCTTGCACTAGGATTTTGAATTCAAGGACTTCTTCTATCTAAACCTTTCAAAATGGTAAAATTCCTTTGAATTTTAGCAAGTGCATTATTTAGTCACTTCCTTGACTTCCATCTCTATGGGAACCTTGTAAGCCTCTACCTTTGTGAATGCCTCAACTTCACGTGTGGTTTGTATCTCTCCTTATAATTCTCTCATAATATCTTGGGACTTTTGAAGAATCAATTTTTTTCTTGTGCCATCTAGACAATTTATAAACTTATCAAGAAATTTGTGAGGATACACCTAAGGAATTCCTTCTCTTTTAGGTTGGGTACATGCACCATTATGCATTGTTACACTTACCCGGCTCTCTGTTTAGCTATTAATCCTTCTTAGGGACCCATGTCTCTAGCTTGATCATATTTGCAACTTTAGTTGACCCTTTTGGCCTCGGATTCATCTTTCATTAAAGGTATGGGTATTTTTCAATCTTTTATGTACCTCTACAATATCCACAAGTATGAAACTTGGGGAAATCTTATTGATAATGAATTTGGTCATTACATTTGTAGTAAATTCCAGGGGAATCACCCTATTCCCCTTCCTACTCCTATTCCACACTATCTCTCTACCTCCACCATAAAAATGGTTTTTTTAGGTGGGGACAATAGTTTCTTAGAGTGCACCCCTTAATCATGCCTCTTTGGCCTTCTCAATTACTTGGCGCTTTTCTATTTCATGGGTGCTAGTTTTACACACCCAAAACCATAGTGCCACTTTGATTTATTTTTACCTTTATAGGACTTGATAGTATTGTACATCATGGTATCCATGATATATCTCATAATCCTTTACCATGACATGAACAATATTCCTTGGGTAATTAATCTTATTATTCCATTCTACCCGACAATAAAGACACCGATCCCCACATGCTTCTCTTACATGCCTCAAGTTGTGAGACTTTGTAATTATTATTCCATGTTAGATATTTTATACAATGGGATTACTTCTATGTCCACACTTCCTATGGATTCTTGTAGATTTTAATACTCCATGTGGGTCTCATAAGTGTTTAAAGAGATCATATGTCAAAATGAAATGAGAATCCCTAGCACAAACCATTGTGCATGTTAGACTCGATGAAGTTCATAGGAAAAATTTTATATCAAAGTTTTAGATCTTGCCTTATATCCGCACATACTCTTAAATGGGCCTTTCTTTATCAATTTTATTTCTACCAAGTTTTATTATTCAAATTATGGAATATCAAACTCTTCCAAAAAAATTCTTGAATAGGTCATAATCCACCACCTATTGTAATAAATCATACTTCTTATATCACGTATTTGCATGGTCAAGTGAATTCTTAGAAAATTTACTTGCTTTCCTCTCTGGAATCATTATTATTTTCACTCTCTCGATGGGATTTTCTTTATCAATTTTAGTTATTCCAAGTTTTTTTCAAATTATGGAATATCAAACTCTTTCAAAAAAATTCTTGAGTAGGTCATAATCCACCACCTATCGCAATGGATCATACATTTTGTACCACATATTTTCATGGTCAAGTAAATTCATGGAAAGTTGACTTACTTTCCTCTTTGGAATCATTATTATTTTCACTCGCTTGATTATTTAATAAAAATTCACATGATTAGTGACATTATCCATTCCTATGTAATTAAGAATCTTCATTGATTGATCATAGAAAATGGGTTGTATAGGAACATTTAGATAATTTTTGGTGGGCTAGTTTTTATTGATTGATCCTAAACAAGTTGGTTTTGTAATAATTGACCCTTAGCTTAAGTTTAGATAGGTTGGTTGAGTTGTCATAGTTTTTCCCAAGGTGTAGTTTACATTTGAAACTCTTCCAACACTTTTGAATGTTGACTACATTGTTCCATGTGCACTCATTCTGACTCATGGTAATGATGCGTAGGGAATTACTTGTTGCAAATGAAAATTCACAATTATTCCTCTATCAATAGCTTTCTCTTCTATATATGGTAATCTTCACTATTTTGGTCTAAAATACAAATTTCAGTTGGCTTCTTGTGTTGGAAGAGTAATACACACCTTCTTTCACATCCATTTAGTGAAAACGGGTCCCCGAGTCATTTCTTACAAGGAGTATACTCTTCCTTAACACCTTCCATGGTAATGGGCCTTCCTCCATCATACGAGGTCATCGTAGCATCCACACCATACTGGTTCCTTATGACAACCAACAATACACTCCTCCCTAGTTGTAAATGTGCTTTAAAAAATTTCTTTCATCATTTTCTTCCATCTTTTCTTGTTTTCATGCCTTTTAAAGCTCACCCCTCTAGGGCACACACACTTTTCTATCCACCATCCACCAGTGGTGTAATTAGCTCTCAAGTGACACATGGGTAATGTCTCAATAAATATAATCTACAAAAATTATCTTTATTCAAAAAGGTAACATATGAACATACGTACCTTTGGGTTCACATATAAAATAGTATTATACCTATACTATGTAAGAGTATGATGAAACAAAAAACTCCAAGTAACTTCCAATGTCATTTGTTATCCCAAATATAACCCCCCGAGGTTAATTTGGAATAAATTATTAAAAATGGATCAAGTTATTTTTACAGTGCAGACATTTAAATTGCCTTCAAATTTCCTTTCCCAAAATAATTGGTCATGGGTATTTGAAAACTCGTGGGATGTTAAGGTTTAATTCATTGGCATGGGTTATATGTTTAAATCCATGAAATAAAGGAGCGTCGATATAAAACTTTGGTGGGTTTAATTTAACCCATGGGAAGAAAGGAAACCCAAACAAACAAGAAAATCGACATCCAATCAAATACCAACATGTGGCGGGTGAAGAAATTGACAAGAAGAAAAATATCGATGACAAAATTTTAGGATATGTGTCAACATTCTAACAATTCATAAGGTTATGACCTCATATAGACTCTAATTCCATGGAATAAGACATAGTTCATATTTCGTCAGTCCAGAAATTTACCAAGGTCAAGGGGGTTACATGGCAGTAATTATAAAGCTAAAAATTTCCCCAAAGGTAGAAATTTGTGATGTGAAGCCATCAAGTTCTAACACTACAAATAACATGGAGATTTTTATTGGCTCTCACTTCACAATTGTTAGTCTGGAACAAAAAAGGACTGAAATTGCAAAGTGTGTGCAACTCTCTTATTGGTTCATGTTTTGTAATCGTCAGGTCAAGGTTTTCAAAGGGTCTAACATGCAAAGTGCGTGGAGCCTCCTCATTGGTTGGTACTTCGCAATTGTCGTGGAGATCAAGGAAAAGAGTGAATTGTGAAGGTATGTGAAATTATTCTATATGTTTGCATTTATAAAGGGCTGAAAAGTTCTAAGGATAGTCCGACACCGCAAACAAAGATGTGGAAAATTCTAATTGGTCCATATTTATTAGTATGATAGACTTTCATAAAGTTAAAGGAAATTAAAGGAAAAGTAAAGGGGAACAGAGCCCAATACTATGATCCAATGAGTGACTGACACATAGAAAAAAAAAGTGGTGCATACATGGGCAGAGATCAATCCCTAAACCAATCAAGGGTTACCACATGTCATAATTATGTGTTTCCCAATAGGACAAAACTTCAAATGACATTATCTTTTTCTACAAAGATCCAAATATTGCAAAATCAGTCTCTTTGGAAATATTTCCTTGAGACCTCTAATTTGGCATCATAAAAAAATTATTTTGGAAAGATTTAGTAGGCAAAAGGGGAGAAAATAGTTTAATCCAAGAATGATTAACTGTAGGTAGTTCAACTACTAGAATTGATTTAGCATGGTGCCACATTTTGTTGGGTTGATGAATTGTATCTAAAGTATTGAACGTACATAAGGATTGGGTGCATGGACATAGGGTGTGTAGGTGCGCGTGTAAGTATATTGGAACAAAGTGCGCGCACTGGAAAGCATAAAGTTGGGACTTCTTCATTTTCAGTATGAGGCTAAATATAGATGTTGAGTGTGGAGCATGTTTTTAGAATACTTGGAAAGCATACAAAGGCTATTTCAGACAAGTGGAAGATCAAGCGACATGCATAGTTTTGGAGATATTAATAGGATTAGACTACAGTTATATTATTAGATAATCTATTATTAATGAGCTTGCATGCTTTTGTATTTATCATGTAAGGGCACATGACTATTCTTAGCATGTAGCCTATTTTTGGAGAGTGCATGAGTAGTGAAGGGAAAGTCCCCACTACCTATATATATATATATATATATATATATATATATATATATATATATATATATATATATATATATATATATATATATATGTATTAATTTAAATGTTTTAGTGATCATCCATGTTTTATTAGAGTTATGTTGTTGGTTTATGTGCATGCATGAATTATGGTGACATTACTATGTATGTATGCAGCTTTTGTGTTTTACAATAATTAATATAATGGATCTTTATGGTTGGATATTAGTTTTTGACATATATGTATCTGGTTCTTGCATGGTAAAGTTAATCTTGATTCTTGTATGAGTTAATATTACATATGGTTAAAATCTGGATCTTGTTCATGTTATGATTTATTCTTGAATGAATATTATGGATCTAGAATTTTTGTATGATCATGCTAACAAGTTGTCATAAAAGAGAGGGACTTGGTACCCTTGCACACTTTGGGTGAGCTCTTAGTTCTAGCTAAGTGATGTGTCAAAGACACCTTGGGTTGTTTGGTAAAATAAAAGACTACATTTTTATAATAGGTAAAACAAGGTTGAGGGGACCCTACCCCTTACATGTCAGAGATACAAAGTGAGTAGATAAAACATTAAAAAGCATACAAAAAGATACATATAGAAGGTCTATAACACTCGAGATCCTCTATGAGCATATAATCTAGTATAAAACACAGCTAAAAAGAGTAATAACAACACCAACTAAACCAAAGTCTTACTAACAACAAAGTAAAATAACAACATAGTAAACAAACAACCACCTAGACAAACATTAATTTTTAGATTTTTTCAGACTATCTACAACTTTAGCCAATTCCTTTGATGAAGAATCAATTTTGGCACCCAATGAAGCTAGGTCACATTCAATAGCCTCCCCTTTCCTTTTCTTTAGATTTCCATGATCATCCACTTGCTCGTATGTATTAGATAAATGAGGTTGGCCAGAGGGTTTGAAGATGTTTCAGCAGATCTCACAAGAACGATACTCCATTCCATATAACTATGTAATATGGCTCTAATATGATCCACCTCATTAGAGAGGTTAGTGTAATTAGCTTTCATAATTTCAATATTTCCCCGGTCATGATTTTGACCACATCTTCAAACCGAATTTTTATAGAATTACAGTCATTAAAGAGAAACTAAAGAGAGATATTCATTAGCCTCATGTCTCCTTTTATTTCTTCAATGTCCATCACCATTTTGGCAAGATGATTATCTCCCTTCTTGGGTCCCATTTGACCTAACACTTCAATTTTATGCTCCATTTGGGCATTCACAGGAAGTTGATTCCCCTACATACTCGACTCCCCTTTGGTATTAATAGATAAAATTTGAACATTCTTTGACTTAAGCTCACTAAGATTCTTAGTTACATCAATTTCCATCACATCCTTTTCATCCCCAGAAGCATCACCTTCCCGAGACTCGATTCTTCTATTTCACCTTTTTCTTAGATCATTTCTTTAGAGTGTTGATGAAACAAATAGGGTAATGAGCGTAGGAGGAATAGCTATTAAAATTTTGGTTGATGGGTTGTTAGGCACATATGAATTCCAAATCCACAACTGATCATGAGAGCTTCCTTTTAGCTAGGAGGAACTACCTGTAATGCAAAGCAAGACCACAAGAAGAAATTAAACAATATGGGCGGTGAACTCGCCTAGCGTATGGTAGATCCGGGAAGTTTGATACTTCCTATATGGCTGTTAGTCCACTATTTTAAACAATTTAATGTTGTAAACAGAGTAAATCCTATTTTAATTTGAAATGATTTAGGTGTCTCAATTAAAAACAATAAGAAAATAGATCTAATCTAACAAAGTGCTAAGCTAGAATAGAATCCAAAGGTCAAATGATTGGTTCTAGGTTATGTAGGTTTGACAGAGGTCTTGGGTAGATCACGAGGTGGATGAGGGTGAGATAAAATTAAGTGGGTAGGTCTCTACTACTGCGGGTCATGTGTGGGAATATACAGAGACCAATGTCGGTCGGGTAACCGATGCGATTCTTATCGTGAAATCTAGGAATGTCACGAGAACAAGCTTTAGGTATCCTTTGTGATTATACAAAGGGATTTGGTTGGTCGATGAGGTATTGGGTGACTCGAGTAGGCTTCATGAGGATTTAATGGGTATATGGAGGTAGAAATTTTGGATAAGGTCAATAGGTGGCTAGGTAAACAATAGATGATAAAATAATGATGAAATGAAATAAACCGAGAGAAGTATGACGTTATACTTACTTGGATTATGGTCAGGGATGCCTGTGTGTGAAGGATGGAGTTATTGATGAGAGGCTTGAAGGTCAGAAGTGATCACCAACTCAAGGAAAGCTTATACATGGGTTGCATGTGCATTACTCTTTACTTGGTTAGATCAGATCATGGTGGGATGGTGTATAAGAAAAGATGCTTTATCTCCTTCCTTGCATGTGTGGTATCACCGGAATTCACTCTGTGAAGATGTGTTATATCTCCGAGATGTGATAATGCTCACTAACCTCTTTGCTTCCAAATTTCAACCTTGATAATAAGGTTTCTTTGGGGTTAAAAGGGTAACCGACGGTGGTTCCAGCTTAATTGATGATGGTTAGGGGTAACCGGCATCGGTCAAGGTGAGATTTCCTAGGTTTACTAAACTAGGGAGATCCTTTTGATTTCCTCGAATATTGTGTCCTTAACCCATGGATTAGACTGGGAGATTCTTGTGAGCATGTGGGAATGTGGTTAGAGGGAATGTAGGAATTGATATTTAGGGTTTGGGTAAGACTCAATTAGTTATTGCAACTTACTAAGAACAGGTATTAGGTTGAGTTAGCTTTGGTGAGGTGTCTAAGTGAATCATGTACTAGTGGATATTATTTAAAATAAGATATTTAAATAATAAATATAGTGAGGATAATGCATTAACTTAATTAAATTAATTAAATTAATATTTGTGGGGTGAAAGGGGTCATGGCTAGGTGAATGTGATGAAGGGTACTTACTTTTGAGAGACCAAAGGGGAGTGTGACCTAATTTTAGTGTCTACATTTTTCCCCTTTTTGTTTCGTAGCTTGTATTTGTAAGCGATGCTAACAAAAATAAGATGTGGTTGCCCCATGTGCAGGTGAAGGTGATCTCTCTCAAACTAGGAACTGACGAGGCTGAAGGCAAAATTGGTGAGTGGTTTTATAAAAGGTGAGGAAAAGGTAGGTGGGCTCGGGGAAAAAGGGTAAAAGGTCTAGTTAGGCCATTCTAAGAAATGGGTCCAGGTCAAAGGTAATGTAATAAATAAACACACGCACACGTATAAACTACAACATGCTACTAGGTTGAAGAGCAGAAAACCCTACATCATCTAAGGTTGATTGGTTTATCCAACAATGTAAAAGTGAATCCAGTATCAAGGTATAGGATATGGTCAGGAAACACAATGTAGGTTAGGTGTAGGAACATTTAGGTATGTTCTGGTACACCAAAGGTAGGGTTAGGATAAATGGTCACAACAATAGGCTAGGTAAGGTCACTAGGTCAACAACACAGTAAACAGTGCCACAACGTATAGGGAACACATGAGGTCAAAGGTCACTAGAAATGGTCCAGTCAAAATATCGAGGTCATAATGTGGGTAAGGCCAAGGTAGGGGTAAAATAATGAGTCCTCAAAGGAGGAAAAATGGAGGTAGTATATGAGGAGGTCAGGAAAGGTAAGGTAAATAGGTTGGGTAAAGGATTAGGGTGAAGGGTGGGGTAAAGGATCAAGGTAAAGGGTGGGGTAAAAAGGGGCTTAATTGAGGGCAATGTGTAGGTGAGGATGAATGATGGCAACATGGAAAACGACATCGGTATAGGAAAACTGATGACGGTGAGGTAGGGCATGCGATCGATGTTGGTCAAGGGTAACTGATGTCGGTTAGGTTGGGTTGGTTATAAAAAAAAAATCCACATTTTTATTATTCATTTGTTATGAGCAAAGTGAGAGAATGAAAAAAAAGGAGAGAAAAGAGAGAAAGATGTCTCAAGGAAACAAGACAGTGAGTTGGCGGTGTGATTGGAAAAGGGTTGGGTCGGCGGGTCCATGGGATCAGGGTGAGAGATTTGATTGGGTGGAGGTTACGAGTAGTTATTTAGGTATGGCATAGGCTGGAGAGGGATCGGGTGGGCCACCAACACATTGGCCAGACGTGCCACCAAGATGGAGGCAACGTGATGAGGTAAGCACCCAACACTACATTGTTGATTAGATAGATTAGAAGTTTGGAGTATTGTTATTTAAGGTTTTTGTGGGTTTTTGTTTTTTTGGGTGGGTAAAAATAAAATTTGGGTATGGGGGGATAACAAGCTAAAAGAGGGAGGGGAAGGGTGGTAAATGGTATAGGTGGGGTGGGTAGAGGTCCAAGAGTAGTTTTAGGTCATTGTAGGTGGGGTAAAAGGGAAAGGGGGGTGATTTTAGAAAATGGGGTTTTGGGAAGTCACAGGATTTTCTGTGATAGTGACCAGTGTTGGTCAAGGTTAGCCGGTGTCGGGTAGGTAAAACTAGTAATGGTCACCAAACAGTGACCAATTCTGGTTACATGGTAACCGTAGTTAGTAAAGGTGAACCAAAGATTATGAGTCACCAAATAGGTGACCGATGTCAGTTTAAGGGTGACCAGAGTCGGTTAGGATGAACTGGCACCAATCAAGATTTTAGGCACAAGGGTCCAAAAGTGATGTGGGCTAGGTAGTTGAGATGGGTAGAGTGAAAATAGGGTGGAGGGTAATGATAATTGGTGAATATGGTCATGGTAAATGTAGATTAATGTTGTGCTTGGATTGGATGTAGGGGAGATCACAGTTACATATGCGGGATAGGGTTCCACCTCTACTGGTGACATTACATGGCATAGCGACCCCTTTGGAGCTCTAGCATGTGGAGGTAGTGGGCTTGAGTGGGATTCATCACTACCGACATGTTGTTTGGTAGCCTAGCTTGATGGTCATGCTCATTGATAGATGGGATCCCGTGACCAACACGTTCCACCTTCTAATGGGTGAGATGACTATCACCCTGGAGGACATGTTCCAGATTTTATGGCTACCCATATTGGGTGCCCAGGTGTATTCTATCTCCTCCGATGCCTCAGAGAAGTTGATTGGGATAGTTTTTGGTGAGGGGGCAGCTTGATATGAGATTCCATAGTGCTAGTTTGAGCTATGGAGAGATGTACCTAGCCCATCCAGATGAGACGAGGCTAGTGGTTTTGTTGATGGAGGTAGTGTGTTGCTTTATGCACTGCCAAATGTAGAGGGTGGATTATTTCCCCGATCACTAATGGGGTACTCCATGATATGATGGTACATGAGACACACTTTGCACAGGCACCAAAGATTCTTAGTGCAGCCATATAGAGAGTTGTGGGAATACGGGTGGTTTTACAGGTTTTAGCCTATGTTGTACATTTATACTACACTGCTAGACGTATGAACACATAGTGTGCATGCAAACTATAGCAATGCCCCGAGCAGATGCATTACCAGTGTGATTTGTGTAGGTGGGATACATGAGATGGGTGCTTGGTGATAGGAGAGTGGAGATCGGATAGGCCGACACATGATGTGGCCCATTTTTGGTAGTTACTGGAGGGGTTGTCTAAAGTGGACATTATCTAGAGGCCATATGTGGGATTCCCCTCATATAGGCATATGCATGAGGAGCTATCTGAGCTCCAACTAGAGAGGTGGATACAGGGTCACCGTGCCAACGAGGATGAGATGATCCCGATAGACGAGTCGGACGACGCTTTAGGATCTTACAGACATTCCTCCGCCCTTCCCATAGTATCGAGAGATGATGTGGAGAGGCCCTTACCTCTACCACAGCCTATAGTGCCCATAGGGGAGGAGGAGTAGCCAGTGGATCAGTGGATAGATGACACTAGATGTATAGAAAGATACAGGCAGTGGTGGGTGGCTCAGTTACGATCCATACCACCCAGACTAGGGCAGCGAGACTTAGCTACAATTACAGTGTAGAGAGACACCCTCTAGGGGTAGGTAACTACATTGATTACCAAGTTGGGTATACTGCAGACACAGCTAGAGGGTTCTGAGGCTGAGGTAGTAGAGCTATGCATATAGGTGGCCAGCCTACAGGCTTAGATGGCAGATGGAGGAGATGGAGGAGATGGATATGGTCAGGGGGGATGGTCAGGTGGCAGCCTTATAGGCTCAGGTGGCAGGTTTATAAGGCCATTTGGCCATCGTCTAGGCACATATTGGGGCCTTACAACCTATATATAGGCACATAGGTAGGGGCACAACCACGAGCACATGGAGCAGTCCCGAGTTCACACCTAGGAGTAGGGAAGGTTGCTACAGGGTGGTAGGTACGGAGGCCGAGACCTATGGGACCACCACAAACCATTCTTGTATCCAGGTTACGGGATGCCCTAGTTGAGGCGAGATATTATCAGGACCAGCTTATGGTGGCTGGGATAGATTTCATATCCTATTCCAAGTACAGGGTATAGCGAGGCATTCAAAGTGAGAGGACAATATCCCACACTCATAGTGTGGAGAGCACAGAGGTCCAAGAGCTCGAGGCCTTATCAAGGAGAGGCCACCAAGGACACGGTGACCAGCTCTAGGTGAGGTGCCAAAGAGACACAGGAGGCCGAGGGTATAAGTGATATAGAGATGGAGGACATCTGACGAGATGCCTGATATGCGATCCGGATTTTTATAGGTATTAGTTATTTTTGATATAAATGCTGGCCTGCGTGCTGAAGATAGTTGTATTTTTTATCACATACTAGCCTACATGCCAAAGACAGTGAGGATGTATGAGTGATTTGTATATTTTGAGCATATACCGGCCTACATGCCAAAGAGATTTTGTATTGATTCATTCTTTTTGTATATATGAGACCAGCCTGCATGTCGATGACATTTTGTATTGTATATCAGCCTGCATGTTGACATTTTGAGATGATGGACATGATGAGATGGGCATGTATGTTAAGATACATATTGATTGATTTATATGACAAGATACATGGTATTTTGTGATTTGTTGATGTATTTATGATAAATTGGTTTATGGATTGTGTTAGATGAGATATGGATTTGTTAATTTGATGTGGATGGAAATTAGGTGAATTGGGCATGATGGAGTTAGGTCGGTAGGCATCGATCGAATCAGGTTATAGGCATGGTTGAGTCAAAGTTATAGGCATGGATGAGTCAGGTTTGGTTAGGCATGGTTGAGTCAGGTTTGGTTAGGCATGGTTGAGTCAGGTTTGGTTAGGCATGGTTGAGTCAGGTTTGGTTAGGCATGGTTATATTGAAAGTAGGTGAAGTTGTGATTCATTATTGTTTTACAATGAATGATACTATGGGTCATATGTGATATGTGGTATAATCCATGCACAGTGATGATATAGAATTGGTAAGCATAATAAATGTATAAAATATGTAGCAAAGTGTTATGTATGCGGCTTAATTTCAAATTTTATACATAAAAGGGGAACTAAGTGAAATGTGATGTAAATAGTGAGTTAGGCATGGTTGATGAATTTTTTAGGGTAGAGAATGGTCGAGCTAACCTCCAAGGGCCCCATGCCCTCGGAGTGCTGCCTACAAAGTCTCGGTGAAAAGGGACCTCAGGTCGATGTAGTTCTTCCATAAGATAGGGAAGAAAATGAGAAGGTGTGAAAATGAGTCGATAGGTGTTTGGGCATGTTGTGGGTTTAGGTTTGTTAGGTGTGGGTAGATTGTAGGTAAAATGATGTAGGTGAAAGTGATTGTGGTGAAAGAGGAGGATTACCCCAAAGGTAAGCGTCAAGGACTAAGTCTTGTATAAGGTAATCAAAATGTAAACAAAGATGGTTAAAAGATAAAAGGGGGCTATAAAGCCACCTAATTGGATAGGATCATAAAGATAAGATCATACCTTTGAGGAGGTGATGAACATAAGACCCTACGGACATTGCATGATTGACATGTTCTATGATGAAAATTAGTCGCATGATCACCAAATGTCTATGTTCCAAGAAGTCCCTTAAGGCCATAGGAAATGAGAGTGGGCATGGTTCACAGGGAGAAGAGTAGGTAATTTTTAATTTCTATATGGTATGAGGTAGCAGGGCCTTCGGGTAAGAGGTCCTAGTTCACAACGGAAAGTCCATGACTAAAGCATTTCTGGTTTTGACTTATAGTTGATATAGACCGATCAATATGGGAAGTCTATATGGGAAAAAATAAACTCCTTGAGGTCTTCGTGAAGCTAATTGATGCGGGAAGCTTCGGTTGCTCTATTTTTTCTTTTTCTAAAGAGATTTTCATAGCTATCCTTCATGGGATCAGTCTATTTATAGCAGCAATTGGTTGAGAGGAAGATGTCCTTTTGAGGGACTCATCTTTTTATTAGAATTTTGACTCAAGGAGTTTGGTCCCATTGTGAGTTATTTTCATTCATGGACAATACCAAGGTGAAAGATAGGACTCTTGTTCAAAGTTCAGGGTGAAACAACCATGGGATCTCATCTAGAGGTAGATGAAAAGTATCCATGAGAATCATGTTATGTGCAGCACCATGGTACACATATTCAAGGGAAGATAACAAGTGACGGGTATGCACATGATTCTGTTTAATCATTAGGAAGGTGTATAGAGTAGGTAGTGCTCAAGGGACGATCTTGGAGAGAGACAAAGTGTGAGGTAGGACAATGAGTCAACAATAGAATGGTCAAAGATGCAAGGTGTTGAAGGGCTCAGGCTCAGGTTTACCATTGAGAGAAGATAAACAATAAGCACCTGATCCATAGGTATGAGTCACGATGTATGGTCCAAGACAATTAGGAGCAAATTTTCCTGTTTACTTTTTTTCTGCTTTGGTTACATGTTGATTTTCTTTCAGGACAAGGTCACCGACTTGGAAGGTTCATTCATGAACACGTTTGTCATAGGAACATTTGATACGTTTTTAGTAAACTTGAAGGTGATCCAGAGCATTAAGACAACGTTCATCTAATAAATCTAGCTATGATAAATGGTCTTGACGAAATTCATCATCAGTGAGCATGTCATGGAGAGAAATACAGAGTGAGGGGATTTGGACTTCGAGAGGTAGAACAACCTCTATACCATAAACTAGAGAAAAGGGTTTGGCCACAGTGGAAGTGCAAATACTAGTGTGGTATAACCACAAGGAAAAAGGAATGTGTGTATGCCAATCCTTCCTAGTATCATCAACCACTTTCATGAGATGTTTTTGAGGGTCTTGTTAGTGGATTCGGCTTGGCCATTGGTTTGTGGGAAGTAGGGTGATGAGAAACTAAGCTGAATGCCAAAGGTGTTGCAAAGTTTTGCAATGTTTTTTTAATTGTTTTCCATTGTCGGTGATGAGGTGATGAGGAACATGAAAGTGAAAAATGATGTGGTGGTTAATGAACTCACATATTTTCTCATCTTTCTTGGACATGAGTGGTATGGCTTCTACCCATTTTGTGTAATATTCGGTAGCAGTGATGATCCGTTGATGGCATTGGGAAGAATGAGGATTGATTTCTTCAACAAGATCCAAACCCCATTGAGAGAAGGGCCACAGGTCACGAGTGACCTATAAGGCATGATTGGGTGTATGATGAAGATTGGAATGTTGTTGGAATTTTACACAATTTTTGACATAGTTACAACAATTATGGTTAACGGTCAGCCAATAATAGCCTAGATGAAGAATACACTTAGCAACAGCAAGGCCACTAAAGTGACCTCCACATATGCCATCATGAACCTCCTTAATGGTATAAGGAATTTCAGAACTTGTGAGGCATCATAAGAGAATACCATCAAAGTTGTGCTTATAGAGGAGGCCTCCCATGATAACGTAATGAGAGACATTTTTAAGGAAGGCACGTTGTCCATTACGGGTGAGATCAGGAGGTAAGATGGAGAGAGAAAGGTAGTCAGAGTATTGTTTATACCAAAGGTCACTCAGGTTATGGGTATTAGTTCCGATCAAGTAAACATCGTGAGGTAAATAAGAAGGTGAATGGAGGCATTGTACGGTGACAAATATTTTGGAATCGACGGGTGAAGCGGGTATTTGGGAAGCTAAGCAGGCCATGGTATCTACAAATTTGTTGGTGGAATGTGGGATGGTTTAAAGGGTGTAATGATCAAAGGTGGTCAAAGGTATGTGTACATGATGTTCATACTTTTTAAGTATCTCGTTACAACATTGGTACATACCATTGACTTGGTTTATGACCAATTGAGAATCACCAAAGATGTTGATTGATTTGACATCTAGGGAATATGCAACTTGGAGACCTAGTACGAGTGCTTCATATTTGGAAATATTGTTGGTGCATTCAAATTCTAGTTTGAAAGACAAAGACATGGGTTCTCCATCAAGAGGAATGAGGATAATACAAGCCCCACCCCCACGCTAACACTTGGAACCATAAAAAAGAGTGTCATTTGATAAGGAGGTTCATCCAGGGAAAGGGTAGTAATCGACTCACCCGAAAAGTCAAAATTAAAGGGTTGATGCCAGAAAATAGGTGCGTTAGCCAATTGGTCAATGATATTTTGGCCCTTGATGGACTTTTAATGAATGAATTTGAGGTCAAGGTGAGCTAAAAGCATAAGCCATTGTGTATCACACTAATTTTTATAAGGTTTGGCATACATGAAGTGTAAGCGGTCGGTGTTGGTCACAATATAGGTTTTGTGGTTGAGTAGGTAATGACGAGTTTGGTGGTAATGAAAACTAAGGCTAAGTAAAATTTTTCAGATGGGTGTATCGGGTTTTGTAGTCTAAAAGAGTATGGCTGATATAATAAACCACCTACTCTATGTTGTTCATCGCATGAGTGAGCATGGCTCCCAAGGAGTGATTGGTAGTGGATATGTATAGATAAAAAGGTTGATCAACTTTAGGTGGGATAAGTATGGGTGGTTGGAGAAGATATTGTTTTAAGGCCTCAAAATCTCTATGACAGTCATCATCCCATTGAAAGGAGACATCCTTCTTAAGCGATGATGAAATGATTGGCACCAATCCGATAATTGTGAAATGAAATGGTGAATAGAATGTAACTTACCTTGTAGGCTACGGAGTTGTTTAAGGTTAGTGGACGAGAGGCATTTCTAGAATGACCTTGACTTTAGCAGGGTCAACTTCTATATAACGGAGGGAAATGATAAATCCCGGGAGATTTTCCAAGAGAACTACGAAGACACACTTCTTAGGCTGAAGATGAATGTAATATTTAATGAGGTGGTCAAAGACATTTTTATGATGGCAAGGTGCTTAGAGTGATGTTTAGATTTGGCCAAGATTTCATCCACGTAATCTTCCAAAGATTTGATGCATGATGTCATGGAAGATGTAAGTCATATCCCACTGATATGTGGCACGGCATTTTTAATGCCAAAAGGCATGACTCGATAGCAAAAGGTCCCCATGGGGTGATGAATGAGGTTTTGTGTTGATCTTCTGGGGCAAGAAAAATTTGGTTATAACCCGAGAAGCCATCCATGAGTGATAGCATCTCATGACCAGCGGTGAGGTCAACCAACTGATCAATACCGGGTAAGGGAAAGTCATCTTTCGGTAGGCTAGGTTGAGGTCACGAGAAGTCCATGCAAATGTGGAGTCCCCCTGTTGCTTTAGTAATAGGGACAATGTTAGAAATCCAATGAGGATAATCAATGGGTAAGATGAAGGAAATGGAAAGAAGGCACTGAAGTTCTTCTTTGATGAGAAGAGCAATACAAGGGTGTATTTTCCTTAGCTTTTGTTTGATGGGTTTGGCATCGGGAACAGTTATGATATTGTGGACCACTATTTTGGGTTCAATACCGGGCATGTCTGTGTAAGACCAAGTGAAATTGTGGTTATGATCTTTGAGAAAAGAAGTGATGGCTTCTTGTTCAACACAATCTAAAGATTGTATGATCTTTAGGATGTGAGGGTCATCCTGAGTATGAATGTTAATCTCAATATTTTATTCATTCAACATGGTTTGTGTCTCAGAGGGTAATGACTAATGAATATATGATTCTTATGCACCAAGGTAGGTGAGTATGGATTCATCATCCTGACATTGAACGATGTTAATAATAGGTGTGTTGTCATTGATCATCTCAGGATACAGAAAGTGAAGAGTGCAAAGGGCCTCTCCCTCACATTGATAAGTCAAAGGCCCCAAGGAAATGGTGTTTATGAAAAAAAAAGTTAGGAGCGATAGATTCAAGATCCATCGACTCTGTCGGTGAAGGTGGTGATGAAGGTGGAGTGGGTGAAGAAGGAGGAGAAGGGCTAGTGTCCTTAATGAGTTTAATGCGGGCCTGTTTGGTAGGTGGTTCAGGAAAGCTGATACTACTATGATCATTATGTTTACAGGTGGTACATGGAATAAAAGTATGGTCGCCTTGCTCATAAAATCCAAAACCAAAACCCTTCCATGCACATCGGTGCAGGGAAGGTGAGGGAAAAATGGTAATTGGTAAGTGATTGGAAGTCGAGTAAAAAATGGGTGGGTTTGTGATGGTGGTTCGGTGTGTAAGGTGTAGGTGAGACTAGTACGAAGGTGGGGAGGACCATAAATGAGACTTTCTCCTATATAGTGATCATAGTGAGGGTGTCGGTGAAGGATTCCATACTCCTGCGAGTAAGGAATGTGTTGACACTATATAGGCGGTACTACCCTAGAGTGAGGCATTGAAAAACACCTTCTAAGGGATCAATGGTTGGTATATAGGTAGCTAGTATGGATAATGTGTCGGAGGTCGATACAGAGGTGGAATTAACAAATTGGGAAGCTGATGGGTCATCCGTGGAGGTTATGGCAGTGGTAGGAATGGAGGAGGTATGTGCGGTAGAAGCAATGGCTGTACTAGTAGGTGGAGGTGTAGGTGAAGTGGTAGTGGTTTTGGAGATAGACGGCTTAATAGGTATGAGCACATCATTGGGTCGGTAAAGCATGTTACATGTTTTAAAAGGTGATGGGTTAGCTAGAATGGTATATGTGTGTCCTTCATGTTCAAACTTTACGCAATGATGCAAAGTGGATGGAACACAACCCATGACATGCTTGAGGTAGATGATGCGGGTCATGCTTGAGGTGCGTGAGACAACAATTGAAGTGTAGTGGGTAATGAAGCAATAGATGAGGGTATCGAGAGGTATGGGTGGTAAAGAGGTGGTAGGTTTAAGTCAAGTTGGTCACCCGGGTAGGTCGAGGGTTTTGAGGAAAGAATGAGCTGTTTTGTTTTTGGTTTATTTATGGGTGGAGGTTTCTTGACCATGTGGGGAAACGAGATCCTAAGATGGACACGACAGTGCAGTGTGATTGGTGCAACCGAGGTATGAGTTCTATGGGTCCGGTGCTTCATTTTGGGTGTCGAGTAGGTATGGTGTTGACTTTAGAGGATGTAGCTAAATCCAGTTTGATAGGTGGATAAGTAAGGCTTGGTGGTCGGGGTGACCCCTAAAGTGGTTATGGGTTTAGTCGAAGCAAATGTTGTAGATATGGGTTTGGTTTAGGTGTATATTGAGTTATGGGTAAGGGTGCAAAGTGTGAGCTATAATAGGTGTCATGGAATGGGTTGTGATAAAGGTGATTGTGTTTGGTTTAATTGGTCAAAATGTTTTTGGGTAGATTGTGGAGGTATCGTGAAAAAGGATCTCTGCATCGTGTTAAGACAGAGAGTCAAAGATGCCCCCATAGTGGAGCCCTATCCACATAATCTAAGTGATCACCAAACGTGAGAATAAAATGTCTATAGGTGGAGTTGGTGAGGACCTAATGGCAATTCCCGTAAAATGCATCTTATAGATAGGGAATTGGCTAGCTTCAGCATCTGTGGGTAAGAGAGCCAAAAGTAGGTCTTTAGGATCTTGGATGGCTGATGGAGAATTCTCGCCAAGAGGAAAAGGTATATCAACTATGTCTATGATAGGTGGTGGAGATGATGGGTGCTCCTATATGGGTGGAGGAGGTAACGGGTGCTCCTCTATGGGTGGAGGAGGTACCATAGCTAAAGGCTCTCTACGTGCTTTGAAGCTAGGGGTGAGATGGTCTCAATGTTAGTAAAAGATTCCTCTGTAGGTGATGAAGGAGATGAAAGGTGTTCCTCTATTGGTGAAGGAACATGAAAGGTTTGTTTTGACAAGGAAGGAGGATTTTGGGCTAGGGTATCCTCTATGGAAGGAATATGGGGTAATTGGGAGGTGACAGATGTATCATTAAAGATAGAGTGAACCTCGCGGGTATGGGTATCATAAGTGGAGGCCTCACCAGTTTGATCGATGAAGGGGCATGGTTAGGAAATGGTTTCTTGAAGATATACGGTCTTTGTTGGTAGGTGCATTAGGATTATCCATGGTTAACTCACCTTTCTCGAGCATTTCTTGGACAATATTTTTGAAAGTGATGTAATTGTCATCACTATGACCCTTTACTCGATGATAGTTATAGAAATCGTGTTCTTTATACCATGCGGGCATGGGACAAGTAGAATTGTCAAAACCAAGTGTGTGTTTTATGGGTGGAAGAGTGATGGCTTTGGCTTTGATAAAATTTTCTAAGATAGAAGAGTAAGGCTCCCCGATTGGGGTATATTTCCACTTGCTCTCGTCTCGAATTGAAAAGTCCGGGCAGGTGAGAGATTAGATGAAGGGGTAACCTGATTTGACGGATGTGTTGGGCCAGCCTTAAGTACCACTAGGTTAGTGATGCCCTTATCTTTGGAAGAAGAAGAGGTATCATTCGACTTGAATGTTGAATTCTTATTGCGTAATTGGATTTTCTTCTCTTCGATTGCCTAAATCTATAACTTTTGTGCCATAGTGAATGCTTCATTGAATGTTTGGAAGGTTTGGATCTACAAGGTCAGTGAGATATACCTGATGCAAGCCCATGTGAAGAGCTTGATGAGTTCTATTTGTGGTAGTTGGAAGGTAGGTTGGTTGATCAGGCTACGCCCGCCAGAGTGACAAAATCTACAATATATTCATCCTCATATTGTTGTGTGGAATATAGATTGGTCATGGTAACCTTCTTAACGATATTGATAGAGAAATGATCCAAGAAGTCTTGGGATACCTTATTGAATGAGAATATAGAGTGTTTAGGTAACCCACTATAAAAATCTAATGTAGGTCTAGTGAGGGACATGGGAAAGGTTCTCAAGAGCAAGGCATCATCATGAGTGATTAGATAACACCCATGTTTAAATGACCGCAAATCTTCGCACGTATTCTTTGCTATTGAAATGATTGAATTTAGGAATTTCCCAATGCACGGGGTATGAATGGATAGGAAGGGATGGATGAATGGGCTCGTTGCAAATCTCGTCATAGGTGAGAGTGTTGTGGGAGCTAGAAATTGATACCTCCAATGTCGATTCTTGTCCAACATCAATTTAACTAGGTCGTTGGTTGGTTGTGATGATTGGATGCCTCCTATAGCATGAGAGGGTTGGTTTTGGCCATATAATGGGGTGGCACTCCAGTGTATGGTTTTTCCACGTAGGTTGATTGGGAAGAAGGAAGTGAAATAGGTGCACGTACCATAAGTGAATAATGGATGAAATGGGAGTTTGTTGATAGTATGTATATTGGGGTTGAAGGGTTGTGGTAACCCTAATGGCAATAGGAACTAATGATTTTGGAATGGAAAGGACCATGTTATGAAATGGGGTAGGGGTCACCGACAATCGGAAGTGGTAATGTAACTATGGGTATGTGTGAGACATTAAGGGTGGATGAGATTGTGTTTGGGGTACTTATCGAGGGTAAGGTGGATGTAACAAGTGCCACAAAGGTAATGAGATGTGGCGATCATACCGGGTATAGGACCTAACTTCAAATGACTAGGGGTAAGGTAGATGTGGGCAGCATAGATCCGGATGGGGCCGATGTGGGAGTGGGTGTGAGAGTCGGGGGATAGATACGGGCATGCGGTATATCAAGTGACCTGAGGAATCTTGAGTGGATGAGTGGGAAAGGTAAAACTGTAAGGTGGCAGGTTGTTGGTCAAGGAGTCATGTGAACTCCTCATCTCCAGTAGCGATAGTAATAGGCTGGATGGGATCCATGGTTGGTGATAAAATGGAAGGTGGTGAAGGACTAGGTGGGAGTGGTTAACAACTGGCATGAAATATGAGTGCGCTTGCTTGTCTTCGGGTCAGCACCATGTGAACCAGTACTAATCAGGTAGGGCTACTTCTCTATAAATGACATAGAGAACAACAGGAATAGGTGAATCTAGTGACAAAAAGTAGATTAAGTACCAAATGGTGGCTGGAATGTGAAACAGGCTAACCAATGTCGTGGTTAGGGAAAACTAACGTCGTCAGGGGTAACCGATGTTGGTTACTGTAGAAAATGGATAGTGAGTGAACAACAAGGCAGAAGGTAAAATATGATAGGTATGCCAAATCTGATGATGTTTAAAATGTCAATGGGAATGATGACAGTGATAGGGACTATGAAAAGTGGAAAAAATGAATAAAAATGTCCTTTTGAGTAGGTTAATAAAAGGACCTAGAACAGATGTCGGTTGGTATAACCGACGGCACGCTAGAGGTAACCGATGACTATTACTTTTAAATTGAAATAGTGATCAAATAAAAGTGGTTGTGAATTAAAATTTGATGTAGAATCAGACCCAAAATTCTAAGAATGATGATGATATGGCCCAGACACACTTAGGTGAATCTAGAATACACCGTGTGATGAGGAGCATGCAAGGATGAACAAAAAAGTGAAGAATATGATCTCTCACCTCAAAATGCAAGCCAAGCGAAACACTAAGAAAATGTGATCCTAGGAGTTCCTTTTCTATTATGTTTGTTTAGCTTATGCGATTTAGGACCTGACACATGAATTGTGAAATAGAGTTTTTGGTGAGGATGGTTTCCTACAAATAAGGAGATCTAAAAGGTGAGGTTTCAGGTATGTTATGGTGGGGTGGGTTTTTCTGAAGTATGACTCGACAGAGTAGTGAGCTAGGTGCCCATTGTGTTGTGATCATGTGATCACCTATAGCTTCTTCCAAGTAGGATGTTGTTTAAGAATGTATGTATTTTGAATTTTTATGAGGTTTGGTAAGACTCAGAGAAAGAGAAAAGGAAAGAAGTGCTTTTCTACGATTCGTTTTTCAACCATCAGCTGGGCATGACTTCCAATATATAGGTTACCCTTAATTAATGTGAGCTAATGCAATAAATCAGAATGGAATGCACTTATTTTTAAGCCCAAATCAAAATGTGAAATTGGATGACATGATAAAATGAAGAGGAAGAGGGATGCGCTTTCACTACAATGCATAAAACATGAAGAAATGATTTTTTTTAATTACACCAAAAGAAAAGTTTCCTTTAGAGAAAAAAGAAAGAAGAGGTGGGTTACCAAGGAAGAAAATTAGTGTGTACAATTTTCAGAAGGGAAACAAACACACAAATTTTCCTAGGAATGAATGAAATGTAAGGAATCCCAGATGGGTCCCACCAGGCATGCCAAAATGTTTCACCTTTTTCTTAGATTGTTTCTTTGGAGTATTGACTAAACAAATAGGGTAATGGGCATAGAAGGAATACCTGTTCAAATTTTAGTTGATGGGTTTTTAGGTGCGTATGACTTCCGAATCCATAGTTGATTGTGAGAGCTTCTTTTTGGCTAGGAGGAACTACCCGTAATGCAAAGCAAGACCACAAATAGGAATTAAACAATATGGGAAATGAACCGCCTAGCGTATGCTTGATTTGGGAAGTGTGATACTTCCTAGATGTCTGTAGTCCATTGTTTTAAAAATTTAATGATGTAAACAAAGTAAATCCTATTGTAATTTGAAATGATTTAGGTATCTCACTTAAAACACCAATGGGAAAATAGATCTAATCTAATAGGCTAAGTTAGAATAGAATCCAAAGGTCAAATGATTGGTTCTAGGTTCTGTAGGTTTGATAGAGGTCTTGGGTATATCACAAGTGGATGAGGGTGAGATAAAATTAAGTGGGTAGGTCTCTACTCTAGGTTGTGTGGGAAAATATAGAGATTGATGTCGGTTAGGGAGTAATCGACGGTGGTCAAGTGTGACCTGTGCTTTGATTCTTGTGAAATTTGGGAATGTCATGGAACAAGTTTTAGGTCTCCTTCATGATTACACAATGGGATTTGGTTGGTCGGGATGAGGTATTGGGTGACTAGGGTAGGCTTCAGAGAGAGGCTTTAATGGGTACATGGAGGTGGAAATTTTGAAGAAGTTAAATAGGTGGCTAGGTAAACAATAGATGATAAAATAATGATGAAATGAAATAAACCGAGAGAAGTATGACGTTATACTTACTTGGATTATGGTCGAGGATGCTGTGTGTGAAGGATGGAGTTGTTGATGAGATGCTTGAAGGTTGTAAGTGATCACCAACTGAAGGAAAGCTTCTACATGGGTTACATGTGCATTACTCTTTACTTGGTTAGATCAGATCATGGCTGGGATGGTTGTATAAGAAAAGATGCTTTATCTCCTTCCTTGCATGTGTGGTATCACTGGAATTCACTCTGTGAAGATGTGTTATATCTCTGAGATGTGATAATGCTCACCAACCTCTTTGCTTCCAACTTTCAACCTTGATAATAAGGTTTCTTTGGGGTTAAAAGGGTAACCGATGGTGGTTCCAGCTTAACGATGACGGTTAGGGTAACCGACATCGGTCAAGGTGAGATTTCCTAGGTTTACTAAACTAGGGAGATCCTCTTGATTCCCTTGAATATTGTGTCCTTAACCCGTGGATTAGACGGGAGCTTCTTTTGAGCATGTGGGAATGTGGTTAGAGGGAATGTAGGAATTGATATTTAGGGTTTGGGTAAGAATCAATTAGTTATGGCAACTTACTAAGCAATTATTAGGTTGAGTTGGCTTGGTGAGGTGTCTAAGTGAGATGTATGTGTGGATATTATTTAAAATAAGATATTTAAATAATAAATATAGTGAGGATAATGCATTAATTGAATTTAATTAATTAAATTAATATTTGTGGGGTGAAAGGGGTCATGGCTAGGTGAATGTGATGAAGGGTGCTTATTTGTCGAGGGACCAAAGGGGAGTGTGAACTAATTTTAGTGTCTACATTTTCACTAGATTCCTCCTCCTCTTCCTCAAAGCATAATCCTCAAGGGCTTTAGTAGGAGTACAAGTTTTATCAATGTCGAGAGCTTATCTTTTGACCAGGGCTAGAATAAAACCTTGGTGAAGTGGGACATCAACTCTGTTTATTTTTAAACTATTCAATCGATGCACACACAGTGGAACAAAAAATATGGAAAGAATAAACTATTTCCATGTCTAAGATAATTAATCATAGGAAAATGGTAAGCATATATGCATTTTTGACATCCTTCAATGGTAATAAATTGAATGAGGGTTAAAGCCACTTAATCAAAAGGGTGGGGTAAGGACGATCATAAGAAACTAGGAAAATGGGTAGTAATTTTTGATTACCTTGTAGGAAAAGCTTTAGTTCATCTGTAGGATCCTTTTTTGGCTTGTGCACCTCCTATCCTTCAACTGATAAGCTCATAATGTTAGCTACAATATCAAGGGTAATCTCAATATGGATTCCTTTCATTTCCACAACTCCACCTTTTTTGGTCGATTTCCAGGCTCTGGAAAAATCCTTACTTAGATTTTCGTAACGACCCTCAAAAATTTTGAGAAAATGAGAAGAACCCATTCTCTCAAAAACTTCCATAGTCTCAGGAGCTTAACTCCTTCCAAGTCATATGATGAAACCAAAATATGTCTCATTATATCACCAAATAGCACTCTTATTCTCTCTCTTAAAATAAATCTTTCAAGTGAATTTAGATGTAGTTTTAATAATGGATAGCATATTTAAGGTAGAATATAGGATTTATCTTATCATCTCTTTAGAAATATATTTGCAATCTAATTGTTGTTATTTCTTGATATTTCTTCTAAATTTGGAATGCAATAGTGTGTAGAAAATAGGTCATAAGCAACTCTACTCCAAGTTCATAGATTGCAGCTACAGAAATTCTTCACACAACTATGGAAAAACCCAGCTACAAAAATTCTTCACGTAGCTATGGAAACTCCCAACTATGGAAATTCTTCATGCAACTACGGAAATGCCTAGCTAGTGAAAGTATTTTGTTTTGTTCCAAAATAATGTAAAGGAGCACCAAACTATTTAACCCACTCTTTGCTTCCATTTCATCCATCAAGAATATAGATCCAAACATGTGGCAATCCAAATTTATACATGCATGTGGTGTTCTAAGAAGAATTCAAATTCATAGACTTAACACTCCTCCATTTTCTCTCCATGTTTCAAGGATGAGAAAATAGTGGAATAGTATTAGGAATTTTGAATAAGTACTCTCCCACTTTGTGTTCCTAGATTAAAGGGATGAGTTGTAGAAATATTCTCCATGATAAGTGGGTTTTTGTAGTCAAGTTTTTAGTATTTATTACTTTGAATAAATCAGACCAAGAATAGGTAGTTAGTTCTTAGTGTGTGGACCAAGTAAACTAGAAGTAATGTCTATAAATACCTCTTCCATATATTTAGAAATGGGGCATATTTTGTAAATCAGTTTTGAATCAATACAAGTGAAATTTTAAAATTTAATTGTAGTTGCTCCAAATCCAAAGGGAAGAGAATGTAAAAAATCCACTCTTCCCCAAGGAGGAAGATTGTTTTGTTATTTATTATCATAGTTTATTTACCCGTAGATTTATTTCAGTAGTTTAGTTGTGTGTTTTTTTCATGCATGTTTAATTTATGTTTGTTTTCTTAGGAAGAAGTACTATTGAATAAGATTTTTCTTTCTCCTTTTGCATACATCTTTAGACACTACCTTGGTTATAATGACACCAACTTGTCTATGAGTTGGTTAAATGACTAATGTAATACAACCCACCCATCATCATACGGTTTAGTTCACATAAGATCACCCCCATCCGATTATTCAAGGAAAAATTTGTAGAAATTCCCATATTTAGGTTAACAGAGTTGTTATTGACAATCCCAACAATGTCAAATTTACAAGCATATGAGGAAATAATGATAATGAAGTAGCACGAGTGAACCCAGTCCCAAAGATTCACATAAACCCAACTTATAATCACATGTCTTACAACTCTTAATCATCAAAGCCTGTTTTATGGCAGGAGACTCCATGACCTCGTAATAATTATCTAGTAGTGATGTGTCCATGTTATTACTTTTGGAGGTGTGCTCACACCTTAGTATCTATAGCTTCTTCATACCATGAAATGCAACCCCCTTATTGGAAAAATAATCCACAATATAATTTCCCTCTCTATAGACATGTTTAAAAGTTATTTCTTCAAACATATTTGACATTCCTTTTATGTTAGTTATTAAGTTTTGAATAGAGGTAGAATTTGTACCTTTTCGAGTAATTTTGTTAATAATGTTGAGAGAATCACCTTCCACTTCCAATCTAACAAATTTGTGTTGACAAGCTATAGAGACACCCCAATAGGTAGCAACCACTTCAGCGACATGATTCGATTGAATTCTAAGGTTATAATGATACCTGAGAATTAATTTTCCTTGATAATCATGGAAGACCCCTCCACAACCAGCTTTTCCAGTGTTTCCTTTGGATGCACCATCAAAATTTAACTTTATCCAATATTTTTAAGGTTTCACCCAACCTTGAAGCCTAAGATTTGGTATTGGAAGCTTCATTTGATTAAGACTTAAACCCCAATTCTTAGATAAATTACTCTCAATCTGGAGTATTGTTTTCTTATTTAGGGCAATAGTAGAAATTTTTTCATTGATAGCATTAAAACAGTGATCCCCACTCTCTTTTTTGATTCCTTCTTCCCTTTATAAATTCACCTATTTCTCTCTTTCCAAATTTCCCATGCCAAGTGCATAATGGTTAGGGTCTAAAGATGTTTGATTCCTTGACTCTTGAAAGGACTGAACCATTCGGACCATAGTTGTTTAATGGAGCATGGTAAAATCCACTTTATCTCAAATAGATTAAGAAGGTTGTTTCTTACCATTTCTAAAAATGGGCATTGAAGGAATAGGTGTAAAGAGTCTTTAGTATCTTTTCACAAATAACACGCCTATTCACCATATGATAATTCCTCTTATTTAGATTTCCCATAGTATGGATTTTATCATGAAGGACCAACAACCAAAACATGTTGACCTTGGGCATAAATTTTTGACCCACACACTTTCCCATTTAAAGTTGTCAAGATCTTCTTCCTCTAATAAAAATCATTATAGGAAATTTTAACCGAGAATATTCCAATGTCCTCCCTAGACCAATATAAACTATCAACCTCTAAACTCTTTTTATTAACAATAACTCGACTTAATTTATTGTTAAAATAATTTATCTCATTATTGTTATCTCTAACCAAATCTATTATTTTCCATTGATACAAGGAATCCTCAAGATTTAAGTAATTCCTTACCTTAGTACCATATTTATCAACAACATCCTTATAGAGATTAGGATAGATTTCTTTAAGAGGTTTTTCACTTAACCATTTGTCCTCCCAGAAATTAACCAAGCTTTGATTCCCTGTCATCCATTTTCTACCATCATAAACAATGTTTTTATTCCCATTTATAGATTTCTAGAAGGTTGATCCATTAAAGTCAGCATTGCTAAAGCACCATTTATTAGCTTGAAGATTTATCTAGTGCTTGTGCCTTATGATAGAATTCCATACATTGTCTTCCTTAACCAATCTCCAAATCATTTCGACATTTTGGTTCTATTTTTAGGGCCTCTTTTCCATTTTTTTCCAGGATGTTTCATGATGAAGACATACCCGTTGACTTTGGCTAGCATTTAGGATTGGTTAGAAAATTTAGAGAAAGAGTATGCACACATATTTAACATGGGACCTTATTTTAATGCACTCATGTGGGCTAAATAGAATCTATACCATGAACTTTATGATACATTATTTTCATGTTTTTGTATAGATTTTTATGAGAGGATGATAATATATCCATAAAAGAAAAATTGGAATTATAGAGCACTATTTTGGACAGATGAAGAATTTTAGGATCTACATGATGCTGATTTGAATTGGACACACATTGTCAATCATTTGTGGAGTGGTGTTCTAATAGCTAAATTTTAGAGTATGCGGTGTCTACTTATTCCTATCCATAGGTTGTTGAGTTTCAATTCTTATGTAAACATATAGGATCTTATTTACACTCTATCTAATTAGGGATTAAGATCTTGATCATGACCCTATATTTGGAACAACTAACTATGGTTAGCTAAAACCCACCACATGTGGGGAAGTAGCAGTGTGGTTAAATATGGTGGACTCGATGGTAAAAGGTAGAGAGAAAAAAATTCTTAAGTTTAATGAGTTACACGAGAGGGATTTTGAGAAGCAATGGGAAAAATTGGAATGAATGGTGTTATGGAGAGAGATGGCTAGAAAAGGATATAAAGCTCACATAGAGGACATATATCCAGAGCATCTAGAATTCCCCCATTTAGGTAAGCATGGAAGATAACACTCTTTGACCTCAAATGAGAGCACACTGGTTGAAACTGCAAGGACCATAGGCATGTATTTGATCCCTCTTGGTGACCTATCCCTTGTGCTTGGTTTTCCAATTTCTATGACCTTAATTAGTAAGCAAGATAGTGTGGGCAGTAGAGTAGTGATACATAGAGTTAATTTTCCATCAAGTTCAGGAGTTAATCATGTATCTTATTCATCTATTGCAGTGAAATCGTTATCTGTGTTATTTGGAGGTTTGGTTAGAGGTATATTTTTGGCATATCATTAGCACACAACGTGGGCATGTAGAATGTTGGTATCATAGCTGAAAGTAGTAAAACTTCACAGAATATGGGAGTTAAGTTTAGAACAACGGTTGGAACATAAGGAAGTGAATCCTCTAGTCTATTACCTACTACAAGAGGAGGATCAAGAGAGTCATGTGGCTTGACATATGGTGGATCTAGTGGTTCGGAGGTCGAGGAACACAAGAGGTGATACAAGCTCTTAATCTAGTTGACATTGTCTGCACAAACCCTAGAAATTATATTTTGAGATGTCTATTTGTCTCCTATAATATAGAGGAATTGAATATGCAATTGAGCACATACATATGTGTGAGATATTATGGCACACTAAGGGTATTATATCTCCAGAGCATAAGGAAAAATAGTTTGCAACTATTTTGCAAGGGAATGCACATAGTTGGTATAGGAAATATGATTTGAACCAAAATTGTGTGGACTATACTTGAGCTACGTGATGCTTTCTTAGTAGAGTTTCACATACCTGACTTTGATCGAAGAGAATCGGTGTGCTAAAGGAAATCAAACAAGGCATGGCTGAGAATGTTAGGGAGTATGATGCATGATTTAAAAATATTTCCTTGGAGGTTTAATCACCCCTTTCATAATGGTGCTCTCACACAAGACTTATACAAACCCACATGTGGTTCTTGAGGAATCTCTATATGCTAGGAAATTGGGATCATAGACACTGAGGTTAGCCCATTTTTGGAAGCTCATATTGCATCTATGGAAAAAAATTTGGAGAAGTTGTCAGTTAATTCATCTCATGAGACATGTAGTGGTATTTGGTGCATGGATTATGAAGTATAAGGACATACTAAGGATAGTTTCCCTTATAAATTAGTGTGTGTTATGTTCTTTGGACTATGAGATATGTCACTTGGATCATGATTCAAGTAGGTGCCCATTATTGTAACATGTGATAAGGAAGAATGTATCCTATTATTGTAAGATTTACAGTCTACCACTCATGATATAGATAATTATAGGTTGATTGATTAGATTCATGATGTCATTGATATTGGTGTATATCAAACCAGTGTTATAAATAATTCCAAGGAATAAGGTGAGCATCATGATCATAGTTACAATGAAGGGTGCTCTGATGGAGGTGGTAGAGGTAGAGGTAGAGGCTACCATGGAGGATTCATAGGCTGAGGTGTAGCGGTGGAAGAAGTGAGTTCCCCTGTGGAACATGTTATACATGTGGATCCCCTGATCATTATAATTATGAATACCATCAAAATATTATTTTCTCCTTTTGTGGAAAGAACCAAAATTATGAAGAATTCTCAAATTTTTATGAGCACCTGAGCAAGAAGAACAAGCAGGATAAGGGCATAGGAATGGTTAGAGTACAATGCATTGTGGAAGATCAGTGGATGCTTAAGGTAGCACCTAATCCTAAGATGTTTCCTATGTTGGTCACTACATGCGCTAAGGTTGTGCATGCTAAGAAATTTCCCAAGAAGAATCCTATTATTACAAAGGAGGAGGTATTGCATGTAAAGTATCTAGACCCTACTCATCAGAAAGAATTTTATCAAGAAACCATGGAAGTTATTAGAAACTTATAGGGTGAGATACAATGCTTGAAGGAGCATTCACAAAATCTTGAGTTGACTAAAACATTTTAGCTTCCCGAGAAGGATGTTGATGATTTGAAGGAGGTTTGTAAGATGTTATGATAAGAAAACATCATTCCTTTATTGGGGAATTACTAAGGGGAGGATGTTTTGCACTAGAGTTAAGCACAAGAGACAGATTTTACATGCTAACTTACCTCCTCATAGTCTTGATTATGAAAAAGAGATCACTTTGAATGTTGTTGTTGACAGATGGTTGTTGAGTAATATTTTGATTGATACATGTGCATAAGTGAATGTACTCACCTTGGATGTGTGGAATCAGATGGGGAGGCCACCATTATAGCCATCTTAAAATTTAATGTTTATGAAAAATAGGATTAAAGCCATGCCAATTGGAGTCTTGAAAGATGTTACTATTACTATACAAGGGGCCAAGTTTACTGGGGACTTTGAGGTCTTGGCACTTGTAGAGGTAGATAATTTTCTAGCATTGCTTGGGAACCCTTGGTGTTATGTGAATAATTATGCTCTATGTTTTAAGAAAGGATATATCCATTTTGAGAACAAGGAAGAGCACAGCATCATTCCTTTGACAAACAAAAAAGCTACACCTTATGTAGAACCTTTGAGTAAAGAGGATTTAAATAGAATTTATGTGCACACCATTAGGGATTACTGAGTATGTGAGCCATCAAATGAAGGAGTTATTCGATGGGATGATGCAAAATTTATGAGTGATACTACCAACATTGCTTGTGATAAACGGGTACATGGGACTTATGAAATGATTGGGCATGAGATGAAAAGTGAAGTTATTTGTGTAAGTCACGCTTTGTTAGGTGTTTGGGCAGAACTAGGTACCAAGTACCTTTGGAGAGGAAAATCCTAAAGTATTTTTGTGAGCTATAGAAGCTCGGTGTAAAAACCAAGTACAAATAAGTAATATGTTTTTGTAAACCGCGTGGGACAACAACGTGTTGGTGGATGGTAAATAGAGATGATATTTTAGAGTGGAGAGAAGTGAGAATCACCTTCTCTACTATATTTCTTTGGAGCAATGTGCCTACCAAGACATGTGAATTCCATGGGAAGGATTCTACTTTACATCACGTTTAGAAGTGTGAGAGACTCTAGATAGAGGGGCAAGAGACCTTACCACCTTCACTATGGGTGCACAAGTTCTACTTCACCTTGTGAGGTTACTCATGCATGTATGGTATGTTTATGTAGAGTTGAATAGAGAAATAGGGAATTGGAAAGAATTGACTGCAGGTATGATTCAGACCTTTGACTATTTTTCTACTAAACCTCCAATGAATGATGCATTATAGGTTATGAAGTTCTTGACTATGGGAGATAGTGCAAAGGCTGATGAAATTATTCAAGAATTGCTATGTGTGTCAGTGCAGGAGCACATTTTGAAGAAGAAAAGACAGATGAAGAACAAATTTGGCATGCCTTCCTAGAGAAGAAAGAGGTGAAATGGTCTACATGATTGATGATGAAGAAGTTGAGAATTTGGATGTTGACCATCTTGGGATACACACGAGGTCTTAGAAAGTGCATATGAGAAAGTGTGCGCGTATCATGAGCCTATGAAAATTAATAAGGTAAAATTTGGGATAAATGTTGAACCTAAAGAGGCCATCATTGGATATTATTAGTTTGACTCTAAGGTTGCAAAGATAATTGAGTTGTTATGTGACTTCCAAGACTTATTTCCTAGAGGCTATCATGAGTTAAAATGAGTGCATCACTCTTTGGGTGAGATGAAGATCAATTTACATGAAAATGTGTGCTTGGTTAGGAAGAGGCCTTACAGGATGAATCCTAATCTATACATCAAGATAAAGGAAGATATTGATAAGATGTTGTAGTTTAGGATAATGGATCCCATTGAGGAGTTAGAGTGGGTCCCGTGGTGATAAGGATTAGGAAGGAAGGAAGGATAATAATTTGTGTGGATTATATGGATTTTAATGCTACATCTATAATAGATCCCTTTTCCACACCTTTTACTGAAGAGATTCTGGAAGGTGTTACAAGGCACAAGATATAATCCTTCACTAATGGATTTTCTTAATATCATCAGGTGAGGATAGATAAAGATGATCAAGAAAAGAAAAATTTCACCATTGAGTGGGGAATTTTTTCATACAAAGTTATACCTTTTGGATTGAAGAATGTGCATGAAGTCTTTTCATACATTATTATGTAAGTATTCCATGACATTATTCATAAGTTTTTACATGTTTACTTAGATGATTAGACAATTTATGGGCTTGTGAAGGATCATTGTGATAATTTAAGACTTATGTTTGATAGGTATTGGAAGTTGAGCATATCCTTAACCATTAAGAAGCTTATTTTTGCTACACCCTTTGGCACTTTTTTGGGACATATTATTTGTAAAGAAGTTTTGTTGGTAAATCCTGCAAAGGTTTTGGTCATTTTGGGCTTAGAGAAACCTACTAACCAGAGTGAGGTGCATGGATTCTTGGGAACATAAGTTATTATAGGAAATTTATCAAAGGTTATGCTAGGATTTTTGTGCCCTTGGAATAATTATTTAAGAGTAAGGGAAAGTTCCATTAGGGTGAAGCACAACATCTCGCATTCATTATATTGAAGTAAAGACTTACTAGAGTGCCTATTCGGCATTTTCCTTCATGTACGAAACCTTTTAATGGGCATGTGGACACCTTGAGCATGGCCATTGGTGTAATGTTAGCCCATCCTGGAGAAGGTATTGTTGATCATATTATTTGTTTTGTAAGTAGGAAGTTGACCCTAACTGAACATAATTATACAACTACAAAGTTGAAGCCTTGTCCATGATCTATGTGCTACATAAGTTTAGACAATACTTGCTGAAACACCTTTTATTTTCTATATAGATCATGTGTCACTTAAGTACTTGTTGAACAAGACCATTTTGCAAGGGCACATATGTTGTTAGATTTTGTTGTTTTAAGAATTTGACTTTACAGTGGTGGTTAAGCTAGGCAAGAGCAATTCTGGACCAGATCATCTATCAAGAATTAATTTAGGTGGGGATGCACATATCATTGAGGACACAATTTTGGATGCACAATTATTCATATTGAACTATGTGCCCTCTACATTAGAATATATTGTTGTATTTTTGCGAACTAGTGTGGCTCCTGAAGGAATGAAGAGTTTAGAGAAGAAACAACTTTCCATACACATTGTGCCTTACATGTTGATTTGTGGAGATTTATAAAAGCTAGAAAGGGATGAAGTTTTGTGTCGATGTGTACTTGAGCATGAGTGTGAAGCTATTATGGAGGAATCTCATGGTGGGATTACAGGTGGAAATTATGTAGGAGATGCTACCATGCATAAGATTTTATTAGTTGGCTTATGATGGGAAACATTGTATAAGGATTGTAAAGAGTATTGTAAGGCATGTGATCACTTTCAGTGCCTTGGAAAGCCTGGGCATAGAGATGAAATGCCTTTGAGGCCTATTACTAGTGAATAACCTTTCAAAAAGTGGTAAATTGACTGTTTGGGTCCTATTTTCCCACCCGTGCATAGGAATGGATCATATTACATTATAACTTGTGCAGATTATCTTACCAGGTAGGTAGAAGCAACACCTACAAAGGATTGCATAGTAGCTAAAGCACCATGGTTTTGTGGGAAAAAATTATTAGTAGGTATGGATGCCCATTGAGTTTGACAAGTGATAGGGGCACTCATTTATTTAATGAGACTATCAAGATACTATTAGCATAATTTATGTTGGCACGCCATAAAACAACACCCTATCACCCTCCGAAAAATGGAACTGTTGAGGTGTTCAACAAGATATTAGGGACATACATTGACTAAGATTTCGATGTTAGATGGAAATCTTGGAATGAAAAATTCTGAAGGAAACATCATTTAATGTTGAGTATAGTGGTAGGTGGAGAGCAATAAATGCAAAAAAATTTACAAAGGTTATAAAAGGCGGTGTTGTGATATCATTTTTACCTTGTGATTAAGAAGCATTTGAGTGAGTTGAAGAGAGAGCTAAGAGTGAGTTACATGTGAAGTGCGAGGAGCTATGATAAGAAACTGAACTAGATATATTTGAGCATGGGATTGATTGGAACTCCATTAGAGAAGGTGTTTGAGTGAAATAAAGGCATGTGGGGAGGAGAATCAGTAGTTAGGGTTCAAGTTTGAGCTAGGGCATGCAAATTTTGAGCTAGGGCATGCGAATTTTCAGTTTCGAGATCTCGAATCAATTGAAAGAACACACTTTTATAGTTGTTATGGAACCTAAGCAAACACCTAGAGTGGATACAAAGAGAAAAAAGTAGAAAGAAGTTGAAATAGAAGTTAAAGACACCCCTAAAAGCTGATTTTTAGAGATGTAGTATCTAGAAGGGGTTTTTATGGGCCACAATTAGGAATCACACATTAAATGTTACAAAGTAAGTGATTATAACCATAGAATTAAGTACAACAAATATGAATTGGATAAGCTTTTGGTAGTAAACATAACTATGAGAATAGAGAATTATATGGCGGTATATGATGATGCGGGGAAACAATATTGTCAAATGTGGGAGTTTTGTAACTTTATGAAATCCCTTACTTTGGAAAACAGAAACTTTGTATCAATGGTTGATGATCATATTCCATGAGGATTTATTTTTATTTTTTGGGTGATGAATGAGGCTTATTACGCCCTAATTGGGATACTTGATAGGCTCAAGCAGTTCGGGTACTAAAATAGGCAGTGACCTCAATGAAAAGGAGGCAATAGAAGAAACCAAGAAAGTGTTATGATACATGAAGGGAGGGTGAGGAATGGATATTCCCAAGTTGCAAGAGTACCCTATTGTTTAGGTAGCAGTGCACCTCCTTACTAATTTCAAAAATTAGGAGTGTTGGTCATAGATAAATAAGGCATGGTTACGTATTACAAAGAATATGACAGAATGAGTAGTATATAATTTAGCCAACTTCATTGTTAAGACCATTATTGAAGAGGTATACCAAGGTGAGAAGATAAGTTTTGGCATGATCCTTTTGTCTATTATTTTTGTAGAGATTGGAGTGTTCGATGGGCTAAAGGATAAGATGTGGAAATACCCAGAAGAAAAGAGGTCCCTTGTAGATAGATTTTTGAAGTACACATGTGATGGATCCATGAGCGGAGCCTACAAGTAGAAAATAACTTTTGTATGAGTTATTATGTGATGCATTTGAGTATGAGTGGATAATACTCAAGGATATTCCTTTGGTATTGGACAAATAGGTACATTTTTCCATTTACCAACATTTTTGCATAGGGAATTTTGGCATGAAGGATGGAAAGTGGAGCCCTTGATGGAAGCTCCCATATGTCTTCACTTTGCACACTACTTTAAAGCATCGTATACATCTTATCAAATGTCTATAGGTTGATCTTTAACACGAGAAAAAGTGGAATGTGACCATCACACACTCCACAAGACATATGTCTACTTGAGTAAGTCTATATATATTGAAAAATTGATTTTAGATGATATTCATATCAATTCTATGAGCTTAGAAATTGGGAAGAGTGGAGTGGATAAGGTATATATCTACCTTAAGCCCAAGTTGGAGAATGGAAAATATGTAGAGAATGAGTTCAAGCTCCTGAGGTGCCCAAGGTAAATCATATTGTGGGCACGATATAGGATGAAGAGGAAACTTTTCCCCTTGGTGATGAAGAAGAAGAAAAATAGGAACTTAAAGAGGATAGTGGTGGCTTAGAGCATGGTATGAGAAAATATCCCACTATAGGTAAGAAAAGAGTGTGTGAGAAACTCCTTTATTATAGAAAGAGGATGAGGAAGTGGGAATGGAGACACATACGGAAGAGGTAGGTTTAGGAGAAGGTGTTGGGGACCTGTAGTATAAAAGATTGTTGAGAAGAACTAGAACTCAAGGCATGGTACCTTCACAACCACTAATGAGGTCACCTACGAATTCCATTGCGAAGGTAGAACCAATAAATAAAAGGTGTAGGTACATCCTTGTTAAGCATGATGAAGGTGAAGAGATAAAAAATGGTGCCATTAACATAGAGGTTGTTGAAGATAAGGGTGAGCCATCTGGTGAGCATAATGATACACATACGATGGAGGACCAAGATTACTAGATTCAGTGTACACACTCCTAATATTAAGCACTCTGGAAAGGAGAAGGAGGAAGAAACATACGAAACTCCTATAGTTGGGTATATTAATGACCTAAAAAAATTATATGTGCTAAACTCCAAAGCACTTTGGAGCTTAAGCATTTTTATGGCTACTAATTGATGGATTTAGAAATGGTGACCACACGCACATGGAAGAAACTATCGTGGACCATGTAGACTCACATGGATGAGCCTGATTTTTATGTGTGAGAAGAGTCATGTGTCTCACGAATAATGAAGAAATTGCCACACTCGTGCCATATAATAGTTAATCCTACTTAGATGTCAAACAAGCAAGTGATAAATACACTAACAAAGGTATCTGAAGAGGTTACGCCTAGAAACATAGATAAAGTGGTAACTATTTGGGTGCTTCTAGAAGATGGAAAAGATAAAGATAATGAGATAAATTAAAGGAGAAAGCTCAAGAAAAGGTGAGCATATTAGTGAGTATTTCAGAACAAATTGGAGATGAAATTTTGCGGTGAGGCCACATCCGGAAGATAAAGTGTTAGAGAATTTTATTCAGTAATGCATTATTTGTGCACCCTTTTTCATATGGTGATGGATGAAGGTCTAGTGCACATGTAGAGAAGGCCAAGGCAACAATAGTGTGAAATATTACTAGCTATGAATCTATATTGCATACCTTGAAGGATGAATTGAAAAATTCATATTTGGCATTGAATATGTGCACGGCCCCTGATGTAATAATAAAGACAAGGACTATGGAATAGGAATATGAGGTCCTTAAATAATTTAATAATGAGACACTTGGTCATGATGAGACACTCAATTTGGTAGTGGAGAAGTGTGATGCGCTTGTAGCAGCCCAACACCCTCACAAGGAAAGGATCAAAGATATTGGAAAACTCATCATGTGGCGAGATGGATGTCATATAAGGAATGATCTCAATCTTGGAAAATTTTATCGGGGTGTTGTAGAATGAAGGTGAGAACGTGACTTTGGATGATTTAGATGGGGTATTTATAAACATCCCCGATAAAACTAATAGATCATTGACTTATTGGAATGAGTTAGAAGTAGAGGTCAAAGTTGGATATCCAGAGTTAATTCTACCTACGACAGGATAAAACGCCCAAGTATTCTTTAATTCTTTTTATACATATATTATTTCATTCTATATTCTTTATTTATGGAGAGATGGATCATGTTTACCCATTTACGGGGATAGAAATGAAGCGATTGTGGGGTAATGTTGGGCTAATGAATTATAACCTAAGTATTAAAGGTACATACGGATTGGGCATGTAGACATAGGGTGTGTAGGTGTGCGTAGAAGTATATTGGAATAGGGCATGCCCAGAAAGAATGAATTCAAGACTTATCTTTTTCATTATGATGCTAAAATATAGATTTTGAGTGTGGAGCACATTTTGTAGAAGACTTGGAAAACACGCAAAGACTATTTTAGGAAAGTGGAATATCAAGTGACATGCATAGTTTTGGAGTTATTAATAGGCTTAGACTACGCTTATATGATTAGATAATATATTATTAGTGAGCTTATATGCTTTTTCATTTATCATGTAAGGACATGTGGCTATTCTTCGCATGTAGCCTATTTTTGAAGAGTACATGAGTAGTGAAGGAAATTCCCACTACCTATTATGTGTGTGTGTGTGTGTGTTTTATTTGCATGGTTTAGTTATCATCCATGTTTTGTAAGATTTATGATGTTGTTTTATGTGCGTGCATGACTTATGGTGACATTACTATGTATGTATGCATCTTTTGTGTTTTAAAGTAATTAATATAATAGATCTTTGTGGTTGGATATTTGTTTTTACATACTTGTGTAATCTGGTTCTTGCATGGTAAAGTTTATTTTCATTCTTGAATGAGATAATCTTGAAATGGTTAAGATATAGATCTAGTTCATGTTATGCTTTATTCTTGAATGAATATTATGGATCTAGAATATTTCTATGATCATGTTAACTCCTTAAACAAGCTTCCATAAAAGATGGACCTAGTACCCTTGCGCACTTTGGGTTAGAGCTCGAGTTACGGTTGAGTGATGTGCTAGCATGCCTTGGGATGTTTGGTAAAATAAAATACTACACATTTTCATTTCAAATATCTTATATCATGATTTGGATCATGTCATCTTCCCATTCCTTCTCTACATATTGGTCCTTTACATAGGAGCATATTTGAAGCCATTAAAACACTATCTGTGACCTCTCTCCCTCTCTCTATTTTCTCTCCAAAATCTATAAATCTAGGTGTTATGTGTTAGGTGTTACCTATGCGATGAAGTTTTAATTGACTATCGGAATTATATCTATTTTTAGCATTAAAATGGATTTATTAATTATAATTGCATGGCTAAGTGCCCTAAGACTAAAAATTATTATATGAAGTTATAATTAGCATTTATAAGTATGTATGTGGATCATAATTACAAGATAATTATATGAGAGAGAATTCTTGGTGAAAAATAAGAAAATCTTGAAGGAAGAAAGTACTAAACATCTAAGAGGTGTGGAATATTGTATATCTTGTCAAAGCTTTGGATAATAGATTGGCTATTTTCTTGGTGGACGTAGCCCACACTAGGTGAACCACATTAAATATGGTGTTGATTTATGTCTCTTATTTTGTATATTTCTTCCGGTGTTGATTTATGTCTCTTGTTAATTGTAATTACATGGCTAAGTTCCCTAAGGATAAAAATGACTATATGAAGTTATAATTAGGGTTTAGAAGTATGTATGTGGATCATAATTACAAGATAATTATATGAGAGAGAATTCTTGGTGAAAAAAAGAAAATCATGAAGGAAGAAAGTATTGGACATTTGAGAGGTGTGGAGGATTGTAAATTTTCATTGTATATCTTGTCAAAGCTTTAGATAATAGATTGGCTTGTTTCTTGGTGGACGTAGCCCACACTGGGTGAACCATGTTAAATCAAGTGCTGATTTATGTCTCTTGTTTTGTATATTTCTTCTGGTAGAATATCCACTTTTATTTGCATGTATGCTTAGATCTGATATATTGTCTATACAATCGGTGTGCTAACCCCAACAACTGGTATCAGAGCTTTGTTTGAGGGTTTTGTGTGTTGAAATATTTACTCAAAGGGTTTTCTGATTGAGTGGGAGCTACAGCAGTGACATAAGATAATAAATACAAGGTAGAGAAATTTGACGATCGAAATTATCAATTATGGAAGATGCAGATTGAGGATTATCTATATCAAAGAGATTTGTACTTACCATTGGATGAGAAGTCTAGACCTATGAAGATGACTAATGAATAATGGAATATTCTTGACAGAAAGGTTTTGGATCTATAAGATTGAGCCTGATAGCATATGTGGCTTCCATTATTATAGAAGTTGCTTCTATGGTAGACTTAATGAAATCTCTTGCTAATTTATATGAAAAACCTAGTGCTTCAAATAAAGTTTATTTGATGAAGAAACTATTTAGTTCTAAGATGCATGAAGGTGAATCTACCTCTAGTCATTTGAATGATTTTTGATCTATAGTAAATCAGTTAAAATTGGTTGTTATACCATTTGATGATGAAGTAAAAAAACTTTTATTCTTATGTTCTTTGCCTAATAGTTGGGAAAACATGGTAATGGTTGTTAATAATACAACATCTGTTAATAATATTTTGAAGTTTGATGATTTGGTTTATATAATATTGAATGAAGAAATTCGTAGGAAGAGTATAGAGAAATCATCATCTGAAATGCTTCGAATGTAGAAATCAAGGGCAAACATAAGGAGAGATCTAAGAGTAAGAGTAATGGGAAATCAAAGTCAAGGGATAGTAGATCTAAATCCAAAAGTAAGGGAACTACTTGTTGGAAATGTGGAAAGAAAGGAAATACAAAGAAATATTGTTGGTCAAAGGATAAAGAGAATCAACAACCAGAAAAAGGTAAAGAGGTGAATCTTGCTTCATCATAGGTAATGCAAGATGCTCTTATTCTTTCTTTGGACAATAGAATTGAATCATGGGTTTTAGATTCAAGAGCTTCTTTCCATGCAACCCCTAATAATGGTTATTTCGAAAATTATGTCCAGGGAAATTTTGGGCATGTTTATTTGGGTGATGATGAACCTTGCAGTATTACTGGTAAAGGGGAAGTTCATCTAAAATTACATAATGGAAATACATGGGTATTGAAAGATGTGAGGCATGTGCCAAGCCTCGGAGGAATCTTATTTCTATAGGGAAACTAGGTGAATCTGGTTGCATGGTTACTTTTACAGGAGACTCTTGGAAAGTCACCAATGGTACTTTTGTTGTGGCAAGAGGTAAGAAGGTAGGAACATTATATTTATCTACCTGTATTACTGATTCTTTTTATGCATTATCTACTTTAGATTTAGATGCATGCATGTGGCATAATCGGTTGGGTCGAATGAATCAAAAGGAATGCTGATTTTAAAGGCTAAGGGTAAGTTATTAGATTTGAAAGATTTAGATATTGATTTCTATTAGCATTGTATCTTTGGAAATAAAAAGAGAGTGAGATTTCTCAAAGTTGGGGAAACTAAGAAGGAGCAAGAATTAGAGCTTGTACACTCAGATGTGTGGGGACTAGCTCAGGTACCTTCTCATGGAGGATCCTAGTATGATGTTACTATCATTGATGATACTACACGAAAGGTATGGGTTTATTGTATTAAACGTAAATCTGATGTTTTTGAGACTTTTAAAATATGGAAAGCCCTTGTTGAGAATGAATCAAATTCAAAGTTAAAGTGCCTTAGATCTGAAAATGGTGGTGAATACTGTAGCAAGGATTTCAATGATTATTGTTCAATGAATGAGATACGTAGAGAAAGGATGGTTCCAAGAACACCACAAGAGAATGGTGTTGCAGAAAGAATGAACAGGACAATCATGGAATGTACTATAAGTATGAGGATACATTTTGGATTGCCCTTGTAGTTTTGGGAAGAAGTAGTTGATACATCGACTTATTTGATTAACAATGGGCCTTCAAGTTCACTAGATGGAGGAATACCAAAGGGAGCATAGACTGGAAAAGTGGTAGATCTTTATTTTCTTAAATTTTTTGGTTCGAAGCTTTTGTGCATGTTGATAGGAAAATAGAAAAAACTTGGATGCAAAATCCAAGAGGTGCACTTTCATTGGATATGGATATGGTGATTTGGGTTTCCATTTTTGGGATTTAGAGAATTCTAAAATTATTAGGATTCATGATGTTGAATGGAATGAAAAGAGAATGTATAGGGATCAAATTTTAGTACCTAAGGATGAGAAAATTGAGAAGTTTATTGATGAAAATTAACTCTCGGGTTTTAAAGAAACACCTACAGAAATACACAATAACCGTGTGGTTGGTTATTCTCTGACTAGAATTGGTCAAATGAACCACCGACGGTTCAAAGGTGTGTAGGATTGCAAATATTCATCGTATATCTTATGAAATCTTTGGATAATAGATTGACTTTTTCTTGGTAGACGTAGCCCACACTTTGGGTGAACCATGTTAAATCTAGTTCATATTTATATCTCTTATTTTGTATAATTCTTCGATAGAGTGTCTTCTTTTATTTGCATGTATACTTAGATCGATATATTATCTATACAACTAGTGTTCTAACCCCAACAAGTGGTATCGAGCTTTGTTTGAGGGTTTTATGTGTTGAGATATTTACTCATGGAGGGTTTTCTGATTGAGTAGGAGCTACAACAATGGTAGAAGAAAACAAATACAAGGTAGATAAGTTTGACGGCTGAAATTATCAATTATGGAAGATGCAGGTTGAGGATTATCTGTATCAAAGAGATTTATACTTACCGTTGGACAAAAATTCTAAACCTACGAAGATGACTGATGATGAATGGAAGATTCTTGACATAAAGGCTTTGGGATCTATAAGATTAATCTTGACAACATCCGTGGCTTCCAATATTACAGAAGCAAAATCTACGGTAGAGTTAATGAAATCTCTTGCTAATTTATATGAAAAACCTAGTGCTTCAAATAAAGTTTATTTGATGAAGAAACTATTTAGTTCTAATATGCATGAAGGTAGATCTACATATATTCATTTGAATGATTTATGATCTATTATAAGTCATTTGAAATTGGTTGATATACCATTTGATGATGAAGTGAAAACACTTTTATTATTATGTTCTTTTCTTGATAGTTGGGATAACTTGGTAATGGTTATTAGTAATACAACATCTGCTAATAATATTTTGAAGTTTGATGATGTGGTTAGTATAATCTTGAATGAATAAATTCACAGGAAAAGTATAGAGGAATCATCTAGGAATGCTTTGAATGTAAAAAGAAGAGGCAGGAAGAAGGAGAGATCCAAGATTAAAAATAATGGGAAATCAAATTCCAGGGATAGTAGATCTAAATCTAGAGGTAAGGAAATTACCTTGGAAATGTGGAAAGAAAGGACATGTATAGAAAGACTATTGGTCAAAGGATAAATAGAACCAACAACTGACAAAGGTAAAGAAGCAAATCTTGCTACAAAGAGAGTAATGCAAGATTCTCTTATTCTTTCTTTACATAATAGAATTGAATCATGGGTTTTAGAATCAGGAGCTTTTTTCCATGCAACTCCTAATAAGAGTTATTTCACAAATTATGTCTAGGGAAATTTTGGACATGTTTATTTGGGTGATGATGAACCTTGCAGTTTTATTGGTAAAGGGGAAGTTCATTTAAAATTGCAAAATGGAAATACATGGATATTGAAAGATGTGAGGCATGTGCCAAGCCTCAAGAGGAATCTTATTTTTGCGAGTAACTAGGTGAAGCTGGTTGCATGGTTACATTCATAACAAACTCTTGGAAATTCACCAAAGGTGATTTTGTTGTGTGCAATAGGTAAGAAGGTGGGAATGTTATATTTATCTACGTATTATCGATTCCTTTTCTGAATTATCTACTTTAGATTCGAGATGCATGTATGTGGCATAATCGGTTGGCCCATATGAGTAAAAAGGAATACGATCTTGAAGGCTAAGGTAAATTTATCGATTTGAAATATTTAGATCTTGATTTTTGTGAGATTTTTGGGCATTGTATCTTTGGAAAGTAAAAGAAAGTGAGATTTTTCAAAGTTGGGGAAACTAAGGAGTAAAAATTAGAGCTTGTACACTCAAATGTGTGGGGACTAGCTCGGGTAGCTTCTCATGGAGGATCCTAGTATTATGTTACTTTCATTGATGATGCTATAATAAATGTATGGATTTATTGTATTAAACATAAATTTGATGTTTTTGAGACTTTTAAAAGATGGAAAGTCCTTGTTGAGGATGAATCAAATTCAAAGTTAAAGTGCCTTAGATCTGAAAATGGTGGTGAATACTGTAGCAAGGATTTCAATGATTATTGTTCAGTGAATGGGATACGTAAAGAAAGGACGGTTCCAAGAACACCACAAGAGAATGGTGTTACAGAAAGTATAAATAGGACAATCATGGAATGTACTAGAAGTATGAGGATACATTCTAGATTGCCCTTGCAATTTTGGGTAGAAGTAGTTGATACAATGGTTTATTTGATTAATTGTGGGCCTTCAAGTTCATTAGATGGAGGAATACCAAAGGGAGCATAGATTGGAAAAGTGGTAGATCTTTATTTTCTTAAATTTTTTGGTCAGAAGCTTTTGTGCATGTTGATAGGGAAAATAGAAAAAGTTAGATGCAAAATCCAAGAGGTGCACTTTCATTGGTTATGGATTTGGTGATTTTGGTTTCCGTTTTTAGGATTTAGAGAATTCTAAAATTATTAGGAATCATGATGTTGAATGGAATGAAAAGAGAATGTACATGGATCAAATTTTGGTACCCAAAGATGAGAAAATTGAGAAGTTTATTGATGAAAATGAACTCTCGGGTTTTAAAGAAACACCTACAGAAATACACAGTAACCATGGTCGGTTAGTCCCTGACCGGCATCGATCAGATGAACCACCGATGGTTACAGAGGATCAGAACCAACATCGGTTAGCAGAACTAACATTGGTTAGAGGTGACCGGTGTCGGTCACTTATTAGATTAGATAGAAATGTCAGCGAGAATCAAATTGAGTCTTCGGTGCCCCAAACTCTTGTGAGAAGGTCACAAAGGGTAAGAAAACTTCCGAAATATTTAAAACTTCTCTATTTTATTTATTACGATGATAATGGTGAACCCGAAAGTTTTAAAGTAGCAATGTAGGATGAGACTCGTGTTCAGTGGGAGCATGGTATGGATGAGGAGATGGACTCCTTGGAACATAACCAAACTTGGGATTTGGTTAAGTTGATAGTAGGTAAGAGAACATTGTAGAACAAGTGGGTTTACAGGATTAAGGAAGAAGAGGGTGGACATAAAAGGTACAAGGCAAGGCTTGTAGTAAATGGATTTACACAGAAAGTAGGTATTGACTTTGGTGAAATATTTTCTCTTGTTGTTAAGATGACTTCTATTCATATTGTATTGAGTTTAGTTATAGTAGAATATTTGCATTTAGAGAAACTAGATGTGAAGATGACTTTCCTTCATGGTGATTTGGATGAAGAAATTTATATGCAGCAGCTGCTTGGGTATGAAGTCAAGGGTAAGGAGAAACTAGTGTGTAGGTTGAAAAAGAGCCTATATGGGCTCAAGCAAGCTCTAAGGAAATGGTATATGAGGTTTTATAGTTTTATGCATGAGAATGGTTACTTGAGATATGAATCTGACCATTGTGTTTATTTCAAGAAGCTATAAAATGGGAGCTATATTATTTTTTTTTGTATGTGGATGATATTCTTATTGTAGGATCTAGTATGCGGGACATTGGTGAGATTAAGAGAAAGCTAGCTCACACATTTTCTATGAAGGATTCGGGAGATACAAAAAGAATCCTTATCATGTAAATACATAGAGACAGGAAAAACAATAAATTGTATTTGTCTTAGGAGGATTATATCTACAAGGTTTTATAAAGGTTCAACATGCGAGAATGCAAAACCTATTAGCACACCTATGGTTGGACACTTCAAATTGAGAAAATATCGGTGTCCTTCATCAAATGAGGAGGTCAAATACATGATACAAGTGCCATATACTTTAGTGGTTGTAAGTCTCATGTACGTTATGGTTTGTACTGACACGGACATTGCATAGGCAATGGGAGTTGTGAGTAGATATATGGCTAATCCAATTAAAGAGCATTAGAAAGTAGTCCAATGGGTACTCGGGTATTTGAAATGGACATCTAGCATGTATTTATGCTATGGAGGTTCAGATATTTCATTACGTGGCTATGTTGATTCAGATATGGCTTGAGATCTAGATGGTAGGAGGAGCACTACAAGATATATTTTTACAGATGGGTGGAACAACAAATTAGCTGGATTTTGAGATTACGAGAAGGTTGTGGATTTTTATACTATAGAGGTAGAGTATGTTACATCTACAGAGGCTAACAAGGAGATGATATGGATGAGTACGTTTATGGAAGAGTTGGGAAAGGAGTAAAGTGATTGTAAATTGTTTACCCCGATCCAGTGTAATTCATTTGGAAAAGAAATCCATGTTTCATTCGAGAACGAAACACATTCAATTGAGGTATCACTTCATATGGTAGGTATTGGAGGATGGATAGTTAAATCTAAAAAGATTCATATGAGAAAGAACCATGCGAGATATGCTAACGAAGCCGATGTGAAAGGAGAAGTTGGAGCTACACTCCACTTCTATTGGTCTTTGATTTTGAGACTTGAAGAGGAAGAAACAAAGCTAATGAAGAATCCAAGAATGATGTTGTATAGGTATGGTTTAGTAATTAAACTCCAAGTGGGATATTGTTGAGTTGTGGAGCTCAATTACTTCATTTTAACATGTAATTGGAACTTGCTGGAAAACCAAGTAAATGGGTAGTTAAGGAAGACCGACATCGGTCAAGGGAAATTAGGAACCAGTGATGGTTAGGTAATAAGCGGCATCGATTACCTATGTGATGAATTTATAATTAGGGTTTAGAAGTATGTATGTGGATCATACTTAAAAGATAATCATATGAGAGAGAATTCTTGGTGAAAAGAAGAAAATCTTGAAAGAAGAAAGTACTAAACATCTGAGAGGTGTGGAAGATTGTAAATATTCATTGTATATCTTGTCAAAGCTTTGGATAATAGATTGGCTTATTTCTTGGTGGATGTAGCCCACACTAGGTGAACCATGTTAAATCTAATGTTGATTTATGTCTCTTATTTGGTATATTTCTTCTGGTATAATATCCACTTATATTTTCATGTATGCTTAGATCTGATATATTGTTTGTACAACTAGTGTGCTAAACCCAACAATGTCATCTTCCCATTCCTTCTCTACATATTGGTCCTTTAAATAGGAGGATATTTGAAGCCATTAAAAACTATCAGTGACCTCTCTCTCTCTCTCTCTCTCTCTCTCTCTCTCTCTCTCTCTCTCTCTCTCCTCACCAAAAAAGCTATAAATCTAGGTGTTAAGTACTTTTTAAGGAGGTGAGTTTTAGAAAAAAATTGTAAAGGAACTTTATCAAGATTCTTCCAGAGATTTTGTGAGCTAGAGGCCATTGATTTTGATGTTTTTTGAGGTGTCTCTTATCTTATTACTTGCATTATAATGAATTGTGAATTCCTCAAAAACTAAATTCATGTTTTATGGCTTGTATCTTCCTAGCTTATGTTCTATTGCATTTCTTACCTTTCATTGCAATTTTGTGCGTATCCATCATACATTACTCTTCTTACAGGCTTCAAATCTATTTTTCTCCATGAAAATAATCATTTGAATGTTGATTTGGATTGTGGCACTTATATTTTCCCTTTTTCCTTCATTTTATCTCATTTTCACTCACTAGATCATCTCCACCTCCTGTTCTTAGTGTTATCACCTCCCTTATATAGGATTTCAGTTTTATACATATCCTTCTCACCCTAGTCCCTTAGAATCATAGATTAGATCTAGTTATTTGCATTTCAATTGCTAGAAGTAGTTTAACATTAGAAATAGGTAGAGGAACAAACCTTCTCTGGAGGTATGTATCGGTTTAAATCCCACAACTTAGAGATAGTCCCATGGTTCCTCAAATCCTAGATTGTTGTGATTTAGGAAGGGTACAATTTAGAGAACCAACAGTTTTAGAACACCCAGTGGGACTGATTTTGAAGAGATTTATAACTTCATATTACCAATTTTGATGTGTTCTTACTAATATCTAGCCTTTAGAGGAAATTTTCAAGCAAAACCCAGGTAACTCCAATGTTCGAACAAACCCATTATCTTAGTTACGGACCATCATTTTCATTCATTTCCTTTCTTTTCATCCTTCCATTTTTTCCCTCATGAAGTTGTGCAATCATGTCTTCATTCACTCATTCAGATTCTCATTTGTAGTAGAAAAACCAGTCCCTTTCATCCCCATAGTTTCAAAATCCTCCTCCAAATCAATATTATGAGCCTTATCATGAGGAATATGCATATCAATCAAACCTTGTTGATATTTATGGTTATCTTGTTAACCATGGTACTTTTCAAAAATAGGGATATGTTGATCTTCAAATGCAGATTCAAGAGATGGAGGAAACATTGTTTCAAGGAGGAGACATACAACATCATGGTAGCTAAACTACCTAGTTTCAGTGAACCCTGTCCATGGGGTATACCTCTACCAAGTTGGTACAACCATCAATAGAAGCTAGAGGTATTGACTAAAACTATAAATGTAATGGTTGAAACCTTGAACATATTGTTGTATTCAATTGAAAAGAAGAAGGATAAGGCACCTACTTATGGATAACCTTGTCAATGGGTTAATCCTTCACCACCATCAAGCAACCCTATCTTTTACCCTTCCCAACCTGCAACATATCAACCTAATTTTCATATTCCTAGCTTTATTCTTGCTCCCATTGAGGATTCCCTTCTCCATCTTCTTCCCTTCCATCCCACCTTCAATTTTTTTCCTACTTTCCTCCCAAATCTCCATCTCATCCACAAGAATGAATAACCCCTTATCCTTTAGTGCAAATTTTTAAAAATTTAGTTGAGACTCAGCCCACCCCTCCTCTTGCATTCCCAAATCAATTTTGGGAGAAAAATCAAAAATCAATAAAGGATGGTAGAAATTTAAAGAACATAGCAAAGAAGAAATTTTACAAAAATTGAAGGATTGGGATTTAAATTTTGAAACCAATCAGATGTCACTGTTGGTTAATCCTTCAACACAAGTTAGGACTAAGAACATAAGGTAGATGTTTGTTTTGTAGAATAACAAGAACAATAAGTAGATGATCAACTATATCTCATCTCTAAATTTAGTGTACATGATGTCACTATACTCTTGGGGATGTTGATGTATCTTCACAAAATTCAGCAATGGAGGAGAAAAAAATTATATACGAAGGACTTAGATGAAGATGGTATAATTGAAATATTTTTGCTTTCTTTTGTTCAATCTGATTTTGTTAATAAACTTGCCATTGAGGAAAACATGAAGGAAGATCCTACCCAAATCAGTGCTCATGAAGAAAAAATGAATGAGTTTGATCTTTCAAATTTCATGATTGAGCAGGAGGAAGATGATGACACCATTGCAAAATTAGAATTAATCATGGAGAAGGCACAATATTTTGCAAATTTTTTCATAGAAGTAGAGAAAAGTTTAGATCAGCTTGTAAACAACCTCCTTCAGTAAATTTTGTAGGATGATCCCATTCACGGGGTTGAGCTTCAAAATAATGGGAAAATCACAAGGATCAGCCTTCAAATGACCATATATTTTATATAGAGCTCAAAATCTTAAAAAAATGGTCTCATTGGAAAGATCTCCTTGATACATGTAATTTGGCATCATAAAAATCTGATTTTGGAAATATTTGGTAGGTGAAAATGGGAGAAAACTATTTGAGCCATTAATGAGTAATTACATGTAGTTCAACTACCGGAATTGATTGAGTATGGATGCCACATTTTCATTTCAAATCTTTGATAACATGCTTTGGAGCATGATACCTACCTATTCCTTCTCTACATATTGGTCCTTTGCATAGGAGGGTAGTTGAAGCCATTAAAATATTGTTTGCAACCTCTTTCTTTCTCTTCTCTCCGAAGCTATAAATCTAAGTATTAGGAACTTTTTAAGGAAGGGATTTTTGAAAAAAATTCAAAGGAACTCTGTCAAGATTGTTCCAGAGCTTTTGTGAGTTACAGGCCTTAGATTTTGATGTTTTACAAGGCATATCTTTCCTTATTACTTGAAATGTAATGAATTTTACATTCCTCGGGAAATATAATTCATGGTTTGTGGCTTGTATTTACCCTATCTTGTATTCTATTGCATTTCTTTCCATTCATTGAATTTTTAGGTGTATTGTGCATACTTTACTCTATTTGCAAGCTTCAAATCTATTATGCTTCATGAAAATGGTCATTAGAATGTTTCTTTGGATTTTGGTACTTCTTTTTCCCTTTCTTCTTTCATTTTATCTCATTTTCACTTATTAGATCATCTCCAACTCTAGATCTTAGTGTTATCACCTCCCTTAGTGTAGGATTTTTCACCTTGGTTCTTTAGAGTGATAGAATAGAGTTAGATAGTTGTATTTCAATTCCTAGGAATAGTCTAGCATTAGGGATAGGTAGAGGAACCATCCTTCTCTAGATTTATATATAATCTCAAGTCCCACAACTTGGATACATTCCCATGTTACCTCAAAGCCTTAGATTATTGTGATTTAGGATGGGTGTAATTTTTAGCTCCAACAGTGCCATCACACCATATGTCAATAACATATATCCACACTTCATTGGTATTTTTCAATATCTCAATGTGTTCCTTAGTCTAAGGGTACCTCTGTCCAAAATTATTTGGATTCTCCAATATCAATGCAATAATACATGCATACAAGTGGTGGGGAAACTTGTAGAAGAATATGGAATATAGGGCAACCTTTGTCCAACTCTCTATTTTCCCATTTTCTTGGATATTATCCTCTACAAATCATATATATTCTCATGAAATATACCTCTTTTCACTCCACCATTATTAAAAAATCTTAAGAATTATTATTTCAAGCATTTTACATTCCCTCAATGAGAAATGTCTTGACTACAGAGCCAAAATGTTGGGTTTTCCTCATCTTTCACGCATATTTAGCCTAAAAGGGATCAAACCAACAAGTGAAAGAGGAATTGTTTAACCCACCACACACACTAACATATCATGTAATATTTATATCACACACTCATGTGAGGTGCACCCAATGTACCAGTTCCTTGCTAGTTCACATGATTGATTGAATGATATTGTACTTATCACATCAACTTGATTGATGATTATCAACTTATATCAAGATTTTAATCACACACATCATCACTAACTATAAGGAGATAGTTAAACATTATCAAAATTATTTATAACAAAAAATAATCCATATATTCATTCATCAAATTTCAAGCTTTACAAATGGCCATTAATGGTGTACAAAGGCCATAACTAGTCAAGTTTTTGGTAGAGTTGACATAAGACCTAATTCATAATTTATAATAGCAGGATCCTTCCTTTACTAGTCAAAAACTATCAACAATCATGCAATATTTTTCTTTTAAATGGTCTCATGGAGTCTAATTTATACACAACAAATGGCTCAAGTCTGAATCCTTTCTTTCTCAAAGTGGTTCTCCACCATTATTGTGGTTGATGGGATTTTATTTGGATCTATAAGAGGGGTAACTTTGAATGCATGTAATAAACCTAGGAATCTACCAAGTTCAGTCAGAAGGATGGGATCTCAATCCTTGTGATTGGTTCTTATAGATCAAAGATATACCAATGTCATTAGACTATCATTCCTTCTATCACACATTGTTTCCTCCCTCCTTTCTTTGTTTTCACCTTCTTTTATCTTCTTATTAACATTTTCTTCTTCTCCCAACTCATCTTCCTATCATGCTCTTTCCATGTGGAAATTATACTATCTCATATTCTTTTCTTATCTTAATCTTCCATGATGTGAGCACCTTATTTGGCTTCTCCTGCGTTTAACACAAAATGTCCCAGAACACCTTCTCTTTGATTCGACCTTGTGACAATTGCTTTATACTTAACCAAAATTATGGTGTTAATAGTGAGAGATTGAATACACTTAGATATTTCATTGATATAAAATATGATCTAGGTGTGATATAATTATAACAAGTATGAAAATGTCTTGCAGATTGGTCATATCTATTTATAGGAGTGCATAATGTATCAAGACTAAACTCACAAACTTTATTTGGTAATTTTTCCCTAGCTTTGTTGTTTCCATCTAGAAAGATGTTAGTGATATATAAATTATTGTGCCCTTGTGATTAACCATAATATGTCTCATTATAAGATATAATATCTCAAAATGTGTGAAATATTTTGTAATCAACTAAAATGATGGGAAACCCTAACCCTAGGTAAAACCCCTACAAAAATGTTAGTGTTTGGGTTAAAGGGAAACCTTTATGATTCCTAGTTGGAACTACACATAAGATTCCTTAAACCAAAAATATTTATCCACCTAGAGATGTGATATCTATATGGATGCAACTATATTTTACAATTTGATCACTTGATAATTTTTACAATTACTTGTTAGCTTAGTAATCAACTTTTCTTTGAGGGATTGTGATTTAGGAAAATTAGCTCTTGAACCTAGTTTGGAGTACATCAAATATGTGTAGGGGTTACTCTTAATGTGTGTTGTTGTTGTAGGGAAATTTATGAGACATTTGAATTCCTTTTTAGATATCGTTTCTTAAGGATTGCTTAAAAGTGATAGGTACTTGTTAGGTGAGTAAACAAGTGCATTTAACTTAATTTTATAGGGTTATATAGGTGTAATTTTGCATTAATACGGACCTATAAGGAAATTAAGGAACCATAAAATATATCAAATTAAAAAATTGACCATTCAAAGGCTTTTGGTGAAACTTCTAGTTTCGAAAAAAATTGTTTGATTTTTTTATTTCGTGATTTTTTCCAAGAGGGATGTGAAAGATGGCATGTACATCAATGGAGTTATACTCAAACAATAATGAGAAATTTCTCCAAGTAATTAGCAAGAAAAAATGAGCTCAATGCACTTCTGAATGAAAAAATAAAAATAGTCTACTCATACTCATAGATCAAAAAGGATAAATTACATGTTGGGAGTGTTGCATAACTCCCATACCTGAACTCTTCATACCTCCACAAGGGAGAAATGATTTACAATTCAGAAATGGAATGTAAATCCTATATGACATATGACATCTATGAAAAGTCTAAAAAGTATGATATATTACATGATAAAATTTGTTATATTTCATATAACTCCTAAAAGACCTATGACTCACCTAAGTGAGATGACTCACCATGTGTGAGGTGTGAATAACCAAATAAAATAATAAATGGTAAAATAAACACTTATACCAATACACCCTCTTATCAAATTTTAGGATGAGGCATGGCAAGTTAGAAGAAGACTCACTTAGATAAACTAAGAAAGATGTGTCATATAGGTCCCAACAACAAGTCCTAAAAAGGTACCCATGTAGAAACTACACTCTTTCTAGAATAATAAGAAGAGAAGAAGATGAATATAAAACCTGAAGTAGATGTGCAGCTCCAATAGAATTCACCCCAAGAAGAGAGCACAAGTGAAGAAACTTGGCTTTAGTGAAGGGTTTGGTAAATATTTCGCAACCTGATATGAAGTTTGACAATATTGTAAATCAATGACGTCTTCATGAATCAAATCCTAAATGAATTTCATGTGTATCTCAATGTGCTTTGTCCGTTGATGTTGAATTAGATTTCTACTGATTGAGATAGTTTTAATATTGTCACAATAGATGATGTTAGGCACGTCGAAAGTGAATACCAATGTTGTTAGAATCCCCTATAACCAAATAGCTACCGTGGTACCATTGAATGCTCCCATATATTCTTCCTTTATAGAAAATATATAAATGTTGTTATGCTTCATTCCTGACCAATTGGTAGGATCCTAACTAAGAGAAAAGTAATATTCAAAGGTACACTTTCAATGATAGAGATCACTTTGTCCGAATATAAATTTATGTATCCAGGTAAATCAATCTCTATCCCTCCTAAGTAATGAATTCCATCGGTGTAGGTTCTTATAACATAGTGAAGGATCCACTTAGCTACTTTCTAATGTAGCTCATGAGGATCTTGCATGAATCTAGACATGATTCCAAGAACAAATGAAATATCCAGTCTAGTATGAGTTAGGTAGATCAAGATCCCAACCAATTAGTGATAAAGGGTACCATTGACTAAGGGAGTGGAGAAATCAACTACTAACTTGACTCTAGAAAGGAAGGGAGTGGGATATGGCTTACAATTAGCCATGTTAAACCTAGAAAGTAAATAAAGGGCATACTTGGGTTGAGTAATGATGATCCCTAAGTTAGATTATGTAATCTTAATCCCGGGTAAATAATGAAGCAAATCCAAGTCGATCTTAGAGAACTTGTTTACTAAGGTATTCTTGATAGAATCAATGATTAAGGAAGATATACTTGTAATCAAAAATTTATAGACATACCTAACTAATATAAACATGGAATCATCTTTCCAAAAAGTGTAAACATTTTTGTTAGTGTGACACCTAGTGAACCCGAAGAAATAATAAACGAGTCCATCTTGGCATACTAATCCTGAGGGGCTTGTTTTAGGCAATAGATAGACTTCTTAAGTTTATAGACAAGGGGGAAATCTTGGACATAAGATTTTGGTTATTCCATATATATTTTTCCTCTAGGTCATAGTAAAGGAAGGAACTCTTAACATCCATTTGTTGGACATCCCATCTGTTAGTGGTAGTTATGGCTAGGGTCGAGAGAATAGAAGTCATCTATGCATGGGAGAAAATGTCTCTGAATAATCAACCCAACAAACCTAGGAGATTTTGGACATTATGTATTGGTGTTGTAATTTTTGTCAAATTCCATTAATGGAAAAGGGTGTATAACTATCATATGAGTCTCCATAATGTGTTAACCAAGATCAAGTCGAAGGTTGATTGCTAGTGTCTAGGTTTGGTGAGTTACTGGTGTTCTGTAGCATCATGGTATGTGCATTCCAAATTTATTTCAATGTCTTGATGAGGTAAAACATGTTCCATATGATGTGTAAGAGGTGTCTAAGTGTCTGTAATGAGTAATCATGGTCAGTTCATGGGTTGTATAGGTTGTGTCGAGGCCATTCTAGGCCTATTCCTAGACCTAGTGCATGGTGCATGATGGAGTATCATAAGAAATAGAGAAGGGAAATATTTTAAAATTATGGGAAATTTGTTTTGAAATTTTATATGAGGTGTGTGAGGAGTTCCATGTCATATATCAGTTGTTTCATAATGTTTCATTGTCCTTATGAAGTAATAAGATGAAGACAAAGTAAGATAGCACAAGTAAGTCATTGTGGCTGGAGAGTTTTAGGAATATTTGATCATGGATGAGATGTGTGTTAGTTAGAGGAAGTTTTCATGATTCTCCAAGCTAAGTTTCATGTTAAAATGTTGAAGGAAAGTAAAATTATGAAGTTTTTGGTAAAACTAAGTTTTGAAGAAGAAAAATCAGCTCAAATTGGAAACTTGTTATGATCACAAAAACTTTACATGGGACCCAGAGGTTTTGGGGGATGATTTAATATTGAGTCTAGATATTTTTTCAAAAATAACGGATTGATTTGATCATCAAAATTTTATGAACAATCATTAAGAAGAAAATTTATTTAAAATCCTCCTAAAAACCCTAGCGATGAGAGCAATAAGATAAAAAATGCATGGTATGATATTTAAATAATGATGTAAATGAAAATTAATGATTTGGATTGTATATAATTTTTATGAGCTCATTTTTGTATAGGTTTCATCTTCCAACTATTTCAGGAAGAGAGAGAAAATCCTCTTGTTTGTGGAAATTTGTAGTTTTAGGGTTGAGATGGAAGATTCAGGATGAAAAGTAAATTTTTATAGAACCCTTTGGATATTTTCTACACATACATGAAAATTTTAAGATAGGTTTCTTGGAGAAAATGGAATATATGGGTCCTCAAAGTAGAACTATGGATTTTGGCATAAAGGGCTAAAATCCGAGTTATGAACGTTTGAGTTGAGTTTGATTGTTTTATTAATTGAGCCAATGATTTTGGTCATAGATATCATTTATTAACCTGACATGATTTTTTTGAGCTTCTATAATGATATGATGATGTGGTTTCATGTTGAAACCCTTATGGCCTAATTATCCCTATTAGGTCTCTCAAGAAGGCTTGAAGGAACATGTGTGTTGGATCATATTTCTTCACATGGCATATGTTTATTAGTGCTTAAGAATGTTGGTACAAGTTTCCTTGAAGTTTTATAGGTGCTTTGGTTGATATTAGAAGATGTTTTTAAAGTGTTGTGCCTTGTTCTCTCAAGATCAAGTTTCTTGATTCCTTAGATCCTAAATGATCATTTCTGGATATTTTTCTATTTGGATCCCTTAAGCTATGATTTTAAGATTCTAATAAGTTTCATCAGATAGTATACTTCATTATCTTTCCATTGATATGTTTTTTGTGCCTTGGTGAGGTGTTATATGTGAATTAACTATGTTTTGAAGACCTATTTTTGGGTCTTGAAGCCATCTTGAGAAGTGTTTGAAAATAAGTTATTTTAGGGTCATGTGCCATGTTCTAAAGATCATAATGAGTTACATGAGTTGGTTAACATTAATACCTTCATTTTTATGTATCGCATGTCTTATGATGAAGAGATTCAATATGCCAAGTAATATGGTCTTGAAAGGTGATTTTTGGGTCTTGAAGACCTAGTTTTTTTAACTTGCAACTTGGTGTGATTCATGGTGAATATTGATGTTTCATGATGTTTATGGAGTATTTTTAAAAACATTATTCCCTTGGAGGTGTTGGTGCATTATTTGGAGCTTGGAGGGTGAATTTTGAGATAGTTGGAGTGTTTTGGTGCTTGTTCATGATGTCTTGACCCCTTTCAACCTACTTAGGTCATTCGAGTTCATTTATATGATTTACTTGTTGTGTGTTTCAGTTTTTATGACCTACCTACATGGTCATGGCCGACCTAGAGGTATTATGAGCTTGTGTTGGGTATATAAGCTAGTATGTTTAGGCATTTGTGACTGGTTGACTAAGTTGAGAAGAGGAGGGCATGAGAGACCTATAAGAGGTTGAGAAAGAGTGTTGAGGGGTTATGGAAAGATCATAGAATATTGATGAATACCTAATAAATTTTTAGGAGCATAAATACTAGGAAAATCTACCTAATCAACACATGAGAGGGAAAATTTGAGTCATTTGAAGAAGAGATTTTTTTGAAGAGGGTTTGATGTCTTTGGAGTTGAACTTGGATCACAATCAATTGTGTGAACAGAATATAATTTTTTATCATTCATTTATAAAATATTGTTTGATGATTCATATTCATGCAAGTCCTTTTTCTAGTAATATCGAGATAAGGTTTAGGGGTGGGTGCTCCTTGTGAAGTGGGTGCTTCACTAAAGAAATCTTGTAAGATGTGTAATATTCTTACAAGTACTTTGTTTTGTGTAATATAAGTAGAGGTTTTCAATGGTTTTTCTTCCCCTTGAGGGTTTCCCACTTACATCTGGTGTCTTGTGTTCTCTCTCTTGTTGTATGCACTTGTGAATGTCTAATACACTCTTAATAATCTCACATGGTTCATTTGAATGGTGAATTTATGTAATGGAAAATGAAATGAAAGTTTTGTAGGAATGATTCCCCAGTCTATTGTTCTTCCAAAAGGAGAAAAACTTAGCTATGACCCTTTCCTTATAATTTTCAATGTTCCCAATGGCACCCTACTTGGTTTTATATATCCACCTATAATGAACCATTTTTATTCCCTTAGGAAGAGGGGTGAGATACCAAGTATGATTCTTCATGAGAGAGGCATATTCATCTTTCATACTAGAGTCCAAATCGGAATCCCATTAGCCCCCAAAATATTACGGGTTCGAAGCGAGGCTCAAGAATGCATGGTTCTCATAAAACTATGAACTCGTTTGTCTCTCATCTAAAGGATCCCCTATCCAATCTCCAACACTCTACAAGGTCCTCCTAGCCCGGTGAGGACAAGGAGGAGAGTCGGAGATCGAGAATCATCAACTCATCACTTGAGTTAGAGGGGACATAATCTTCATCACTATATATTATCGAATTGGTATATGATGAATCCAGGATGAGAAGGATGGTCAAGATTGGGTGGCTCAACAAGATCATCGAAGATTATGAATCAAGGTCAAAGAGAGGAAGAGTGACTTCTATGGGTAGAGAGGTAGAAGTAGAAGATGACTCTTTGATTTTCACACTTCTCTCTCTCTCTCTCTCTCTCTCTCTATATATATATATATATATATATATATATATATATTGAGTGGTTGGGTTCAAATTTATATAACCCTTCACACATTTAGGATACCCAATAAATATACAAATTTTAGATTTAGGTCCTAAGGCCTTACTTTTATTCTTGGGTATTTGAGCCATGGAAGTTGAATCAAAGACAAAAAGTTCTCATCATTAGGTTTTTTTCTTTACCAATCCTCAAATGGTGTCATACCTTTTACTACTTTTTGTTGAATGTGGTTATAAATTTAATAATCATAGTTCATGACTTCATCCCAATACTGCAAATGAAGGGATTTGGAATGAATCATGCAAGTGGCCATATCCTTAAGTGTTTTTATTTCTTTCTATAACTCTATTTTTGAAGGGATATAAACAATTGTATGTTGCAAAGAAATCAATTCGAGAGGTGAAAATATCATAAAACCTGTTACTCACATACTCACCTCTGTTTTTTTTTTCTAAGAACCTTGATATACCTTTTTGCTTGTTTCTCAAAAATATCTTTGAAGTCTCGAAAGTGATCAAGGACTTCAGATTTTTTTTTGAGAAAGTAAACACATGTATATCATGAAAATTCATTAATTAAGGTAAGTATGTAGAGATTCCTAGTGAATAAAGGATATGGAAAGAGGCCTACAATGTCACTATAAACAAGATCAAAAGGATGAGAGGCCCTCCAGGTTTTTCCTTTTCCAAATTTATATTTAGGGTACTTCCCAAGGGCACAACCCTCATAAATACCCTTCAAAAATTTAACCCAAGGTATCCCATTGACCATCTCATGTTGGCTCAATTTTTCAAGGTAAAGATACTTTAATGGCCAAAACATTCGTGAAATATCTTACTTGCCTCATTTGTCTAACTAAGTAAGGTGGTGGGAGAAGATCAAGAGAAAAGTGGTAAACTATGTACAACTAGGCTTGGTGATCCACTATTCCCTCATCCATTGTAGTCTCACTTTGAATTTATCTAATGATATTTGAGTTAGGGTTGAATTCCACTTACATCCCTTAATCAATATGGGTTATTTGGTAGATTGGTAGTAGATTGGTGGAGATATTGGTAACACTTATTACATTGTTAAAGGTTCCACATCTACTTCTACCAATCCACTACTAGACGCACGCATGTGTGTCATCACCCAGTGTTGTGAGATATTTCTAAGTTGGTTACTAATCTATGAAAACTCAATGTAAATCTATAGGAATTAAGTTACTGTGATGAAATGAAGTCTAAAAGCTATACTTCTAATTTAAATGGAAATGCACACACATAAATTTGAAAGAACGGAATTGAAATTACACACTTGTAACTAAAACTCAGTAGAAGTAAAAGCACATGCTAACTAGACTTTTCATAAAGGGAAACACACATTCTGAATAGAAATTTCAATAGGGAAAAAAAATACGTTCAAATAGAGATTGCATGAAACATACTAAAATAGAGATTGTAGTAAAACTTATCAGAAAACCATATGCGTATGTGAATGTAAACAACCTCCTGTCTCCTTGGTTGAGTGGGCCCTTGCTCTCCCTTGGGATAGAGGAAATCAATAACATCTAGATCCTCAAAATGATGCTCACTTATATTAATTCAAATAAGTTCCATGACATATCCAGTACATGAAAAGAAGAGTGCTAAATACAACAGGCTATATATTGCAGATTATATCTAAAAATAATAACTACTACTACATGTTCTTAAGAAGGTGTCTTTATATAGACACAAGTAGTTACATAATATGCCATAATAGCTGGCACTAACATCTCCCACTAATCAACATTGATCAAGACTCATAAATTCCTATAGGACTACTAGAAACAAGTCCCATACTTATAGGTCGATAGGTGGAAAAAGTCTTCCACTTCCGCATTCCAGCTCCAAACTCGGACTTCTTAATTACATTGGCAATAAATGTTCATTATTTCCCTACACACATCATCACATTTCTCTCACAAAGGAAGTTAGTAGGAAGTTATACGGTAATCAGGTTGCATGAGAAAAAGCAAGGAAAATGCATTAAACTCACTAAGATATAACTATACAAAGCATCCCCATGCATTAGCAAATCATATCTAAATGACAATTTATTAATCATAGGAATGATATAAATGAGCCAAATAATGCACTCATCATTTCCCCACACTTTACCTATTGCATGTCCCAATGCAACTTATCTATGCCCTGCCCTGTGACCAAGTTGTTGGGCCATGTCATACTCTTCAAATTGGTCAACATATTGCTTCTGGTACCTTTACATCCCTGAGTGTTGGAAGTTACTTTGACCCAAGCTGTGAAACTCTCATTTGATTGTGCAACATTGTTTTTCCAGGTGGTAGTAGGACTCAAGAGGAGAGGTGGTCACACCTAAAGTCCTACCCATTCATCATTGTATTGCTTGCTAGTTTTTTCTGACAACTACCTTATGATTGTGATGAGGGCATCACCTCATCACATACTCCAACTCAAATTATGAGGTGAAATAACCTCCCTTCACTTTAATGGTAAGCTCAAAGTGTCCCATCTCCTATCACAGCCTTCCTTGCTGCCCCAAAGTGTTGTTGACTATAGGTTTCAAAGTCCTCCACACATTTCAGTAATATTTTTGAAGTATTCTCTCCAATACCAGCTTGGTAGTAAAGAGATCTGAAGTTTTTCCACATAGCCACATCATGTGATGTGTAGGCCGAATATAGAATCCTATTGTTTGAGTTGTGTGATTAAGATATCCATTTGTTCACCCCACATGATCTGATTTTGAAGCAAGGACTAAAAGGATTTTAATTGAAAATCCCCACAAACAAGTTAATGAAGAAGTCAGGGACATTGGGAACTAACATATTATGGAGGTAGAACTCATAAAGTAGGTTTTGAATTTTGGGGGTACTGGATTTGTAAATGGATAAAAAACATTACCATCAGAGCTTCGTAAGGCACCTGACAACACAACTACAATAACTACCAAGAGTAAAATTGATCTTGAAAAAACATGTTGTAAATCAAGATGGTTTCCTACAAGATAGAGCTTACAAGCTAGAGGATAGACAGAGTCCAAAAGAGATTGCAATTTTTGTTTTTCATCTTGGATGATTTCCATCTCCCCCTTTAATTTCTTATTTTCCTTCTTTAATTCTGAATTTTGAAGAGACAATTTGTGGACATCATTCAAAATGCTAAGACCTCTATCTCTCTATCACTTTAGGCTGCTAACTTCTATTTGTAAAGTTGTGATTTCTCTAACCTTTTCTACTGTGCATTGGGTAAATTCAGTTTGTAAAGACATATTTGTTTCCTCCATACCTTTCAACTAGGCTTTAAGGAGTGCAATCTCTTCCAAATAACCATGAGGATCAGCTTTTGACATAACCCAGGTGACCAATTTCCATTGCAATTGATTTCAGAGTGGATTATGTGCTTTAGGTACCAAGTAGTTTCGAGCTGTGAGTTGACTTCTAAAGATGTGGGCATAACCGAGCTCTATGGGGTAGGAATAGCTGCAGTGAATATAGTGTCTGGTGATTTTTCAGTGGGGACAACCAGGTTTTCTACCTCATCCCTTACCTCCCACACAGGGGTAGAAGCATCAAAAACCCTCCAACCGGGAACTTCCAGGTTTATGCAATGTACACAGACCATCATGGCCATAGGAAAATAGAAGAAGAGGGAGTCAAGGTATTCCTACCTTTAGAACTAGAAGGTGTTGAAGATGGGCTCACTTGATCACCAGATTTTCCACATTTTCTGAGCATGCCAGGTTCCTCCTTCTTCTTGTGTAGGGTGAGAGGTTGATGTGATAGTGGGTCGAGGTGTGGAAGATGGCCCTAGTTTGAGCTGCTTTGGCTTGGAACCCTCCCCCACATTCATCCTTTCAAGCCTTCACTTTGGCTTAAAAAAACTTGATGCGAAGCACAATAAGTGAATGAGCCCTGGGTGCTTTAGCACTACCTTTCCTCCTCCAGTCTTGTATTTTTGGCCGACTTTGATAACTACATCTACCAAGTATTCTGGTAAATTCACCCTGAGTGTAGGGTTGATGCATCCTTTCTTTAAATGAATGAGAATTTTGAGTGAATCACCACCCAACATAGATGGTTGGCCATCACATATAAAGTATTTGTTAACCCATTTGGCCATCTCCCTCCAAATGTCGAGGGAAGATTTCCCTCTTAACTCCTTTTTGAACACCCTGGGAGGTAAGGATTACCTCGGGAAATGCCTCACCCTCCTCATGAAATAGAGAAAGAAAGTCTTTGAGGGGAGCATTTTCATGACTTTCAGACCAAAATCCGATAAACCAGATAGTTCAAACTACCTGGTTGGTAATCTCCACTCACTTCCCTCCAACGTGAGAAAGTAGCTTCAAAATTTCTAGAATTCATCCACTACACCTTCATCAAAACCTTCAAATTTCTAGATGAATTCAAGCCAACCAGAATCATAAAATACCTATGAAAGCACAACGCATTCTGAGTAATGGGTCCGAGAATCGGGCTCTAACTTTTTCTTTTGTCCCATGATGAAGGCAAATGAATCCAGATAGTAGAGAAACAAGAACAAGGGCATGCTTGAATTCATGGTGTGATGGTAGGTAGAATGGTGCATTCAATATTCACAAAGCAATGATAGGAAGTGGTTAGGAACTATCAATTTGAAATGCACCTGGATCCTCGAATCACATAAAATCAGAGAAAATTTGGTGGCGTAAAAAGGTTGACAAGACTAGGTATCCATGAGTAGTTTTGATATGTGAGATGGCACACATCCCATCACTTGAAATGGAAATGCCACCTGTCCCTTTCATAGAATGTGACACATGTGGTGTGTGCGGAAATCATGACTCATTACACCCTCATGTCCATCATGTCATAGCATCAGATTCGGAAGGATATCCATAATAAATACATTGAACATTGTGTATGGATGTAATTATGATAAGTTCATGCATGGGGAGTTGCTTCATAAGGAAATATCCATAGTGAATTAGAATGCACTTACCCATGCTAGTTCAACATCCGATATCCATAGATTTCCATGTCCTGCAGTCTGAGATAAAATGTGATTAGTGGCCTTTAAACAATGAAGATTTCTGCATTTATTGAAAACAAAATAGCTAACTAAGGGAAGAAGATCAAGGTCATGACCATCCTCCTTTATTTAAATTGAAAGACAACAATTACTCCTAGCCGGAGGGGTGAAGAGCCACCTCAACATGCATTTCCTCACTCAACATGATGTCACTGGTGAAAGTTCCCTTGTCAAGAGGTCATTGATAAATCTTGAGTCTGTGTCCATTCACAAGAAGAGTCCTTCTATCACCATCGATTGGTAATAGTCACACATAGAGCCATTATCAAACACTTTGTCATCTGATATGGGCCCAACCAACGTGTCCATAACTTACCTTTAAACTATTGATATTTGGAATCAAAGAGTAAGACCCATTCTCCCTCATGAAACATCCTGGATTTGATATGAGCATCATGTCAGTCTTCCTCTGATGTTGGAGAATTTCCACCTATTGTTGTGCTTCCATCCACATTTCATCCAATTCATTCAATTGCATCACCCATTCACGTTGTGCTTCATCCAAATTGATGTTGACTTCCAAAGTTTGTTCTCCAGGTGCGTAACTCAAACTCTACAGGTAATAATGGCTTCTTCCCATATACCAACTCATAGGGAGAAAAACCAGTAGTGGTTTTCTAGGTCATGTTATAGGCCCAAACTACCTCGGGAAGTTTTGGTACCCAATTTTTCCTATCAGCACTTGACCACTTTAGTTAGAATGTTCTCAAGTTCTCTTGTTGGTGACTTCCACCTACCCATTGGATTGGGGGTGATATGGTGATGATTTTGGTGCTTGATTTGGTAGATTTCCAGAAAATCCTCAATCATTTTAGACACAAATTGAGGACCTTGATCAGATACAATGGCCACTGGGGCCCCAAATCATAGCAATATCTGATTGTACAGAAATCAACAACAACATCCTCATTGGTAGATGCCAATGCTTGAACTTCAGCCCATTTCATGATGTAGTCCATGCATACCAAGAGGTATTCTTTCCCAAAATATGGGGATCAAAAGGTCCAACAAAATCAATTCCCCATTTCTCAAATGGTCCTAAGACCAATTGAGGATTAAGAGGCATTTCCATGGATAGTGTAGGCTTCCCCATTCTTTGACATGCATCACACTACCACACATACTTCTTGATAGTCTTGTGGAGGGAAGGCCAATAGTACCCAACTCCAAGGACTTTGTGAATTGTCCTCTTTACTGAGTAATGTCCTCCTCCTAGGCTCATCATCATGACAAGCTCACAGTATGTCGTATACTTCATCTTCTCGAATACACCTACGAAGAACCATATCAGACAACATTTGAATAAAATTCCATTACACCATTTATATGTTGCACTATTTTTAACCAATCTTCATCTCTCTTTATGAGTAAAATAGGTAGGAAACTTCCTTGTAGTTAAATAATTTGCAAGATCAAAAACCACAGTCTGAGTTGATATAGAAAACAAATGTTCATCTAGAAATTGATCCTGACTACCTCATCATTACCTAAACATTCAATCTCGAAAGAAAATCAAAACAACATTAGATTTCTTAGGCTTATCAATAATGGTCAGATTGAATTCTTAACAAGAGTAACCATCTAATAATCCAACCTCCGACTACTAGTTTATTCATCAAATATCGGATGGCAGAGTGGTCAGTATAAACAAATATTTTATACCCAGTGATGTAATGTCGAATTTATTCAAGAATAAACAACAACTAAAAATTCCTTTTCCGTAGTGGTATAGTTTCTTTCCATAGGAGTCAGGTTCTTGCTGATAAAGTAAATGGCATACATGTGATCCTCTTCATCTTTCTACCCAAGAACAACTCCCATGGTTGTATTGGAGGCATCAGTGTGGATATGGAAAGGTTTCCCCCAATCGGGGCCTCGTAAGACTGGGGTTGTGGTCAACTTCTCCTTGATAATATCAAATGCCTGCTTGACACTGAGGGGACCATTCAAAAACACAATCTTTTGTCAGCAATGAAAACATAGGTGCAAAATTTTACTAAAGTCTTTGATGAATCACCGATAATACCCTACATGTCCAAGGAAAATTTTGATGTCAGTCTGATTTGTTGGTGTAGGTAGTTGAGTGATGACTGCGATCTTTTTGGGGTCGACCTATATACCTTTGGCAAAAACATGGTGACCTAAGACAATTCCCTGATCAACCATCATCAAACATTTTTCATGACTCAGGATAGTTGGTGCTGCTCACATCTACTCAATACTTTTTCAAGGTTATTCAGAGATTCATCAAAAGTGGATCCATGGATAGTGAAATCATCCATGTAAACTTCAACACAATCATTTGTAAGATCTGCAAAAATGGCCAAGACTACTCTCTGAAATGTAGCAGGTGCATTACAAATCCCAAAAGGTAAGACTCGATAAGAAAATGTACCCCAAGGGAAAGTAAAGGTGGTTTTATCCTGTCAGGTGCAATACTTATTTGGTTATACCCACTAAACCCATCCAAGAAAGAAAAATATTTCTTACTGGTGAGATTGTCCAAACTCTCAATAAAAGGCAAGGGAAAATAATCTTTCTTGGTGGCTTTATTAAGTTCCCTATAGTCAACACAGATTCTCCATTTACCATTTTTCTTGGGAACTATAACTAATGGTGAGACCCACTGACTATCAGATATAGGGTAGATGAATCCTACCTTTAGCAATTTTTCTATCTCTTTTTTACTATGTCTCTGAGTGTTGGGTTAATTCTTCATTGTGGCTGCCTTATGGGTTTAACATCTTCAGTGTAGATATGGTGAGTATAGATGTTAGGATGAATTCCCCTCATATCAGTGTAATCCCAAGAAAAAGCATGTGGGAATGTTTCCTCAAAATCTCGAGAACCCTAGCCTCTTGGTTGGCCTCCAAATTATTACCAATGGTCAGTTCTTTCCCTATGTCAACAGGAACTTGTTTGGTATCTTTCAAAATAGTGAGCTCTACATTGGTGATTAAATAATTCAATGGGAAAACATGGGGCTGAAGCATGTGCAAAATGGGTACATTGTCAAGAGACAAAATCTTGGTTAAAGGACAATAGAAATCAGAGACTATGTATTCCACATTATAAGCATAGATTTCTTTACAAGCTTCATTAGAAGTATCACTTACCAAGGCAAATAGTATCGGACGTGTCTAGAAAAATGGGTCTATAGTCAGAGTTCCAATTTCATAGCCACAGTGTTGATTTCCATAGTCACAGAGCCCTTTGCATCAGTCAGTGTGTATGACTCAACAACTTCCGTCATATGGTTTTTCACTACAATGGTGGCCAAATAAGAAGAACTCAGAGAGTTAGTATCCAAAGAATCTACCCATACATGTTCACAAGCATACACATAAGGCTAGGTAGGAGGATATAATGAAATATGTTTGGATTTCTACCCATTTAGAATGGTCATTTTTCCCGACCTACAGTCAATATATATGCAAACAATAGTAGCCAACCAGGGTCTTCCCAAGATGACTGGATATCCCCAATTTCTGAGCTTTAGGTTGTAAGACCATAAAATCAACAGGATACTCCCAAGATTCAATGGTGACCATTATATCCTCAATCACACCATCTGGTACAACAATGGATTGATCTTGCTAATTGAAGAATGATATTGGTAGGTTGTAGTCTTGTTAAGGACAACAAATTGAACATATATGTTGTTATAACATTTATGGCAGCACCAAGATCCACCAAAATGTTAGATATTGACTGATTGTTTATACAAATAGTAATGACTAGACTCCCAGGATCCCCATATTTTGGTGAAATAAGTTTTCCAACAACAAGATCAGCCAAATTTCCTTCCACCCTGATGGTCTTTGGGTATTTCTTCTTTCTTCCTGGTGTCTTTATACACTCATTTCTAATGGTTTGGTTTAATTATGGAATGTCCCTTATTGCTCATAGAAGTGGGACCTCAATGTGCACCTTTTTCAACTCTTGAACTAGTGTTGTTTCATCTATAGTTTGAGTGTCCTGTAACCACTCAGGAAAAGGAGCTTTATGGGCATTTTGATTAGTTTCTTGACCGTTCTGAGTGTTTTTGTGTTTGTGAGAAGGTGTAGTTCCTTCATTTTCCTCAAGTGTCTCTTCTTTATCAGTGTCTACAAGGAATTTCCATGATAACAATAGGAGGATTCAATGTTTTCCCAAACCTTAGTCACAGATTACCAATAGTATTAACCTACATTGTATTACTTGGTCCTGCTTCATCAATTGAAGTTGTCTTGATTTTTAGGGTTCACTATAGGCTGGGATGGAAGTTGTGTTTGTGTTTCCTATCCATGTTGTTGATAGGTTTGTGGTGGGGCCATTAAATCTTGTTGTGGTTGTTGGAACCTCCATTTGTTGATTAATGTTCTATTGTGGTGTCCACTTTGCTTGGTTTTGGTTAGGATTTTGTTGAGGTACCCATTGTTGGTTGTGCATGGACTTGTTGGGGTTGGTGGTGTCCAACCTAGCTAGAGTGTAGGGATTCATCCAGGTGGTGGATGTGGGTAAGTCATCCAATTTGATGTTGTCCACTCAGGTTGTCCCCAAGTAGGCTGAGGAGCCTGACTGGGCCATGACATCCTCCAGGGGTTCTGAGCAGGTCGAGGGGAATATATAACTTGATTATTTGGCCTTTGAACAAATTTTACCTCTACATCATCTTGAGAGATGGCATTCAAGCCTCCTTTCAACTATGATAAGAAGGTGCAATGCTTAGTGTCATGGTCAACAACTTCACAGATCAAACACATGTTTGTGACATCCAAAGGACATTCTCTCAGGGATGTCTCTTCCTACACTTAGGGAAATATATGTCCAGAGGTTCTTTGGCAGCACTAGTTTTGGCCTTAAGCCCATCTATGGTTGATGTTAATTGTAAAAAAATTTTTTTTTCATGTTAGCCATTTCCTCCAAAGTTCAGAGGTACCTAGGGTAAGCTTGGATGTTTTTCTCTTCCTTATACCCCCTCGTGTTCTGGAGTAACTTCTGCATAGCTCAATGATTTGTTCCATAGTAAGTTTATGCACATCTCCTCCTCCCATAAGATGGAGGGAATCCTTGGTTTCCTCATCAATTCCTTTAAGGAAAATTGTCTTAGTGATGTCTGCATGTAACTCATAACCACTCCATCGATGGAGAAAGAGAAATCTATCCAGATAATCCTCTAGATTTTCATCTTCTTTTTTTTATATCTATCTAGAAGAACTCTTCTTTCCTATCCCTTCCCCTACAGTAGTCTTGATATTTATCCAAAAAATGTTGTCTCCATGGCTTCCCAAGAATCAATGGAGTTAGAGGAAACCCCATGAACCATCTCATAGCAGAGTCTTTGAGAGTGGAAGGAAAGAGTTTGAGTTTTTGATTGTTGGTTTTGTAGTCATATGTCTTGGCAAAAAAATTTTGAATTCAAACAAGAACTGATCGGGGTCTTCCATAGACATGCCTCAAAAGATAGGGAGGATGGATGGTGAGATATTTTTCATGGGTGCATCCTCATCCTCATCCAAGACAATGGGATAAGTAAAGGTTTGACCCAAGGGTCGGTCTCCATTATTCCCATGGTCCCCCATTTCTAAGTGTTGGTCGAGGATGCAGAATGCTCAAAAAGGCTTCTAGGCATTGTATTGATTCAATGTCACTCTCAGTGTTCCCTACATGTGTATTTTTTTGGAGATATTTGTTGGATGTTGTGTGGTGTAAATATCCCTTGATCATCTCATGGCCTATGCATCAAGGTTGGTTATTGAAACAAGGCCCAAGACTTCTACTGGTTGCATATGTGAACTCCATTAACACCCATAACATGTAAAGTGAGAAAAATGATGTGGTGTGCTTATGGTGTTCCCCGAAAAATGGTGCCAAAAATGATGGGTCATTGTATTCTCCAATCATTTAACTAACATGATCTTCTGTTAGTGTCATTATAAACTAGGGTTGTGTCCTAGGTTGTATGCAATGGAGCTTTATGTAACCAATTTTCCTATTGGGTCTTCTGTTGGGGGGTTGTTGTGAGATCTTTCTAAGTTGGTTACTAATCTATGGAAAACTCAATGTAAATCTATGGAATTAAGTTATTGTGATGAAATGAAGTCTAAAATCTATACTTCTAATTTAAATGGAAATGCACACATAAATTTGAAAGAATGGAATTGAAATTGCACACTTGTAACTAAAACTCAGTAGAAGTAAAAGCACATGCTAACTAGACTTTGCATAAAGGGAAACACACATTCTAATAGAAATTTCAATAGGAAAAAAATACGTTCAAACAGAGATTGCATGAAACATACTTGAAATAGAGATTGCAATAAAACTTATCAAAAAACCATATGTGTATGTGAATGTAAACAACCTCTTGTCTCCTTGGTCAAGTGGGCCCTTTCTCTCCCTTGGGACAGAGGAAATCTCAACAGCTCTAGATCCTCAAAATGATGCTCACTTATATTAATTCAAATAAGTTCCATGACATATCCAGTATATGAAAAGAAGAGTGCTAAATACAACAGGCTATATATTGTAGATTATATCTCAAAAATAACAACTACTACTACATGTTTTCTTAAGAAGGTGTCTTTATATAGACACAAGCAGTTATAGAATATGCCATAATAGCCACACTAACGTCTCCCACTAATCAACATTGATCAAGACTCATAAATTCCTATAGGACTGCTAGAAACAAGTCCCATACTTATAGGTCGATAGGTGGAAAAATCTTCCGCTTCTGCATTCCAGCTCCAAACTCGACTTCTTAATTACATTGGCAATAAATGTTCATTATTTCCTACACACATCATCACATTTCTCTCACAAAGGAAGTTAGTAGGAAGTTATACGGTAATCAAAGGTTACATGATGAAAAAAGCAAGGAAAATGCATTAAACTCACTAAGATATAACTATACAAAGCATCCCCATGCATTAGCAAATCATATCTAAATGACAATTTATTAATCATAGGAATGATATAAATGAAATTCTGTATAAGTCTAATAAGACAAAACTTAATGTTTCCCGGCACTTTTCCAATCATCCTTAATATTTTGGGTTCTAATATGTATGTATGGACCCAAGAAAATTTATTGAAACTCATTTTTATCTTCAAAAATAATTGTATGTCCTTGATGACTCATTTTCACAAAGTGAACTAGGTTAAGATACTATGTCTTTTTCGAGGGTTAATTGTAGGATTTTCCAAGGTTTCTCTCTCAACTTGTAATGACTGTGTAGACTAATCAAGATTTAAATAACCCTCAAACAACCTTTTCAAGACAATACTACTTCATTTGGTCAAATTTTAATCTATACTATAGTTTCTCCCACTTTGTAACTAACCTATCTCCGTGATGGGATTTTAAGCAATATCAAAAGAAAACAACAATTCTTTGATCAAGAATCAATGAAATAAAACTTACTAATAATAACAACACTCATATCACATTGTTTCACCTAATTCTTAGAGTGTTTCTAATGTGATAAAACAGATAAGGGTAAAAGGGCTAGGAGGAATACCTATTAAAGTTGGTTGAAGGTTGTTACATGCATATGACTTCTTGATCCACAATTGATCATGAGAGCTTCCTTTTGGCTAGGAGGAACTACCTAAAATGAACAACAAGACCACCAAAAGAGATTAAATAACATATGACAGTGGACTACCTAGTGTATGCTAGTTCTAGGAAGTGTGATACTCCCTAGAAGGTTGTCAATCCACTATTTAAAACAATTCAATGTTAACAATAAATGAAATCCTACTGTAGTTAAAATGATTTAGGTATCTCATTCAACTACAATAAGAAAATTCATTCACAATAGGCTAAGCTATGATTGAATCGAAGGAAAGGTCTCTGTCAGAGTACTGGTATTGGTTAGGGTCTAGTTTTGGGTTGTTTTGGGTATTTGGTGGAGAATTTAGGCTTTGTTCTTAGTCTGAGGGTAAAACACAGAGACCGATGTTGGTCTAGTGTAACTAATGATGGTTTAGGATGGACCGACAACGGTCATGGGTAACCGATGTCGGTATAGTCAGGTGACAAAAACTTATTAAAACCTTGTTGTAAGGATAGATCTAAGGCTAAATGGCAATGAAGAGGGCAATGAAAAGGTTTATGGAAATCTTAGGTATACTCAAGAGGTCTTTAACAGTCAAGTATGGGAAATTTAATGGTGTGGGTAAAGGAATGATCAAGTTTTCATGAAGGTAAATGATGGGATAATGGGAATGCAAGTAAAAATCTATAATAGAGGTAAGCGAGCTTAATAAAACAAAAGTAGATGAATGCTAGTTAACAAAATACTTACTATTTGTATGAGTTTGATGGTTGGATGGCAATGGCATTGATCGATGGATAGAGTTTGATGTGGTGAAGGCACTTCCCGGATTCTCCCATGAATTTAAATGGCTCTATGATCACTTCTAATGCTGATTGTGGATGTTTAGATACGTATGCGAATGTTGGTTATACTTGCATGCAGCTCTCGTCTCGTCCCTTTTTCTCATAATGTGCCAACCTTGAAATAAGGTTGTTTTGGGGAATAAATGGTAACCCATGATAGTTACGGGTTGGCCACCGGCATCGTTAGGGAAATATTTTCTAGGTTTACTAAAGTGGTCAAATCCTCTTGATTTCTTTCATTTTGTTTGTTTCTCTCTGTGGATTAGAGCGGAAGCTTCCTTTCTAACGGGCGGGAATGTGGTTATAGGGAATGTAGGCTTTGACTTTTAGGGTTTAGGTAGGTCTTAGTTAGTTATGGTAACATACTAAAAATAAGTGTAGGGTGAGGTGGTTAGGTGAGGTGGTGGTGTCGAATTATCTCAATTAGGATATTTAAAATAATAAATATTGTGAGGACATGGATTAATTTAATTAATTTAATTTAATTAATATTAGAGTGGGGTGAAAGGGGGCATGTTTACGTGAGTGTGTTCAAGGTGATTATTTAACGAGGGACCAAGGGGAGTGTGACCCAATTTTGGTGTCTACATTTTTCCCCTTTTTGTTTCATAGCTTGTATTGGTAAGTGACACTTTGACAATAATAAGATGTAATTGCCCCATGTGTGAGTGAAGGTGATCCCCTCAAACAAGGAACTAATGAGGTAGAAAGTAGAATAAGTGAGTTGTTTTATAAAAGGTGAATGTGAGGAAGAGGAAGGTGGGCAATAGGGGTAAAGGGGTAAAGATTCGATTGGGTAATCTAGGTAATGGGTCAGGGTAAAAGGTAGTAACAATCAAACGCATGCACACGTATAAATTGCAGCATGGTACCAGGTTGAAGAGCATGCAAACTCTACATCATCTAAGGTCAATAGGTTTATCCAAACAAGGTTGAGGTGATTACGGTATCCAAGGTATAGGATATGGTCATGAAACACATCACAGGTTATGTGTAGGAATGTTTAGGTATGTTTTGGTACACCAAAGGTTGGGTCAAGATAAATGGTCATGGAAAAAGGGCAGGTAAGGTCATTAGGTCAAACAAAATGGGTAACAATGTCACAAGGTATAGCGAGCACATGAGGTCACAGGTCACTAGTAATGTTCCGGTCTAAAGTAGCTAGGTCACGGCATGGGTGGGGCTAAAGTAGGGGTAAAATAATGAGTCCCTAAATGATGAATAGGTTAGGTAGTAAATGAGGAGGTCGGGGGTAAAGGGAAATGTCCAAGTCAGGTGTGGGTGAGGTAAAAAGGATTCAGGTCAAAAAATTAGGGGTAATGGGTAGTAATAAGACTAAGCAAGATAACTAACAACGGTCATAATGAACCGATGCCGGTCTCCATAGACTCGACCATAATAAGCTAGGGAACAGGACTGATGTCGGTCAAGGTAAAACTATTTTTGGTCAAGTTGGGTAGGCTATAAAAATAAAAATGGGTCGTGTTTTGAAAATCATTTGTCATTTACCAAATTAGAGAAAACAACAAGAGAGAGATAAAGAGGTAGAAAGTGACCAAATGACATAGAGAGTTGAGTTGGTAAGCTATAGAGTGAGTAATCATTAGTCGATAGGGGGTTTACGAGCATGGTCATTGGATTGGGTGATTGATTGGATTTGATTGATCCAACCAGTACGATCGGTGATGGCAGAGGCAGGAGAGGGATCGGGTGGACCTGCGCAGTGGCCCGAGGTTCCACCACATAGATGACAGCAGTGTGATGAGGTAAGATCCCATTCCTATTGTTGTTTTTTTGAGTAAGTGGAGGGTAAGAATTAGATAGGAGGGAAAATGGGGTTTGTTTTAGGGGGAAACTATTAAAATTTGAATGTGGGGGTTTAATGAGAAAAGGGGAACAAGGGAGGGTAGATTTAGGGCAATGAGGAGTGGGAATAGGAATTGGGTAGGTATTGGTGGGGGAAATGGGTAGAAAGGAGGAGTGTGGGTAGAAATAGGGTAGGGCGTCATGTTTGTTTTATGCGCGATGGACCGAAATTGGTTTGATCTTAGTCGGTGTTGATGGCTAACGATCGTATCAATCATAGATGTGATGACCGATGTTGATTAATGTTGGACCATGGTTGAATGATGCTAACCGATGCGGTCAATAGACTAAAGAGGCAAGCCCTCAAGGAGCTAAAATGGATGGGTTACAGATAGATAGGTAGGGGTAGGGAGAGTTACGTAGGTGGGAAAATTTATGGTTATGGGTAGGTGGGTGAATAACAAAAATTGGTGAGAGGGGAAAAATGAAAATAGGTGAGGGTCTCGGCATGGGTAGATAGGTGGTGTTGATTTAGGGCATAGAAATAGGTGAAAGGGTGATTTAGTTAGGGTAAGCAAAGATGAGCGAGCCAAGTTACATGTAGGTATGGTCAAGTTTGATTAATATGATTGGTTATATGTAGGTCAGGGACCAGCTACGGATGAGGGATAGGGTACCACCCTTACTCGTGGAGATACAAGGAGATGACATGCGAGGAGTGGATCCATGTTGTAGATGTGGGTTTGATTGGTGTTAGATGCTACTAGCACGTAGTTTGGGAGGTGAGTTTGATGGTTTCCCTCATCAATAGATGGGATTCAGTGACCAATACATTTCATTTGTCGATGGGTGAGATCACGATCACCCTAAAGGATTTTTACAGATCCTATATCTACGTATAATAGGTACATAGGTGTACTCGATCTCCTCAAAGGAATTTGAGGAGTTACATGTGTCGTGTTTAGAGAGGGCTTGCATTGTTAGGATTCCACAAGTGTTAGCATGAGCTACGAGGCGATGTGCCGAGCCTCATAAGGAGATGAGGCTAGTAGTGATTTTAATGGAGGTAGTTTTCTATTTTGCACTTCCAAATCTAAAGGTTGGGATATTCCCATGGTCACTGATGAGGGTCCTACATGACATGGTGAAGAGTAGGACTCGATTTACATGGGGGCCTATGTTCTTGGTACAACTATACAAGGAGTTGTGGGCTTACGGTTGACTACGAAGTTCACTTGTGCTACACATTATTGTTACATTATTGGGACTATGATCACATTGTGTGTTTTCACCCAATTAGTATGCCCCACTAACGCATTCGAGACAAGTTTTGTTTGAGTGGGCTATAGGTGATGGGTGCCGGTTATGGGAGAGCGCTGAGCGGCTAGAGTGACACATGATGTAGCCTATTACAGGTGATTCGTGGAGGGTTTTTCCGGCATGGACATCATTTAGAGGCCATATGTAGGCTATCCTTCATATAGGAAGATGGCGGTGGAGCTGGATGGGCTACGGATTTACAGGTGGATAGAGGGGTGGCGGGCCAGGGAGTATGATATGATACCCGTAGACTGGGTCAGTCAGTAGTTTGTTTTTCCATGGGATATTACCCCACCCTTTCCTCAATATAGAGAGATGATGTGGAGAAGATTTTGTCTCCACCATGACCTACAGTGTCAACCAAGAAGGAGGAGTAGCTGGTCAACCGACAGATAGATGATGCTAGGGTGATAGATAGGTACAGATAGTGGTGGGCTGCACATCTACAAGTAGTATCGCTAAGGCCAGGGAAGCTAGATTTGGCTACTATTACAGTGCAGATAGATGCCCTACAGGTGTAGGTGGCTACCCTAGTGACCTAGTTTGGCATAGTACAGGGGACATTTGATAAGGGACGAGGCACAGGTTACAACCCTACATGAACAGTGGCTACTTTTTAGGCACAGGAGGGAGTACAAGGACTAGCACCCGCACCAAGGGGAGAGGGAGAGGGTGGAGATGGAGATGGAGATGAGGTGCAGGTAGTCACCCTACAAGCATAGGTAATAGGTTTACATGGCTAGTTGGCCATGGTGTAGGGATAGGTTACAGTTTACAGGCCGATTGCCACTTTGCACAGCACGAATAATAGCCCATAAGGCCTGTACATGCATGCATAGGCTCTAGGGCGATGGCACCACCACAGGGGTAGGGACAGGGTCCCATTATTTATGAAGGAGCTGGGTAGGGTCAAAGGCCAATGGCACCACTGCAAATAATACCCACTAGATTAAGATATCAAGGTGAGATATTACCAGGATCATTTGATGGCAGCGGGGATATATGTCTTATCATATGTCAAGCACATAGCACAAAGATGCCTCAAGTGAGAGGAGAATATCCCACACACATAGTGTGGAGAGTACATGGGGCCAACGAGCCCAGGGCTGAGTCACGGTGAGGCCGCTAGTGCATGGAGGCTAGCTCAAGAGGTAGGACCATCAGGAGCTAGACCAAGGTGAGGTAGAGGGAGGTCAACCAGACGCCAGGCTAGAGGAGTGGAGGAGGAGACAGATGAGATAGGATTAGATATCAGATGGGGAGATGATTGATATCCATGTATTTTTGATATTATATTTTTGACATATATATCGGCCTGCGTGCCAAAGATAGTGAGGATGTACATAAGATTTTTTGAGAGTTTGTTATATACACCAGCCTGCATGCCAAATATATTTGAGAGTCATGTATATGGATACATATGTTTATATGATGGATTTATAGAGATGATGGTGATTATGGCATGATGTGTATATGGTTATGTTTAACTTGCTATTTTGATTTGTATATGTGATGGAAACCAAGTATTGTGGGCATGATAGAGCCAAGTCATAGGCATGGATTGAGTCAGGTTTTTGGTTTAGGCATGGATTGAGTTAGGTTGACTTAGGCATGGATTGAGTTAGGTCATAGGTATGGATTGAGTCAGTTTTTGGTTTAGGCATGGATTGAGTCAAGTTGACTTAGGTATGATGAAGTTTAGGTTTGGTTTAGGTATGGTTGAGTTGGGATTGGTTGAGTTTTTAATTCATTAATTTGTGTAATTAATGATGATATGGGTCACGTTGAGATGTTTTGTAGTAAAATGCATGATAATGGTAAATAAATGGTAGACATAATGAATGTATGAATGATGATGATAAAGATGTGAAGTAATTTTTGTTTGTTTGGTTTAATTTCTAATTATTGATATAAAAGGAAACTAAATAGGGTAGAATGTGACTAGGAAAAGGGGAGAAAGAATTGGTTAGGGTAGAGAGTGGTTGAGCTAACCTCTAAGGGCCCCATTCCCTCGAGTGCTACATACATAGTCCCGGTGAAAAGTGACCTCAGTGATGTAGTTCTCCCATAAGCTAGGGAAAATTTAGAGGTATGAGAATGGGTTTGTAGGTTATAGGAATGGTTGAGTTGAGGTCATTTAGGTATGGTTAAATTGTGGGCACATTGGTATGGGTGATTTTAAGTTGACTATGGTGAAAGAGGAAAATTTCCTAGAGATAAGCGTCGAGGATCTAGTCCTATATAGGATGATCAATACGTAATGAAGAAGTTAAAAGATAAGAGGAGGAAAGAAAGCCACCGGTTGGTAAGGATCATATTGAATGGGTCATTCCTTAGAAATGCTAATGAATGTAAGACCCTAAAGACATTACATGATTGATTATTCTAAAGGTGAAGAATAGTCACACGATCACCAAATTTCCCTTGAGGCGGTAGGAAATGAAGGTGTGAATGGTGAGAAGGTGAAAATTGGTTAGTTCATATGATGTGAGGTAGCATGCCTTTTGGCAAAGAGATCAAAGATCACAATAAGCAAGTCCATGATGAATTTTATTCTGTTTTGACTTGTATTTGAGATAGACTGATCGATGCAGGAAGTCTATATGGGATGAGGAAATTAACTCCTTGAGGTCTTCGTGAAGCTGATCGATGCGGGAAGCTTTGGATTCACTTTTTCTTTTTTTTTTTTTTTAAGTAGGCTTTACATAGTTGTCCTTCAAAGGAGTATTCTATTTATAGCAGTGATGTAGAGAGAAAAATTTCCTTTTAATGGAGTCATCTTTTTATTGGAATTTTTACTCAAGGAGTTAGATCCCATGTGAGGGCTTTTAATTCATGGACAAGACTAAGGTGAAGAAGCATATTATTGTTTAGAAATCAAGGTGAAACGACCATGGGATCTCATCTAAAAGAAAATGAAAAGTATCCATGAGAATCATGCCATGTGCAGAGTCATGGTACACATATGTAAGAAAGGGTAAAAGATTGACGGGTACACACATGATTCTTGTTTAATCGTTGGGGATGGCGTAGTGAAAGGAGTGAAGTGAATAACACTCAAGGGATGAGCATGAAAAGAGGAAGAATGTGAGGTATGACTAAAATTCAACAGTAGAATGGTCAAAGATGCAAGGCATTAAGGGAATCAGGTTTGGGTTTACTGTCTAGTGAAGATAAACGATAAGCACATGATCCCTAAGCATGAGTCACGATGTATGGTCCAAGCTAATTAAAAGAAAATTTTCCCTGTTTAATTTTTTTCTTCTTTGGTTACATGTTGATTTTCCTTCAGACAAGATCACTAACTTAGAAGGTTCATTCATGGACACATTTTTCATAGGCACGTTTGATACGTTTTTGGTAAACTTGAAGATGGTCAAGAGCATTAAGACAACATTTGTATAATAACTCAAGTTATGCTAAACGGTCCTAGCGAAAGTCATCATCATTGAGCATGTCATGGAGAGAAATACGAAGAGATGGAATATGGACTTTGAGAGGTAGAACAACCTCTGTACTATAGACCAAAGAAAAGGTGTGGTAGTAGTGGAAGTGTGAATACTAGTATGGTATGCCCACAGGGTGAAAGGAATGTGCGTATGCCAGTCCTTCCCAGTATCGTTAACCACTTTCATGAGAATTTTGTTTAGGGTTTTATTAGTGGATTTGGCTTGGCCATTGGTTTGTGGGTAATATGGTGATGAGAAACTTAGTTGAATACCGAAGGTGTCACAAATTTTCCACAAGGTTTTATTTTTGAATTGTTTTCTGTTATCAATGATGAGGCAATGTGGAACGCCAAAGCAATAGATAATGTGATGATTGATGAATTCACATATTTTCTTGGCTTTTGTGGAGATGAGAGGTATGGCTTTAACCCATTTGGTTTAATATTCGGTAGTGGTGATGATCCATTCATGTCACTAGGAAGAATAGGATTGATCTCTTTGATAAGATCCAAACCCCATTGAGAGAAGGGCCAAAGGTCACGAGAGACTTGTAGGGAATGACAGGGTGTATGATGAAGATTAGCATGTTGTTGTCATTTTACACAACACTTAACGTAGTCACAACAATCATGATAAAGGTTAAGCCAAGTAATAACCTAGGCAAACAATATGCTTAGCAATAGCAATGCCACTAAAGTGACCTCCACATATACCATCATGCACTTCCTTAATGGTATAAGGAATTTTAGAACTTGTAAGGCATAATAAGAGAAATACCATCAAAGTTTTGTTTATGGAGGATGCCACCCATGATGACGTAATGAGAGACCCTTTAAAGAAGGTGCATTATCTATTACGAGTGAGGTCAGGAGGCAATATGGAGAGGGAAAGATAGTCTAAGTATTGTTTATACTTGTCACACCCTTGGAAGTTTTTATTTTATTCCTTTGCATTTCAAGTGTTGGCATGTGATTTTCCTTTTTAGGATATGTTCTTTTGACTTTGGGAAATCATGCTTGGTGTGGATAAGTATTTTCTACTCTTAAGATCTTTTGACTGAACTGGAATAGTTTTCCTAAATTCATTTTTCACTTCTTGTAGGTGAGATTGCAATTTGGTTTTAAGAGTTGTAAACTTATCTATTTACCCGACTCATCCTTGGATCAATTTCAGTGATCCAAGGAATGTTTTAAATCTATTCAAAGTGAACAATTGATGAATTAGCATTCCATGAATTAAGAAACATATGGACTGAACTTGGTAGATACAATTTCTTTAATTCTCTTTTTGTGTGAAAATATTTCCATTCAGTGGTATGTTTTGTTTGGGTCTTTGGAGATCGACCATGGTAGGTCATTACTGACGTAATTGGGATTTCAACCTATTCATGGCATAGGAGAGAACTGGAATCCTATAAAGGACTAACCTACAGGGATCCTAAGCTAGGTAAAAATATTTCCTACCTAAGCTATGTTACTTGATATAATTTGGATTCTAACCCAAACTTGGTGCTAAGGGAATTGGAAGGGTTACTAGGTATTAAAACTAAACTTGAACCTATTACTACAAGGCTATATGGTGATCTAACCTAGTGCTTTAAACTATGGCATTTTGAATTATTTACCTATATGGAATTATCTAAACCTATTTGCTAAGGCCTATAGTGGGGGTTAGTTGTTAGTGTTATATCCTAAGGTATAAACTTAAATCTACCTAAGATCTAACCTAAGCAAGTAATCTATCCTAAACTATTGGGCATGAATGGGGACTTATGTGGTCACATGCATTTTGGTAATGGTTCCTAAGGAATTTATGATGTTGATAAGGTTTTTAATGTATGTGGTACTACCAGCTTAGGTAGGGGCTAGTTGGCTTTGCAGAGGCTTAGGTGGCAGTATCACTAAAATGGAAATACATGTTATTTTGACTTGGCATTCGCCAGACTTGGCAGGCGGTGGCAAGGAAGATTAAGTGGGAGATTTGGAATTAATGGAATTAATTTCTTTCAATTTATGAGCCCAAACCGTCTTGGTAGGAATGCCAATGGATTTTTCTTGGGTTGTTTCACTTTGCATGTTTTTCAATTTTTACTCTGCATGCTCTCTAGTTTTTCGAACCAGCAGATTGAACTACACTTCATGGCTATTTTTGAAGTTTCAAATCTATTTTCATTTCATGGAATTTATAAGAGGCATTGTGGAAGATGCATCTAGTTCTTTTATCTTTCGTGGAAAAAGGGAGAAGTAGTGAGCTCAGCTGGAGGTCTTCTTTGATTTGACAGAGACACTATCAGGCATGATAGGCTCTAACATTAAAATCTCTTGCTTTCCTCTAAGTGTTTTCATTAAAGCAACTCTTCTCTGTTGATTTTTATGCATTACATGATGTACCTAGTTGTTTGGTTACTAAGTTTATTAAATCTTGAATTCTTGGTTTTGAATCCTTTGCAAAAGTGGTTTAGTTTAAAATATAGTATGTGTTTGTTTAAGCACATGAAAAATACATGCAAGAACGACTCTATAACTCTGCTTGGCTTAACTAGATTTGGTAATTAATGGTTAGGTTTTTTTTGAATTTCATATCAATGTATTCACATTAAATTTCTTCAAAGAATCTGGTATTCCACCTGTCTCTGTTGAAACTATTGTTTTGTGATCTCAAGCTGGTAAAGAGATCATGTTTGTTTATGAAAACTTGTATGCAAGCTCGAGTTCTATTGGAAACTTGTTGGCTAATTGGGAAATACTGTCATGTTCTTGGTACTGTGATGCTTGTTTTTTGTTTCATAAATATAAGGAACCACGAATGGAGTAGTAGATGGCTTGGTTCTTGTTTTCTAACTTGCGAACATTTGTTGTTGCTAAAACCCTAACATGGCATAATATTTGTGTGGTATTATCATGATATATTATGGAATGTTATTAGTCCACATTTGGTTTGGTGTCTGTGTTTTATTGTGACCTTATGTATTGTATTGAGAGTTCATTAATAATACGGCCTTAGTGCTTTTATGATTTTTAGTCTAAACTCTTTTAGTGATCTTATAAACCACTTCAGTTGTCAAGCAAGGTTGATAAGATAGTTATTTGAAAATGAAGCTTGATTCTTAATTCGAACTGTTTAAAGGTTTATTCATTGCATCTTATTTTGTATTATGATGCGGGAGTTAAAATAACCCAATATGGGGTGATATGATGCAAAGTGATTTAGGGAAATTCTTTCTTAATTATTGGAAATGGAAATCTGAGTAAGGTATTGATTCAATTGGTATTCCTTCTAATTTTCCTTGTTTAAGATGTAAACCAAGAGGGAACATAAGTTACTCAAGCTTGCTTATAATCATTTGAATGATTTTTATCTTGGTAGGAGCTTATGCTCAACATGGTGCATGGATTTGTATTTCGTGTATTAAAAAGAATGAATTTTCTTAAATATGTTGTTAGATCTTTTCATTTAATTTGAGTTCATTTCTGGGGTGAAATATTGTAAACTTAGATCTCTTAAAAGAAACAGTTGCACACATAAGAATTAGTTGTATGTGCATGGAGAAAACTAGAACATGGTCTTGTGAGATGTTTGGTAAACTCTACAAGTTTTGACTAGAATCATCTTTGAAGTTTATCGTTCTTAATGAGAATTCAATGTTTTTACTCTAGATGTAATATGTTGAAAAGTATGGCAATAATATTGTCTTGATTGAGCTCTTGGGTAATTCTGAGCACTAATTCTTACTCTGATTTCACTTCCAGATTGGGACCATTGAAAGAATGTAGAACCCATAAAAAGAATTATTTTTGATTCCTTTTGTGACTATGGGCTATGTATGGCCTTCACGGTTTTAACGTTCTTATTTGAAATGAATCTCTTGCTTTAATGGGAAGATTATGTTTTTTAAAGAAAAGTTGCTTTGGGCTCCTTCTTACCTTAAAAATGTTCTTACTCCCTTCCTTGGGAACTCTTAAATGAACTTAAACTATTTATAACTTGAAAAAGGGATTTTACCAAATTAAGTTATAGGGAATGATTACTGGGTAGGATCATTTTGTTAAGCCTCTTTTCTAAATCATTTGGGAATAAGTTCATTTGTTTGGAATCTTTTGTTGATTATTCTTTAGGAAAAATTTAATCATTATTTGGTTAACCTTCTCTTACTTATCATTGATGGAAATGAAATAGAAGGAGAGTGATGACTGGTTTGTTAAAAAGAGAATGTATCATGTTGGTTGGTTGATGTTTCATCTTTCCATCTGGGATCTTTATTTTATCCTGTTCTGATGAATATCTTAAATGTTTGATTTAAGATAGTTAATCTTAAGATGAAACAACTTAGGTTATGATATGAACCTGTTTCTACTTTGCGGATGTTATGTACTTTAGCATAATGGAAATGGTTTCTCTTCTTCTTTACTTGAAAGTTAGATGAAACATCCTAGTGAGAACATGTTGAAACACTTCTTGTATCTTATAGTTAAGATAAGTGTTGTATTCTGTTTTGGTAGAATGGGAAACAATGAGATGTTATGTTCTATTGTTGGTAAAGATGATTGATAGGACCAATCATACTTTAATTTGTAAGACAAATATTATAGATTATATTTTGTTCTTCTTTTAGAAGTGAACTCTGGTTCATTAATGCTCTTCTTTTTTATTGTTATTACTTATGTTTAGAGTATGAAATACTAATTGTTCATTAAAGCAGGGTTGTTTTTATTGGAACAATTAGTGGAATGCACTTCATTTTAAGGCTTAGTGCTTATCATGCTTAGTTCATTGAACTGACCCATGCTAGCAATTTTTGTAGATGGACTTCGTAAGTGATAAAAGATGGAAAATCTTATATGATGCATTGGCTGATCTAAGTTTGATTCTAGTGAAGAATTCTGATTCATTCTTGAGTTGTATTGAAAAAGAAAAGTTATATTCCTTTTGAATGAAGGTTGTTGTCATGCAGTAAGCCTAAAATGCATAAGTTTGTAAATGTATAATTTTTGAAAATGAATTGAAGGATGAGAATTTACTTGCATGGGTTGTGTAAATTATCTTGTAGCTTTGTAAAATAAATGGAATCCTATCCTATGTTGATATTCTTCATGTTATTTATATGTTTAAATGAGTATTCTTGATAAGTAGGAAAAAGGGAATTAGAGTAATTTCCTAAATGTGATGCAACTAGATAAGTTTCAGAATTTAATGTTCTTATATAAACAATTCAATATAGTAAGATGATGTGTAATGAGCTTATAATAAAAACTATATAATTTTTAAGGGACATAAAGGGTGTGTTAAACCCTAGAACTTAACCATGAAGAGGAAGACTCTTCCTCTCTCATGAAAAAGTAAACAAAAAGGAAGATATGATTTATAATCATTAGACTACATTTAATAAAGTCTATTAAGATACAACCTAGGTGGTTGTTACACTTCCTTGAATGGTTAAGTCACATTAAATGAACTTATGAGGTTGTTGTCCTTTCTTTTTGGTAACTACTTGTTAAGCCAAAATTAACAAACATCGAAAGCAATCATAAGTTAAGGAAGTTCTCCAAGGATTAATGGAACCTGATTTGGAAAGGAACTTAGGGAGAGTTGGATTAGGGTTTGGGAAGGGTTGCTGAAATCTACTTTTAATTATCCAAATTAATTAAATATTAATAATCTCCTAGGGGTATGTACATCTCGACGAGGTTGTTCTATAGGATGTTGGCACATGCCAACTGCAGGGTTGTACCTTTGAGAATATTAGGATCTTCTCGAGGATACAACATTGCAGTTGACATGTGGCAACACCCTTCTACATTGATCATCTAGATCTACATGCTTATGGACTTGAACTTAGTTTTTCTCTAGGATTGGGTAGTAGCATAGTTACAATATGAAGTAGCCCTCTAGGACTCAGGGTACCTTGGCACACGGGGTTGACCTAGGTTGACCCAGTATGCCAATATATCCTAAGTCTTTGTGAGCCTCTTCCTATCATAACCTATGTTGTTAACTTGAACTAGGGTTAAACCTTGGGCAAGTGGACTGACGGAAGTCAGTAAAGGACATTCTAGATAATAATTGAGTGGGTGAAGGATGTATTCTAGATTGACGAGTATGTCATCAAGGAATGAGTAATATGAACAATATGTTAGAAAACTTTGGCCAAAGTATCGCAAGCTGTTGATTGCATTGTCCTATGTCACCTAGTCTAAGGTTCGAGATGCAAATGAGTATTGGTAGAAAATATTCATATAGGTTCCTAGATAGATCACTCAATACCCCGAATAGGGTAAGAGAACCAAGTATACATAGTATACGAAAAGTATTCAATACTTAATGTTAAACATGAATAGATTGGTGGCTCACGAGTCATTAAATTTGCATATGGTTATCTATTATAAGAATGGATGTTATGGAATGTGTGTTCTAAATTATGTATTTAGAACAGAGAACATTACTTAAAAAAAAAAAAAATTTTCTTTGTTTCTAAAGTCTTAAAATGGGAATGTTACATCTTGGTATCAGAGCTGAAGGTTGCAGCTCTTGGACCTATTGTGTCCATAATCTGATAAAAACTTGAATTTTCTTGTAATATAAAATGGTTAGAATAAGAGGAAATGTTGCGAATAATGCTCCACCTGATGAAGGAGCAGCAACAACCCAAAAACTTGATGAAATCCTTGCTGCCCTATTGGACACAAGAGATCATTTTGGTTGTACTCAAACAACAAGTGATGGGTAATGAGGAGGAAGAAGAAGTGGTAATAATAATCAGCCACCTCTTGAGGACAACCCCAATTTGGGTGTTGATAATAACAATACTAATGTACCTATCCAACTAGAAAACAAAAAGGCTAGGTTGGCAGCTGAACTCACCAATGATATAAAAAGGATAAGTCCACCTAAGTTTGATGGCACCACATTAGGTGATGGAGCTAAGAATTGGCTCAATGAAATGGAGAAGTACTTTGCAATAAGAAACTTCTCAGAGGAAACCAAAGCTATTTGGGGAGCATATCAACTTTCCCATGAAGCATCTTCATGGTGGGATAGCCGTAAGGCTGAGCTAAACATTGATGAAACTAACATCACTTGGGATCAATTTAAAAGTTATTTTAGGCAACGTTGGCTGCCACAACTTTATTATGATTAGAAAATGACTGAATTTCAGAACTTGGCTCAAGGGAAGTTAACTGTAACTAAGTATTGGGAACGGTTTATGAAACTACTCAAGTATGTACCTCAGTATCAAACTGATGAGAAGTTCAGGATACAAAAATTCATCATGGGATTGAATCCCATTATTGGGGGAGAGGTTGATGTTCACATCCCAACCACTATGGAAGGGGTTGTTGAAAAATCCATAAGGCAAGAATAGAAATTAAAGGCTATTTCTACTCATAAGGAGGAAGTATGGAAGAAAGTTCCAAACTCTTCTTCAGCTTCTCTTTACACCTAAGAAAGGACCATGGAAAAATTTTGGTAACAAAAGTAAGTTTTCAGCTGATAATAATAAGAAAACAACAACGAATAAGTTTGCTAGAAATGCACGGAACAATTTTGCCAAGAATAATAATAATGGAAAGTCCTATGGAGGCCAAAATGATAACTTTAAGGCTGGAAATAATTCTAAGTCTAAGAAGGGACTGTAGGAGGCTATTATAACTATGGAAAAGATCATTACGTGAATCAATTTCCTTTGAAGAAGGATGATCGTAATCAACAACACAAGATACATGCTACAGTAGCTGACAAGCAAGCTGAAAAGCAAGTTACACCTATAGAAGTTCTTGGTAAGTTATTCGGCATACCTGTAACTATTCTTTTTGATACGGGAGCTACTAAATGTTTTATTTCTAGTAAACTTGCTTCAAAACTTAAAAGAAAAGCTAGAAAAATGGATAAATCATGGATTGTACATTATGGTAATAATTTTGTTCATACAATTAGTATGTGTCTTTTTGGGGCAGTCCTTGACTTACCTAGCTTTTCCATAGAAGTTGATCTCTATGTAGCACCTTTGGGATCTTATGATATAGTCATAGGCGTAAATTGGTTAGTAGAGCATAAAGTAAAGGTAGACTATTTTGAAAAACATATTAGTTGTTTAGATGATCTATAGAAAATAGTAGAGATTCAAGGTGTAAAATGAGAAATTTCTATTAGGAAATTGTCAGCTATGTAACTTAAAAAGGCCAAAAATAAGGGTTATACCTTATATGTAGTAAAAATTTCAGAATCTGCAAAGAAAATAGTGATTTCATGGAACGTTATCCACTATTACGGAACTACGGTGATGTGTTTCCGAAGAAGAATTACGGGATTACCACCCAAAAGGGAGTTTGACTTCATGATTGAAATCAAACCAGTATTGAACCTATTTCTAAAGCACCTTATCGAATGACTACCACAGAGTTAGTAGAGCTTAAGGCTCAATTGCAAGAACTTTTTCTAAGGGTTTGATTAGACCAAGTGTTTCACCTTGGGGAGCACCAATGATCTTTGTGAAAAAGAAAGATGGAACACTTAGATTGTGCATTGATTACAAGATGTTAAACAAAGCAAAAATCAAGAATAGATACCCACTTCCTAGAATTGATGATCTATTTGATCAGATGCATGGAGCATTGGTATATTCTAAGATAGATCTTCGATCTGATATCATCAATTACAAATTAAGGATGAGGACATTCATAAAATGACTTTTAGGACAAGGTATGGGCATTATGAATTCATGGTTTTACCCTTTGGATTAACGAATGCACCTGCAGCTTTTATGAACTTAATGAATAATATCTTTCAAGAATACTTGGACAAGTTTGTGCTTGTATTCTTGGATGACATTCTCATATATTCTAAAAGTATTGAGGAGCATCATGAACACTTGAAAATAGTTTTAGAAATTTTGAGAAAGAGACGGTTGTATGGTAAGCTATCCAAATGTTCTTTCTATGACACCAAAGTTCACTATTTGGGTCATGTTATAAGTAAAGATGGGATTGCTGTAGATCCTTCTAAAATTGTAGCTATAACCGAGTGGCCTACACCAAAGAATGTACATGAAGTTAGAAGCTTCATGGGCCTTGCAGGTTATTATAGAAAATTTGTTAAGGATTTTTCTAAGGTGGCTACACCAATAACTTCATTGCAGAAAAAGGATAAGAAATTTGTTTGGAATGATAAATGTGAATCTACTTTTAAAATTTTGAAAAGTTAGTTGACTTCAACACCTATCTTAGCTATACTTGATCCTAATGGAGACTTTACTATTATAATGATGCATCCAGGGAAGGTCTTGGAGGTATTTTGTTACAAAATGATCATGTCATAGCTTATGAAAGTAGAAAACTTAAGTTACATGAGTTGAATTATGCTCCACATGATTTAGAGCTTGCTGCCATAGTTCATGCACTTCAAGTTTGGAGGCATTATCTGTTGGGTAAACCATTTGAGTTGAAAATGATCATCTTGGGCTGAAGTACATTTTCACTCAGCCAAATTTGAATGCAAGACAACGAAGGTGGTTAGAGTTTTTGTCTCAATATGATTTTGACATAAGTTACATTAAAGGAAAAGAGAATAGAGTGGTTGATGCTCTAAGTCATAGGAAGCACATTTCTACTCTTATAACACTAAGAACTCAATTTAAGGATGAAGTAAAAAGTGTTATGGAATCTAATTCTTACTTTCAACAAGTAAAAATAGCACTTGTTGCAGATCCAAAAGATGAAAGATATAAAGGTTTTCACTTTGATAATGAAGGAATCTTACGATATGAAAACAAAGTATACATACCTTTTCCTAATGATTTGAGAAAGAAATTGTTGGCATAGAGTTTCACAATTCACCTTTTTCTAGACACCCTGGCATTACAAAAATGCTTGCTGATATAAAATAGAAATATTTTTGGAAAGGAATGAAAAAGGATGTTATTGATTTTGTGACTCATTGTCTTGAATGTCAATGTAAAAGTGGAACATATGCACCCAACTGGTTTATTGTATCCTCATAGCATACCACAGTACAAATGGTAGGTAATAAGCATGGATTTTGTATAAGGATTTCCTATGTCAAGAAATAAACATGATGTTATTTTGGTAGTAGTTGACAAACTAACGAAAGTAGCTCATTTTATTGCTGGAAATCTAAAGGATGATTCTCCTGTTTTGGCTAAAATATTTGTACACGAAATTTTTAGATTACATGGAGTACTTGAATTAATCATATCTAATAGAGACCCTAGAATGATGTCAAGGTTTTGGAAAACACTCAATGCAGCTCTTAGAACTAAATTAAATTTCAGTTATGTATCATCCGGAAACAGATGGACAGACTAAAAGAGTAAATTAGGTTTTGGAAGATATGTTACGGATGTATTGTATGGATCAGCAGTATAAGTGGGAGGAGTACCTTCCATTAGTTGAATTTACATACAATAATACATATCATGCTTCTCTTAAGATGGCACCTTTCGAGGCACTTTATGGAAGGAAATGCAGAACCCCTATTAGTTGGGATAGCATTGAGGATAGAGAGGTAATTGGACCTGAAATCCTTACGGAAATGGAACAACAAGTTAAAATGATTCATGAATGCTTGAAAGAAGTAGTAGATAGGCAAAAGAGTTATGTTGACTTAAAGCGGGTTGACAAGAAATTTAAACTTGGAGAGAAGGTTTTTCTTCGGTTAAACCAAAAAGAGTTCTATAACTTTTGGCAAGGCTGCCAAGTTATCACCTCGTTATGTGGGACATTTTGAAATAGTTTAAGTAATCAACCCTATAGCTTATCATTTAGCACTACCACCTACTTTGTCACGAATGCATGATGTTTTCCATATTTCTTTGCTTAAGAAATACATGTTTCAAATTATCACATGTGTTAAATTGGAATTCCTTGTAGGTCCAAGACCCAGAATAATTGTGGTTAAACCCATTTGAGTGCTAGAAACTCACAAGTTGCATTTAAGAAATAGAGAAATAAGTCAATGTAAGGTCCAAAGTGGGAACAATTTAACGAGGAAATCATGCTTGGGATATGAAAACTACTTTTCCATATCTATTTGAATAGAATTGAATCTTAACTAATAAAGATTTTTGATTTTATCTTAATATCTAATTATTTAATTTGAATAAACAATTATTTAATGTTGATTTCTGAACTATAAGGTCTTGAGATATTTGACTTTGAGTAAGAAGTGAATGATTTGACTATCCTTGATGTAAATTGTTAAAAGAGATAATCACTTCTGATGATTCTTTTAGGAGGGAAGCATGTAACACCCTTGCTCCTTTGCATTCCAAGTGTTGGTTTTTCCTTTTTAGATATGTTCTTTTGACTTTGGAAATCATATTTGGTGTAGATAAGTCTTTTCTACTCAAGATCCTTTGGATCAAATAGTTTGGTGATCCAGGAATTGGTTTTAAGAGTTGTAAACTTATCTATTTACTCACTCATCCTGAAGGAATGTTTTAAATCTGATGAATTAGCATTCCATGAATTAAGAAACATATGGACTGAACTTGGTAGATACAAGTTCTTTAATTCTCTTTTTGTGTGAAAATATTTCCATTCAGTGGTATGTTTTGTTTGGGTCTTTGGAGATCGACCATGGCAGGTCATTACTGACGTAATTGGGATTTCAGCCTGTTCATGGCATAGGAGAGAACTAGAATCCTATAAAGGACTAACCTACAATGGGATCCTAAGCTAGGTAAAAATATTTCCTACCTAAGCTATGTTACTTGATATAATTTGATTCTAACCCAAACTTGGTGCTAAGGGAATTGGAAAGGTTACTAGGTATTAAAACTAAACTTGAACCTATTACTACAAGGCTATATGGTGATCTAACCTAGTGCTTTAAACTATGGCATTTTGAATTATTTACCTATGTGGAATTATCTAAACCTATTTGCTAAGGCCTATGGTGGAGGTTAGTTGTTAGTGTTATATCCTAAGGTATAAACTTTAATCTACCTAAGATCTAACCTAAGCAAGTAATCTATCCTAAACTATTGGGCATGAATGGGGACTTATGTGGTCACATGTATTTTGGCGACATGGTTCCTAAGGAATTTATGATGTTGATAAGGTTTTTAATGTATGTGGTACTGCCAGCTTGAGCAAGGGCTAGTTGGTTTGGTGGAGGCTTAGGTGGCAGTATCACTAAAATGGAAATACATGTTATTTTTGACTTGGCATTTTCGGACTTTGCGGTGTGGTGGCAAGGAAGATTAGGTGGGAGATTTGGAATTATTGAATTAATTAATTTCATTTTATGAGCCCAAACCATCTTGGTAGGCATACCAGTGGATTTTTCTTGGGTTGTTTCACTTTGCATGTTTTTATTTTTACTCTATGCATGCTCTCTAGTTTTTCGAACTAGCAGATTGAACTGCACTTCATGGCTATTTTTGAAGTTTCAAATCTATTTTTCATTTCATGGAATTTATAAGAGGCATTGTGGAAGAGGTATCTAGTTGTTTTATCTTTCGTGGAGAAAAGAGGAGAAGTAGTGAGCTCGGCTGGAGGTCTTCTTTGATTTGAAAGAGACACTATCAGGCATGATAGGCTCTAACTGTTAAAATCTCTTGCTTTCCTCTAAGTGTTTTCATTAAAGAAACTTTTCTCTGTTGAGTTTTATGCATTGCATGATGTACCTAGTTGTTTGGTTACTAATTTTATTAAATCTTGAATTCTTGGTTTTGAATCCTTACAAAAGTGGTCTGTTTAAAATATAGTATGTGTTTGTTTAAGCACATGAAAAAAAAAAATACATGCAAGAATGAATTTGTAACTCTGCTTGGCTTAATTGATTTGGTAATTAATGGTTAGGTTTTTGTTGACTTTCATACAATGTATTCTCACTAAAGTTCTTTGAAGAATTTGGTGTTCCACTGTTTCTATTGAAACTATTGTTTTGTGATCTCGAGCTGGTAAAGAGCTCATGTTTGTTTATGAAAACTTGTATGCAAGCTCGAGTTCTGTTGGAAACTTGTTGGGTATTTGGGAACTGTTGTCAGGTTCTTGGTGCTATGATGCTTGTGTTTCATTTCATAAATATAAGGAACCATGAATGGAGTAGTAGATGGCTTGGTTCTTATTTTCTAACTTGTGAACATTTGTTGTTCTTAAACCCTAACACGGCATGATATTTGTGTGGTATTATCATGGATATTATGGAATTTTATCAATATACATTTGGTTTGGTGTCTGTGTTTTATTGTGACCTTATGTATTATATTGAGAGTTCATTAAGAATACGGCCTTAGTACTTTTATGGTGTTTAGTCTAAACTCTTTTAGTGATCTTACAAACCGCTTCAGTTGTCAAAAAGGTTTATAAGATAGTTATTTTAAAATGAAGCTTGATTCTTAATTCAAACTATTTAAAGGTTTATTCATTGCATTTTATTTATTATTACGATGCGGGAGTTATATTAACCCAATATGGGGTGATATGATGCAAAGTGATTTAGGGAAATTCTTTCTTAATTATTGGAAATGGAAATCTGAGTAAGGTGTCGATTTCAGTTGGTATTCCTTCTAGTTTTCCTTGTTTAAAATGTAAACCAAGAGGGAACATAAGTTACCCGAGCTTGCTTATAATCATTTGAATGATTTTTATCTTGGTAGGAACTTATGCTCAACATGGTGCATGGATTTGTATTTCATGTCTTGAAAAGAACATATTTTCTTAAATATGTTTTTAGATCTTGTCATTTAATTTGAGTTCGTTTATGGGGTGAAATATTGTAAACTTAGATCTCTTAAAAATAAATAGTTGCGCATAAGAATTAGTTGTATGTGCATGGAGAAAACTGGAACATGGTCTTGTGAGATGTTTGGCAAATCTGTGAGTTTTGACTAGAATCATCTTTGAAGTTTATCGTTCTTAATGAGAATTATATGTTTTTACTCTAGATGTAATATGTTGAAAAGTATGGCAATAACATTGTCTTGATTGAACTCTTGGGTAATTCTGAGAGCTAATTTTTACTCTGATTTCACTTCCATATTGGGACCATTGAAATAATGTAGAACCCATAAAAATAAATATTTTCGATTCTTTTTGTGACTATGGGCTGTGTATAGCCTTCACGGTTTTAACGTTCTTATTTGAAATGAATCTCTTGCTTTAATGGGAAGATTATGTTTTTTTTTAAGAAAAGTTGCTTTGGGCTCCTTCTTACCTTAAAAATGTTCTTACCCCTTCCTTGGGAACTCTTAAATGAACTTAAAATGTTTATAACTTGAAAAAGGGGATTTTACCAAATTAAGTTATAGGGAATGATTACTGGGTAGGATCATTTCTGTTAAGCCTATTTCCTAAAGTAGTTAGGAATAAGTTCATTTGTTTGGAATATTTTGTTGATTATTATTTAGGAAAAATTTAATCATTATTTGGTTAACCTTCTCTTACTTATCATTGATGGAAATGAAATAGAAGGAGAGTGATGACTAGTTTGTTAAAAAGAGAATGTATCATTCTGGTTGGTTGATGTTTCATCTTTCCATCTAGGATCTTTATTTTATCCTATTCTGATGAATATCTTAAATGTTTGATTTAAGATAGTTAATCTTAAGATGAAACAACTTAGGTTATGATATGAACCTATTTTTGCTTTACGGATGTTATGTACTTTAGCATAATGGAAATGGTTTCTCTTCTTCTTTACTTGAAAGTTAGATGAAACATCCTAGTGAGAACATGTTGTAAACACTTTTTGTATATTATATTTAAGATAAGTGTTGTATTCTATTTTGTATAATAGGGAAACAATGAGATGTTATGTTCTCATGGTAAAGATGATTGAAAGAACCAATCATACATTAATTTGTAAGACAGATACTATAGGTTATATTATGTTCTTCTTTTAGAAGTGAACTCTGGTTCATTAATGCAATTCTTTTTTTTATTGTTATTACTTATTTTTATAGTATGAAATACTAATTGTTCATTAAAGTAGGGTTGTTTTTATTGGAAAATTAGTGGAATCAAATTCATTTTAAGGCTTAGTGTTTATCATGATCAGTTCATTGAACCCGACCCATGCTAGCAATTTTTGCATATGGACTTCGTAAGTGATAAAAGATGGCAAAATCTTATATGATGTATTGTTTGATCTAAGTTTGATTCTAGTGAAGAATTCTGATTCGTTCTTGACTTGTATTGAAAAAGAAAAGTTATATTCTTTTTAATGAAGGTTGGTGTCATGTAAGTAATCCTAAAATGCATAAGTTTGTAAATGTATAAGTTTTGAAAATGAATTGAAGGATGAGAATTTATTTGCATGGATTATGTAAATTATCTTGTACCTTTGTAAAAGAAATGGAATCCTATCCTGTTGATATTCTTCATGTTATTTATATGTTTAAATGAGTATTCTTGGTTGAGTAGGAAAAAGGGAATTAGAGTAATTTCCTAAATGTGATGCATTAGATAAGTTCTAGAATTTAATGTTCTTATTTAAACAACTCAATATAGTAAGAGGATGTGTAATGAACTTACAATAAAAACTATAGAATTTATAAAGGACATAAAGGGTGTGTTAAACCCTAGAACTTAACCATGAAGAGGAAGACTCTTTCTCTCTCATGAAAAGTTAAACAAAAAGGAAGATATGATTTATAATCATTAGACTACATTTAATAAAGTCTATTAAGATAAAACCTAGGTGGTTGTTACACTTCCTTGAATGGGTAAGTCACATTAAACAGAACTTATGAGGTTGTTGTCCTTTCTTTTTGGTAACTGCTTGTTAAGCCAAAATTAACGAACATCAAAGCAATCATAAGTTAAGAATTTCTCCAAGGATTAATGGATCTTGATTTGGAAAGGAACTTAGGGAGAGTTGGATTAGGGTTTGGGCAGGGTTGCTGAAATCTACTTTTAATTATCCAAATTAATTAAATATTAATAATCTCCTAGGGGTATGTACATCTTGATGAGGTTATTCTGTAGGATGTTGGCACATGCCAACTATAGGGCTATACCTTTGAGAAGATTAGGATCTTCTCGAGGATACAACATTGTAGTTGACATGTGGCAACACCCTTCTACATTGATCATCTAGATCTACACGCTTATGGACTTGAACTTATTTTTCTCTAGGATTGGGTAGTAGCATAGTTATGATATGAAGTAGCCCTCTAGGAATCAAGGTACCTTGGCACATGGGGTTGACCTAGGTTGACCCAGTATGCCAATATATCCTAAGTCTTTATGAGCCTCTTCCTATCATAACCTATGTTGTTAACTTGAACTAGGGTTAAACCTTGGCAAGTGGAATAACAGAAGTCAGTAAAGGACATTCTAGATAACAATTGAGTGGGTGAAGGATGTATTCTGGATTGATGAGTATGCCATCAAGGAATGAATAATACGAACAGTATGTTAGAAAACTTTATCCAAAGTATCGCAAGTTGTTGATTGCATTCTTCTATGTCACCTAGTCTAAGGTTTGAGATGCAGATGAGTATAGGTAGAAAATATTCATATAGGTTCCTAGATAGATCACTCAATACCCCAACATGGTAAGAGAACCAAGTATACATAGCATATAGATAAGTATTCTATATTTAATGTTAAACATGAATAGATCGGTAGTTCATTTGAGTCATAATATGAATAGATCGGTGACACACTTTGAGTCATTATAAACTGCATATGGTTATCTGTTATAAGAATGAATGTTATGGAATGTGTCCTCTAAATTATGTATTTAGAAGAGAGAACATCACTTTAAAAAAAAAAAAAAAAAATCCATTGTTTCTAAAGTCTTAAAATGGGAATGTTATAATACCAAAGGTCGCTCAGTGTCGGTAGTGGTGGTTCCGATAGAGTAAACTTCATGTGGTAAATAAGAGGGTGATTGGATTCTTTATACGGTGATAAAGATTTTAGAGTTGGTGGAGGAAGCGAGTATTTAAGAAGCCAAGTAGGCCATGGTATCTGCAAATTTGTTTTTAGAACATGGGATGGTTTAAAGGGTGTAACTTGTCGAAGGTGGTCAAAAGTATGTCCACATGTTTCTTATAATTTTTAAGTATCTCATCACGACAACTTTGGTATATACCATTGACTTGGTTTATGATCAATTGAGAATCACCAAAGATGTTGATTGACTTAACATCTAAGGTGTAAGCATCTGAAACCCAATACGAGTGCTTCGTATAAAGCAATATTTTTTTGTACAATCAAAATCAAGTTTAAAATACAAAGGCATGGGTTTACCATCAAGTGAAATGAGGATAACACCAGCCCCACCCCCATGCTAATACTTGGAACCATCAAAGAATAGTGTCATTTGGTAAGAGGGTTCTATTATCACTCGATTCACAACACCCTTATGTTTACACAAGTGTGTATACTTAAGCTCATAGTGTGATTGGATAACATGGGTACTATATCCAAGTTTTGGGACTTGTTACTTGAGATAGACCTCTAGATAAATCTGGTTCTTTCTCCTATCCTAAAATACTTGCCACAATCTACTCTAATGTAGGAAAAACTAACTGTCCTAATCTATCTTTCTAAGGGACCAAGGAGAGAGAATGCATAAAAATTAAATCCTACACTACAATGGTGATACACTAGAGAAGGAGGGAGTGAGGTTAGTCTTCCAATGTGTGAGATACAGAAGCAAAGTGCACACTAGAAGGGGTGATAACAGTTCTCCACAATCTAGCAAAATGCATTCACAACAACATCTCAAACATACACAATGATAATGGATCCCTGCAAGAGAATGAATAGACACAATATATATGCAATGATATTGGAGGGGCAAAGAGAAGGCAAACAAACACAACAAGGGAAGATACATCCACGAACTCGTATTTATTGCTTCATTAATATGCACAGTTCAATATCTTACAAAATAAGGGCCTGGATCACCATGCAAGGAGTCCACTACAAGGGCCTATAGCACATTGGCTTCACAAAGAAATTTTGACAGAGCTTTTCTACAATAAAACTACCTCCCCCTTTTACAATGAGCCCAACACTCCAATTTATAGAAAAATAAGAAGAGAGAGAGAGAGGGAAAATGGAAATCCTAAAATCTATCCTTCAACCACTTGTAAGAGGTATTAAATGGAGTGAAATGATGTTTTTTTGCTTGCAAAAGGCTCCCCATACTATCCCATGACTTGCAGTAGTGAAATATGTCAGCCCATGCTTCATTGAATGTGTCCAACTACCAAATAAAACACTATTATGAACTTGGCCACATTTTTAGGAAAATATCCATCGATCCCTCATCGAATCCAAAATTTATTGATTTTTTTGCGTTAGGATCAAAAACATGATTCCAATGGTACCAATTTCATGTAATTTCATTGAGAAATGCAAAATTTATGGCCTTCTGAGTGCGAGCAGCTATTTTGGGTCTGTCAGGCATTTTCTGTCATTTGACGGGAATGAGCATTAATTGACTAGAGCTGAATATTTTTATTTTATTTTAATATATCTACCCTCATAAAAATTAATAAATCCATTTTTTTTATGTAGAGGATGTTGTGCTTGTTCCAGAAAGTCCAATTTTATGAAAATCGGAGCTCGAGTCAAAAGTTATGGTCGTTTGAAGTTTGGGAGGTCAAACATTAAATTTTTCTCTTCACTATAGCTATTTCAGAAAAATTGAGTCCGCGTGTCCCGGCTGTCCCTGAAACATTCTTCCACATCACCCGATTCAGGCTTCCTTTTCCTTACACATCCAATATCAACCGATCTGTGGAGTCATTGACCTCTGTATTCTCTCGCAACACCTGGTTCCTTTTATGGCATTTTTGGCTTTTTGCTTCCCATGCGTACTTTTGTCCCAACTGTCCCATTGACCATGTGGGCCAAAATGTTCCGACTTCACTAATTTCCCTTTGACTTCAACATTTTCAGTAATGCGCACCCCACGTGTCCCTATTGAACTTGTGTGGTCTGGGACATAGAAAATTGACTTAGCCTAGTCATTTGTATTTCAGCTCCAAACCTAGTTCGACGAACCTTGGTACAATCCGCACTGGTATGACTTACCTCCCGGACCTACAATGCATTGAAATAATCTTGCGACTTCATTTTCGGGATTTTTCCATTTTTTTCTAAATTGTTGGATTTTTTTTTGGATCGGGAAGTTAGAGAGAAACCAAAGTGACCCCAAAAACATGATTTTGGGCCTTGAATCAATTCTACTTGCTCAGGATTGAAGAATCTAATACATGTTATCAAAATTACATTGAGGGGTGAATTTTGGATAATGTGTTTATCTAGGGAAAGGGTAGTAATAAACTCATTTGGAAAGTCAAAGTTAGAGGGTTGATCCCTAGAAATAGGTGTGTCACCAATTGGTTGACGATAGCTTGCCCTTGATGGACTTTTGATGGATTAATTCGAGGTTGAGGTCACTAAGGACATAAGCCAACTTATAGCACATTAATTTTTGTAAGGTTTGGCATACATGAAGTGTAAGGGGTCGGTGTTGGTCACAACATAGGTTTAGTGGTTAAGTAGGTAATGGTGGAGTTTGGTGGCAAAAAAAAACTAAGGCTAAGAAAAGTTTTTTGGCATGGGTGTATCAGGTTTCTTAGTCTAGGAGATTACGGATTATGTAATAAACCACCTAATCCCTATGTTGTTCATCACGATGAGCGAGCATGGCCCCTAAGGAGTGATCGGAAGAAGAGATGTATAGGTAAAAGGGTTGATCATCTTTATGTTGAATGAGTACGAGAGTTTTGAGAAGGTATCTTTTCAAGGCCCCAAAATCTTTGTGGCAATCATCATCCCATTTAAAGGAGACATCCTTCTTGAGAAGATGATGAAATGGATGACATCGATCGGAAAGTTGTGAAATGAAACAAAAATAGACTACAACTTACCTTGTAGGCTACGGAGTTGCCATAGGTTAGTGGGTGGAGGCATTTCGAGAATGGCCTTGAATTTAGCAAGGTCAACCTCTATACCACGTAAGGAAATGATAAATCCCAGGAGCTTTCCCGAGAGAACCATGAAGACACACTTCTTGAGCTGAAGGCAAACACAATACTTAATTAGGTGGTCAAAGATGATTTTTAGGATGGTGAGGTGCTCAGAGTGGCATTTATATTTGGAAAGGAGGTCATCTACGTAATCTTCCAATATACGGTGCATGATATCATAGAAGATGTAAGTCATAGCCCATTGATATGTGGCACCAGTGTTTTTAAGGCCAAAAGGCATGACTCGATAGCAGAAGGTCCCCCAAGGGGTGATGAATGTGGTTTTGTGTTGATCCTCTGGGGCAAGCAAGATTTGGTTATAACCCAAGAAACCATCCATAAGTGATAGCATCTTGTAACTAGCGGTAAGGTCAACCAACTGGTCAATACCGGGTAGAGGGAATTCATCTTTGGGGCAAGATAGGTTGAGGTGATGGAAATATGTGCAAATTAAAAGTCCCCATATCGCCTTAGTGACAAGGACAATGTTAGAAATCCATCGAGTATAATCAATGGGTAAGATGAAGGAAATATAAAGGAGGCATCAAGTTCTTCTTTTACCAAAAGAAAAAAGTGGTTAAATTTAGGCATCTCCCAATGTATAGGATATGGATGAATAGGAATGGATGGGTATAAGGGCTTATTTCAAAAAAATTTGTAGGAGAGAGAGTTGCATGGGCCGAAACGATGCCTCTAGTGTTGTCATCTTGTCCATCATAAACTTGATGAGGTCATTGGTAGGTGGTAACGGATGGGTACTTGTTGGTGCCCATTTTGATCCTCTGTTATTTTTCCATGTTTCCTCTTTGCTCTTTATGCTCTGAAAACTTTTTTCCTCATGAAATCGATGATGTGAAATCGTAGCTCCATTCATGTGCATTGGATTATTGGCAAACTCATTACCTTGCCCTAATTTTGCCCATTTAAATGCCTCTACCATTTTTCCCATTTTTCTCGGCCTTTAGACCTCAAAATCATTCAAGTTGTACTTATTTTCCCTCAAACATCAATTTTCATGGTCGTAAATTTCCTAAAAACACTTTCCATTTGAATTTTGATTGAAAACTTCTTTACCCATGAAGAAAATATCGATTTTAGGGGTCGTTGGCAATTTCTACATTTTTATGGTCATATGAGTGTCCTTTACCTGTCAAATTTTAGCTCAAACTCTAAAGAATCAACTACTCTAACACAAGATTAAATCAAATTACTCTGTAATAATAATCGCTATATTCAATTCATCCGGATATTACAAATATATAGGCAATGTTGCTCCTATAATCAAGGAAGCTAAACATAACCTCTCACTAACTCTATACGAGATGTTATAACAATACACTCCCTAAATAAGTGGGTTGTTGTAACTCACAACCAACCGCACCAACAATGCAATATTATATTATCCTAGATAATATAATTACTCACACTAACATATTAGTGAGCACTAATAGTTAGGATATTCCTAACATTCCCCCCCTTAGTGCGAACATGGTAGAAAAACATCCACACGCTCCTCTGCAGTATGCTCACCCTTGTGGCATGTCCAACTCTGTGACTCATGACCTTGATCCAAAAGAAAGGCTCTCTCCTTCCATGGTTTTAAACAGGTTTACCACAAACCTTGATGTGACAGGAACCCCATCAATCTGCTGTCGACCTCGTGTGGTTTTCTAGATCCTCCCACAAACCCTTTCAAGATCCATGAACTGACTTACTATGGTGCTACTGTTCACCACTATGCTTATACATCAGGGAATTATGTAGGAAACACAACATGCATATCACAAAACTACACAATAGAAGATATATAGAAAAAATTCCACATTACTTCCTATAAGAATCGTAATGTTCTTAATCATAGTCTCTGCCATTGATCGTTGTCACTCGATCTCGAACAACATAGAAAACTGCCACTACCACTAGAAGCTTTCCTTGACTAAGTCGTTTCGGGTACAAAATGGGAATGGAACATTAGTATGTATTCCCCCCCATAATGTGAAATTCCACTCATATAGATACTAAGAAGAAAAATGCATCGAAGAACATACTCCTGAATGGATCTTGCTAGTTAGGTCTTACTGCACATGGTCACTAATGCTAGTGAACGTATTCTTCTAGCTAACCATCTTCCAATGAAGTACGGTAGTTAGAGGACCAAGTCAGTCAGAGGATCACTGAAAGTCATTTGTGCTCCAACACAACTCTCTTTCCAACATCCATCAAATACCACACAAAACAGAACACTGCAAACTGAAGCACACTGAGAAAATGGAAACCACACTAAAAATCATATACTCACACCATACATATGCCACCACAGCTTCTGCATGGCCCCATCATTGGTGACTAACGAGAGGTCGCTAAATGACCTCCAACCTCTCGATGCCTCCTTCCTCCATCATCATGTTGCTAGTTTAGCCGATGTGATCATGAAGCTCAAAATACCTTCAATAATTTGAATGTCGCGTACAAGTGAAAATGCGTCCAAAATTGAAATGCGGGCAATTTTTTTATTTTTCGGACTTAATACAATGACACGACTTTAACACTTGACAAGACAATAATCCTAAAATCACCTATTTAACATTGACTACCTATATTCACCTAAACACAATTTTAACAATGTTGATACCTAGACAATACTAAATGACTCACAATGATAAATGGCTTTTGACTAACACAACTCAATGCTAAGGACACGACAATAATAAATCTTGACCCAATTTTAATTGACTTATTAATGCATTGACTAAATTTAAAAACTATAAATAATATGACTAGTGGCACATGAACAATAACATACACTAATTTTGTAAATACCCCGTGCGGCTCGTACCAAACCAGTTGCTTTATACAGGTCTTCATGTTATTTCCCGAGATCTAAACATGTGTAGCGAGATCCAGATCTGGATACAATTATCTCTGTCAATGCTAGGTGTGTCAGGAGAAATTGGATCAGTCAACACTACTAAATCACTGAAACTGATCTCTTGCACAATCACCACCTAGGATCTTCCAAATGTAGACGGAAAAAATCAATGCATGAATATAAATCATTTCCATTCAAACTGAAATCACTCCTTGTTGGATCTGGTGATGGAAGGTTACATGACCATTAAAGATTTTTGAATGTCTTTTAAGCTCACAACGATAAAATTCCTTCAAATAAATCACGCCTCTATCCCACTTATACTATGCAAAATTGAATTGATAATAACCAGTACAACTCAATCCAAAGATGAACACGAATTCCAATGGAGCTAATGGAACAGATCTATCATGGTAGAGCCAATATTGGTGCAAATATTTGATGACATGTGGATGTGCATACAGCTGGTGAGGAAGAGCAAATCCAAACACGAGACTTCGTAGATGTCAGATGTAGCTTGTGCAGGCCTTTGACTGAGCGTGCATGGAGTAAACTATTCACATGAAAATGAACAAGTCTGCAATAACTCTTTTGTAAATTCTGATATGATACACTCCTCAAATGAAATCTTTCAGCTTTGTGTAGAGGTCTCCCGATAGACGCAATGCAAAAAAAATAGATGTCCAATGTCTACACGTATGATCTTCTACAAACAGATCCACTGTGCATACTCTGCAGATTTTACCTTCAATTCTTCATTCTCTTAACACGCTCTATTGAATTGCAATGTGTGGCTCCCTGAGGTCAAATTATTTACGTTTTTTTAAATGTCATATTTCAATACAAAACTGCTCACTCATCCAAAAACGATTTCAAAAACCATTTCTGGGTTTTGTTCCTCACATCTCTAGCTTTCCAGAACACTTGACAATTCTCAATTTTGTTGAGAAATGAGAAAGTTATGAATGTTTAACTAAAATGTGAATTCGTAAGGAATTACACATCTTAAACTGCTCTGATGCCAAATCTAAAGAATCAACTACTCTAACACAAGATTAAATCAAATTACTCCGTAATAATAATCACTATATTCAATTTATCTGAGATATTACAAATATATAGGCAATGTTGCTCCTATAATCAAGGAAGCTAAACATAACCTCTCACTAACTCTATACAAGATGTTATAACAATACACTCCCTAAATAAGTGGGTTGTTGTAACTCGAACCAACCGCACCAACAATGCAATATTATATTATCCTAGATAATATAATTACTCACACTAACATATTAGTGAGCACTAATAGTTAGGATATTCCTAACACAAACGTCTTCTCATACGTGGCAGTTAGATAAGTCAAAAAAGCGGAGCTGTGGAGGCACAGTGAAAAAATTTCCTTTGGTGAAATGGATTTAAGGTAAAAATTGGAGTGCAAGCCCTCGGCCGAATCGAGAGGTGGACACGTGTCATGTTTTCATCAAAAGCGGGATGGAAGGCTGGTAGAGGACTTAGAGAAATTTTCCTTTTGGGGAAATGTAGCTGTGGAGGTAAGGCATAGTGGTGGATGTTTGGGAGAGTTTGAGATTTTTAACCTTTTTCCTAAAAGGGGTCAAAGTCTTAAAAGAAGGCGCGGCCCCGACAAAGAAGAAAGTTAAAGGCTTATGCGGTCGGCGGGCATTAGAGGAAAAAGGGAAATGTTTCTTTTTTGGCAAAATGAGTTAAAGTGGTAATTTGAAGCGTGGCTCCGCAATGAATCAGAGGGAGACATGTGTTAAAAGTAATGGTAGAGGGGAGTGCGGGCCACCGGTGAGTTTTAAAAACTTTGAAATTTTGTGAAGTACGAAGCAAAAAGGAGTTATGGCCATGTGTGATTGCCATGTGTTAAGGACGAAGTGGAGGTGTAGGTCCACCAAGATAATTCTAAAAATTTTCCTTTTTTCCAAAAAAGGTGGAAATGTGTAAAATTGAGCCGCGTTTCCAATGGGGCCCTCTTTGGGATATGTGTCGAGCCCGTTTTCATAGGGCGAGAGGGCGAAGAAAAATGTCAAATTTTTACTTTTTCCAAAAGAGTTAAAATGTCAAAAAATAATCCCAAGCCCATTTCTAATCACATTGTGACATGTGGAGGGCTCAGATCGAAGGGAGAAAGACAAATCAACGATAACTACGCATTTTTCAGTTTGGCCACCATTTTTGCTCCAGGAAGTGTGGAAATGTTATTTTTGCATCGATTTTGATCGATTTTTTGACAAATTTGTGTTGTTTGTGCTGCAAGGACCAATGCAATTGGTTTTGAGGATCAATTTGAAGATCGTAGATGTTTTAGAAATGAACTTTTTCCCTAACTCCGTCCCAAAACGTGAAATATCAAATCCAAAAGTTGCGTAGTCAAATTTTGGAGGGATAAGGATGAAATAATGAAAGGAAGGGGGTCTACATGCTTTGAAGATGAAAAACGTGCCTCCACAATGGATAATGATGCAAATTTTGCAATGATTCATCTCTTTTTGAGACAACTAGTAACTTTTTGGACGTGTTTTGTTAAACATCCCTGTCTACGAATCATGATGGAATTTTGTAACAAAATTGATGTCATCGGATATTATTTTCTTGGGAAAGAAGGATCAAATGTAATAGAGAGAGATATAATGCATGTTTTGAGGCATGCAAAAGGTTGGGAAATTGAAAATCACGAGAAAATTTTGAGAGAATCTCATCTTCTAAGAAACCCTCCAAAAAACCTGGTTAATGTCTTTTGTGTTAGATATTCATTCATGTTGAGTTGGTTACAAGTGTATAGCCATCACACATGCTCTAAGATTTTTCTTCGAACTCTCCCCTACTTGATGAATCTAATAATTTTTGGAATTAATCTATGTTATTTTGGGCAATATGATGTTTGTTATCATGTTTAAATTTCTAGAAAAAGTTTTCCTTGTTCTTGTTGTAATCTTGTATTAAAATCTTTAGGAATCACACACATCTCATCCTTATTAATAGTTTAGTGGTATTTGTAATTTCATTTGTCGAAGAGATTTCATCGGCATTGAAAATAAGTAGGTTAAAATCACTTCACCTTCATTTTTGACAGAGATTACTTGTATGCCTTTGGGGTACCTTAGGCATGATTTGATCGAGATTTTGATGTTTAATTGATTCCTTTAACTCAAGCTTTTGTGTTCGGTCTCAAAGATTGTGTGAAGAGTGCAAACACAGGCCTCCATTTGTGTATCTCTTCTAGTTGAAAGAACATCCTGACTATTTTGAAGAATTTTATCTGATAGTTGTTCAAGTGTTGTAGAGGTTGTCAAAGATCTGGCATAGTCAAGTTTGTCTTGTCAATATCCCACAATAAATCATTCTAAATAACTAATCCTACCCCATACTACCCCGGTTTTGACCTGTATACCCACATAAGATCAAAATCCATTTACTAAAATATGCAGAACAGATCAAGATTTCAAAATGTCTTTAGTAACCCTTGCCTTACAATTAAAGTATCTCCATAATCTTGAAGTGACAACTTGTGAAAGTGAGATTTGGAGTGTTGATCATATTTTCCCAAGGCCCTTTTCATACCATTTGCATAAATTGAGGGATATATTCATCTCCTTCACCATTTGACAGTTACAAAATAGGTCCTCTTACCTTGGTTGAAAGGCACAACCTAAAATAGTTAGCACAAGATCAAGTCCTATTTGAGTGTCATCCATCTCTCCACAAATCTGAGTGCTACTTAGATCACATCCCTTGCTACAAAATGACATAAATCATGATCTATCTGTCTTCAAGCTTCATGCCATATCTGTGATGCTACTCGGACTGAAAAGGAGAAAAAATTTGGGTACCAACACCAAAGGTGGCATCATTACAGCACATCCTTAGTTCAATCTGATCCATGTGCATACATATTTGAGATTTTTAAATGCATGTCAAACCTTAGTAATGTTTCTTACAAATGTTGCATGCAAGTACATTATTGAAGCATCATTTTATAATCAGATTTGTAAGGATTAAGTGAAGATATAAGTTCTACTTACAATTTTATCGATTTCAAAGAGTTGCCCTTCATTTGCATTTGTGGTTGATGGATTCAAGAAGAGGAAGGTCTGGTCTATAAAGTTTGGCATATTTTAAGTTTTGATAGGTATTTGACAGAGTATTTTAGTGCATCTGCACTACTAGGGTGAAATTCCTTAGTGGTGACTCCATGTTGTTTTGATCTTGATAAATACCGGTGTCTTAGCTTTACATGTCATTTTTTTTTTGGTGTTGCTAATCTCTGCAAAACCTGGAAGGAAGAAGATCTCTCTTTAGGAGGGACCCAAGTATAAAGTTATTTAAAGAATTGGGAAAGACAGGTTTTAGAGGAAAGAAAATTTTGGAAGGCTATTGAAGGTCAAACATCAAGCAAAGGTATATCCATTGGTGAGAGATATCAACCTTTAGTAGAGGATTATCACTCTTCTTCCAGTGATTCTGATTCAAGCAATATTCTCACAATTTTTTACTTCAACTAGTGAAGGTCCTTCTATTGTACCTAGTAAGTTATTTTCTCAATCTGCACCTATGTGCTTCAATTCAAATAAAACTTTCCAAGAAAATCAGCACCTAGAGAGTACCAATTTTGTGAATCACATTCTTGTGCCCCAAAGACCTCTCACTCCTCATCATTTTGTTTCTCCTCCAAGATCACCACCTCAAAATAATATGGCTCAGCCTAGACCTCCATTTTTGTTAACACCTTTGGTCCTATAAACTTTAGAGGAATGGATGGTTACCCAAATGCTATCCCACAAGATGTTAGAAGTAGATTGCCAAAGTTCCAAGGGAATAATGCCATAACAGGTGATCAGCATCTCAAACTTTTTGTTAACATGATGGAGGACTTTGAGATTGAGCATGAAGATGTGTATATTAAATTGTTCATTCATACACTAGAATAGGATGCAAGGGATTGTGTTGGGACCCTAATGTAGCTACAAAATCTTAAAGGCACGTAGGCACGCATGGCCGAAGGGAGCACACAAGGTAGAATTTAAAAATGGTTCTTGGAGAACCAAGGACATGCGTATGTGAAGCACAATTCGAGACTTAGCCGTTTTTGGCCTTTTGGACATAACACATGAAGAACATGTTCCATTTGGATAAGGTTCCAACCTGGAAACAAGGTGTCTGGAAGGAATATACCTTGCGATAAGAAGATCCAAAAATCTAATCATGACATGGAGAGGCATACACCTAGGGAAACCCACACCTTGACACTTGGGGCCAAATCTAAGGTTGCAAAAGGAGTTTTTAGAGCTCATATGCCTATTTATATGTGTGCCCTTGGAAAAGAAAAGGAGAGACATAAGTGAGGTAGCGGAGCTCTGCAGAATTACTGTGAGAACTATGGGATAAAATGGGTAGATGATTGTAGGAAGAATGTAATGAGGGAATGGGGAATGAAAATTTTTTTTTTTGAGCATACATGTATGGATCCAGATATGGTGCATGACTACGGTCTCCCTTCTGTGATGTTTTATAAGTAATGCTATGAATGAATATGATAAGGTTACCATGACAATTGTATTAAGATCCTTTCTCTGTATTACCTGCATATTTCTATTGTGCTTTTGTTCTTGTATAATCATGAACCTTACTTGAATGTTAAGTCTATTTGTGGATTTACAACTTCCTAGTTCTGTTAATTTTGTTAAGCACTTTTACTTTTGATATGACTGAAGGGGTATAGAAGCCATTCTGAGCTCTATAGATTTTTCATGTCCTTTAAATCACTAATTCAAGACCATGAATGATGCCTTCCACTAAACTCACATAAAAGAGAGACTCATATCCCTCTTGCACGCCTTAGGTGAGCACCTAGTGCTCACTGGGTGATAGGCCGGTGCGCATGAGGTTCCCTTGTTCTTGGTGGGTGCAAAAATGACTACATCTTGGTTCCATTGCTGGGACCTCTTTTCAAAGTTGTAGTGGAACATGGCATACATCATGACTGTGTAAAGAGTGATGATGGAGAGAATAACCTTGGGAAGGTGTTGAAGATTGGTTTAAAATCATGGAGGATGAATTCACTCAGAGATTCAATACTGGACCTGGGTTTGACACATGAAGATGGGTGGAAGACACTCTTTATCATGAGTTGTATGAAACCTTCTTCTGTTGTTTCCCAGTAGAGTTATTTGAATGGCTCTCGGCTTATACATCTAGATCGGGGTGGTGTTATAAGTCACACCCTTAGACCCAAGAAACATATCAGAACTTGCAAGATGCTGATCTAATGTGGACCCGTGCTATAGATCATTGGTGGAAGGGAGTATTGACTAGCTACACTCTGGAATACATAATTTCCATGTATTCCTGTCCAGAAGTTGTTGAGTTTGAGTTTTTGTAGGAGCCCAGAGGATCATTTCTATGTGTTATCCCCTAGCAATCAAAATCTTGATGGTAACCATGGGTTTAGAGGCATTTCCTATGGCTGGATAAACCACTCTGAGTGCTTGGTGAGGAAGCCAGGTTGGGGAAAGATGGCTGATATAATGACTGAAAAGGAAAGGGAGGAGAGATGGCTCAAGTATAATGAAGTGCGTGAAAGGGAGATCGATAGATAGTGTGGGATTACAAGTGGGTTATGGAGCCAGACATGGTGGAAAGGAGTTGAGGTTCATGCGGAGGATGTGGAACCCAAACAGTCTGTGATACCCCATCTTGGTAAGCGTGGGAGAGAAAACCTTGCAGCTTCTGATGAGATTCCATCGCATAGAGAAAGAAGATTCGTTGGCATGCATCTGACCCCACCTAACGACCGAACCTTGGCACTTGGTTTGTTTGAATGAGGGAAAAGTACAGTTGATCCATTTGATATTAGTAGAAGTAACCGATCAGCACCCAAAAGATACAACTTCTCATTTGGGACTTCTATGGCTTCACACACTATTCCAATATTTGGTGGAATGTTTAGACAAGGCACATATATAGCTGGTTTTGGAAGCGTGTTAGGAAGTGGTGGAGGAAATACAACTGGGAGTGGCACTAGTTCACAAACTGTCGGTGCACAATTCAATGGGATGATGGGAGTGTTCGGCATGACAAACATAGGCCTTGTACCTAACACAGGAGGATCTGGAGGTGGAAGTGGTGGAGTTGGTGGCTCAGGATCTAGTGGGTCCGGCGGAGGAGGAAACACTAAAGGAAATCAAGGGACTAGATCAGGAGGACAAGGGCCTCAGCCACCTCCTCAATTTTTTTTTTTTGAGATGTCTCTGCACTTACCAGATTACAGTGGGATAGAAGATTCCATAGAGCATGTGCATAAGTGTGAGCTGCTATGGCACACAAAGGGGATCATGACCCAGGATCGAAACGCTAGTCAATTTACAATAACCTTGCAAGGACGTGTACATAGTTGGTATAGAAAGTATGACCCTCATCAAACTATTGTGGATTATACCACACTGATAAATACATTCTTGATAGAATTCCACATACCTGAGTTTAAATAGAAGAGCATCATCTCTCTCAAAGAAATCCAGTAGGGAATGGTAGAGAGCGTGCGGGAATATGATGTGCACTTTAAAACTCTATTGTCTAAACTGTCTTATGATATCCACCCTTCACAACATGCTCAGTGGTTTTTCGAGGGTTTATCACACCCTTTAGGAGGGCTTTGTCTCAAAAAACATTCACGGACTTGCGTAAAGCATTAGAAGATGATTTACGTGTTGAGGCAGCTGGTAGTGTTGACACTAGTGGTAGCCCATTTTTGGGGGCTCAGATCGCTGTCATAGCTAAGAAATTGGAGAAACTATCTACCAACACAATTCTAAAGACTCACAATGGAATGTGGTGCACAGAACGTAGAAGGGCACACAAAGGATAATGGTGGGATATGTACTTGGAAGGTGGTACATGTCGTAGTGGTAAATTGTGAAATATGTCACAGGGACCATGATGCAAGTAGGTGCCCCCTATTATAGCACACAATCCAAAAAAATGTATCTTGTTATTGCAAGATATGTACCTCAACCACACATGACACCAAGGATTGTAGATTGATTGACCAAATTCATGAGGCAATTGATCTTGGTGTGCGTCAGATTGGAATTTCCAGTAGTTCAAAAGGAGATGAACGTCAGTATTTAGAGCGCAGAGATGGAGGTGTACATGGAAGAGGATTTCACAGAGGATTTCATGGTCGTGGAAACCACAGGGGAAGAAGTGAGTTCCCACGTGGGATGTTCTTTAATTATGTAGCCACAAACCATTATAAGTGTGAATGTCCAGATCTTCTACAATGCTCCTAGTGTGTAAAAAAACATAAGTACAAAGTGTGCCCAGAGTTATACTAACATATGAGCCAGCAGCACCGGAAGGATAAGGGCACTTCCATGGTGAGTATTAAGAAGGCTGACATGTAATGGCTTCTACAAGTAATACGTGAATAAGAACTAGATCCTATTATGGTAACAATAAGGGTGGATTCCGCATGCACAAGGGGAAGCGCCTAGTGTAACATTCCCAAATTAAGACTTTAGAAACAAGGGAAAAAAATTTTTGCATGAGTAATGTTCTCTCTCCTAAATACTCAATTCATAACACACATTTCATAACATTCATTCGTATAATGAGATAACCATATGCACATTGTAATGACTCGGTGTACAATAGATCTATTCATTTCATGACTCGGTTAACTACCGATCCATTCATGTGTAACATTGAGTTTGGAGTATTCTACTGAATACTTCACATTCTCGGTTCTCTTACCCTTTGCTAGGTTTTGAGTGATCTGTCCAAGGAACCTAACTGAATAATTGTTACCATATTCATTGGCATCATGAACCTTAGACTAGTGACATAGGACAATGCAATCAACATCTTGTGATACTTTGGCCAAAGATTTATAGCATACTATTCATATTACTTATTCCTTGATGGCATACTCATCAATTCTGAATACGTCCTTCACCCCACTCCATTGTTATCTCAAATGTCTTACACTGACTTCAGTCAGTCCCCTTGGCCAAGTTTTAACTCAAGATCGGGTTAAATATATAGGTCATGATATGACAAGGCTATCGAATACTTAGGGTAAATTGGCATACTGGGTCAACCTAGGTTAACCCCGTGTGCCAAGGTACCCTGAGTCCTTAAGGGCTACTTCATATCCTGATCAAGGTACTAACCAGACCTGGAGAGGAATCTTGAACAAGTTCAAAGGCATGTAGATCTCAATGATCAAGGCGGAAGGGTGTTGCCACATATCATCTACATTGATGTATCCTCGAGAAGATCCTAATCTTCTCGAAGGTACAACCTTGTAGTTGACATGTGTCAATATCCTATGGCACACCTCATAGAGATGTACATACCTCCAAGAGTTTACTAACGATGGGTTAAATATGGTCTAAAAGACTACTAAAATCGGCAGCCCACCAAACCCCGAGTTCAACATTCCTTTAAGTTCCCTATATAAAGTTGAGTTTCAATTAATTCAAGAGCTAATTTACTTTAGGGTTGCTTCCTAGATTGATAGTTATGACCTATCATCTCGTTACCCTAGAGCAGGACAACAACAACTTACATTCCCTTTAATTAAATAACTCATCCATTTAAAGAAGTGTATCAGTCCTTTAGGCTGAAACACATCAGACTTATTGTAATTAAATCAAAACGATTCACAACCACATCTTTTTTTTTATTTAATGCCTTACTAGAGAGGAAGGGTCTTCCTCTCATAATTGCATATTTAGGGCTTGCCACGCCCTCCATGTCATTTAAGTTACAATAACCTTTATTATAATTTTATTTTACCTTACAAGGTATAATGAAAAACTTAGATAAGAATGTTGTAATCAGCCACCTATTTCAATTCTTCGTAGGGAATTTATCTAAGTTCCCTTTTTATTAAAACCACTCTTTGAAATACACATCCAATCATATAGATAACATGAAGATTATACTTAACAAGATAAATTACACAATCTATATAAGTAATCTCTCACACTTCAATTCATATCCAAATTATACATTTACAACATATGCTTTTTAGGCATGCTTTAAGACATCAGCCTTTCTTTAAAAAAAATAAACTTTTCTTTTTACAATACAATTCAGAAATCAACTCAGAATTCTTCACTAAAATCAGCTTAGAGTAGTCAATGCATCATTTAAGTTTTTTCCCTCTTTTACCACTTTTGAAGTCCATCTACAAAAATTTCTAGCAAGACGGGTCGGTTCATTGGGCCGAGCATGATAAGCTCTAATCTTTAAAACAAGTGCATTCCAATAATTTTTTCAATAAAACAACTCTATTATTATGACAACAATTACTTCATACTCTCTAAAATTTAAGCAATATTAATATAAGAAGATTCATAGCACACTGTTTCAACAAAGTCACCAAGATATATTCTATATTACTTGCCCTAAAATTTTAAAGTATAATTGAATCCAGCAATTACATTCATGATCAATCTAATGATATATAAATCACTGATTTTCTTCCTATCAATTATAACTTCACTCACATCATAACCTAAATTTTACAGGATTAATTTCAACACAATATTTTTCGATGATTCACCTCACCTTTGTGCAAGAAAGGAAGAACCATTCCTTTTTCCAGTACATATCCATCTGAAAAGTTAAAACAGTTTATACCATGATTTAAACAGATTCTTAAAGTGTCTTCTATTTAAAAATTAAACCATATAAGGTATTCATCTGAAACAGGGTCATACAAAGAAATTCAAATAGAAGTGATGGATTAACTACCACCTTCAATTTCTTTTTCCAACCTATCTTCTACCTTAGTCTTCCTAATTTTCAATCAATGAAAAGTATACAAGACAATAAACACTAATTTTCTTGTTACAATAAGAATGAAAAATAGGAGGTTTACAACAAAGATCTTATCCTAGCTAAACGGCGAAGGAGTCTTATAAGATTTAGGATTCCCCCATCCCATTTATTTCTTTCAACTACTAAATAGTTCTGCCTTCTCATAACCACTCAGTTTGAGTTTATTGCAAGTTCTAAGGAAGGAGCACAATAACCCATCAAGGAAAAGAGTATTAAAATAACCGACTTCCCTTTTTAACCCTTTTTGCTTCTTCACCTTTTATTTCTAAGAGAACTGTGATGATCTAAACACTATTGAAATCTAGTTTAGAATGAAATCAAGTTCCTAAGACATAATAAACATTTATTAGACCAACCAGGAATGAGAAGCTGAGTAGTTCTAGCACTTAATTTCACTCAATATTTTGGCAAGGTAGAGCCATCTCATTGGTTTACCATAACATCCCTACAGGATCTACAAATGGTACATTCAATAAAATTCAAGATCTATATTTAACATAATCATTGTGAACCGATCAAGACTCAGAATATAATTCCGATCAGAATGAAATAGACTACATTTCTCATATACTTAAACCATTCAAGTTTAAAGTCAAGTTAGGGTAACTTCACGTTTCCCTTAATGACAAAGTATTCAGAGACTGAATTAGTTGAACCGATACATCGTTCGGTTGCCATTATAATACAAAACACTAAAGCCAAATGGAATGTATAGAATATATCTACTGAATTTGAACCATATTTTCCAAAAATACCCAAAAGCCGTAATATTCAAACCATAGTAAGGAATTTCACATTAACAGTTCAGAATAAAAATAGGTTTTCCATTTGTATCAAAAACAGTTCAACCATATTTCTAACTTCAAACAAAATGTATTGAACTGGTCATCGTTAAAACCTGTCGACTTTAAAGTCGGGTTCGAAAGAGTTTCTACCACCATTAACACGGTCATAAAAACAAGATTTCACAAACCATGTAAAGAAAAGACTACAAGTTACAGACTTGTTTACTCCAAGTAATAAACACAAATTCCTTTTAATGCTTATTCCAAAACAACCAAAATTTCACAGGTAGAACACAAGCTCATTCTTATACTATTCCTCCTGTGCATGCTAGTGTTGTTATCATTCAAGGTTTCATGCAAGAATAAAGCAACTAACTATATATTGTCTTATCCACGGTGTCTTGCAAACTTAAAAGCAATATCGAATTCCTTTTCTCCGAGAGAAGTGTAAATGGCTTATATATAACGTATTTAGAATACAAAGTCTTTATAACAGTCAAAGCTTCACAGGGTGTTACCAAAAAAACCTTCTACGAGGTATTCACAGACCAAACAACCACGAGATAGAACGTGAATATCATAGGCTGGTAAACACAAAAACAACAATGTTCCATCCAACGAAAACAAGTTTTTAACTTCCAACATAACGAAAATAGGTCAGTCGATTGTAACAATAAAGACTTGTAAATAATTCGAAATCACTTACAATTTCATCCACTGTGAGCCTTTTGCAATTACCAGAAGTACTCAAATATTCACAAACCACTGTAAAAGAAAAGTAATGCAGACAAATTTCGAAAGAATCAAGAAAACTCTTAATTCAATCCAGAAATTTAAGTGTACACACAACCCATGAAATATTCTTTTATTAGACAAGCATGAATACACAGAGCTCATCAGAACATAGTGGTTTTAATGAAACACTTAAAGAAAAGTAAAGATTTTAACAGTTAAGACCTATTATGCCTGATAGTGTCATTGTAAAATCGAAGAAGACCTCTGGGCCGAGCCTGTTTTCTTCTCTTCTCTCACGAAAGGTTCAAAAACAAAATACTACCTCCACCATGCCTCATATATTCTCCACAAAATAGAAATAGATCTGAAACCCTCAAAATAGCCATGCAATGAAGTATAACTCGCTGGTTCAAAAGACTAGTGTGCATGCGAGAGAGAAAATGGAGTGTATGAAAAATGAAACTACACAAAAATCCATTTACATGCCTCCCTATGTGATCCAGGCTCATGAACCCATGTGCATTAATTTCATTAATACCATATCTCCTGCCCAATCCTCCTTGCCACCACCTGCCAAAGTTGGCAAGTTCTAAATCAAAATAAACAAATGTTTCCATTTCTAGAGGTACTGCCACCTAGGCCTCTGCTAGCCAAATTAACCTCCACCAAGGTTGGCAGTTCCCAATGCCCTTACAACCTTAGCACCCTATTTAATGCCATAGAAACTACCACCCAACACTTGCGACCCTTAGGTTCCCTTTCAAAGCAATTGGTTTAGGATAGGTTAATGACTTAGGTTAGATCTTAGGTAGTTTAAATCTAACACCTTAGGATATAACCCTAGTCATTTACCTTAGCAATAGGTTAGACAAACCCTTAGGTAATATCCAAAAATACATAGTTTAGAAACTAGGTTAGATTAAAATCACATTTCAAAAATCAGTGATACTAAGATGTTTCAGGTTGGATTCAAAATTCACGTTTAAGTATAAAAGCTTAGATAGGAAGACTCACATATCTTACCTGGCTTAAGGTCCAGGTTCTCTCCAATGCCATAAATGGCTGAAAACCAAATTGAGACTGTAATGACATGTCGGGTCAATTCCAGAACCCAATAAAACTTTCCACAGCATGAAAATATTCTCATATGAAGGAGAATTAAAGAACATATATATTCTAAGTTCAGCCCAGAACTAATAATTCATAGAATGCCAATTCATGGTTTTTCATCCTGAATATATTTAAAACATTCCTTGGATCACTATAATTGATCCAAGGATGAGTCATAGAGATAGATAAGCTTACAATCCTCCTGAAATCAGATTGCACTCATCCACAAGAAATGAAAGAAAATGAATCCAGGCATATTCTAGTTCAATCAAAGATCTCAAGAGCAGAAAAGACATATCCATATCAAGCAGGATTTCTTGAAATCAAAAGGACATATCCTCATAAGGAAATTCACATAACATTACTTGAATATAAAGGAGGAAAATAACAATAGCTAAGGGTGTTACACCTAGGCAAAGACCTCTGGTTTTGAGGGAAGAAGTAATACATGGGAAGTATCCAAACCTGGCTCATCAGAAAGAAGTCTACCAGGAAACCATGGATGTAATTCGTAGAGTTTACAAGGGGAGATCCAATGCTTAAAAGAGAAAACTAGAAAAGATGAGAAAAGAAGACTAGTAGAAGCACCAAAGGATGACTTGGATGAGGTTAAGGAGGTGTGTAAATTGCTGAGGCAGAGAATATTATTCCCCTGCTAGGAGCATGGTTGAGAGAAAAGGTACCACGCACCGAGGAAGAGCACGAAAGGCAGATCCTGCATGCAAACCTCCCACCTCACAACCTTGATTATGATAAAGAGATCACCTTAAATGCAGTAGTGGATGGATGGCTACTTAGCAACATCCTCATTGACACAAGTGTGGAGGTTAATGTTCTCACTCTAGATGCCTAGCATCAAATGGGAAGACCTGCATTACAACCATCTTCAAATGTGTTGTATATGGAAAATAAGACAAAGGAAATGCCCATAGGTGTCTTGAAGGATGCAACCATTACCATTCAGGGGACTAAGTTCACTGGGATTTTGAAGTCTTGGCACTTGCCAAGGTAGATAATTTCCCAGCTTTACTTGGGCGCCCATGGTGCTATAAGAATAATGCAGATCTTTGGTTTAACAAGGGGTACATAAGTTTTGAAAACAAGGAGGAGAGGGTGATTATACCACTTACTGATGGAAAGTCCACACCCTATACTTGAACCCCTTAGAGAGGAGGTCCTTGATAGAATATATGTGTGCTCCATAAGAGATCCAGATACCATCCATCCTACAGAAGGAATCATCCAATTTGATGATGCTCAATCTGTCAGTGATACTACTAGTATGGCATGTGATAATTGGGCACATGGGACTTATGAATTGATTGGGTGACATCTGAAAGGATCGGTAACTAGGGTAACCATGGTGTGTATAGTTCGGCACTTGGGAGGAAAGGCAATAACCAAGTATTATGGGGATGCATACCCTAAGGTCTTTTTGAGAGAAATGGAAGCTCAATGGAGGGAGGATGAGTGACGAGGTATGTTGGGTTATGTTTTGATAGGCACAACAGAAAGGTGGTGGGCCGCACATAGCAAAAACTTGTTGGAGTGGCGTGAAGTTAGAATTGTGCTCACTATTTGATTCTCGAGGAGCAATATACCCACCGCTATCAAGGATTACAATGCAATGAACCTACCTCTTCCCACATCCAAGCATGTGAGAGGGTCTAGGGAGAAGGCCGGAAACTTTACCACCCTCCCTTTGGGTGCACAAGCTATATTCAACACTACAAGGTTATACGCGCGCTTGGTACATCCATTCTAAAACTCGCCGCCAAATGGGAAATTGGCAGGAATTAGCAGCTTGACCTAGTTCACACATTCGAGTACCGAAGTACCATACAAATGGTTGATGAGGTGTTACATACTATCAAGTGCCTCACTCTAGGGGATTGCACCATGGTAGAAGATAGATTAGTAAACTTACTTGGTGGACCTAGCTTGAAAGCGTGGTTCAAAGAGAAGGAACCAGAAGTCATACAATTCATGTGCACATGTGTTGAAAAGGAGAAAGGAAAGATGGTATACGTTATTGATGGAGAGGATATGGAGAGCCTGAATGTCGACCATTCGGTTGGGATGCACAAGGTAGTTGATAGTGTGGATGCATGTGCACATGTGTATCATGAACCACTCAAAACTAAGAAAGTTAACATCGGCTCAGAGAAGGAGCCCAAGGAAGCTATCATTGGGGACTACTGGTCGAACAACAAACTATCAAAGATCATCAATCTCTTGCACAAATTCAAGGATTTATTCCCATGTGGATACCATGAGTTGAAAGGAATCCACCATTCATTGGGGAAATGAGGATAAAATTGAAAGATGGTGCGTGCCCAGTTAGGAAGAGGCCTTACAGGATGAATCCCAACATGCACGTAAGGGTTAAAGAAGAGCTAGACAAAATGATAGCATCTGGTATCATTGAGGCTATGGAGGAATCAGAATGGATAAGTCCAATGGTGATCAACATAAAGAAGGATGGGTGGATTAGGATATGCATGGATTACAGGGAATTGAATGTTGTTTGTATCATAGATCCTTTTCCCACCCCCTTCACTAAAGATATTTTGGAAGGAGTTGTTGGGCGCGAGGTCTATTCCTTTACGAGATGGATTCTCGGATATCACCAAGTAAGGATTGCTAAGGAAGACCAAGAAAAGACAAATTTCGCCACCGAGTGGGGAAGCTTTGCATACATGGTCATGCCCTTTAGATTGAGGAATGTGCCCACTTGTATTTTCATGCATAGTGGTACAAGCATTTAAGGACTTCATCCACAAGTTCCTTTAAGTATATTTTGATGATTGGATAGTGTATGGATTGGTAAGGTACCATTGTGATAACTTGAGATTGATGTTTGAAAGATGTCGGCAGTTGAGGATTTCCCTCAACATCAAGAAATGTGTCTTTCCAACCCCTTTTGGAAATTTTTTTGGGACATATCATATGCAAAGAGGGCTTACTAGTGGATCCCACGAAATTTATAGTTATTGTGAGATTAGGGGAGCCCACCAGCCAAAGCGTCATGCATGGATTTCTTAGACACACTAGGTACTATAGAAAGTTCATTAAGGGATACACCAAGATCACCGTGCCTTTGGAAATATTGCTCGAAATAAGAGTTCCTTTCGGTGGGGAGAAGCGCAGTAGAGGGAATTTGACACTCTAAAAGAAAGGCTTATCACCGCACCTATTCTATGATTCCCATCATGGGATAAACCTTTCCATGTCCATGTGGATGCCTCTGCACAAGAATGGGATTCATTCTTGCTCAACCAGAGAGGTACTTATTGATCATCCCTTGTGTTTTGCAAGTAGAAAGTTAACACCAGAGAGAATCAAATTATACAATGACCGAGTGCGAGCCATTTTCAATGATCTACGTGCTCCAAAAATTTAGACAATATCTACTAGTGACTCCCTTCATATTCTACACTGACCATATGGCCTTGAAGTATCCAGTAAATAGAGCATTGTTACAAGGGTGCATATGTCATTGGCTACTTTTATATCAGGAATTTGAATTCAAAGTGGTTGTAAAACCTAGAAAGAACAATTGTGGGTTGGATCATTTATCAAGGATTGATTCGGGAGAGGATGCACAAAGTATCAAGGAAACCATGCTAGACATGCAACTATTTAGGTTACGGTGCATGCCCTTGGAGTTAGAAGACATTGTTGTTTTTCTCAAGGAAGGTGTGGTGCCCGAAGGGATGAATGCACTAGAAAGGAAAAGGTTAGCCATACGTGCCACACCCTTCATGTTGATCAATGGGGATTTATATAAAATGGGTCATGCGATGAGGTTTTGTGCCGGTGTGTATTAGAACATGAATGCATAGCCATAATAGAAGAAGCCCATGGTGGGATTGCTGGAGGACACTATGTGGGGAATGTAACCACACACAAGATCCTAGTCATCGGACTATGGTGGGAGATGATTCACTAGGATTGCATTGAGTTTTGCAAGGCCTATGACCACTACCAACACCTTGGAAAACTTGGGAGAAGGGATGAGATGCCCTTGCACCCCATCACTAGCATGAAACCTTTTGAGAAATGGGCAATAGATTTTGTCGGACCAATCTCACCACTGTGTGAAGAACTAACTCGCATGATATATCATTACCTGTACTGATTATCTGACAAGGTGGCAGAGGCCGCACCCACTAAGGATTGCACCGTAGCCACGACTACTAGATTTTTGTGGGAAAACATTATCAGCAGGTATGGGTGCCCATTAATTTTAACAAGTGATAGGGGCACTCACTTCTTAAATGAAACCATTAGGATTCTATTGGTAGAATTCATGGTAGCCCATCACAAGACTACCCCTTATCACCCTCAAGTAAATGGGACTGCAGAGTCATTCAACAAAATCCTTAGTCATACATTGACTAAGATATGTGATGTGGGTAGGTAGGATTGGGATGACAAGGTGTCAGTAGTTCTTTGGGCATACAGAACAACATATAAAAGATTGAACAAGGCCACACCATTTCAATTGGTATTCATTGTGGAAGTAGTTTTTTGGTCAATTTTGCTACCATCTCTACGTATAGCACGTGCAGGAGGGTTGAACGATGAGCAAGCACTTTGGAAGAAAGAATAGATGAATTGATAAAGTTGGATGAAAGGTGCTCACTAGCAAGATGGAGCCAAACAACTGAGAAGGCAAAGTAAAAGGCATGGCATGACCGCCATATTAAGAACAAATAGTTTGAGGTTGGCCAAATGGTATTGCTATATGATTCAAAATTTCTATGCCATCCTAGAAAGTTGAAGGTGCATTGGTTGGGTCCTTATGTAATTTCATACATCCTTGATTTGGGCATGCCGCCATTCTAAGCCACTGGATGGAACAAAATTACTTGGACACTTCAATGGGAGTAGGTTGAAGGCCTACTATAAATAATGCTTCTTGGTGTTTATAAATAAGGTAGTTTTTCCAATTAGTTTAGAATTTCCTTTTATGTTTTTCCTTTCTTGTATTTTCCTTTCGCGTTTTTGTTTTATTTTGCACCTTGGGTGCCGGTAACCTTATTAATTTTTGACTTATGAATGCACAGAGGACCATGCATTGTTTTAGTGTGGGGTGAGGTGATAAAGAGAGGCATGGAATTATTCTGCTAGGAGGATTGGGTTGGTAGACCATTTGAATTGGCCTTGTTAAAAGATGCATTAGGAGAAAAGAAGGTAGATTGGTGGCAAGATAAGGTTACATTGGAAATCCACGTACAAAGGAGAAAAGCACAAAAACATGAGGTAGGTGAAAGCAAGAATCATGAGGATGGAAGAAGTGCCTTTGGCGCAGTAACACGTGCGTAAGAGTATTCTTCACATCAAGATGGATTATTTGTGCACTAGAATGTTCAAAATGTTTTTGCACAAGGATTGGGCACGGGGTGGAAACATTTTTGCAAGGATTGGGCACAAGTGGAAAATTTTTCACGTAAGGATTGGGTGCATAAGGAGAAGCACTGAAGTTGGGTGTTGTTTGAGAACACTGCATTAAACATTATCATACGGTGGTAGGTAGCCTAGCCTTAAATGCGTAAAAGTGGGAAAAGCTATAAATACAAGAATGGGCAGTTCATTATTTTACTTTGTGAACACAAGAAGAGTGATTTTCTTTTAAGAGCTAGGGTTTCGAGAAATGACTCGTGTGAAGGAAAATCCCAAAAACTTAAGTGCAATCAGTCCATTAGATCTACAAACCAGAGCATAAGTGATTCATGGGTGTGAGGAATGTTGTGAAGAAGCACCGTGATCGAAGGAGAAAAATCAGAGATTAGGGTTTGTGTTCTAGGGCACGGGGCACATGAGGAAAACATTCAAACAACTTACAAGATAACTTGGGAATGAAAGAAAAGGGTGTAATGATGGCCACAAAACCAGTAGGTAAACCTTGTAGAACAATCCAAGAAGGGAAAGGGTAAAGGAAAAGGAAAGAAGAAACAAGAAGAAATACCCATGGATACAAATGAGGAATGGTACTTGGAAATGTAATACCCAAATGGGGTTTTGCTAGGGTAAGTGTGATTCCCACATAAGACAGATGACCGTGATCGAATACAATCACCGGTCAAGCACAATCGTGAAGGAAATGGTATTGGAGCTAGTGCGCCCCACAAATAAATGAACACCTAACGGGTTGCCAATCTATAGTGACGTGGTCAAGGTGAAAATGGAGAAGGCAGGGCTTCTCTAAATTTTTGAGTTGCCATATTTCAGGAAGCCCAAGCACTTGTACCAATGGTTGATGACACATGTACACGAAGACTTCTTCTACTTCACAGGGCATAAAATGTGCATAACTCCCCAACTAATTTCACACTTCACAAGCCTAAACTATAAAGGGGACACACTCATAGATGACCTCTAGGATGAGGAGGTAATTAAAGAAACCATAGCATCCCAGGAATTGAAGAAGGGATCAAGGTACTATGATGTCTTAGATATCAGTGATCCGGTGATGAAGATGGCCGCACACCTTGTCTCCAAGCTGAATGGACAAGAAAGGTGGACCCAGGTGAGCAAGCCCTAGTTGAATGTCTACAAGAAGGTCACGGAAGGCACCATATACAACATCTCCCAATACATAGCAGATGAAATCATAAGTAGCATGGAGAAGGGAGGAAAGATCCTATTTGGAAACATTCTATTGACAATTGTGTTCTCGAAATTAGGGTGCCGATGCATCCGACAAGTTTGTGTGGGAGTACCTGCTGAAGATCCCTCTCCTGTGGAGAGATTTCAAAAATACACATGTGAATCAATGATAGGGGTACACAAGGCGTGCTTAGACAAATGGTATAAGTTCCTTAGGAACACATTCATGGGGCTGAATGGTGGATCCTTGAACAACTCCATGCAATGCGACCAAAGGAGAGACGGAGTTCGCAGTCTACTAGCACTTCTGCATTGGCAGGTTCATTTTGGTGGATGGCAGTTAGATTCCATGGTGCAAACTCCCATTCTCATTTACTACCCAATTTTTCCAAGCGGGGGTAAACAGATATAAGGAATTGAAGAAATTAAACCTGGAGTTATCCACCCTTGATAGAGAGCACATGGAAATGAGAAAGAAGTTGGTCTACCCAGAGAAGTGTGCATATGTTGAAAGGTACGTGTCACAGGATGTGCATATTGTAAGGCCTTTGACCTTACCTATTATTCGGAGCAATGCTATAAGGATTTACCTGCGCATAAGGCCAAAGTTTGAAAAGGGTGAGTATGTGGATAATGAGATATCCATTCTAGATGACCCTATTGGAAGAAGGAAGCCCACACCAGAGCATAAGGAGACTGAAGAGAAAGAGGAATAGAGGGCAGTGGAGAAGCAGGATGTAGGTACCGTGGGGACAAGTACCTATGTCTGGAAGAAGAAGAGAATGGTGGTCAGGGAGAGAGACCCCTAAACTACGAACAGGGTTCATTTTAAGAGACCTCTTGGAAATCGAAGGTGGAGAATACCTGGCGAATATCCTCAGAACCGGTTTCGCGGGAAGGCGAATTTTTTGGGGGTTGTATGAAAAATTTCACCCGATTTTCAAGTCTTCATTGCGACAGAAGGTTGTAGACGCGGACGGGAGATTTTGCCGTCCGCACGGAGCAAGCACCTCGGATGATGTTCGTGAATAGACCTCGCGATGGCGTGCGTCATTATGGTTGTTGACGACGTCACCGAGGTGTGTTGATGCGTGTTAATGCATTTTTTGATGTGCGGCAAGGAAAATCTCCGTCGCGCGTCTGCAGCCTCCGACCTCTCTTTCTCATTGAAAAATCTCGGTGTCGCTCATCAACAAACTCTTTGTCATCGGGAGATCTTAGACGCATGTCACGAGGGTACTTTCACGTGTCACTGAGGGGGATGTCGCGCGTCACTGAGGGCGATGTCGCGCGTCACTGAGGGGGATGTCGCGCGTCACTGAGGGCGATGTCGCGCGTCACTGAGGGCGATGTCACGCATCACCGAGGGGATGTCGCAAACAAGCATCGCCGAGGGCATGTCGTGCATCACTGAGGGGGATGTCGCGCGTCACTGAGGGGGATGTCGCGCGTCAATGAGGGGGATGTCACGCGTCACTAAGGGGGATGTCGCGTCACTGAGGGGATGTCACGCATCACTAAGGGGATGTCGCACGTCGGCCCCGAGGGGATGTCGCGCTTCACTGAGGGGGATGTCGCGCATCACCGAGGATCTTTGTCACACGTCTGTAGCCTCTGCCCTTGTCGCGTGTCTATAATACAGGATATATCATATTATTGAAAAATGTGAAGTAGAAGTGTTCTACCTGGCGAATAATCTAGGTTTATATAGGGGATATTTTTCAAGGGTAGGCAAAGGACCCTAAAAAAATTAAAGTGTAATTTTTAGGCGAACAGGTCACTGACCCGTGCCAAAAAATTCGCCTTTTCAAAATTTTCAAAAATGGAATATTCGCCATATTACGAATATTCGCCACTAAAATTTTCCCCGCCTGACGAAGCCACCATCCCCCTCCCTCAGATGAAGAGAAGACCACATCCCCAACTCCGAGTTTTCAGTAGAGGAAGAAGAAAAGGGGATGGAAGAACCAGAGTCTGAAGATATAGATGACCCGAACGCCTATATAGGCAAAAAGGATGATGAAGAGAAGAGGAAGCGAAGATGTAAATGATTCCTTCATCTTTGCAAGGAGGAAGAGCACCCAAGGGGAGGAAGGCATGTGGAGCGAAGAAAGGAGTGAGGGGGCAAGTACCAAGGAGCCAGATATGCCCAAGCTCACTCAGGAGGAGGTGAATGAGAAAGTGACAAGGGAGGCGGAGAAGATAATTAATACCTTGGTCAATGAGGAGTTGGAGTGCAGCACAGAGCTTGTGGTTGATGAATTCAAGGAAGAGAAAAGGGAGAAGAATGTGGGTAGT